>OY755046.1:25996315-26726315 GCA_963576565.1 Aspidapion aeneum
AATGGAGAATTTATTTTGAATTTTCGAGATTTACCAATAGCGCACGACAAAATAGTTGATGAAAGGGAATGAAACAGGGCATGACCCCTTAAAAAGTACCACTCTGTAGATTTTAGCCTTTAGCTAAATATACTTGCCTAATGTGAGCTAAATATCTCAAAAAATTGAATTTTGAAATACCCTGTACCCAACAAACAATTAAAGTTGTAACGACGAAACCCCAACTAGAAAGAATTTCTTAAAAGTAACCGCAACGTACTCCCGCTACGTCTCAGTATACCATTCAGCGACGTTATAATTCCCTAAGTGGGGAACCAATTTCTGGTTATAACTACTTGGCCAAGTGTTTAAAGTCACTGTAGTAACAACTACACTACTACGTCGTAGCCAGGTATCTACTACGTCGTAGAGGCTGTTTTTTTTCCGTAATGACATAAAAGTTGCGATGTAGTTGCAAATAATATAATCGTTTCTTTTTGGTAGAATTGTTACACAATATGGTGGACACAACAGTAAACAGACTCGCTTAGTTTTTTTGTTTGGTTATGGTTATAATATAAACTATGTTATCCAAAAGTGTGAGAATTTACGAGCAGAGGATCAAAATTCGAGTGCGACGCAAAGTTTTTTGTATAACATGCATTATATATATTGCAAAAAACCGGTGCGCCCGTAAAATTGAGCCGTTTTCTGGTAGCTGATGGAATTTTTGTGTTGTGATTTTGGAGGTTATGTTTTCTTAATCGACAGTTAACTCCAACAAATGGTGCTTAAGAAGAGCATTTTTGGTAAGCTTCAACTAATTTGTTTATAAAATAGTATGGCTCTTTAATATGAGCTCATAAAACGACAACAAAAATATTAAATTTTCTTTCTTACATAAAAACATGGCGTCCCAAACTATATTCCCTGATAGTCGAAAAGGTTACTTGAAAGTAGTTGCGGCTTTAAAGTTGATCCAAAAAGTTATTTTGTCTACATTGTTACATCAGATGTTACTATGATAACACAAACTTTTGTGGTAAAAATTAAAGTTATAATGTAGTTGTCGGATACACTTGTTTGGGACTCCAATGAAGCTTAACTTTCTAGTGGTAATTAAGTAGGATATAAAAGTCAGGGCGACTACGAAATAACGACTAAAAAGAAAGTAAAACTTTAGCAACGTCCTATTGTGGTAGAGAAGACTATCAGAATCGACTATCAAGAAACAATCCTATGAAGTAGTTTAGAGGGTCGTTTTTACGAAACATCTACTATTTCCTGTTACTAAATAGTAGTTAGAACTAAAAAGTAACAAATTTTGGTTGGGATCACCACATTTCTACTATAAGAAAGTAACAAAGCCTTTAAAACATGTAGCCGCTACTATAAATGTTAGTTGGGTATAGCTCATAAAGCAAGTCGCAAGTCATTTTTTTGAAGCGAAAAAATCTCCGCCCTGTCGTTTTTTATCCCCACTACAAAAAAGGAAAATGTTTTATGGCGATTACTCTAATACTTTACAAAATTTACTGTTGATAGCCTCAAAAGTACCTAAGGAAGTTAACATTTGTTTATAGTTGAAGAGCTAGTTTTATGTTAACAGTTATCTATTTTAGATATTATAAGTATCTTGTTCCGACTGATATTTTATCCTAATCTACTCTCTTCTATTTTATTTTGCATAAACTTACCTCACAAATTAAGGAATTTTCCGAAACTCTCATGTTTGGATATTGCAGGTTTCTCTTCCATATATCTAATTTATCTTTTTCTTTAGGAAACGGGAATAAACAAAAGCCGCTTTCTTTTTTTCTTCTGCAGTTGTTCACTACACATGCCATTTTCGCGACTTTAAATTATTTAAAAAAAAAATTACGAAAAAGTAGCGAATTTCAACTGACATTGACTGACAACTTTAAAATTTGACAATAATTTATTGATGTATAATGCCAACCTGCAGATACCAATTATTTTTTATCTAAAAAAAAAATTCCTAATTACTGTCAAAGAGAGTTGCACACCTCTGGTGTAAAACAATTGTCAAATGTATCGAGGGCCTCTAGTAGTACCTAACACCAAAAGCTAAATTTTCATTCGAGGCCCCGATTTTCCGGCCTCAGAATCCAAGATGGCGGCTGCCAAAGTTAAGAAAAAAAATGATTTCCTTGTTTTAAGAGGAATTAAATTAATTTTGATAAATTTACTTTAAGTAGGATATACTCAATGTAAAAATGTAAAAAAAAATTTACACCTGTCACTGCAAAACAAAATGGCGGCAATATTTAAAAAAAATCGTTTTTCTTCGATATTTTCTTTATTTTTTGTGCTATATTTATTTTTAATACCTCATATTAAAGCTACTGACCAGTTCTTTAAACCTGTTTAAATGCAATGATAAGTTTCCCAGCTGACACAAAGATGGCGCTTAATTTGTCAAAAATAAAAAAGACCTTTACAACCAGTAGACCAAATAAAATTTTTACAAACATTTTTTTTAGATTTTATCAGTAGTAAGCCAGATTTTGTAAAAATTTATAAAAAGTTACAATTTGACATTTAACATTTTAAGATGGCGGCCGAAGTTCAGATAAAAAAGTAATTTTTTTGTTCTTGTTTGACACAACTAGTATTGCCGTGTAATATATTGATTTATACTAAATGGGGGTCGCCGATTGTAAATATTTCATAATATATGACATATGTCTATTATTATCCAAGATGGCGGCGGTCAAAATATAAATACAACAGTATCTTTTTGGTTTAGTAAATATTTTTACCAAGATATGTAGTTTTATATTAATCTTAATTAGTTTTAATTTGTAATGTACAAAAAAAATAGAATTTATTTATTTTTTAAAGATGGTGGCCGAAAAAGTAAAAAAAAACATTTTTGTTTTTTTTTTTGAAATTTAACAAAAAAAAAACTGAGAAAACCAAGACGTCTCGTTAAGCAAAACACAGAGGTTTAAATATGTCAAAAAAATTGACATATGTCACGTGCCGGGTGATTTGAATAAATTGACATATTTTACTTAATAGCTATCTCCGTTAATATTGATCTAACAGTAACGTTTAAATTATCAAAGTTAAATAATTTTTTCTAAATCATCAGAATCTTATGTCAAAAATGACATTTGTCATACACTTGTCAAACTATTGACATATGGTTTATTTTTTTAAATAAAACACCCTGTATATAATGTTTTTAATTGATAGGTCTCCTTTCTCTGATTTCAAAAATATATAATATGTTGACATTTAGTCCAGCCGTTGTTGAAATATTTGCATTTTAAAAATTATATTCATTAACAAAATGGCAACATCCTTATTGTTTATTTAAGTCATTAAAATGCAAATATTTCAATAACGGCTGGTCTAAATTTAAACATATTATATATTTTTGAAATCAGAAAAAGGAACCCTATCAATTAAAAATATTATATACAGGGTGTTTTATTTAAAAAAAATAAACCATATGTCAAAAATTTGACAAGTGTATGACACATGTCATTTTTGACATCAGATTCTGATGATTTAGAACAAATTATTTAACATTGCTTATTTAAACATTACTGTTAGATTAATATTAATGGAGATAGCTATTCAGTAAAATATGGTCAATTCAATCAAATCACCCGGTGACATATGGCTACTTTTTTGACATTTTTAAAATATCTGTGTTTTGTTTACTGAGATGTCTTGTTTTTTCCAGTTTTTTTTTTTTGGTAAATTTCGAAATAATAAACAAAATTTTTTTTTTTTGACCGCCATTTTTAAAAAATACATAAATTATATTATTTTTGTACATTATGACTTAAAACTAATTAAGAGTAATATAAAACTACATATCTTCGTAAAAAAAATTACCAAATCAAGAAGATAATGTTGTTTTTGTATTTTGAACGCCGCCATCTTGATTAATAATAGACATGTGTCATTTCTGATGAAATATTTAAAATTGGCGACCCCTATTTAGTATAAATCGATATATTACACGGCAATACTAGTTCTGTCAAACAAGAACAAAAAATAACTTTTTTATCTGAACTTCGGCCGCCATCTTAAAATTTTTAATGTCAAATTGTAATTTTTTTGAATTTTTGACAAAATTTGGCTTACTATTAATAAAATCCAAAGAATTTTTTTTTTTAATTTAATTTGGTCTACAGGTCTTTTTTATTTTTGACATATTAAACGCCATCTTTGTGTCGGCTTAGAAACTAATAACTTTTTTTTATTAAGTTTAAAGAGCTGGTCAGTGGCTTTAATATGAGGTATTAAAAATAAATATCGCGCAAAAAATAAATAAAATATCGAAGAAAAACGATTTTTTTAAAATATAGCCGCCATTTTGTTTTAAAGTGACAGGTGTAACTTTTTTTTACATTTTTGACTTAAGTAGTTCCCACTTAAAGTAAGTTTATCAAAATCAATTTAATTTGTCTTAAAACAGGAAATTAATTTTTTTTCTTAACTTTGGCAGCCGCCATCTTGAATTCCGATACCGGAAATCAGGGGATCCTCGATTGAAAATTCAGCTTTTGATGTTAGCTACTACCATGCCAAATATAAAAAAATATACCCTTTTTGCAGCTTTTTATTGAAATACCCTACAAATTTACTCTACTACTGGTTTTTGCACGGCACCCCGGTATACTGCGCCAATTGAGTCATTAAACTCCCACCGTGTAAGTGTGTGGTCTATCTCTGTCATTCGTCTATGGATTGATCTAAGATTTCTTGTTGACTGAACCAGGTGTACCGATGAATATCCTTATGTTTAAAAAAACCATTATTTATTTTATAATCTACAAAAATGTTAAATAACGTTTTTCTGTCAGACTAATAGTTTTCGCGTTATGATTATTTTTATTTTCTTCAGTGGCCTTTAACATAGAAAGTACTCCTTATTAAGAGCAATTGTAATAACATAAAATAAATGCTAGTAAATGACCTATAAAATGAGTTACCTGAGTAGTATCCTTGCTAAGATACAGATCCTAAAGTGTTAGAGCAACTATTATTTTCCATGTATTTCTACAATATATGCAAAACTTGGCGAAATTAATAAGTTTTATTGGATTTTCTCAAAAACGCATTTTAAAGAAATTGTGTACATCACTTTATTGTAAAAAATTAAATTATATTTAATTTAATTAAATTATATATATTAGCGTCCAAAAATTGGGAATATTTTTAAACAGTACCTATGCAAAAAATACGTGTTTTTATAGGATTATTTACGAGAAATTAAGCAACTTAGAGAAAGTAAAGAAACACTTTCTTTTAGAAAATATTATTTTCTTGTAAACAATGTCTTAAAGCTGCGGTAAATAGTCCAGGGGCATTTGAAAATTAAGGATTTAAAGAAGGAAAGCTGTTAAATTTTATCTGATTTTTATAAAAACTAAGCTTGCTACAAAAATATGTTAAAAATTTTATTACAGAAAATCAAATTAGTATTTAAAGGATGTATAATGTAGGGGGATTTAATTTACGGTTACCACTTACACAGTTTGCGGACGCCTCTAATGTGTAATTTAAATCTTACATTATTAAGATATATATCATATAAACGACAATTTTATGTCATTTAAAAATTGTAATAAAATTTATGTAATATTTTTTTCATAAAATAAATAACCCTGCTTTACGGACCCTAACCGTAACAAGTTACACACTTTGTTTGAAACTCGTAGTTGTGTAGAAATAAAAATTCGGACTTCCATTGTCTTTATTTATTATAAAACACGACGTTTCGGTTACTAAGTATCTCTAACCGTTATCAAGTGTAAACTAAATAATCTAGTCTTTAGGCTACTACTTATACTACTTGGTGTGCAGTCAGGTGCGACGGTCCGCCCCCTTTTTTAATCCTAAGACGCCTGTTTTCCTTAAGGAATGGTTTCCATATGTTTGGTATGTCCGTGCTTGGTTGACTAAAAACTTCTTTATTCTGCATTATAAACGCAGCTTCAATAAACTTTCGTTTTCGCCAATGCGACTCCTTATTTAAAACTTTAGCTTCTGACTGAATCCTGTGATCATTTGACCATGCATGATCTGCTAAACCGGATTTTTCAATATCGCCTAATTGGGTACTTTTTAGATGTTCATTTACTCTAACCTGAAGAGGGCGTTTCGTTTCACCTACATATGATTTACCACACTCACACGGGATTTGGTAAATACATTCCTTATTATTTGAGGATTGTCTGGTTTTGTTTTGGTTACAAAACTTCTTATCGTATTTCCCGAAGAAAATACTGTTTTTATATTATAGTGTTTAGCTATTCGTCTTATGTTTTCTGAAATCCCTTGAACATATGGAATGTTAATAACCCCTAACGGATTATTATTTTGAGAATTTGGTATATTTAGTTTGTTTTTAATTTTAAATATCGTTGAGTTTATTAATTTCTCGGAATAACCATCTGTTGTAAGTCCTTTTTAATGTTGTTAATTTCTGTGGTTAATTCTTTATTATTACTATAAATATTTATGGCTCTTAAATACAAACTTCTTATAACTCCTTGTTTTGTAGCAACAGAATGATTAGACTTAAAATTTAGGTACTGTCCCGTGTGTTTTTTAATAATATGTCCAGTGGCGGATCCAGGGGGGGGGGCACTAGGGGCACTTGCCTCCCCCGAGAATTTTTTGAATATACAAAAAATGAGTAAAAAGTTTTTGCTAATAAAAATTCAAAATTTTTGCCTGCGGCACATGAAAGTGTTTTTTGTTATTATCATCGAAATTACAACCACTGACTAATTCAATAAAATCTTGCTTAAAAAAATATATACCGTTTTTTACCAACAAAGAATGTCACCTAGAGTGCCCCCCCCCCCCCCGAGAAGCTCCTCTGGATCCGCCCTTGAATATGTCCCAGATATATATCCCTCAACTCTATTTTCTTTTGGTTTATTTTGGCCGTAATATCTTTATCTGTGTTTGTTATGATTTAAGTTTTAGTGTAGTTCATACTTAAGCCTATATTTTTAGCTGCTGCATCTAGTTCTTCCAGTATCCTTTTATCAGTTCTTCTTTCTTGTCTGTTAAACAAGTGATATCATCAGCATATCTTAGGTGGTTCAAGAATTTGTCTGTTTACTTTGATGCCTGTTTCTTCCCAATCTAAGCTTTTAAAAATATATTCTAGGGCCTGGTTAAATAATTTAGTTGATATTGTGTCAATCCGTCTAACACCTCTTCTTATGAAGATTGGCTTGGTTCCTTTGTGGATTTTGATTGATGTTGTTGCTTCGCTATATATAGTGGCGGCTATTAAGTCTGTATATCTGTGATCTATTCGGCTATTAATTAAAGATGCTTTTACTGCCCAGTGCTCAATGATATGCTATCAGAATTTTCATGGTTAATAAGTGGTCAACTGTGCTGAAACCTTTTCTAAAGCCTGCTTGTTCCTTTGATTGATATCCGTCAAATTTTGTTGTTAGTCTTTGTTCAGTATTCAATCGATCGCAGTTCGGTACGGTTATATTGCATCGTACCTGCATGATAGTGCTAACGAGGTCAAAGTCGGAGTTTGTTTTGTTTACAAAAAACATCGCGCGCGAGATACCTGTGTTGAGAATCTATATACAATGTGTATTATAAATAATATATCATGTTTAAAAGCAAAAAAAGTGTACCATCACCTGTGAAACTTGTTTTAAAAATTAGCGAAAAGCCCAAACAAAATCAAGAAAAAATGGATAATGCCGAATTATTTCAGGATAGCCATGCTAGAACACAAAATGAAGAAGTTTTATATAGCGAATGGAAAAAATCCCAAAACGAAAAAAATTCACTTAGTATACAAGTGGATTATCTCCGAAGTCAACTGGAAAGTATGCAAAGAAAATTTGCAGATTTAGAGACAAAAGTCACTAAAAAAGAAGAGTCTGACATGGACTACATTACTGATGAGGACGATCTGGCAAGAGAAACTGAGTGGATCAGACAAAAAGGAAAAGGTTGGAAAAAACGTCGAATGGATACTTCACTCTCACCACCACAACAAAGCTCGGGCACTGGAGAGCCCTCCAATAAAACACAAAATGAAGAACCCCCAACTAAGGTTAAAAAAGCTCCATTACCTCCACCGATTATGGTAAATGGCGTAAATAATTTTAATGATATTTATGAAAAGTTAAATATCATACAAGGAGTTAAAATAAAAGTTTTAAATAACGAAAATATTAAAATAAATGTACAAGACGCAGACAGCTATCGGCTGGTTACTAAAATGCTTAATGAAATAAAGCATCAATGGCACTCATACGAAAACAAACAAATAAGGCCAATTAGAGTAATAGCGAATAGGCTACACTTCTCATGTGACCCACAAAAAATTGTAGCTGATCTACAAAAAAAAGGTTTTAAGGCACTGGAGGCCAGCAACAAACTTAAATGGAGAACAAGACAACCTCTTAACATGTTTATGCTCACATTCAGCCACGATGAAGATATCAACAAAATTTTTGAAATTTCCAGTATCCTTGGGATTGAAGTGGAAATAAAAGCACTAAAAACCTCAAAGTTAGTCCCTCAATGCAAAAGATGCCAATCTTATGGACACACGCAAAAATATTGCGCTAAAGAACCACGTTGCGTAAAATGCACGGGGAAACATCTTACTGTAGAATGCCCCAAACCAAAAGAATCTGAGCCAAAATGCATCCACTGTGGAGGCAAGCATCCTGCTAACTACAGAGGATGCCTTGTTGCTAAGGAAATACAAAAATTGAAAAATAAACCTAAGAAACCGAATCTCATACCAAACGTGAGTACAAATAGACAAAACCAACAGACAAGAAACACAGTCACACAAAACTCTGTGACAAGGACATACAGCCAAGTAGCAGCAACAGCTACTATACCTGATATTAATATCAGTAGTCAAAATACTATGGAACAAACACTACAATTAATTTTGGAGAAATTGAACAAACTTGATGAGCGATTAACTAAACTAGAAAGTAGCAATAACGGAGCTACCAATATGCCTCAAAATGGTCAGTAATCTTAGAATCCTAGCTTGGAATGCCAATGGTCTCTTGCAACATCAGCAAGACTTGCAAGTTATTCTAGACATAGAAAAAATTGACGTCTGTCTTGTGTCAGAAACGCATTTCACTAACCAGTCTCACATTAAATTTAAAGGTTATAAAGTGCTGTAATAATTAAAGAAAATATATCACACTATGAGGAGATGGGATATAAAACCATAGAGATTCAAGCTACATTAGTAAGTGTAAAAACCAAAACATATACATTAGTCATAAGTGCTGTCTATATACCACCAAGGCACTTACTAAAGAAAAATCAATATCTTAATTTTCTCAGAAAATTAGGAAACCGTTTTATAATTGGAGGTGACTTTAATGCAAAAAATACCTACTGGGGATCTAGACTGACGAACTCTAAAGGAAAAGAACTTTTGCAAGCTATTAGTGAATATCAATGTGAGCCGATATCAACTGGTAAGCCCACATACTATCCAACAGATCCAGGAAAAATTCCAGATCTAATTGATTTTTTTATAGTAAAAAATATATCTTTAAGTTTTGTAGATATAGAAGAAAGTTTTGATTTACACTCAGATCATTCACCTATTATTCTAACTCTTAGTAAAAACATAATAAAGAAAGAAGCAAATATCTCACTAGTTAATAAACTGACTGACTGGATTAGTTTTAAACAAAGTCTGTCAGAAAAAATAAACCTATCAGTACCATTGCAAACGCCAGAACAAATCGATAAAGAAGTTGATTATTTTGTTACAAATATTCAACAAGCAGCTTGGGAAAACAGTCCAAAACCAAAGAGAATTTTTAAGGGAAAAAACTATCCAAAGGAAATTAGAGACCTTATATTGGAAAAAAGGAAACTAAGAAGAAAGTGGCAACAAAGCCGTGATCCTCGGGACAAAACAAATCTCAACAACATGACGCAGCGCATTAGGCGAGAAATTCTAGTAATAAAAAATGAATCTATTAACCATTTTCTTAATGAGCTTACAGATGACAAAAATACCGACTATTCCCTTTGGAAAGCAACCAAAGATTTTAAAAGACCAATTATCCAAATTCCACCCATACGAAAATCTAACAACCAGTGGGCAAGGAGTAACGAAGAAAAAGCAGATATTTTTGCAAGTCATTTAGAAAAAACATTTCAGCCCCACGAAGCACCAGATGAACACTTTCATTTAAATGAACCCCATCAAATCGAGGACCATATTAAGCTTACATCACCAAAAGAAATATTAACAGAAATCAAAAATATTAATTCGAAAAAAGCCCCAGGGTATGATCTTATTAACGGGGTAGTCATAAAACAACTCCCCAGAAAAGCTATCGTAAAACTATGCAACCTAATTAATGCGTCATTTAGGCTTAGGTACGTACCTAAACTGTGGAAAGTTGCAGAAGTTATCATGATTCCAAAACCGGGAAAACCACTCCATGACGTGTCATCTTACAGGCCAATATCTTTGCTGCCAATTATATCCAAGCTCTATGAAAAATTATTGCTTAAAAGAATAAAACCCATCATAGAAAGACAAGAAATTATTCCATCTCATCAATTTGGTTTTCGAGACAAGCATTCCACGATAGATCAAGTATTACTAATATAATAGAAAAAGCACTAGAAGAGGGAAAAGTTTGTTCTGCAGTTTTTCTAGATGTAGCACAAGCATTTGACAAAGTGTGGCATGAAGGCCTTAATTTTAAACTAAAAAGGTTTCTGCCAAAACAGTATTCGGATATTTTGGAGTCATACATATCTGATAGACATTTTAGAGTAAAACAGGAAGACTCATACTCAAATTTAAGAGAAATTCAAGCAGGCGTGCCCCAGGGTAGCGTACTAGGCCCTTATCTATACTTATTATTCACTTGTGATATCCCAAAGCCAGAAAATTGTCACTTAGCAACATTTGCCGATGATACTGGTTTATTGACGGTAGAAAAATCTATTGAAAAATGCATAGAGAAACTTCAGAATGCAGTCACCCAAATTCACAGTTGGACCACAAAGTGGCGAATAAAATTAAATAAAACCAAATCAATTCATGTTGATTTTACAAACAAAAATATAAATGACATACAAATAACAATTAACAACATTCCAGTACCATATTCGAATCAGGCAAAATATCTAGGTATGACACTTGATACCAAATTGCGCTGGAAAGCACATGTTAAGAAAAAAAAAGAAGAACTTGAGATAAGGTATAGAAAAATGAACTGGCTAATTGGAAGGAAGTCCAATTTAACAATTCATAACAAGTTACTGCTTTATAGACAAATACTGAAACCAGTATGGACATACGGTATTCAACTATGGGGTTGTGCTAAAGAGAGTAACATTCTAGTTGTATAGAGATTTCAAAATAAAGTATTAAGAACATTGTGAATGCACCTTGGTACGTTCGAAATAGTGACCTTCATCGAGATCTAAAAATCGAAACTGTAGCAGAGACTATAAAAAAGTACGCAAAAAGCCATGAAGATAGACTCCATCGGCATGTGAATGTGGAAGCAATTCAGCTTCTAGACAATACTATGCTAGTTCGACGACTAAAAAGAGTGAAGCCGTTTGAGCTAGTAAACTAAGTGAATTACACATAAAACAAAATAATGCTATAAACACAACACAATTGTGAGTTACAGACTAAACAAAGCGGGGAGAACTGTTGAGTGAACCCTAAGTTTAAATCTGACTTTTCTAGTAAATTAAGTTAAAACAAAATTGCTAATTAGTCTTACTGACTAGATTGTAATAAAAAAAAAACACAGTGTGTTTGACAAATAAAAAAAAAAAAAAAAAGTCTTTGTTAATATTTTCGTGAAAAGCTTATAAATTACATTGAGGAGTGTTATAGGTCGATAGTTTTTTAGGTCTGCTTTATCGCCTTTCTTGTGTAGAACAATGGTTATGGATTCTTTCCAGCTGTTTGGGATTATTTTTTCTTTTAGTATTTTATTCAGGATAATATGGAGGGTATTAACTACAGCTTTACCACGTACTTGAGCATTTCTGCCGTTACTCCGTCTTTTCCAGGTGATTTGTTATTTTTCATTTTCTTTAATGCTTTCTTTATTGCCGCTTTGCTTACTACAGGTTGTAGCTCTGAGTTTATGTTCTTTATTTTTGTTTGGAGTTTCTTCATGGTCTCTCGTGATGGTTTCCTTCTTGTTTGGTATAATTTTGTATAGAATAGTTGTGTGATATTTATGATCTCTTTAACGTTAGTTTCTATGCCGTTAATATCCTTTATTTTAATTATTTCATATCTACCTAGAGTCGTCGTTAGACATTTCATATTTCTGTTATTTTTTATAACTCTCAACTTAAATTTCTTGGCTCTTTCCTTTATTTTCTTTTATCATTTTTCTTGTAGTTTTATTTATTTCTGTGTATTCTATAAATGTTCTTTTTCCTTCTCTCTCGAGGGTCCGCCTTTTTTCCATCAGTCTCTTTATTTCTTCTGATATAAAATTTTCTCTCTATTTACCTTTTTCTACAAAATTTTTTCCTCCTTTGATCATACTAAACAAACATTTAAAGTTGTAACACCGAAACCCCAACTAGAAAGAATTTGTTAAAAGTAACCGCAACGTACTTCCGCTACGTCTCAGTATACCATACAGCGTCGTGTTAATTCCCTAAGTGGGGAACCAATTTCTGGTTATAACTACTTGGCCAAGTGTCTAAAGTCACTGTAGTAACAAATACTCTACTACGTCGCAGCCAGGTATCTACTACGTCGTAGATGCTGTTTTTTTTCGTAATGGCACAAAAGTAGCGATGTAGTTGCAAATAATATAATCGTTTCTTTTTGGTAGAATTATTACACAATATGGTGAACATTACAGTAAACAAACTGGCTAAGTTTTTGAGTTTGGTTATGGCTATAATATGTAATATGTTATCTAAAAGGGACAAAATTTACTAGGTTATGTTTTCCTAATCTGCAGTTAACTTTAACAAATGGTGTTTAATAATGTGCATTTGGTAACATTCAATTAACTTGTTTATAAAATAGTATATCTCCTTAATATGGGCTCAAAAAACGAAAATAAAAATATTACATTTTCTACTTACACAAAAAAACATGGCGTCCCAAACAATATTCCCTAATAGTCGAAAGGGTAATTTAAAGGTGAGCCTTAGTTACGGCAACGTAATACGAGGGAGTGTGCCTTTTTAGTTTTAGATAGCACACTCGAATTTCTACTTTTCCGTCGCGGCAACGTATTAGTCCCCACCTTCCGCCACTATAAAAACCCCTTCACAGTAGTAGGAACAACGCGATAAGCAATATCACTACCCTTAAGTTATTGGGGTGAGGCCAATTGTCATTTTTGTCAACAACAATGCCTAATCCTGGTTTTTGATCCGGTGTTCTGTGTTCTGTAGCATCGTGGTTTTGTGAATTTGTAAGTTTTTGTTGATGTGAATGATGAAAATGCGTCTCGTAGTTGTACAATATGAATCTGTATTATTACCTTTTATTACAGGTTTGTTTACAAATTTAAGTATACATTTTGTACTTTTGGGCGCGCCGCTTACCGACCGGGGAGAATACTTTACAAAAACCAATGCAAGTATTGTATTACGAAAACTTATACAAGTATTGTATTAGAAACCAAAAGAAATATTGTGATTTATTTTACTAGAAACTGATCAAGCAAGGTCCATATTCTAGAAAGTGTTATCAAGAAGCTAAAAGAACGTAGTCATATACATAAAATTAAGTTATTTTTTATAAAAGAATGTAAATAATATTTTTTTTTAAGCCAGGGGTGAAATTAAAGAACGACAAAATAATTGACAAAATTAAGTGCCTCTGCCGGAACCTTTGGCTGTGTATGCCAACGCCCTATCAATTGGCTTACATATCCAACGGTTCCTGGTTCTAGTCACGGCGGACGTACAGAAAACTTTTGTTTTTATGATTTTTCGTTCTTTAATTTCACCATTTTTACCCTTAGTTTGAAAATTTTATTTACGGTTTTCAGTAAAACCTTGCATTATTGCACTTTGCTTAGTTGTATTTTGTTATTGTTTGTCCTATTTCCCATACTATATATTATTAAGAAATATTTTTGGTGTCCATGTGAAGTTGTATTTTAATTAGGATAAAAAGAAAGAAAATGCGGAAGTGGTATATGGTACTGATGATGCTTCATTACGAAAATGGTCTAAGAGTTGACCACTTTTTTCAATGTTTTCTTTCTTTTTTTTCTGATTTTAATTTTTGTTACTATAACTAAGCTATCTCTTTAGCCTTTCTTTGTATAGTTTTATTTTGTGTAAGTTTATTCATGTCAAGTTGTTCATTGTTATTATTAATTTTTCTTTTCATTTCGAAATTGTTATCATTGCAGATTTTGTTTCTGACCATCCTGTGATCACTGCCTGTTGTAAAGCTGTTTAGGACTGTAACATCTGTAACGATATTTTTATCAGTAGTCAGTATGTTATCTATTTCGTTTTTCCTTATTCCATTAGGGTGAGCCATGTCCACTTTCGTTGCGGTTTCTTGCTTATATAAGGTGAACCAAAAAGCGTAATTTTTTTTCGGCTGTAGTTTTTTGGCCCTTTGCTCGATTTTTGAGATTTCGGTCTCTATCGAAAGCTAAGGCTTAAGAATATCCGGCTTTGTTATCACAACTGATATTTCTGTGAAATTTCAGATGATTTTAAAATTTAGCATTTTTCAGACCCCCCGCCAAATTTTTTTGTTCGCCAATGTACGTAATTTTATACAATGACTAAAAGCCATGTCTTTGCCGTGCGCAAAACTATATCAACTGAAAATATCGGTTAAGAAGTAATACAGTTGTACTTAGGTGCTGATTTAACCTTTTGTGTAACGTAGGTAAAAAAATTGTTGTTTTTGTTATAGTGTGGATTTATCACTATTTAATATCTACGGTAATGGGCATAACCAAAAGCTTGGTCCTCGTACTACATATTATGCTTTGTAGTTTTGATAAAATCCTAAATGGCATGGCGCATGCTTTTAAAATTTGAATATTTTTAACCCACTTGACAAAAGTTTGTGTGTGCCAATGACATGAGTTTAAAAATTCAAAAGAAAGCTACATCTTTGCCATGAAGAAAAAATACGGTTTTTTTTGGCCCACCTTATATTGTGGAATATGTATATAGGAACACTTTACGGTTTGTATCTCAGTAAGTATTCCACCCAGGCAACTCTGAAATATCTCATTTTGAAGGCAATTTATTTTAAAAGTGTGTGAGTGCAATTGCGAAATCTAAAACGGCGGCAAAATGATTGATATCATATCATCTATCATATTTAAAAAAAAAACAATTTTTCAGAAAAAATCTGTTTAATAAAAAGAAACTACCCCTAATTTGACACCCTGTCGAGGTGTTATTTTTAAAACGACACGCTTGCCCAAAATTCAAAAAAAGGATAAAAAAATCACGTTTTTAGACCTAATTTGGGGGTTGCTAATTAAGTTATGTGAGAGAATGCTGAGAAATAGTGGATTAAAAAAGCCAAAGTGAAACTAACCACGTTTTCATTTTTTCAGAAAATTAAGCCCCCCACCCCCTTGGAGGGGATGCTGAGTGGTGCCAGATCTCCACCACCAAAATTCGTATTCTACGGTTTTTTCTAAAAATGTTGATGTATACACAATATTGTTTCACAAATAGGCAAGCAAAAAATCATTTTAGAACTGATAGTAGACCGGCCGGCGTAGGACAAAAAGAGGTTCGACTGCACCAAGGTAATGATGGTTGCCAATGGTTGAAACCTGGATGACTCCTGCCTACGAAAATATATCTTGGCCTCCCTCCCTCTCGGTCATACCCCCTCCACTCCCTTTCAACCCTTTATAATTGATTATTTAATATCTCAGCAACCAGCGGAGTTATCAGTCAACCAAGTACGGACTTACCAAACATATGAAAACCACTTCTTAAGGATAAGAAGCGCCTTAGGATTAAAAAACGGTGCGGGCCGTCACACCTGAGGGCACCCCAAGTAGCATAAGTAGTAGCTTTTAGACTGGATTGTTTTGTTTACACTTGAAAGCGGTTAGAGATATTTACGAACCGAAACGTTGTTTTGTTTATACCTTGTTTAGTTTTCGAAATATGAAATGTAGGGATCAGTAGTAGTTAACAACAGTGATAAAATTTTTGTTCTATCTCTGCTGGTTGCTGTTGTATTGAAGAATTCATTTTATGTAGTTGAAAGGGGGTGAAGGGGATATGACCAAGATATATTTTCGTAGTCAGGAGTCATCCATGTTTCTAAAAATATACCTACCTTGGCAACCATCATCATTTAAGTGCAGTCAGTGCTCTACGCATATACGTAATATTCCAATACTCCTTGTTACCTATTTACACAATGTTTGGCGTTTGATGCAAACATTCAGAAACAAAGGTACGCAGAATGCACAGATACCAAATTTACATAGATTGAGTTTTTGTCATCTGTACGCCGTTGATTTGACTTAACGAATGCAAGAATAAAATAAATATTCATGCGTAAAAGTATAACCAATCAGGACATTTTATCTTAAGGACCGCAAAAAGGATAGACTTATACCCATTGATATTGCTATTTCAAATATGTTTGCATTCTTGCATTGTAATAATACATACTATATGGAAATAATATGCTTATGTCTTTGAAGGCAACCAATCAGGACTTTTTTGCTTAAAGACCCCAAGGCCCTCATGTTTTCATCATGAATGATGCAATTCATGCACGAATTTTAATGGTTAAAATAGAAAAAAAAACATGTTGTAGATCAGAAAATGCCTTTAAATAATAAATATTGTGTACCAAACTTCACAAAAGTTTCTAGAGAGGAGAGGTAGTTTTTTTTATTTTAATAGGAGGTCTAGTGCATACGTTTGTATAAAGTTTTTTTTTAATGGACTCTCTTGATATTGGCATAATATTAACTACACCCTGTACAGATCCTTACCCAGAAAACAATTTCGTGGGGATGGTCTGGGACACGATAACTCCAAAATCGACAAACCGATATTAACCAAATTTCGCACAAAAATTTAAGGTCAATAAATTTTGGTTGGGTTTAGGGTGCTGTAAATGGTTATTGGAGGTAGTTCAAATAATTTAAGAAATCATAGTTCGAGAACCACAGCAGCTACCGAAACAAGGTTTTCATTGTTAGATTAAGGATTTTATTTTTAACAATATTTTTAATAACGTCAAAGTTCGTCAAAGGCACAGTTTTCGAGATATTGTTTTTTTTAATCATGTCTTAAAAACCACAGTAGCTAGCGAAACGCGGTTTTCAAATTTACATTGAGAATCAAAATTTGTCAGCTAACAATTTAACAAATCAGATAATTATATATCTGAAAAACGACAGCAGCTGGAGTATAAAGTAGCTTTCACAAATTGTTTCAAAATTTACTTTTTGACAAAAATGTAGACGGGCAGTCAATTTCAACGGAATTAGGAAAAATAGTTTTTTTCTCGGCGTCGCATTATAATATCTCAAAAACGGTAATACGCATTTTGCACATTGTATTACTTAACACATATTTTGACTCTTTTTTATTTATTTCCATGCTAAATTTAAATTTAGCATGGAAATATCGCTGTACCCTTGGGTAAACTTTACATATTTTAAAATATCATAAAGCGAGAAAGAAGGCAGCTAGCAAAATGAGGTTTTCAGAGTTAGATTAAGATTTACATTTTCAACTTTAGCAACATTATTAACTATATGTAGCTTAAAAACGACAGCAACTAGAGTCATGTAGATTTTACAGATAAATTAACATTTTTAATTTCAACCAAAATAAAGCTACCTTAACACCCAGAATGACTAGGTCTTATGGATGTCTGTACGTGCACAAGTAACATTTTTGGTTAAAATTAGGTAAAGTTTACTTAAATAAGAGTAATTTTTCTCCTTAGCCAAATCAAAAGGTTAAAGAAGAGAAAAATTTCCTGACATTTTCCCAAAGTGGGGACAAAAACAAAAGTAATTTGGAAGGAGAAAATAGGTCATTAGCACAGTTTAATTGATTGATTTCTTTATTTTTAAACCAATTTGTCTGAAATTTGAAAGTTTGCAGTGCCTGAGATAATAAAAACTGATACTTTTCCTGTTCATGTTTTTGAGGATAATCAATCTTATATCAAAATGTCAAACACTTTAGAAACCAAGCGCAGCAAGCATATTGATGTAAAAGAGCAATTTGTCAGGCAGTGGGTTTCTGATAACAAAATTAAGTTAAATTACTTGTCAACTTCTGAACAAGTGGCAGATATTTTTACGAAAGCACTGGCTGCTCCAAAGTTTACTCATTTTAGGATCAGTTAAATGTTTGCACTAAATAAAATACTGTGTTCATATTTTTTTTAAAAATATTAGTATTTTTAGGTATTTTGTGCAATGTCAAATTAATAAATGTTTATGATAGGTTCTTTTATCATTTCTCCTTGTTATAAGAATTGAGGGGGTGTGTTAACTTTATACAGCCATTTCACTCTAAGGAGGCACTGATATATTTGTGAACGTACCCTTAGTGCAATAAGGCGCTGACTGTGACGTAGGCCACCACCCCGATGACGTCACGAGCACCCCGATACAAAATCGACACAAAATATGATTCTCGAACGTACTGATAGTTTCATTGACTGAAGTCACACATTATCATCCGATTACTTACTGTATTTTTTTAAAGTAATGTACTAGTAAGGACGCATAATAATCTAAAACATCCATGACATCAGTGACTGAACAGTGCTTGATTCGTTTTATTTACGAAACTCACACATTATCATCCAGCTATTTACTCTCTCTTTTTATTTCAATGTAGTGGGGCGGGCGCACATGAGTCTAAAGCAGCCATGGGATTATTTTAGTAAGAAAGTATACGAGAAGTCAAATTTATGGGGTTATATTTATTTATTTTGATATAACTGTTTTTTCTTAAATTTTTATAAGAAATACGTTGTGTTTGGCTAATTATCTCATTAAAGGCTGTAAAAGTAATGTAGAGGTTCCTTATGCAGATCATAAAACAGAGTTAACCTTGACAGTGATTCAGTTTTTGCAGTGATTTTAAATGAGGACCACTCATTGCAAAAAAGACAGGTATGTATCATTTCGTGTAACAGAGTGCACTTTTTATTTTGTGTTGTGCAAATAAAATATAACTTTTTCTGCCCCCTGGAAGCTAGCTTGCTGGCCAGTTACAAGAATTGTACAGTCAGACAAACAGTGTTAGGTATTTCCGAAAGGTGAACAGCTAACCCAAAATGTGTACACCGATTGTGAAAATCCATAATCTTTTGCTAAGATTGTGTAAAGATTGTGAGGGATTGTGGTAAGATTGTGAGAAATGTGTACACCGATTGTGAGAGCTGTTCACCCCTCAGGTATTTCATGATGTTTATTTACATGGGCACACCCAGTGGGGGGGCTAGCCTAAACACAAAAAATTGCTTCAAATATGACATCATGAGGCTTCAGGCCCCCCCGAGAGGCCTCGGACCCCTCCAAGACATTTCTGGGTGTGCCACTGATGTTTGTAGTAAAAAATTACTATAAAATCAAAAAAAAAAAAGAGTGTCAAAGATATAATTTAAAAATAATCTGGTCCCCAAAGGTCACTCATCATAAAGCAAGCTTTATAGGTAGCGAAGCCTGACAATGAATTTATATTATTTGGTTATTATTTTTGAAATGTTTTCCTTGGTTCGAATTGGTTGCTGGCTCGTTCTTATTTTAAAAATGTGGTTAAATCACCAGTCTAAAGATCTATTTAATAATAACAGAGTTTCAAGATAGTTTGAAGCATAACTTTTTATTTTTAAAAACAAATATATATAGGGTGTTTCAAAATTCAGTATCATAATTTTAATGTTCAATTCCTTAAGTGATTTCAAGACAAAATTTTCATATTGTGCAAACACATATAAACATAGGTCCTCAAACACCTTATTTTCGAGATACAGGGTGTTAAAGTTTAGTTTTTTATATAATTTCTTGTTTATAGTTCCTTGCAGTTTTTGAGATATTTCAAATTTGGCATGTGTATTAAGCTATAGACACTGCACTATCAGACATGCCAAAAAATAGCAAAAATCTACAGAGTGATACTTTTCAGGGCTCATGTCGCCTTTTCCCCAGATTTTTTTTCCTTGTAAGCCACTGGTAGGCAGAACTAGGTAGTTAAGACAAGAAATAAAAGCCTTGTTTTATTTGCAAACTTTTTTGTTTTCTGCAATTTTTTTGCATCTTTAACTGTTTTAGAGAAAGTTGCTGTTTCACCAAAGGCTGCTATTATAAAATAAAAAATGTGCCAGTATGGCATCACAAGTATATCAAAATAAAATTAATTAAAACTTATTTGGCATGCCTAATATTGTAGTACCTATAAGTAAATATACGTGCCAAATTTGAGCTAAATATCTTAAAAACTGTAAGAGCTATAAAAACACAAAATTTTAACACTCTGTATCTTGAAAACTAAGCGTTTGTGGACCTATGTTTATACGAACTTTTTGTCTTGAAATCACTCAAGGAAATTAAGATTAAAATTATGTTATTGAATTTTAAAACACCCTGTATAGTTTAGACACCTTTGTACTGTGTAAAACAACATCTTTAAAATAAAACTGTGCTGCCAATGTGAAACTGAGGAAAACATGTCAAAAATATTAAACAAAAAATAGAAAATCGTTTCCTATAAAGCTTACCTTTACAATGACTGTCCTTACCCCAAACCCCCTGATAGTCTAGCAGAATAAACCAAAACACATGATTTACAGTATTTACAGCAAAAAAAAATCACAAAATATTGAAGATAATTTTGTTTCACCAAAATTTTTATAAAATTACAAAAGGAGTCTCTAACCTATAACTTAGTACTAATCTGATAAACCCCCCCCCCCCCCCAGAATAAGCTAAAACACGCGATTTAAATTATACAGGGTGTCCCATAACTTAAGGGCCATAGTGCAGCAGGTGACAGAGGAGGTTATTTACGAGAAAAAATTTATATTACATGGGTGTCAACACACATCTTTTAAGATATAGAATGTTTAAAGTTAGAGGAGTGGGGGGAAAAGTGTTTCACAAAAAAAAGAAAATCTGTCATAGCCAGCTGAATACCCGGCTAACTGTTATTCAAAAATGTGGTATTCCTTTTTATGATAAAATTACAAGTTGAGGAGATACAGGGCTGTCAAAATAACCTCCAAAAACATAGAAAAAATAATATTTTTTAAAAAAATTTTTGCTTACTCTTTCTTTTAAAAAATATAAATAAAATTTTATTATTATATCTTGCTAGAGACTTGTTTTTATTAACAAAAAATATAAAAAAAACATTGCGTCTAATATGGCATTTATAAAAGTTTATACCAAAAAAATTGTTTTTTTCTGAAAAAAAATGACCGACTAATTTTTTCAAAATAATTTTTATTTCAATTTATTCCTCTTGTTCTATTACAACAATCGCCAACTTTGATGCTCTGTATCTCGACAAAGAAAGAGTTTTGACCCATGCATTATAGGAACTTTTTTATCAGACATGACCTCCTCTATCACCTGTTGGTCTATAGCCCCTAAGTTATGGGACACCCTGTATACAAAAAAACCACAAATAATTGAAGACAATTTTGTTTCATCAAAAACTTTTATCACAGATCACCTTTGTTAAGGTGATCCGTGATTTTCTAAAATCAAAAAAGAGAGATACATATAATTTAATTTGTAAAAAATAATTATTTGATGTTGAAAATGAAGAAAAGGTGTCAATATTTTGTGTATAAACAAGTGTATAACTCTCTCAGTTTGTGATATTTTTTTAGAGAAGCAACTTTAAGACCCAAAGACTACATTCTTTAAAATCAGAGGACCAGAAGTACACAATTTATGAATCAACACCAGAGGGCTATAAGCATGTTCCTAACTTGCATTCCAATCCTTTAAGACATAAAAAAGCTATAAGGTTGGTGTATTAAACTTTTTCATTAACATAATTGATTTATTTGATTTTGTACATGAGAAAAAGTGACTTGGAATGTTAAAATATCAATATAAATAATGTTAGGAAATTATGTAACACAAAAATTTAGGATTTTTGACCACCCCCTTTATAAGACATTTTAAGAAAAAAGAAACCCCCTTTGAGTGTTATGTAAATGTGTGTATGTGTATAAACAAGTATATAACACTGTTCGGTTTATGTGTTTTTCTTTTTAGAAAATCAACTTTAAGACCCAAAGAGAACATTCTTTAAAATAAGAGGATCAAAAGTGCACTGCACATATGTCACCACCAGTGCGCTTGTAGTCCAATTATTAGAGATATATATAAAAGCTGTGTTAGTGCAAAAAATACGAAAGTTTGGAAACACGATTAGAAGGTTGGTAATCTTACTACTCCTGTAAGTTTGTGACCTCGAGCGGCTGCCATCTTAAAAATGTGACGCCTTAAATGGTTGCGGTAGGATTTATAGGAAAAAGTTCTAAGTTTTTTATAGTTTTGCAAAAATATTTAAAAGCATAAAATAAAACTGAATGAATTACCTATAAAATACTTATTATTAGAAGTTGACTGGCTAGTGCCTTTGCAGAGATGCAAACCCTAAATTGTTAGCAATATGCGCATTTCCTTTATGTATTATCATAATATATTCCAAATAAACAGACAATATTAGATTTTACCTAAATTTCTCAAAAACTAAGCATTTTAGAGCGAATTTTTATTTATTTATTGCAAAAACCACAATTATCTTTTAAACAATTAATTTAAATAAGGCCAAGTTTGTGATTACCTGGCACTATTTTAATTGGCGTCTCTAAATTGGTAATATTTCAAAGAACAAGAAAAAATGTATAGGTTTTATTAAATTTTCTGAAACACTTTTGTAAAAAATATAATTTTGTTGTAAAAAATGTATCACAAAGTGGTATTAAATAATAATATTGCCAATAAAGTTATTTATTATTATAAACTGAAATTATTACGTAACCTTGACTCAGATTCATGGTGGGCACTCCATTGCCATCCTTAAATTGGGGTCCTTTGTAATCTTAAAAATAGTACCAGTTTACAGACCCCTAAAGTGTGTAAAGGACTATGCTTGCCGACATAGGTTTTAGTTTTAAGGAAAATTAAATTAAAAATTCATTACCAGAATAGTTATGTATAGAATTTAAATACTAACCACAGCGAAGTTAAGTGCGACTTTGTATCTGGAGACCGCCCCCCAGCATGCGATTGGTTAATCAATAATTTGGTTGGCCGCGATTGATTTGCCTTTACAAGGCAATAGTATTTGAACAGAACCAATCGTGAAAAACCAAGGTCTTAATCAACCAATCGCGTGCTGAAGGGACTCATTTGTAATATAGTTTATAAGCTCTATCTACAGCAAATATTGTAAAATAGTTAAAAATATTTCAAAAATCGATAGAATGTGATAATAACATAACAGTCATAAGACTTAGAGTACATACAAGTTCTTTATCACCAAATAGTTTTTAATATGGTGTAAGATAAGAGTTGTTAAAAAAACTGATTTAAGTGATGACAGTAAAAAACTTCGGCCATTATATATCACACTCTATTTAGAAATAAGTAAACAATTTTTACGAATTAGATGTGTGTTATTCTAAAAAAATGCCTATTTTGACTATAATAATATAATTAGTTTTCTATTTATTAATGAGCAAAGAATAGAGCCTTATAATACTTTATTTTTTGGAATTGTCGAACAAACCCTTGTAAATCTTGGTAGACCCCTCTTAAAACTGAAATGGTCCCCTTGTACTCTACTCCATTAGGGTCCCAGTCTGACACTGTCCTTTAGTAATGAGTTTTAAAAAAAACAGTGACTCTTTTTCAAATGCTGGTGAGAGTTTTTTAGTTTTTATTGTTAAGATTAACGAAAGTGACATTACTGATTCGAACCCATTGAGTTGTATAACGCCCTAAAAGGGCGTTAGAGACGGAAAGACAAGGCATTTTTTATTGACCCTATCCAATTTGGTTCCTATGGTCGGGTATTTCTTTTACAATAAAAACAGAGATAGACATTATTGAACATGTGAAACGGACAAAGATAGGGTGATTTTGCATGCTAATAATACCCTAGATAATATAAGGGTACTTTTATCTCTTTCACACTGACGGCATAAGTGCGACAGAAAAGCAGCTGGCTACCTTTAATCCACCTGCCGTATTTTGAGTGATTCTACCTGTTAGTCCGTGTATACAGGGAAAACTGATAGACAATGTTGTCTAAGTACGGAAATGATTTTTTTTGAATTTTGTGCGGAAATATTACAAAAAGAAATCTTAAAACGTTTAAAAACAAGTTTAGAAGTAACTATTTGAGTTTAAACATGGTCCAAAATTGTTTTTTGTGCAAAAGAAGAAAAAAAATCCATAAAAAAACAACATTTCATGGGTAAGTCGTCTTGACGGATAGTTTTTCCTAAAACACGAGAAAGTTCAGTAGCGTCACGATAGATAGTTTTTTCTGCGACCGTGCGATTTTACCCTCACACATTTTGATTCAGAAAGTGTCACTTCCCCGCACATTTTTTTGCATTGCATGAAAATTAACAAAAAGTATTTGATTTTCTTAAAAATGATTTCTTTTTAAATTCTTACATACCGATTTTTATCCAGTTGTTTTTGTTTTTTCGAACCAAACTTTTGACATGTCACGGTCGAGTTTCATACATCTTGATGAATTGTTACACACACTGATCTATGTTTTTATAAATTTCGATAAATTTAAATTTTTTTGCAGACTTTACAGTAATTTTAAGTTAAATTTTGGTCTTTCATCGCGAAAGTGTATATTTATTATTATATGACCACCGCGACCGGTCTACAGGCCGGTATCATATGTTTATGTCCTTCTAATGTCATTTGACTATCATGCTGTCTTACTTAATAAGGTCACTTAGTTTAATTAATAATTTTGTCCTACATAATATAAAAGAAGAATAGAAACCAACAAAAAATTTGTGACACTTCGATTACCCATTTTCTTTGATTGCGATGGATTAGGGTGACCAGATTACGGTTTATTAGGGTGCCCAGAGTGCGCAAAAAAAGATTTTGAAAAATTTCCCTAAAAAAATTGAAGACCAAACACTCACTCGCCACTCAATGTTTATGGTCGCATACACTAATCCTAACTCGATTTCCGACGATTATGGACAATGGTTACCCCCTGGACATAAACCTAACAACTTTTACTATATTTATTAACAATAGGTAGGTTAGGTTTGGTTAGGTTGGGTTAGGTTGGGTTAGGTTGGGCTGGGTTGGGTTAGGTTGGGTTAGGTTGGGTTAGGTTGGGTTAGGTTGGGTTAGGTTGGGTTAGGTTGGGTTAGGTTGGGTTAGGTTGGGTTAGGTTGGGTTAGGTTGGGTTAGGTTGGGTTAGGTTGGGTTAGGTTGGGTTAGGTTGGGTTAGGTTGGGTTAGGTTGGGTTAGGTTGGGTTAGGTTGGGTTAGGTTGGGTTAGGTTGGGTTAGGTTGGGTTAGGTTGGGTTAGGTTGGGTTAGGTTGGGTTAGGTTGGGTTAGGTTGGGTTAGGTTGGGTTAGGTTGGGTTAGGTTGGGTTAGGTTGGGTTAGGTTGGGTTAGGTTGGGTTAGGTTGGGTTAGGTTGGGTTAGGTTGGGTTAGGTTGGGTTAGGTTGGGTTAGGTTGGGTTAGGTTGGGTTAGGTTGGGTTAGGTTGGGTTAGGTTGGGTTAGGTTGGGTTAGGTTGGGTTAGGTTGGGTTAGGTTATGTTAGGTTGGGTTAGGTTGGGTTAGGTTGGGTTAGGTTGGGTTAGGTTGGGTTAGGTTGGGTTAGGTTGGGTTAGGTTGGGTTAGGTTGGGTTAGGTTGGGTTAGGTTGGGTTAGGTTGGGTTAGGTTGGTTCAGTTTGAGTATGTTCGGTTAGGTTCCGCTAGGATTGTTTAGGTTAGGTTTAGCTATATTCGGTTAGGTTCGGTTCAGTTTAAGCAAATCGAACCGAACCAAACCGAACCGTTAGATTCGGTTTGATTTGGTTCATTTCGATACGGATGGGTTCAGTTTGCTTTTGTTCAGTTAGACCTTCGATAAATTTTAAAAAAGTAAATAATTATTAATTTTTAGTGTTTTAAGGAATAAAAATTGATATAATGTTCAATTAACTAATTTTTATTTGTAAAAATGTAGGAATCATAATTTTCTTGATTTTGTTTTGAATTTCATGCTTTTTTAAAAATTGTGCATTTTCATAAAAGGACCAAAAAAACTGACCCGATTTGGATCAGTGACCTTAGTTATTTCAAGTTTTTGTTGACAGCTGATAGACGTCAGGGACCGTTTTGTTTCAGTTTGAAATGAGAAAATGCTTCTTTTGTAGCAATTTGTATGGGTTTTAATGGGGTTTTAAGAATGTTTCAATTTCAATTTTTTTAACAAAATCAACGATAGTCCGCAATTTTTTTTTTAGAAATCATTATAAAATGGTCTAAAATTATCATTTTTCAAAAAACTTCGTAGTTTTAAGAAAGGTGGTAAAACGTACCAGACCCCTGAAATGTGTTGCAGTCTAGGACAACTGGGCGCCGCCAACTCGGCGCCACCAACTGGGCGGCAGGCCAACTGGGCGCCGGGCCAACTTGACGCCGAGCCAACTGGGCGCCGGACTAAAATATTTTTTCTTGATAAAATGTGCAGATGAAAAACAACCTTAAAAAAATTAAAGTGGCGGATCCAAAATGGCGGACTTTCTTATTTATGCATCGATATGTATCGAATATGGAACTTGGCGGTGTTTCAAGTCGCAGAACACTACACCTACCAAATTTCAACACTCGACTTAATAGATGTTGAAAGTTTTGTATAAATAACATATTTATTTTGTTTTTATCTGCACATTTTATCGAAAAAAAAATAGTCCGGCGCTGAGTTGGCCCGGCGCCCATTAGGCCCGGCGTGGCGCCCTGTTGGCGGCGCCGAGTTGGCCCGGCGCCCGGTTGTTCCATTTCGAATTGAAATTTTTAGTTCCGAAATTTCATCTGACTCGGGCATAACTTGTAGTCCACCCAAGAAAAGAAGAGTTGAAGAAGACCCTTGTTCAAAGAAAGAAAATATTTTACCTGGAAGGTACAACATTTGTAAAGTTCTAAGATGAAAACAATAATTTTAATACATCCACTGCACTTAGCATGCTTAAAAATTCTTTTTACTCTTTTTTTTTACTGAAGAGAATTTTGTAAACACACACAAGTAAGTATTCATGAATTATTTATTATTCAAACAGAAAATTGTTGATAAAAAAATTCTAGTGGAATTCAAAATTTTTATTTTGCGCCGCCACTGCCCTTTTTTATCCAAGACAAGCAAATAGAATATTTTTGCGATGTTGCATGTTTCCGGACTCACCAAACCGAAATTCTATTTTCATCCCTATTTTGCTCATTAAATTCTTACTTGTATTTGGTCAATTGCGATAAAAGCTTGATATAATGGCAATTTTGGCCCATGCCGGGTCTACCCGTAGGGTATAGAAGTCAATGTTCGAACCCCATAAAAAGCACTCATTACCAGTAACCATATTTATGCTCTTAATTATTTTTTGTACATAATATTTTAGTTCCTTATATATGAGAGTTAAGCTAAAAACTGCGTTGAATTAGAGAAGCAACACACTTGGGATGGATAAACATGAGACTACCCCAAACATTTTTCGGAGGGGAATAATATATTTATGTATATAAATGTACAGTTTTTTTGCTACTAAGCAAACTCATTAACCCTATTTATGTTCTTACTTATTTTTTATACATAATAGGGACTTATTACAATAAAGCCAGGTACAGATTGTGCCGGGCACTATTCTGACAGTTTCCCAATATAACAACAGCTATCTTCTTTCATCTTTCAAAATTAGGACTTTGTGTATTATAAGAGCCGGAATTAATAGTGACGCCACTATTAATGGAAAATAAATGACTAGATTTATAAATTCGACATTGGTATGTCAATTTTAAAAGATCAACTGTCAGTTTTCAATGGGAAACTGTCAGAATAGTGCCCGGCACAATTTGTGCCCGGCTTCATTGCAATAAGTCCCTACTACTTTCGTTCAAGCCTTATATATGAGATTTGAGCTAAAAACTGCATTGAATTAGAGAAGCAACATACTCTCCCGAACATTTCCAGAGCGTAAACCACCCACACCCTGGCAAGGTTGATTGTTCCCTCTTAACAGTTTTTTGCTAATAACTCGAAAACTGCCGTACAAGTGTTAGTTTTTCTTGTGGTATTTTTTATCCTTCACACATTGTTTTTCCCAAAAACGTACCCCACTGCTTCCAGGGATGACCATGTACATCATTGGAAAGGATGTTTTGTCGAAAAATTATTTCCAAAATATATTTTTTTAAAATTTGAGTTTTCCAGTTATTAACAAAAACCTGTCAAGAGGCACATTTAAGTGGGGAGCCACCCCCGTCAGGGTTACATAACACTAAGAGTGTTGCTACTCTCATTAACTATAGTACATATTATCTAATACTCTATTCGCTTAGCAATATGAAGAACAGGATAATTTTGGAAAATTCACAACTTTTTTATTGCCAAATTTAAATTTTGTTTTATTTGGATTATAGTGCACTTTTATAAAAACTATTAATCACATGCATTTTTAATGTTTCTGTTTAAAAAAAAAATAATTCCTCAGCATCATGTCTTTTTTTCGTGTTGTTTGCGTTTTATAGAGAAACTTAATTTACAAAAAAATCACAAGATACAAAAAAGATGTGTATTAAAAAGTTGTTTTCACATTTTCACCATGAGTTAAACTTTTCGAGGTATGCTCAAAAAACTACGAAATAGGAGTGTACCTGTAGACACCAAAATTTCATGAGTTTCAAAAGTGGAAAAAATGCTTCAAAAATCAAAAGGCTCTACCATTTTAAATAACGTTAGCTTAGTTTTTATTTTTTGTAGTCTATATTCTGTCAAATATGACGGCTTACATAATGACCGACCCACGATTTTGCACCAATGTCTTCCCGACAATTTTTTATACTCTACGGCAACATCTAGGAACTCAAATGACACATTGGTGGAAAGGTAATTTAAAGCTTTACAAAAAGCTACCAAACCATTTTGCTTTTAAAATGACAGCTTTCGTCAAAAATCTAAAAAATCTGTTCACAAATAACCAAGTTATGAATTTTCCAAAATTGTTGTTTTTTTCATTTTTGAGATGTTTCTTGTATTTAGCATGAGTTTGACATATGTCGAATGGCGTTCCAAAAAGCAAAGGCTTTTGGCGTGTGTCATCAAATTTGCATTTGCACGTTAAAATAACAAAGGTCACGAACCGACTAGATAGTGATATGAAGTTTTTTAGATTTTTGACCAAATTTGTAATTTTAAGAGAAAAATGGTTTAGTAGTTTTTTGTAGAGCTTTAAATTACCTTTCCACCGATGTTCCTTTTAGGTTTATAGAAGTAAAAATTAGTCGGGAAAACATTGGTTCAAAATCGTAGGTAGGACGACATATCATATTTGACAGAATATAGACTAAAAAAATGATAAATTAGCTTACGTTATTTTTTAATTCTTAAAGCATTTTTTCCCTCTTGAAAGTTTTATGAAAAAGTAAAATTTTGGTGTCTAGGGGTACCCTTAGGCCAACTTCGTAGTTTTTTGAGCATACCTCGAAAATTTTCTAACTGTGGATACAACTTGTCAGGAAACAATTTGTTTGTATCTTGTGATTTTTTTTTGTAAAATCAGCAGTTTTTCTATAAAACGAAAAAAACACAAAAAAAACATGATGTTGAGGAATATATTTTTTTTGAGACACAAAAACATTAAAAATGCAAGTGATTAATAGTTTTTATAAAAATGCAATATAATCCAAATAAAATAAAATAAATTTAAAAAAAATTAGGTTAAGAAATAAAAAGAATTGTAAATTTACCAAAATTCTTCTATTTTTCACTTTTGAGCTGCCATATTGTATTTTGGCATAAGTTCGACAGACGTCCAATAAGTGTAATTGTATTCCCAAATGTAAGGGCTTTCAACCCCTCATCAAAAGTGCATGAAGGCCTCTAAGCGAATAGAGTCCAAACTATTATAAAAGTTGGCGAGTTCCTATAGTAAAAAATACTTAACTTTTTTTAAATGCTATATTGTGTTAATAGATATTTTATTTTATTTTCTTTTTTAAGTATTAACTTTTTAATTATTCTCTATTTTAAACTTAAAAGTAAAAAAAACATATGTAGGTATGTGACTTTTTATTTGTTTTGTCACAGATTATTTTATTTTTAGTATTATTATTATGCTTTTGGTAAATGGTATCTTTTTATTTTGCAGCTGTTGTGTTATCTTTATTACTTAATAATGTTATTATTCTTATATTTACAACTTCTTACTTAATTTAGATAAATATTGTATTATATTAGTTGTTTTTGACTAAATAAACGATAGAGATCCTACTTATTACAAGATTTCGTAAGCCAGCCCATTTCCCTACCTAAATGAATAAAGTTGAATCTGTATTTTATGAAATCTGTTCTGGTTTTGGTTGTTTGATATCTCAGATAGAAATTTTAAAATTAATAACAAATTTAGAAATTATATTATTTTATTAAAACTGTTTATAACTTTCACCATACAAAGAATAAATGTAATATCCTACTAACTAATATACTACTAACATGGATAATTTATTTGCTGCATCAAGTTTTCTTGTATTCTATCCAAACGGCCACAAAGTTGCTAAAAATAATAATATAATGTTGAGATATTCAAATATTATTTTTGCTAAGACTTATAGTCCAGTCATTATAGAATTTTAGCTTGCAAAACGTGGTGTAGTCGCGATTTTGACATATGTTGTTCACATTGGAGTCCTAAAAAAAATTAGGTATTTATTATTATTAATTATTTAGTTACTGTGCAGTTTAGAAAAATAATAGTTGATGACAAAATAGATGATAACAAAAGTTCCTATAAAAGCGTTTGTATACGTATTTTCGTCAGACGAATGGTTTTCGAGTTATGAGGCTAAACATTTCGCCGCCAATATGGATATTGACCAATTTTCTTTTTTAGTGGCCTTTATCTTAAAAACTGCTTAATTTTGAGAAAAATATGAAATAAAGACTAACTAAATCTGGTTATTACCCTTGCTGAGATATGAACTCTGAAGTGTTAGCGGTTCACCCGTTTCCTAAGTATATGCAAAATAAACCGAACTTATTAAGTTTTATCTCATTTTCGTAAAAGGTAAGCATTTAACTGAAAATATGTAAGCAACTTTTTTGTAGAAAAGTAAATTATCTTTTAAACGGTGTATCATTTGAATGGTTCAATCTCACGGTTAACACTTAATATGCCATCCCAAAAATGGGGTTATTTTTTAAGTCACGAAAAAAAATGTTTTTTTTTATGTTTAATTCAGTTTCAAGAAAACCAAGCATTTTTGGGAAAAATTTTATTAAAAACTAAGTTTATCGAAAAGTTTAGTTTTACTCTGTATTATTAAAAATAAAATTATTTTTAAAACAATATGAATTTAGTGGGTTTTTGTAATCGGGGAACACTCAAGGAATATACGCATGTTTGGTGATTTTTTTTCAATTCAGTTTTTATACGCCCCTGGGGTATTAACGGTTGCCCTAATGTTATAAATATATACACTGTTCGAAAGAAAATTTAATTGTCTATAGTAAAAATAAAACTTTTTGCCGATAGAGCTTGCTTTAAAAAAAAATTGATAAAACACATGATAATTTGTTTTTAATTAAAAAAAACCAAATATCTCTTAAGTTTCCTCCGTTACCAGAAACTACTAGATATATATTTAAAGATAATTTTATTTTCAACAATATAGAGTAAAACGGGAATTTTTGAAAAGCTTAGTTTTTAAGAAAATTAAATAAAACAAAAAAAAATTATAAAAAAAAAATTAACCTTAATATGCGGACGCCCCTCAGGTATAATAGGGTGAGTAATAGCTTTCACACCACTTTGTGGTACGCTGTTTAAAAGTACATATTATTTTTTCTGAAAAGGGTGTTTTTTCCTAAAATGTTTTTAGATGTCAGTTAAGTGCTAATCGTGGAATTGGCCCATCTAAGTGATACATTGTTTAAAAGATAATTTAGTTTCCTACAATAAACTTTATTACATATTTTCTGTAAAATGCTTACCTTTTGAGAAAATGACAAATATTAATGATTTAGGTGTTTATTTTGCATACACTATGGAAATACATAGAAAACGAGTGTACTGCTACCACATCAAGGTTCGTATCTCGGCAAGGGTACTACCCAGGCCATTCAGTAATGTCTCCTTTTATATGCCATTAATTAATCTTTATTTCATGCAAAAATTGGCTAACATACAAAATTGCGGCGAAATGTTTAGCCTCATAACTCGAAAACCATTTGTCTGTCGAAAAAGTGTATATAAGGGCTTTTGTAGAAAATTTTATTGTGTTCGACTTTTGTTTAAAACTAATTTTTTTCTAGAATGTACCGGAAAAGGTAATTTTTAAACAATCATTTTTGTTCACACTAAATCCGAGATGAAGGGGGGAGCCGCCCCCCTACGCCAAGGTGAAAAAGTTAATTTTTTTATAAGTCCAATGTAAACATATGTCAAAATCGTCACCACACCAACTTTTATGCTCTAATGACTGGCCTATTAGTGCAAATTATTTTTTTATTAAGACATGATACCATTGTACCTTTTGACATGGGAAATGCCTTAAATTTTTGTACTTTTAATCCTACAAGGATTAAAAACTTTAAATAAAAGTGACACTTCTTATCCCGAGACAAAAATTTTGTACCACGAGCGTAGCCATGTCTAGCCATTACTTTTCATTCTGAGGATTTTAAGTGGAAAATTGCACTTTTTTTTGTAAAGGTGCAAAAAATGTAATAACTAAAAATGATGTTACCCATTGGGTCACTTCAAATTAAATCTTGAAAATTTTTGGCCTAGTGGTTTATTTTTAAAATAATTTTTAAAAATTAAAAGATTACCAAGTTTTGCTCCTACATAGGTAAAGAAAAATAGGAATATCTAAAAAACTATTTTACAGCAATCTATGAGTCATACTTTGTCAAAAAGGTATTTGAAAGACCTTTTAAATAATGTGTCGCATGACACATTTAAAAAATAAAAACAAAGAACCGAACCGGGCCCCCCCAAGCCTTAGATTTTTTAAGATATTTTCCACATATTTCATGAAAAAACACAAAAAATAGCTTAACATTAGACATCATAAGGCTTCGCCTCCCCCTCTACGAGGCCTCGGGACCCCCCAAGACATATTCGTGGGTCCGTCACTGGGTGTAGGCTAAAGTACATGAAGACTTTAAAAAATGCTGAATCCCTTGAAGCTGGGTAAGTTTTAATTTTTACTTTTTTTACAAAAATAAACAGAAAGTTTTAAATATTACCAATACCGTACTAGACGAATTTATTTCAGCGCCATCTACCCTTCACTGTTGCGAAGCTTGCCAGTTGCCACTCTATATGGGTCATATACTCATTACCGCTACAGGTTAGACCTACAAATTTTGGAAATAAAAATAATTTAAAAAATATTTAATTTACTTGAAATTTTGAGAGGCGTGCTTATTACTTATAAAATATTATTTTTCCCTATATTATAGCATTTATCTTTGATTCTTATATGTGTTACTTGAAAAAGCTACCATTTTTTACATGTTTGAATATTGTTTTATTTTTTCATATGGAACCCATCATTTCTCCATCTTGAAATTTGGTGAGTATGTTAGTAAAACATTGAAAAAAAATTATATATTTTTTTAAAAAAAATTTAAAAGTGGTATTTTTCCAAAAAAATCAAATTTTTTTAAAAATTTTTTAAATTTTTAAAAAAATATATTTATTTTTAAAATGTGTCATGCTATACATCATTTAAAAAGTCTTTGAAAGGGGAAATGGCATAGATGCTAATATTAAAATTTGTATATAGAAGTTACTAGCATTAATTATCTATAGGTACGAATTTTAATTTGAACCCCTCAACCTCCCAGGGGACTTATTATACTAAGTGATTGGAAATAGTTTTTGTAGTTCTGGTTAGATTTACCAATTATAAATATAAAATATTGTATATAAAAACAAAACTTCATAAAAAGTTTAAAAAAAGTATAAACCAAAATACCTTAACTATTAATTTTTATTACTGATTGATAAAATCTACCTTTTTTTTCTGCTTAAACCAGTCCAGTTAATCTATAGTATCATGTAAATGTTCCAGTTGCTAAAGTATGTATGAGTTTGGTGGTTTTCCAGCCTTTTTTGTCCATGCTCATCAAAGTTTTGTCAATACATGTTTTTATCTTCCCTAAATTCAGTAGATTTCTTTTTAGTATTTATGTCACATATATCAGGAAACTGTGCCGGAAACCCTAAAAGCATAAAATAGTGGATTTTTATAAAACTATACTTTTGTACATAACAAAAAGAGAAAAATGAACATAGTTCTTATAACATTGCGGTAAGTATAATTTAAAATAAGTAAGAATAAAATTGGTTATATTATGTAAGTTATACATTATTAGGCAAAAACCTAGAAACAAATTTTGTTTCCTAGTTTTGAATGTGTATATAATAAAAGGGATGAAAATATTCCAAGTAAGAACTTTTACATTGAGGCCATCAAAATAATAATTAGTCTTTGTGAAACATAATATGGGAATACATAAACTACCACAGCGATTGAAGAAAAGCTTTGTTCTCTGGAATACATCCAAACAATTAATAAGAACCTTTTCACTGAAGCCATCAAAATAATAATTTAGTCTAAGCTTTTCACTAAACCAAAATTTGAGCATATAATATGTATTGTCTCTGTAATATGATTATCAAGGGCGGATTCAGAGGTGCTTCGCGGGTGGGGCACTTTAGGTGACATTCTCTCTTGGTAAAAAAACGGTATATATTTTTTTAAGCAGCATTTTATTAAATTAGTCAGAACTAAAAAATACAATATTCAATAGACACTTTCATGCGCCGCAAGCAAAATTTTTGAATTTTTATTAGCAAAAACCTTACTTTTTACTCATTTTTTCTATATTCAAAAAATTCTCGGGGGGGGGGGGGGGCAAGTGCCCCTAGTGCCCCCCCCCTGGATCCGCCACTGATGATTATGTCTTTTTTATTATTTTCTAGATTATATTGATAGCCTCAGTATGTAAGTATTTACGCCTTGTGCCTGATTTACTCAACAATGTAAGGGACCATTCTTAAATTATGTAATGCCAAAGGGAGGGAGGTTTAACCTTGTGTTACACTAAATGTTTTTTTAATGTATTTTACACCAAGATGCCTTATTCATTATCAGGGGAAGGAGGTCGAAAATGGCTACCAAATGGCTTGTTAGGTCAAACCCAACTTTTTTTTAGGAAAACTCATTTATTAAGCAAAAATATATATTTCTTAATTTTATTTATTAAGAAAAGTATTATGAAACATTTTCAAGTTGAATTGGGCCTGGATGGGGTATGGCCAAACAAGGCACATTTTTTAAAGCATATTTTACAACAAGGTAAGTATAAGGTGTTTTCGTATTTTTAAACCAAGGTTTACTGGAATTATTCAAAGAAATAGAAAAAAATTATAAATGCAGAAGTTTAGGCTTTATCCTATACGATCAAAAAAGTTATAAAAAACCACAAACATTGTAAATCTCTTACGGAACATCCTGCAAATGAATGATTTAACTTTAAAAAAAAATAGATATTTTCTTTCTAAACTCAAAAATATATGATAAACTGCCATTTGGTCAAGCCACTGTTAAAATATTAGCATCTACAATTTCTAGCAGTTTGGGATGTACTCTACATTTCTTGAAAATAGGTACCCCATTTTTTATCTCTTGAAATAAGTGCAGTAGACCTTTTTGGAAATTTATCGAAACACCCTGTACATCTCAACTAAACTCAACTTTATTGCCATAAATCATATAAAAATACAAACAGCAACATCAAACTTAAAATAGGTATTTAAGTAAAAAAACTTAATAAATATAAAAGTGAGGAGGTGGTTGCGTGCACGTGACTTTGAATGCAAACAAGGCTTTTTCTACTTCGTGCAAACTTTATTCAAAAATTCTTGGCAAAGCGCTTTCGGTCTATACGACCATCATCAGTGCCTTAACTGTAAGAGAACAAAACATGTTATTAAAATTAAGTCAAAATGGAAAATTATGGTATTACTTACAGCTAGTTAAAATCTTAAAATCTGGTTCTTCAGTCTATGGTTCATTCACAGGACAGCACAATTTTAAAAAACTTACAAACTACTTAAAATATTTTAAAAAATTTCAGGTACATTTTACAGTTATAGTACTATTATATTATTTAAAATTGACTAGTAAAATAATGACTTTTTGTTTATTGCGACGTAATTCTTTTCGAGGTTATAGTATTGTTTATCATGACGTAGCTTTCGATGAAGATATTTTAAAAAAGGCTTTCATTGAAGGGGTTTTTTAAATTCTGGTGAAGGATTACTTAAGCATGTTTTATGTTGGAATATAATGCATAAGGATATTTTAGAGTGTTGGGTGTGTGTAAAACTCGAATGGTGTGATATGGAATTTTGTGTGTCTGTGTGAATGAGTATTATTGAGAGATTAATTTTTTATATAGATGTTAGTCTCAGTCTCACCTGGCTGTTATTTGACTCTAGTGTTCCTGTAAGGTGGGGGTTCTGGGTCTATCAGTCTTCTGTGGAGAGGGATGAAGCTTCTTCTGAGGGTTGCCTGCTTATTTAGACAATTATTTGGGTTTTTATTTAGTTCACTGCTTATTTCGACATATTCGGTGAAATCTAATCTTGTGAAGTTTTTACTTGTGATGTGGTGAAGGATTTTTGAGTTGGTTTTTGGGCTGAAAGAGTGTTTGGTAGTGTGAATGTGATTGCCAAAGGCTGATTTGTCTAGAGTTTTTTTGTGCTCTTTGATGTGAATTTCTAAGTTCCTGCTGGTCCGGTCAATGTATGCAGCTTTGCATGTGCCACATTCTAGTCGGTAGATTCCACTTTTCTTCAGTTTTTCTTTTTTATCCTTGGTGATAGACAATAATTTTCCAAGATTTTTAAAGGCACTGATGATGGTCATATAGACCAAAAGCGCTTTGCCAAGAATTTTTGAATAAATTTTGCACGAAGTACAAAAAGCTTTGTTTGCATTAATAAATATAGTTAACATATTAATAAATACCAAACATACAGGCACACTCACATAAATACACTTTTAAGATTTTATAGGTTTCTTTAGATTAATTCTCTTGAAAATTAAAAGTGCTGTTTTAAACTTTTCTAAATTTTCAATTTGCTTGATTGCATTTGGAAGTATTTCAAAAGCTTTTATTGCACTATAGTGAAGTGATTTTTCAAAAAAACGATGATCTATGTACTGGTAGAACAAGTTCTTGCCTATTTCTGGTAATTATTTGTAGTTCTTCAGTGTAAAGATCTTGATATGTCCAAAAGTTTTCTCACACTCACACAGAACACTTAAGTTTACTCCATAAATACTTGGTATAACATTAAACACCTATTCCGAGCTCAAACATTTAAAAAAACTTAATATTATAATTAGACTTTTTTAGAACTAACCATGGATGTCCAAAACAACTAATTAACATAAAAAAATGCAACAAACATAAGAATAATAAAACAAAAGGTAAAAAAGCACTACTTTATTCAGACTTTCTCAAAGGCAACAAACTAATAATAAACTAAAAGGAACTCAAAATTCAAGACTAGGCAAAATATTTAAAATTTCCACACTTATTCTATGACTGAAGTTTCTTCATTGGGGAAAATATGAAAAATATGAAGGTTTTTCATAAAGTATGAAGGTGTTGAGAGCCTTGAAATTCATATGTCTTAAGCACCATTACTACATAGGTGGAAAAAAGATAGATACCTACGAAACGAGGCAACAAGCTTAAATTATGTCCATTGCATTTCTAAATAAATCAGCCCGTACTTATACTAGATGACAGAAACTATTATTTAAAATTCCTCCTTTTATATATTTATAGCATTTTGTCATGTTTTCATTTCCTTTAGTATGATTTTAGGCAAAAAATTAAAGTTTTTATTTGCTTACATTATGGCTATAAAATTTATAGCAAAGTTTTTTTTGTCAATTTCACCCTTTTTTAATACTATAAACTAAATAAAGCTTACCTTTCTAGATAGCGGGAAATCCGCTTTGCATCAAGATACTAAAAGATCGTTTTCACAATTAACACAGTCGAAATAAACTTTTAAAAACATTTTGTATTGAATAAAAATTATCTAATTGCATCCATTTTGCCAAATTTTTGGCAATCCGTCTTCCAGCAGCGCTATGAGTTAGACAGCAATAAAATGAATATACTGTGCATTAAAAAGAGATGCAAATGAGTATGTTCCAAAATTACAATTTATGTCGGGGTGCCAATGGGGTGCTAATGTCAACCTACGTCACGAGTCAGCGCCTAATTCTCATAACGGCACACTAATCGAAAACTTCTTGGTAGTTGACATTTTACGGTTGACAGTTGTGTACTATTCCCTTCGATAACTGTAGTACTCCACTGGCCTTAGATTTGTAAAAAGTTAAAATTTTAGAGTAGTAGAGAGAAACGACAATTGGGATGACTTACCCCACTTGTTCTTCTTTTTTGATCCTGGAGGTACCTCCTTGCAGCTGTGGCGACACCTTTTCACTCAAAGTTTATATTTTAAGGGGTTTAGAGTTTATAAAAAATAACGTTATGGTTTCACAATTTTACAGGCAAAATCGAGTAATTAATTTCAAATATTAACAGCGCAGGTAAATAAGAGTTTATTTCGAGGTTTATTCGAAAAGCGAGTTTGAGATACTAAAATCCACTTTAAATTTGTCTGTGCACAATGTCTATTTTTTTGCAGCAAAAAATATCATCCCAATTGAAAAAACGCGATAAAGAAAGAATATAAATCCAAAGTATACAAAATAAAAACAAGTTTCAATTTTCTTATAACCACAGTGGAATAGATAATTAATACCCAAAAATAATTAAAACTAAACTAATTAGCGGTAACGCTACATTTTCCCCCCACCTTTAAAAGTATACAACTTTTAAACGGAACTATTTAGAGAGTCCGGTAAAGGACATAGCTTTACTACCGGTCGCTTAATTACACCATTGGCAGTACGCACCGACACCACTCTAGTTATGCCGTCCTTACCAGGAAAAATATTTTCTATGCGCCCCAAATGCCATTTTGTTGGAGGCGCAAGGGGGCTGTTTATAATTACAAGAGTACCAGGTAAAATTGGAGTACCGGGCATATGCCACTTTGCACGTTGCATTAATGTGTGAAGGTATTCGTTCCTCCATCTATACCAAAAGTCTTGATGAAGCCTTTGAATTAACTGCCATCGAGTCAAACGATTCATTTTTAAATGAGTTAAATCAAAGTCTGGCAACGCTGTTAACGGTTCAAGGGTTAAAAAATGCCCCGGGGTTAAAACAGATAAATCGTTAGGATCACTTGATACCGAGACAAGGGGACGCGAATTTAGAAGAGCTTCTATCTGTACTAGGCAAGTATACATCTCTTCATATGTTAAATTCTGGTCGCCTACAACACGACTTAAATGGGTTTTTACGGACTTAATGCCAGCCTCCCATAAACCTCCCATATGCGGGGCTGCCGGGGGGTTAAAATGCCACTCTAATTTTTCAACTTCGGCAGCTTTAGCAAACATATCCGCGATTTGTTTCGCTGCACCTTTAAAATTGCTACCGCAATCACTCGTTAATTTTACCACTCGTCCACGTCGTGCTATGAAACGCCGAAGTGCTGCCAAAAAGGCTTCCGAGGAGAGATCCGAAGCTAACTCTAAATGTAAAGCGCGCGTGGAGAAACATACAAATAAAACGATATAAGCCTTATAAGTCTTCGCGCCGCGACTTTTACCCATGGTAATTAAAAAAGGGCCGCCAAGGTCAACGCCTGAGCACGAAAAAGCGCGTAATTCAGAAACCCTTAAAGGAGGCAAATCTCCCATAGGCGCTTCAAAGGGTTTAGGGTTTAACCGCCAACAAGAGTGAGATTTTGAAATAATCGAGCGTATTGCTTTTTTAGCGGAGAGAATCCAAAATCTTTGAGAAATTAAAAAATGTAGGGTTTGCACCCCAGGGTGAAGATACTGTTTATGATAACTCTCAATAATTAAATATGTTAAGCGACATTTGCGGGGTAACAATATAGGATGTTTCTGCGAGTAATCTAAGTTAGAATTTCTGAGACGACCTCCAACTCTTAATAAACCAGAAGAATCAATAAAGGGATTTAATTTTCTAAATTCTTTCGATAGAGAATTTTTATTTTGAATATTGTTTATTTCTTCTGAAAAATAAATATTTTGGACGCGTTTTATTAATACCAAAAGAGCCTCGTCCAATTCCTTTAAACTAAAATACCCAGTTTTTTTATTATCCTTATTTTTAAATTATAAACAAATCTTAAAATAAAGCAGATAATGCGTTGAAGCTTAGATAAAAAGGAGTATTTTTCTATGAGCGTATCAATATATTCTGTGTCAGCGAAATTAGCAAGGACAACTTTTTGCTGCTCCTCTAAAGCAATGGAACAAGGTTTTACTTCATCCAAAGTTAAGTCCCAAGTGTCGGAAGTTTTTTGCAAAAAAATAGGTCCCCCCCACCATAAGGGATTGTTGATTAACTCGGAGGGTAATTTACCCCTACTACACAGATCAGCGGGGTTATCTTCAGTTGGCACATAATGCCATAAATCGGGAGAAACCCTTTCTTGTATATGGTTCACGCGATTAGAAATATAAGTTTTCCACAAATAGGGTGGTTTTTTTATCCAAGCGAGGTTGACGAGAGAATCAGTCCATGCAAAGACTTTATTAATATGAATTTTATTTTCGAAAGTTTTTATTACAAAGGAGACTAAATCGGATAATAAAACAGCACCTTGCAATTCTAAACGTGGTAAGGTAACCTTTTTAAGCGGGGCAACCTTTGATTTAGAGCAGATTAAGAATGTTTTTATTTTATTATTTTCAATGGTAAGTATGCGAATATAAATCGCGGCACCATACCCACGCATGCTTGCGTCTGAGAAACCATGTAATTGACATGATAAAAAATTATTAGAAATAATTCGACGAGGTATATTGCAATTTTTAAGAAGGGGTAACTCGACTTTAAACTGTTGCCATTTATTTATAACGTCGGATGGAGGTTCTTGATCCCAGTCAAGACCTAGAGTCCACAAATACTGAATAAGATACTTAGCAAATAAAGTAATAGGAGATAAATAGCCTAGAGGATCATAAATTTTATGTATCTCGGAAAGTAAAGAGCGTTTAGTGCAAACAGAATTTTGGCAAGTTACATTATAAGAAAAATGATCAGAGCTGGGATTCCATTCTAAGCCTAATATTTTAAAACTAAAATTCTCATCATGGAGATCCAATGAAAGGGATTCATGGAGTAAATATTCGGGGGGTAAGTGAGAGAGTAAAGAGGGTTCATTACTAGCCCATTTTCTTAATTCGAAATTTCCACATTTTAAAATGTCAATTAACTCCCTTTGAGCACATAGAGCCTCTTTAATAGAGTTGAAACCTGCTGCACCATCATCGACAAAAAATTGAGTTTCTAAGATATTTGCAGCGACAGGATATTGGTCTCGATAATCTTGAGCTAATTATAATAAAGTTCGAATAGCATGGAAAGGTGATGACGTTACACCAAAAGTGCAAGTTAAGAGCCTATACTCTTTTAGAGGTTCCGAATTAGAAAAACGCCAAAAAATACGTTGGTAATCAACATGCTTGCGATTTAAAAGAATTTGGTTAAACATCATTTTTATATCGCACGAAAAAACTACAAGAGGCAGTCTAAAATTAAGTAAAATTGCACAAATATCGCGCTGCAATTTTGGACCGGGAAAAAGCATGTCATTAAGACTGGGGTGTCTAAAAACGTGACTTGCCGCATTAAAAACAACCCTCAGTTTTGTGGTAGCACTTTCTGGTTTGAGTACACAATGGTGTGGGAGATAAAAAGAATTTTCTAAATTTTTGAAGGGGTCGACGATTTCTTCCATTATATTATTTTGCAAATAATTGGACATAAATTCGCAGTATTTTTGGTAAATTTCGGGGTTACGCAATAATTTATTTTCGAGGGAGTAAAAAAACGTTGACCGAACCGAACCGAACCGAACCGAACCGAACCGAACCGAACCGAACCGAACCGAACCGAACCGAGTATCTCCAAAAGAGGGAGCGGGTTCGCGAAATGGCAGACTAACAATATAGCGGCCTTCGTTATTTCTAGAGAGTGTTTTGCAATATATTTCTTCTGCGAGTTGATCATCAGGGGTTAAAAGGGGTGCTGAGGGTGGTTCCTCGATTTGCCAGAACCGTTTTAAATTTTTATCGAGTTCAGATTCAAAACTAGAACATAAAAAAGAGTTAATTTTACATTGAGAGGGGATGCTAACTTTGCCTGTGATTACGTAACCAAACGTGGTTAAAATAGCAGTAGGTTCGTTAGAGTGGACACCAGAAATTTTATGCGATTGTAGTACGAGGGGGAAAATATCTGCGCCTAATAGCATATCAATCGGCCCCGGCATATTATAATGAGGGTCGGCGAGCGGTAAATTAGAAATATGCTTCCACGAGGTTTCTACAAAGCGAGTAGAGGGAAGCTTATTGCAAATTTGAGGTAAGACAATGGCATTTACAGTGTAGAGGGGGTTTTCTTCATTTTTGGGGCGTATATTGCAAATCACCATTTTTAAAGCATGAGAGTTCATTAACCCTAACCCGCTAATATTCATATTTAAATTATTATAGGGCATTGAGTTCTATAACGCCCTGAAAGGGCGTTAGAGACGGAAAGACAAGGCATTTTTTATTGACCCTATCCAATTTGGTTTCTATGGGCCGGTATTTCTTTTACAATAAAAACAGGGATAGACATTATTGAACATGTGAAACAGACAAAGATAGGGTGATTTTGCATGCTAATAATACCCTAGATAATATATGGGTTTTTTTTTATCTCTTTCACACTGACGGCATAAGTGCGACAGAAAAGCAGCTGGCTACCTTTAATCCACCTGCCGTATTCTAAGTGATTCTACCTGTTAGTCGGTTTATACAGGGAAAACTGATAGACAATGTTGTCTAAGTACGGAATTGATTTTTTTTGAATTTTGTGCGGGAATATTACAAAAAGAAATCTTAAAACGTTTAAAAACAAGTTTAGAAGTAACTATTTGAGTTCAAACACGGTCCGAAATTGTTTTTTGTGCAAAAGAAGAAAAAAATCGATAAAAAAACAACATTTCATGGGTAAGTCGTCTTGACGTATAGTTTTTGCTAAAACACGAGAAAGTTCAGTAGCGTCACGATAGATTTTTTCTGCGACCGTGCGATTTTACCCTCACACATTTTGATTCAGAAAGTGTCACTTCCCCGCACTTTTTTTTGCATTGCATGAAAATTAACAAAAAGTATTTGATTTTCTTAAAAATGATTTTTTTTTAAATGCTTACATACTGATTTTTATCCAGTTGTTTTTGTTTTTTCGAACCACACTTTTGACATGTCACGGTCGAGTTTCATACATCTTGATGAATTGTTACACACACTGATCTATGTTTTTATAAATTTCGATAAATTTAATGTTTTTTGCGGACTTTACAGTAATTTTAAGTTAAATTTTGGTCTTTCATCGCGAAAGTATATATTTATTATTATATCACCACCGCGACCGGTCTACAGGCCGGTATCATATGTGTATGTCCTTCTAATGTCATTTGACTATCATGCTGTCTTACATAATAAGGTCACTTAGTTTAATTAATAATTTTGTCCTACATGATATAAAAGAAGAATAGAAACCAACAAAAAATTTGTGACACTTCGATTACCGATTTTCTTTGATTGCGATAGATTAGGGTGACCAGATTACGGTTTATTAGGGTGCCCAGAGTGCGGAAAAAAAGATTTTGAAAAATTTCCCTAAAAAAATTTGAAGACCAAACACTCACGCGCCACATGTTTATGGTCGCATACACTAATCCTAACTCGATTTCCGACGATTATGGACAATGGTTACCCCCTGGACATAAACCTAACAACTTTTACTATATTTATTAACAAGTAGGTAGGTTAGGTTTGGTTAGGTTGGGTTAGGTTGGGTTAGGTTGGGTTAGGTTGGGTTAGGTTGGGTTAGGTTGGGTTAGGTTGGGTTAGGTTGGGTTAGGTTGGGTTAGGTTGGGTTAGGTTGGGTTAGGTTGGGTTAGGTTGGGTTAGGTTGGGTTAGGTTGGGTTAGGTTGGGTTAGGTTGGGTTAGGTTGGGTTAGGTTGGGTTAGGTTGGGTTAGGTTGGGTTAGGTTAGGTTGGGTTAGGTTGGGTTAGGTTTGGTTAGGTTGGGTTAGGTTGGGTTAGGTTGGGTTAGGTTGGGTTAGGTTGGGTTAGGTTGGGTTAGGTTGGGTTAGGTTGGGTTAGGTTGGGTTAGGTTGGGTTAGGTTGGGTTAGGTTGGGTTAGGTTGGGTTAGGTTGGGTTAGGTTGGGTTAGGTTGGGTTAGGTTGGGTTAGGTTGGGTTAGGTTGGGTTAGGTTGGGTTAGGTTGGGTTAGGTTGGGTTAGGTTAGGTTAGGTTGGGTTAGGTTGGGTTAGGTTGCGTTAGGTTGGGTTAAGTTGGGTTAGGTTGGGTTAGGTTGGGTTAGGTTGGGTTAGGTTGGGTTAGGTTGGGTTAGGTTGGGTTAGGTTGGGTTAGGTTGGGTTAGGTTGGGTTAGGTTGGGTTAGGTTGGGTTAGGTTGGGTTAGGTTGGGTTAGGTTGGGTTAGGTTTGGTTAGGTTGGGTTAGGTTGGGTTAGTTTGGGTTAGGTTGGGTTAGGTTGGGTTAGGTTAGGTTGGGTTAGGTTGCGTTAGGTTGGGTTAGGTTGGGTTAAGTTGGGTTAGGTTGGGTTAGGTTGGGTTAGGTTGGGTTAGGTTGGGTTAGTTTGGGTTAGGTTGGGTTAGGTTTGGTTAGGTTGGGTTAGGTTGGGTTAGGTTGGGTTAGGTTAGGTTGGGTTAGGTTGGGTTAGGTTGGGTTAGGTTGGGTTAGGTTGAGTTAGGTTGGGTTAGGTTGGGTTAGGTTGGGTTAGGTTGGGTTAGGTTGGGTTAGGTTGGGTTAGGTTGGGTTAGGTTGGGTTGGGTTAGGTTGGGTTAGGTTGGGTTAGGTTGGGTTAGGTTGGGTTAGGTTGGGTTAGGTTGGGTTAGGTTGGGTTAGGTTGGGTTAGGTTGGGTTAGGTTGGGTTAGGTTGGGTTAGGTTGGGTTAGGTTGGGTTAGGTTGGGTTAGGTTGGGTTAGGTTGGGTTAGGTTGGGTTAGGTTGGGTTAGGTTGGGTTAGGTTGGGTTAGGTTGGGTTAGGTTGGGTTAGGTTGGGTTAGGTTGGGTTAGGTTGGGTTAGGTTGGGTTAGGTTGGGTTAGGTTGGGTTAGGTTGGGTTAGGTTGGGTTAGGTTGGGTTAGGTTGGGTTAGGTTGGGTTAGGTTGGGTTAGGTTGGGTTAGGTTGGGTTAGGTTGGGTTAGGTTGGGTTAGGTTGGGTTAGGTTGGGTTAGGTTGGGTTAGGTTGGGTTAGGTTGGGTTAGGTTGGGTTAGGTTGGGTTAGGTTGGGTTAGGTTGGGTTAGGTTGGGTTAGGTTGGGTTAGGTTGGGTTAGGTTGGGTTAGGTTGGGTTAGGTTGGGTTAGGTTGGGTTAGGTTGGGTTAGGTTGGGTTAGGTTGGGTTAGGTTGGGTTAGGTTGGGTTAGGATGGGTTAGGTTGGGTTAGGTTGGGTTGGGTTGGGTTGGGTTGGGTTAGGTTGGGTTGGGATGGGTCAGGTTAGGTTGGGTTAGGTTGGGTTAGGTTGGGTTAGGTTGGGTTAGGTTGGGTTAGGTTGGGTTAGGTTGGGTTAGGTTGGGTTAGGTTGGGTTAGGTTGGGTTAGGTTGGGTTAGGTTGGGTTAGGTTGGGTTGGGTTAGGTTGGGTTAGGTTGGGTTAGGTTGGGTTAGGTTGGGTTAGGTTGGGTTAGGTTGGGTTAGGTTGGGTTAGGTTGGGTTAGGTTGGGTTAGGTTGGGTTAGGTTGGGTTAGGTTGGGTTAGGTTGGGTTAGGTTGGGTTAGGTTGGGTTAGGTTGGGTTAGGTGGGTTAGGTTGGGTTAGGTGGGTTAGGTTGGTTCAGTTTGATTCAGTTTGATTATGTTCGGTTAGGTTCCGCTAGGATTGTTTAGGTTAGGTTTAGCTATATTCGGTTAGGTTCGGTTTAGTTTAACCAAATCGAACCGAACCAAACCGAATCTAACGGTTCGGTTTGGTTTGGTTTGGTTGGTTCGACTCGGTTCGGTTCGGTTTGGTTCGGGTAGGTTTGGTTCAGTTTGATTATGTTTGGTTAGGTTCGGCTAGGTTTTATTTGTTTTGGTTAGGTTCAGCCAGATTCGGTCTAGTTTGGTTCGGGTCGTTTCGAATCGGTTCGGTTAGGTTCAGTTTTTTTCGGCTAGGTTTGATTCAGTTTGATTATGTTTGGTTAGGTTCCGCTAGGTTCAGTTTGTTTCGGTTAGGTTTAGCTACATTCAGTTAGGTACGGTTTAGTTTAACCAAATCGAACCGAACCAAACCGAACCGTTAGATTCGGTTTAATTTGGTTCATTTCGATACGGATCGGTTCAGTTTGGTTTTGTTCGGTTAGACCTTCGATAAATTAAAAAAAAGTAAATAATTATTAATTTTTAGTGTTTTAAGGAATAAAAATTGATATAATGTTCAATTAAACTAATTTTTAATTGTAAAAATGTAGGAATCATAATTTTCTTGATTTTGTTTTAAATTTCATGTTTTTTTAAAAATTGTGCATTTTCATAAAAGGACCAAAAAAACTGACCCGATTTCGATCAGTGACCTTAGTTATTTCAAGTTTTTGTTAACAGCTGATAGACGTCAGGGGCCGTTTTGTTTCAGTTTGAAATGAGAAAATGCTTCTTTTGTAGCAATTTGTATGGGTTTTAACGGGGTTTTAAGAATTTTTCAATTTCAATTTTTTTAACAAAATCAACGATTTTCCGCAATTTTTTTTAGAAATCACTATAAGATGGTCTAAAATTATAATTTTTCAAAAAACTTCGTAGTTTTAAGAAAGGTGGTAAAACGTACCAGACCCCTGAAATGTGTTGCAGTCTAGGACAACTGGGCGCCGCCAACTCGGCGCCACCAACTGGGCGGCAGGCCAACTGGGCGCCGGGCCTACTGGACGCCAAGCCAACTGGGCGCCGGACTAAAATATTTTTTCTTGATAAAATGTGCAGATGAAAAACAAACTTAAAAAAATTAAAATGGCGGATCCAAAATGGCGGACTTTCTTATTTATGCATCGATATGTATCGAATATGGAACTTGGCGGTGTTTCAAGTCGCAGAACACTATACACCTACCAAATTTCAACACTCGACTTAATAGATGTTGAAATTTTTGTATAAATAACATAATTATTTTGTTTTTTATCTGCACATTTTATCGAAAAAAAAATGGTCCGGCGCTGAGTTGGCCCGGCGCCCATTAGGCCCGGCGTGGCGCCCTGTTGGCGGCGCCGAGTTGGCCCGGCGCCCAGTTGTCCCATTCCGAATTGAAATTTTTAGTTCCGAAATTTCATCTGACTCGAGCATAACTTGTAGTCCACCCAAGAAGAGAAGAGTTGAAGAAGACCCTTGTTCAAAAAAAGAAAATATTTTACCTGGAAGGTACAACATTTGTAAAGTTCTAAGATGAAAACAATAATTTTAATACATCCACTGCACTTACCATGCTTAGAAATTCTTTTTACTCTTTTTTTTACTAAAGAGAATTTTGTAAACAGAGTATACACAAGTAAGTATTCATGAATTATTTATTATTCAAACAGAAAATTGTTGATAAAAAAATTCTAGTGGAATTAAAAATTTTTATTTTGCGCCGCCACTGCCCTTTTTTATCCAAGACAAGCAAATAGAATATTTTTGCGATGTTGCATGTGTCCGGACTCACCAAACCGAAATTCTATTTTCATCCCTATCTTGCTCATTAAATTCTTACTTGTATTTGGTCAATTGCGATAAAAGCTTGATATAATGGCAATTTAGGCCCATGCCGGGTCTACCCGTAGGGTATAGAAGTCAATGTTATAGGGTAATTTTAATTTTTTAGCCAAATTTTCGGTTATCGCCGAAATCTCACTCCCTCCATCCAAAACCGCGCGTATTTCGTGATAATAACCTTGAGAGTCACGAATTTCACGTATAATAGTAGAGAGCAAAACACCGGTCAACGAAGAGGAGGTATTATTAAAGGAGTTTGAATCAAAACTAAGCATTGCCTGAGAGCTGCTGGGATTAGAATATTGACTATTTACGCTTTGACTATTATTAGTATTTTGAGGTCCGCTTTGAGGGGAGCTATTTCGTGTGCTTTGAGTTTGAGGAGAGTTGTTTCGGTAATTCTGAGGCGAGTTATTATAATTATTTGTATTTTGAGGTTGCGTTTGAGGGCGAAAATCATTTTGAGGGAAGTGGAGTAAAGTATGATGGCTTCTTCCGCATCTTAAACACAAAATACTGGAGTTACAGCCCTCCTTGGAGTGCTTTAATCCTAAACAATTAACGCACCAGCGATTAGCTTTTACCATATTAAAACGCTCTTGAGGGGTTTTTTCTAAAAACAAAGGACAGCGGTAAATCAAATGACCTTGAGCTTGACAAACGGCGCATGTATTATTTGAGGAAACATTATTATTTGAGGGTGAATTATTATTTGTAAATAATGAATGATGCCTTGGTCTTAAATTATATGTTCTGGTCTCAAACGTCTTGGATCTAGTATTTGGAGGTTTTAAGCTTGAGTGAGAGGAGGACTGCGATTTAATTTCGGTATTAAAATCAACGGTTTCAAGCGCGTTACATTGTTTACATAAAAAACTTTGAAGTTCAGAAAATTTTGGTATTTTTTTTGAGTTCTGATGTAATTCAAATCGAGTCTGGTCTAAACAATGCAATAATTTTTGACATAAAATAAAATCCCATCCAGAGGTGTCTATTTTTAAATTACTTAAAGCCGAAACATTTTCTGTAAACGTGTTTAAAAGTGCGCGCAAATTTTGAGAGTTTGGGGAGGTTATCCTTTTGGCATTTTCAATTTCTTGCCAATGGCAACTAGCTATTAAGCGTACGTTATCGTAACGTTCCATAAGTGCCTCATAAGCAACCTCGTAATTCGCGCCAGTTACGGGGGTGCATTTAACGATCGAAAGGGGTTCATTTTCTAAGGAGCTTATTAATAAATTATATTTCTCAATATCCGCAATATTTGGGTTATTATGAACAATGACGTCATACATGTCAATAAAACTTTTCCATTGTTTTAAATCGCCCGAATAGGTAGGAATTCTAACTTTAGGGTACTCGGCATTTGTGCGCAAAGTTGGCTGATTAATCTGGGTAGGAGCATTAGGTTTAAACAGGGATTCATTAATTTCTAAAATCTTATAATACTTATCGCAAAAACTTTTTTCCATATCCATAAGGCTCTTTAGATGATCATCGGCCTCCTCTTTCATTGAGAAACATTGCAATAGAAAAGCGTGTTGTTTTTGAAAATCTTTATAAATAGCTTCGAGATGGCGCATGCGCATTTCAAAATTTGGGCGTACAAGAGGGTCCTCTAACGCGTCACTTGCGATAGTGTGTAAATCATTTATTTTGGCCTCTAATTGTTGGCACAAAATATTAGCTTGTTTTATTTTAGCTTCGGTCGACATTTTTCCCAAAAAAAAGACAAAAAAATACTATTAAAAAACCTTTAGTATAGTGGAAAAAGCAATACCAAATTTATCAAAGTTTTTTAATTACAAAAAACTGGTAAAATACACTTATGAGAGAGAGATTTACGAGTAACGAGAGAGAAAGAAAATATTCTGCCTGGCGACCACCACGGAGATTAAGCGACCTTGTACCGACAGTTTTAATTTTATTATTGTTTTTTTATATATAAGTTTTTTATACTTTATTATAAGAAAATTGAAACTTTCCACAAAATCAATGCGAACTGGTATATATCCGGCTCGTGATGGGCCAAAAAATGTACTATTCCCTTCGATAACTGTAGTACTCCACTGGCCTTAGATTTGTAAAAAGTTAAAATTTTAGAGTAGTAGAGAGAAACGACAATTGGGATGACTTACCCCACTTGTTCTTCTTTTTTGATCCTGGAGGTACCTCCTTGCAGCTGTGGCGACACCTTTTCACTCAAAGTTTATATTTTAAGGGGTTTAGAGTTTATAAAAAATAACGTTATGGTTTCACAATTTTACAGGCAAAATCGAGTAATTAATTTCAAATATTAACAGCGCAGGTAAATAAGAGTTTATTTCGAGGTTTATTCGAAAAGCGAGTTTGAGATACTAAAATCCACTTTAAATTTGTCTGTGCACAATGTCTATTTTTTTGCAGCAAAAAATATCATCCCAATTGAAAAAACGCGAAAAAGAAAGAATATAAATCCAAAGTATACAAAATTAAAACAAGTTTCAATTTTCTTATAACCACAGTGGAATAGATAATTAATACCCAAAAATAATTAAAACTAAACTAATTAGCGGTAACGCTACATTTTCACAGTTGCGTTTTTCCTAGTTAATTGTTTATAATAAATGATTTGACTTTTTTGTGCGTTTAAACAAATAATAAAAGTATCTTTAAAATCGGTTTATTTGTTTTACTAAAGTCCTCTGAGTCTTAGATACTTGTCCCTTCAAAGATGCACGTTTATTCTTATTTTCCGAAAATGTTTTAGTTTTTAATTTGTAGGAAAGCACTACTTTTTTCCCGCATAACAAATTAGAAATTCTCACAAAATCTGATTTTGTTTTAACGATTGTTTTACAAATTATACGGTTGCATTGCCAATCATGTCTGCAATTATTTCTTTATAAATGTATTACTACATATCCGATTTTAATACGTTATCGTTAAAGAAAAAACGATTCTCACCATGATTTTTTTATTTCACTAAAATCGGTTTAGTAATAACGAAATTATTAGCAAATTAATGCAAACAGTATAATCTGTAAAACAATGATTGAAAGAAAAATAGATTTTTAAGAACCACCACACCGATTTTACTTATTTTACCTCGTTGTGTGGAGGAGAAGTAGTGCTTTTCTATAAATTAAAAAAAAACTAAAGCATTTTCGAAAACTAAGCATGATTCTGTCCGCCCTCTTACATTTTAAGATGGCTTTAAACTTTGATCATGATCTTTAAAAAGCAATCAATTCTCATAAGGATCTTTTTTATTTTACTAAAATCGGTACAGTAGTAATGAGTTTATAAGGAAATAAATGCAGACATGATTGACAAGGCAATCGTGCAATATGTAAAACAATGCTTGAAACAAAAATATTTTTTTTAGAACCAATGAACCGATTTTGCTGATTCGTACCTTGTTGTGCCTGACAAGAACGCAAATTTTTTACTGATTTAAAAAAATAAATAAAACATGTTTGCAACATAAGAATAAACGAGCATTTTTAAAGGGTACAATTTAATTTCGTCCGCCATCTTCGATTTTGAGATAACAGAAAAAAATTGACCGGTTTTTTTTGGCCCACCCGGTAGATATATTTTGGATTATTTTTAATAAATAAAAATTAATATTAATCCAGTTCAATTTAGCTATGACTCGTAGCTACCTTTATTGATAAACTATGAAAGCGTAAAAACTGCTAGATTAAAAAATAGATTTGTATAAAATTCTTATTGTTTTCAAAACATTGTTGCAATTACAGCAAAATAATTTTTTTAACGACCTGCAAATTACTTAATTTGTTTTTTTAGATCAGTCAATCTCGTATCAATTTTCAAAAAAATTATTTAACAAAACAGCCAACCGAGATGTAATCCAAGATCATTGTCGCAAAAAGCCAATGTGTAATTCTAGGCTGATTCGAGATTTTTAGAGAAATAAGAGATTATTAAAGGAAATCAACCGATCTTCTTTCTATATCTTTGATCTCCGGTGACAGCCAAGGAATTTTTATAAACAATTTTGCACTTTTTCGGGTTTTTGACTTTCTCCTGGTAATTGCTTAGCACAGCCTAATTTCCAATAAAAAACGTAGATACCTAATAGCAGTGGCGTGCACTGCTAATCAAAGCAGGGTAGGTAAAAATTCGCATTGTTTTGCGACTTGCAAGCTGATGCACACACATAGGTACTAGACTAAATGTTAAAAATTCTGGAATAAAAATCCCTCACAAAACTATTATCATATCTTAAAATATAAAATAAGCTAACCAAAAACATTAAACCACTCGAACAAATTTTATTATAGCTATTATAAAATCGAAATAATTCTGCCGAAATATCGAAAAAGGAAGTAACTAAACAATGTATCATAAAAGTGGTCTTAAAGCTGCGGTAAATAGCCCAGGAGCATCCGAAAATTAAAGATTTATTATAAGAAACCGAAATTATTAAGTCTTATCTAATTTATTTAAAAACTAAGCTTGCTAATGAAGGGGGAATTAATTTACGGTTACCACTTCATTGGCGTCCTTAATCGGGGGTTATTTTTAACCCTAAAAAATTGTTGTTATACACTGTTTAAAAAAAATTATTGCCTTTGACACAGCTTTTTTTACCTGCAGCACGGCGAAAGAAAGGGTAATGTTTTTCAATTAGAATATGTATGTATCTAAATATGTATTTTTGTGTCACGCTAGAGGCTAAACGGCTAAACCGATTTTGACAAAAATGGTGTCGTTGAGTTGCTACTAAGCCTGAAGGTGCTACAGGCTATATTTTTTTAAACAGAAATAAACATGGCCGTTTTCAGACGCCATTTTGTCACATGATGTAGGATTTAAGGCATTCAAATTATCTAAATGTCGTGCGATTTTTATTGAAATTTCACTTTATTCATCACTTTATAGTCCTCCCTGCTCCCACTCATTTCCCCTCCTGTCATTCCCTCCACCCTATTCAAACACCATATTCGCATAATTTTATCAAATATAGCGATTTCAAAAATTCTTTCTGCATACGCTTGTAGATTTTTTTCCATCATTTTACTAGTTCCCCCCCTTGTCTCTCCCACGCTGCTCCCCACCCTCCTTATTAGTAATAGTTAGAGCTATAACTTTCAAAAATATAAAGCGATTACAAAAGTTCTTTCTGCACACGTTTAAAGAGTTTTTTTCCAACATCATTTTACTACCTTCCCCCTTCCTCTTCCTGTCTTCTTCCCACCCTCCTTATTAGTAGTAGTTGTAGCTATACCTTTTACACATATAGAGCGATTTCAAAATTTATTTCTGCACACGCTTTAAGATTTTTTTGACACCATTTAACTAGTTCCCTTCCCCCTCTCAATGGAAGGTAATACTGTTCGCGTCCGTAGAAAATCTACACGTACTTTTTGAGTAAAGTAAAGTTAAGTGCTTTTTATAAGGCTGAATAAGAGTTACACCTAAAAGTTGGAAATAAAAAAAAAATACAAAAACACCCAACTGCTAAATTTACTTGTAACTACTAGTCGGTTCATTTGGTGGGGTACAAAACTACCCAATAACCTGATTCATGAAAATACAAAATTGTATAATTTCGTAAGTGGGCTTTGGGCATCAAAACTAAAAGTTGGGCATCAAAACTAAAAGTTGTAAAGCATGTCGTACATTATAGGTATAACTATCAATTTTGTACTCAACTGCGACTAGTAATTACAAGTAAATTTAGCAGTTGCGTGTTTTTTTTATTTGAAATGTTATTTTATGTGTTTTTTTTCCAGCAAAGCTTAGTTTAAAAAAAAACAAAAATAATTATTGTTATAGATTTTAAAAAATATTTTTTGTTATAACACTGCTTTATAATAGACCCTTTAAAAGCATATTTTATTTTCAACCAAAAAGTATTCTTGACTTTTTTCTTTAGATTGCTTAGGATCTAAGAATATTAAAGAAAACTTACAAAAACACGTATTTTTTTCACGGTCTTTGAAGATAACCCCAATATTGGGATCCCAATGGAGTGCTTTTTTTTCGGTTAATTTTGCATATGTAAGTTATGCAAAAAAAAATGTAATAATTTAAATAAATTTTTTTCAGCTGTAGTTTTTTTGCCTTTTGTTTCATTTTTGTGATTTCGATCTTTATAAAGCTAAGGTTTAAGACTATCCGACTTTTTTTTATCAAAATTGACATTTTTGTGATTTTGAAATTTAGCAATATTTCAGACCCCGCGCCAAATAAATAATAAACTATAAATTTATATATTAACGAATTAGGTGTTGATTTATCCATTTGTATAACGTAGGTAAAAATAAATTGATCCATGACGGATCTGGTACCTTCCTAGCTAGCCTATTAGGACACTTTAAGTAAAGTCATGATATATCAGCCTTGAAAACAGTTTTTTGTAAAGATCTCAGAAACTAAAACTGCTACGAAGTTTTTGGTTATAACACAAATTATAAAGTAAAATGTACTATATTCCGAAAATCGCATATTTATGCGATGCTCCGTTAAAAAGTTAGCATTTTAAAAATGTTTAATTGTCAAAATACTTGGCCATAATGGATTTTGACCAAAATCTAATCAGCTCGTTACAGTGTCGAACACTATTGATTGATTTGATTTGATTTGAAAATCGGTTGAGCAAACCGCTGAACCGATTTTCGGGTTACAGACAGAAATAATAATATACACACACACACATTAGATAGACATCACGTCGACATTGCTAAGGTAAGTAAAAATACACCCGAATAACACAATTTCGAAGTTATCTGAAAAAAAAAATTCGTCGAAAATAATACCTTATCTAGCCACTGCTACGCAGGCTAGGAAGGTAAAAATGGTTGTTTTTGTTCTACTGTGGATTTATCAACGTCTATTTAATATCTGCGGTAATGGGCGAAACACAAAAGTTTGGGCTTTGTACTAGATATGCTTTGTAGTTTTGGTACATACTAAATGGCGCATGCTTTTTTGAATATTTTTAACCCACTTGACAAAATTTTGTGTGCTCCAATGACATGATTTTAAAAAATGATTATAAACCTACATCTTTGTCTTGTAGAAGGACAATCTCTTATAAAATTTTTTCAAAACTAACATAATGAAACTATACCAAACCTTTACGGAACATACATCAAATGTGCGCAGTACTTTTTAGAAAAAATGTCATGATAACGAAATTGTTTTTAATTTTATATTGAAATAAATGTGAACGAATCGCATCAGCAGCCAGCCTAACTTGATTTTATTTGTCATTAGTTCTTTTTATTTATTCATTAAAAAGTAAAAACCAGTGGCGCAAATATGTCTTGGGGGGGGGCCGAGGCTTCATGATGTCCTATTTTATGATATTTTATCTTTTTATTTATGAAAAATGTGAAAAATATCTAACCAAATTTTAGGTTTGGGTGCGCCCATGTTAAAACCATGGGCGCACCCAGGGAGGGGGGCCGGCCCCTCAAGCCTTAGATTTTTTTACATATTTTCGACATATTTCAGAAAAAAACACAAAAAATAACTTAAAATTCGACATCATGAGGCTTCGGCCCCTTCCCCCCCCCCCCCAAGAGGCCTCGGGCCCCCCCCATGACATATTCCTGGGTGCGCCACTGTTAAAACGGTACCTATTTTGATATGGTTAAACTTTCTTACTTCTTATCCATGACAAATGATATGTCCTTCTAAACGGCGTAGCATTCTTTGTCAATAATTTTAAAAGCATGGATTGGATTTTACCAAAACAACAAATTAAAGATACATCATCTATAGTACATACAAGGTCCAAAATTTCCATTACCGTGGAAATTTAAAGTCTTCGATAAATCCACAGTAGCACAAGAACAGTCGTTTATTTGAACTACATTATAAAAAGGGTGTTAAGGTACACCTGCAACTTTATTAATTATTAACCAATTTTTTACAAGCTTTTATTTAACTTAAGATGTTCTTTCTAACTAACTATCAAATCTTGTGAAGCGTTTTTGACACACTTCCCATTATCCGATTTGGATGAAATTTGGTACACATATAGTGGTCCTATGACAATACAACATTAAGAAAAAATATCCTCCCACCCCTACCCATACCCCTTCTATAGAAAAATGTGTTTTTGACACACTTCCCGTTATCCGATTTGGATAAAATTTGGTATACAGATAGTGGTCCGATGATAATACAACAATAAGAAAAAAATATCCTCCCACCCCTACCCCCCCCCACCCCCTTCTATAAAAAATGCGTTTTTGACACACTTCACCTCAAATGACTTTTATAAAATTTGGTATATGCATAAAGGTCCGATGGCAATACAGCCCAAATAAAAAAATATAGTTCAGCCTCTACTCCCACCCTCTCCTTCCCCCAATAGAAAAATTAATTTCCAAACAACTCACGATCAGCGATTTCATTATAATCTAGAATAAACTTTTCTGTTCTGTTATTGAACAAATATTTTCATTTAATAGAGTAAATAGCTGAGACTAAAAAGTAGAAAATAAATTCGCAAAATCTCATTTTGTAGGCAACTTATCGGTCTTTATATTATGTTATTACAATTATTCTGAAAGTGAGGGCAATTGTTGAAATCCAAAATAGCGAAAACTATGAATCTGACAAACAAACACATTTACACATTTTTGTAGGAAATTTTGTTGCCTTCAATTTTTGTTTAAAATTTTTTACAAACCAAGTTATTTAAGTGAAATTGAATTTAGGCGGACATTTCTCAAAGTCGCAAATTTCCTGGCGTATGAAGCATAATCAACCCTATAATCTTGCCAAATTTCAAAGCTTTCGGACCTTTTGCACCAAAATGGGGTTTTTATGTATCTAATGATTGGACTAATAATAGGTAAGTACCTATTTAATAATAACGCAGTATCAATTTTTATGGTAACTGTTTATTTCTAAAATATAGTTTTAGTTTCAGACTGTGTAAAAACAACATCTTTAAGATAAAAAGAAAATCAATGTCAGGATTTGCTACCTAAAAATGTGCAAAACGTCTTAACTTTTGAAATACAAATATTGAGATTTTCAAAAAAATATCCTTTTTTTTAATATCTTTAATAATGCTAGAGATCTGAGCCCTGAAGGGGAGAAAAACTAGAGATATCCCAAAAAAATAACCCCAAAGTTAAATTCGCCCCGCCTGGAAAACAGAGTCTATTAAACAAAAAACAATGGAAAAAATCGGCAACACGCTAGAAGCTTACCTTCTGTAATTCTGCAACATTCTCTGGCGGCGCCGCCCGTTTCTTGCGTCTGGAATTTAGGTCTTCAACCCGAAAACACATGTGACTTCTTCTAGTTTTTTGGCGGAAGTGAGATCTTCATTCCCCTGTCACACCCAGGGTGGCGCTTCAAACTCCCAGCGTGGGCAAAAAAACGCGAATGATTTCAATAAAGTGATCAGGTGATCAAAAAGAAAATAGCTTTCAACAAAGCGAGAAATTATCACCTGATCGGAATTTTCCCAAACAGGACTTTCCTCTTTTGAAGGTTTTTGCAGAAAGCCCAAAATATCAAAACAAACTTTAAGGTTAGGTTTTCCAAAAAATTCAAAATAAAACAATAAAGACAAAATAATTGGCAGCATTAAACATTCCGCCCACCATAAAAATTCCCAATTTTTATAGAAAAACCCAAAAACAAAAAATCAAAAAAAAAGGTTATTCAATTACCCAAAGGGTCTAGACAATAAATTAGCACTTTTGCAACTATAATTTTATCGCAATAACTATAGACGTCATACTTAAGTTAATTCAAATAAGCATGATTCACGCTACACAAGGCTTTGAAGGTTGGTTACTGGCTGGGTAACGGACATACCTTCACCAAACTACGGTCAAGTAATCCTTTCGCGGTTTTTACTTGCACGACACGGGGGATTCTATCTCGACTCGAGTAAATTTTTTCAATTCTACCGAGTGACCACTTCAATGGGGGTAGGTTTTCGTCTTTCAACGCTACTAATGTTCCAACTTTTGGAGGGTTATCGGGGGTATTCCATCTTTCGCGTTGTTGCAACGACTGTAAATACTCCATATGCCAGCGGCGCCAAAAATGCTGCTGGATCTGCTGAACAAGCTGCCAGCGATGGAGACGGTTTAACTTAACATTGGTTACATCTTCATCGGGAGGGGCTGTCAAGGGTTCCAAAGTGAGGAAATGTCCAGGAGTAAGACTTTGAAAGTCATGAGGATCAGGGCTCATACTACACAATGGTCGAGTATTTAAAATAGCCTCAATCTGAACCAATACAGTCATCAACTCTTCAAAGGTTAGGATTTGATCCCCCACAATTCTCTTCAGATGAGTTTTTGTGGACTTTACCCCAGACTCATGGAGTCCACCAAAATGCGGACTGGCGGGTGGATTAAAACACCACTTAATCGCTAAAGTCTCAGCAGCTTGCTGACAATAGGACACAAGGAGGTTATTTGCCCCAACAAAATTAGTGCCCTGGTCACTGTAGAGGGCAGCACATCTGCCACGTCTACCAACAAATCGGCGGAGGGCAGCCAAAAATGCATCAGTGGACAAATCAGAAACAGCCTCCAGGTGAATGGTCTTTGTTGGGAAACAAACAAAAATACACCCATAAGCCTTTTGACTTTTTACACCACGACGCTTGGTTAACGTGATGGAGAATGGACCCATAAAATCTACACTAACATGGGAAAAGGGCTTCACCTGGGACACTCTAAATTTAGGAAGGTCACCCATGAATGGGTGCAATGGTTTGGGATTTACCCTGGCACAACAAAAACACTTGGAAACAACACTGTGAATGGCACTTTTCACCGACAAAATCCAAAACTGTTGATTTAGGAGGTACTCCAATAAGCGAGGACCTGGATGTCCATGCTCATTATGGAATTTCTCAATAATCAAAGTGGTAAGCCTATGACTACGAGGCAACAACATGGGGTGTTTCACCTCATATGCTAAATCAGTGTGACGTAATCTACCGCCCACCCTGAGAACACCATGGGAATCAAGAAAAGGAGCTAACTTTCGAAGAGGCTTAGCACAACTCTCACCCTTACGTATCCTTTTCAAATCTTCAAAAAAAACTTCTTGTTGTACAACTCGCACAACAACTAAAGTAGCATAATAAAGATCTGCCTCATTGAGGGCTTTAGTAGGAAAAGATAAAGAAGCATCTTTTTTCACTCGAAAAGGTCTCAAACAAAAGGCAACAATGCCTAAGATTTTACGTAAAGAGGAGTACTTAGTGAGTAACAGCTGTACTTCATCAAGGGGTATTTCTGTCATAAAAACAAAACGATTTTCCTCAGGGGGTAGATCAGCATCAGACGCATCAATTTTGTGGTTCATAGGCCATGTTTCACTAGACTGGGCCAACCAGGATGGTCCAGTAAACCAAAGAGGATGGTCTATCAATTGACCAGGAAGTAAGCTCCGGGATAAGCAATCAGCTGGGTTCTCCTTACCATTTACATGGTACCAACAGCTGGGGGGAACTTTCTCTTGAATAGTCGTTACACGATTGGCTACAAAAACCGTTCGTTTTGATGGACACGATTTTATCCAAGCCAGGGTAACGCTGGAGTCAGACCAAGCAAAAATCTTATCAATCGGGACGCAATCAATATGATTGCCAACAAACTCCAATAGCTCTGCCAACAATACAGCCGCACACAATTTTAAGCGTGGAATAGAAATACTTTTCAAAGGGCACACTCTACTTTTCCCACACAAAAGGGAGATAGAAATATTTCCATCCAACTCAATTTGTCGAATATATACTGCACCACCATATGCACACATTGAGGCGTCACAAAAGCCATGCAATTCAGTGGTGACAGCATTTTGCTTCACAACATAACGAGGTATTGATATCGAAGATAATAATGGTAGTTGCGACTCATAGAGTTGCCACTGTGCAACAATATCACTAGAGGGGGTATCATCCCATGAAAGGCCCTGGACCCACAAACGTTGCATTAAACATTTAGCAACCAAAACAACTGGGGCTAGGAACCCGAGTGGATCATATATCCTTGCAATCTCAGAAAGAATGTTTCTCTTGGTACAAGGTCTTTCCATGGGCATCACATCATAACAAAACGAATCCAATTTTGGACACCACTTTAGTCCAAGGATTTTTAAACCAGCAGATTCATCATCAAAGGAAATTGGTTGCTGATGACTAGCTGGAACCGATTCTAGTAACTCAGGAGTGTTGCTAGTCCACTTACGAAGTTCAAAACAACCCAATTTTAACAACGCAATTAGCTGTTTCTGGCTTTCTAAAGCTTCAGCTACAGAATTAGCTAATCCGATGGCATCGTCCACATAAGTAGTATGCATCAACACCTTGCTCGCTAGTGGAAAGCCACTGCCATGATCTTTAACGAGCTGGTGAAGAGTACGAATAGCTAGGTATGGGCTCGAATTCACACCATAAGTTACTGTTTGAAGAGAGTACTCTTGAATCTCCTCGGTTGGGTCGAACCGCCACAATATCTGTTGATAACACACATCAGCCTGATGCATATCAATCTGCCTGAACATTTGACGTATGTCACTAGAATATACAACACTATAAAGGCGAAAAGTAAGCAATATTGACACAATATCTCTTTGGAGTTTAGGTCCTATCAATAAAATAGAATTTAAGCTACGACTATTTGAGGTCTTGGCAGATGCATCAAAAACAATTCGAATTTTTGACAAGTCACCATCTGCCTTCACAACTGGGTGGTGTGGAATAAAATATGAATGGAAGTCAGGGCTAGAATTCGCCAATTTCATATGCTCCTGGTCTAGGTAATCCTGAACAAAGTCTTTGTACGCACTATACAAAGCAGGATTTTTTAACAATCGGTTTTCCATCATATTAAATCTACGCAATGCTTGACCTTTAGAGTTACCATGTTCTTGTCGAGGCTCTCTGAAAGGCAAGCGAACAACATATCTGCCGGACTCAGTTCTTGAATGAGTGGTAGCAAATATTTTTTCACACAAATCCTCATCAGAGGAAAGAGGGATTTTTTGAGGGGTCGATTCTAGTTCCCAAAACTTTTGTAAGGTACTATCCAATCGAGATTCTATAGGGGAAGACACTGAGGTCAACAAACTAATGGGTTTTTGAGTTTTACGAGGACCATCAATACCACCAAGGAGTATCCAACCAAAAATTGAATTAATGGCACAAGGTCCTCCATTTTCTCCTTTTTTAAAGCCAGGCACAAGCATCTGACCAAACAAATCAACACCAATTAAAAGGTCTACACTACTAGGTTGTTCAAAATTAGGATCAGCAAAATCTAAATTTTTTAGGTATGGCCACTGAATAGAATCATATTCAACAACAGTCACAGGTATGGTTCCACAAATTTTAGGAATAAGAATGGCATCACAGGAAAACAAACTATCAGGAAACTTGGACGAGCTTATCTGCAATGTTACATTGCCATCTGATGTACTAGAAATCATGCCATTTATTCCTTCAATAGGAGTTTTATTCGGAGCTACTTTAAGTCCTAACCTCTCAGCCAAAGAGACAGTTACAAAGGATGCTTCACTAGCTGAATCTAAAATTGCCCGACAAGACACAAACTTTTTGTTGGCATCTACCACTAAAACTTCGGCAGTTGCAAAAAGCACAGGTCTCCTCTTACGAGGTTCAAAATGGTTGCTACTGGGTGCAGCGGTACACAATGCCTGTTGGGCACCTTCACTATTAAGTATACGGGGGTTCTCCCCTGGACGATCAACTTGGGGGCTCTGAGAGCTTTTCACAAAGTGCAACCGGGAATGGTGAAGACCCTGGCACTGACGACATGTGGCGTTTGTAGGGCATTGAGATACACCATGTTTGCCAAAGCAGTTAAAACACAATCGTTCACGCATAACAAATTGATGGCGCTGACCTACTTCTAATTCCAGAAATCTGGTACACTTCACAAGGGGATGGTAGGGCTGTTGCTGGCAATAAACACAACCTTTATTACCAGACTGGCCTGTTCCAGTCAATAACACAGGATAGGGTGGTTTGCCACCCTTCCTAGGGGGTAGAGGAGGTGAGACCTCCTTTGGCTTATTCAAAATAGAACTATTTTTCAAAGCCCGACAATTTTTCTCTAAGAATTTAAACAAATCTTTATAGGACGGGATTTCCTTATCACTATACTCAATCTCAAACTGAGTTTTCAATGGGGTATCAACTTTTTGCAAAAGAAGAATCATTTTAGCAAAATCTAAAAGGTCTACATCATCGTAGTTTGACAATGCTTCCAAATTTTCCCGGAAAGTGGACACCAATAACCTCAAATCATGTGGGTTGCTCGATTTTGCAGAAGGGGCTTGACAAATAGACGTCCAATAATTTGTTACCAAAAGTCTCTTATTATTAAAACGTCTAATCATCGCATCGAAGGCTACTCGATAATTATCTGAGGTTAGCGGTATGTTCCTAATTACAGATGCAGCCTCTCCCACCAGAGCGGTATTTAAGGCTTGAAATTTAGCTATTTCACTCATGTCAGCTTTTTCGTGCACAAGTGACTTAAACATATCAAAAAAGGTGGGCCATTTTTTAAGATTACCGTCAAAATGGGGTACCTCTATTCTTTTAATTTCAAGACCCCTGTCCATATTTACCAGGGAATGGTTCAAAACTGTCTGTGAGGCATCTTGGTATTCCTCCGGATAGAGCTCACGACAAATCGATCTAATTGTGTATTTCATTTCATCAAATTCCTGCACTAAAGTTTCCTGGCTTTCTTGTATCTGATCACTACTATCCAAGCTTATAATTTCAAAATGCAATGCATCGAAGTGGCTTACGAGAGAAGGCACATCTTCCCATCTGGATTTTAACTTTTTTGCCTTCTCTGCATTGCCCTGGGCTTCGACGGCTCTATTATAAGTTGTTTTTAATTTATTAAAAACGCTATTTTGTTGTTTTTTCAAAACTTTTATGTCAGACATGACAAAGCGGTTTTTATCAGATACAAAAAAGTAGGTTTTTTTCGCTATCAACACCCGGGTACGGTTCGCTAAGAACGCGGCAACAATCTCGCGCTTAACGAAAGCAAAAAACGAAGGTAAATTTCGACGGATTTCACACAAACAAATTCGAAACCCGATGAATAATCAAATTTTTTCTAACCTCGGAGGTAAACAAAACAACACGTGAAGTTGTGAGGTTAAAACACACAAACGTCAATGAAATGTCAGCCAGCAAGAAAAAAAACGGGGGGGGGGGGGCCCGGGCCTCTGCCAAATGTCGAACGGGGGGTTTTTTTTATCGCCGCACGAGGTAATAAGCCAAACTCAGGGCAACCAACCTTTCAAAACCATGCGGACTCTAAAAAAAACCGGTACAAAAACAACAATGTCCCAATCTGGCAAAAAAACGATAAAATATGGTTGCTGCAAAAAAACTATAATTACCAATTTTTTGACAAAAAAACTGTAAAATCCAAAGGGCTTTTTCAAAACATCCGGCTCGAAGGACCAAATAGAGATCTGAGCCCTGAAGGGGAGAAAAACTAGAGATATCCCAAAAAACTAACCCCAAAGTTAAATTCGCCCCGCCTGGGAAAACAGAGACTATTAAACAAAAAACAATGGAAAAAATCGGCAACACGCTAGAAGCTTACCTTCTGTGATTCTGCAACATTCTCTGGCGGCGCCGCCCGTTTCTTGCGTCTGGAATTTCGGTCTTCAACCCGAAAACACATGTGACTTCTTCTAGTTTTTTGGCGGTTCGGTTCGGTTCGGTGAGATCTTCATTCCCCTGTCACACCCAGGGTGGCGCTTCAAACTCCCAGCGTGGGCAAAAAACGCGAATGATTTCAATAAAGTGATCAGGTGATCAAAAAGAAAATAGCTTTCAACAAAGCGAGAAATTATCACCTGATCGGAATTTTCCCAAACAGGACTTTCCTCTTTTGAAGGTTTTTGCAGAAAGCCCAAAATATCAAAACAAACTTTAAGGTTAGGTTTTCCAAAAAATTCAAAATAAAACAATAAAGAAAAAATAATTGGCAGCATTAAACAAATGCTTTAGATATTTTTTTTAAAATTTGGTTACGTTCGATGTTTTTGAAGAAAATAGTTGGACCCATGACGGATCTAATATCTTCCTAGCTAGCCTATTAGCACACTTTAAGTCAAGTCATGATATATCAGCTTTGAAAATAGCTTTTGTAAATATCTCAGACACTAAAGCTCCTACGAAGTTTTTGGTTATAACATAAATTATTGAGCAAAATGTAGTCTACTATATTCTGAAAATCGTATATTGAGGCGATGCTCGGTAAAAAATTTTAATTGTCAATTAGCATTAATGGATTTTGACCAAAATTTAGCATGTTAAAGTATCGAACATTTTCTTACCTAAAAATTTTATGAAAAGCGGGTTAGAAGCTATCGTGTTACGGACAGAAATACACACAATTTTATTTTAATCTAAAATGGTTTGGTTAGTGGCATAGCTTTGCGGGCTTTGAACCGGGTTAGGTTATACCCAACCTGGTTAGTTTAACATACATATGTTCGAGAACGGGAGAGCTAAGTAGTAGTAACCTAATCAGTTGAGATTAAAAAAAATTGAATTGTCGATTTTTTAACCGCTTACTTTGGGAGTAATATGGTTTATTCGCCGTCAGTTTTGAAGCTGGTATGTGATGTAATTTCACAAAAATGTTAATGTATTTTGCTGTTAATAAACCATTTATTTATTATTTATTTAATATGTCGCTGTTTTTTGCTGTTTTGAACTAACACCCTCTTGATAAGTCGCTGTTTTAATATGTCGTTGTTTTAATTTGGCGCTGTTTAGAATTTCGCTCGAATGAGACCGCTGTTTTACATATCGCTTTTTTGAACTGGAGCCGTTTTAATTATTTTATTTTTGTTATTGTTCGTGCAACTTTAATTTTAAATTCAAATTTTGCGCCAAATTCCCGTATTCGGAAAACCCACACAATTTCAATTTGATTGGCACAAGCAAAACGCCAGCGCCATCTACGAAAAATGAATCTGCGCAAAAAGGCGTAACCAAAAAAAGATTCGTCTGTCGTATTCTATCGAGATCACCACGCAGCATGGTGATAAATTCTATTAACCAAAAAATCCAATAACATTCTTAGAAAATCAAACTAAACCATTACACAAACAAGTGATTCTAGTGTGGATCGACTGCAACGACTGGGCCAGCGAGAGGAGCTCCTCTGGACGACGGAAACAGCTGAAAAGGTGAGTGCCAATCCTCTATATTGTCTTTGTGTGGCTCGGAAAAATTAATATTTTTACATCGTCCTTTTAAGGATTTTTGCACCCAGATTTTATAAAACGACCAGCGCGCTTACAGTCCCGCCGCTCTACCCCTCAAAACAACAACATTTTCTGGTCCCACGACCCAGATAGTTTTTTAAAATTTGTTTGCTAAAAATATTAGATCTTTTCGCCTCGCCATTTTGACTCGTTTGTTGCCGTGTCCGGTTTAGAAAGGAGGTTCCGTCCCCCCTTGCGTGGCTTAACGGTGGCTCCACCCACATTTCATTGCAGCCGAAATTGGCACTTGGTACGTCGTTTGTTTTGATTCAAAAATCGAAATTTGTTTAAATAATAGTTATTTGTTTAAATAATATGTTATAGTTATTCAAACCAACAAAAGTGCTTGTGAGTTAAATGCTTTATTCTTATTTAACAGGTAAACAAACACATCTAGTAGAATTAGTATTTACCTGTAAATAATAAGAGAAACGGTAGTAGGTACAAGTTGTATCTGTGTGCATTTATTTTGGGAGAAAAATCGCGACCTAGGATAACAGCTGTTGATAAGTTTTTGCATTTATTCGAGAAATCGATAATAAAATATATGCTTGTTGAACTCTTTTGGACTGATTAAAGTCAATAGGGGTCAAGTGTTAGTTTTATTCCTTTTAAATATTTTTTATTTTTTTAATTAACAATATGTCGTTAAAAAAGCTTGAGAATCAACGCAAAGTTTCAATATCTCGTATTACGGAAACGTATAACTTGGGAACAAAAGCTAAATCAGATAGTTCTTCCTTGCCAATTTTTAAGGCGTTTTACGAATCGTTAGATGATCACTATGAACAATTTAAAAACATTCATAATGACATCATAGGTCTCTTGAAAGACGACGACGATGATGAATTCGAAGTACAGGACAAAATTAGGAAAGATACGGATCTATTCTACCACCAAGCTAAAGTTCTTTTTTTGAGTTTATGTTCCGATTCAGTTCATTCAAATTTCACCCCCGCAACTTCACACTATTCACGTAGCGATGATCTGGGCCCTTTAAAGGTACCTTGCTTTAATGGAAACGTAAAAAAGTGGCCAACCTTTTACGATGTTTATTCTTGTTTGGTTCACGAAAACTCTAATTATTCCGATATAAGGAAATTTCAACATTTGCTAACCTTCCTTGAGGGCGAACCACTTAATATTTTAAGTTCTATAAAATTAACGGCAAGTAATTACGCAATCGCCTGGAAGGTATTAACAGATCGCTATCAAAATAAAAGACTTTTAGCCAGTACCTACTGGAACTCAATCTACTATGCAAATTCTTTAAAGGGAAACCAGTCAGCAAAGGATCTTAGAGTCTTGGTAGATACCTTTTCCGAGAATATTGCGGCGCTCGAAAATCTTGAATTTCCAGTAACGTCGTGGTGTTTTTGTTTATTTTCAATTTTATTATCAAAAATCGATCAAACCACAAGAACCGCTTTCGAATTAAAGTATAGTACTACCGAGATTCCAGCATATCAAAATCTAATTCAGTTTCTTATTAACCAATGCCGTGCTCTTGAAACAGTACAGCTATCTCCCCAAAATACGCAAATGCAACCTTCGACTTCAAAACAGCAAAAACCAAATTATTCGAATTCTAGTAACCAAAAATATAATTCTTATTCAAATAATCAGTACAAATCAAGCCCTCCATCAAATTTTTTAGCGCATACGCACTCACAAGTAGCAAATAAACAATCCAATAATCAATTTCGACAAAACCAACAACCCTATAAGTGCAAATTATGCAATAATTCTTTTCATCCACTCTCGCAGTGTGGTGTTTTTATTTCCAAATCTCCTTCAGATCGTTTTACTTATGTAAAACAACAATCGTTATGTATCAACTGTTTACGTTCAAATCATCAAGTAATTGACTGCAGTAGTACCTACAACTGCAGGGTATGTCGACATAGGCACCATAGTCTTATTCATCTATCGCAAATGACAGATTCAATCCGTCAGAATTCAAGTCAATCTTTTGTTAATTCAAGCCAAAATTCAAATCAAAATTCGAACTTAAATCAAAGTTTTAATTCAAATCAAGTGGCCGTGCCTAGCACAGGCACAAACTTATCGTATCAGAATTCAAATTCAAGTCTTAGCCAACAGAACCCTAGTTTTGTTCAACCCAGTTCAAATTCAATTCAAATCAATTCAAATCCAAATACATCTACAAATCAATACTCTTCGTTATCCACCTTGACGCCCCGTACGACAGTGCTTCTAGCGACTATAAAATTAGAGGTACTCGATAGTCGGGGTAACTACCAACCTGTCCGAGCACTTCTGGACAGCGGTAGCCAAGCTAACCTGATAAGCGAAGCTTGTCTTAACAGGTTAGGCTTGCCAAGAAACAAAATTTCGATCCCTGTTCTGGGACTAAATCAATCTTCATCGGCCACTAACGGCATTTCTACTTGCACTATTCGAGCCCTAGGCCAACAAGAGCCTACCTTTTCTATTCAAGTCGTCGTTTTACCGAAACTCTGTTCGAATATGCCCTCAATACAGGTAGATTCATCCAATTGGAGTCATATTTCAAATTTAAAGCTTGCAGATAATCAATTTTACAACCCTGGTCCAATTGACTTACTCTTAGGTGCACAACTTTACACAGAAATCGTCCAATCAGGACGAATTCCAGGACCTCACGGCCTACCCTCCGCTTTTGAGACAGTTTTTGGGTGGGTCTTGATGGGCCAAACTCAAAACATAAATATTTCACCTCAAGTCAATTCTTACTTTACTTCCTGTGAGCAGTCTCTCGACTTTAATATTCGCAGATTTTGGGAACTAGAATCAATTAAGTCAAAAACGTTTCTCTCACCCGAAGAAAAGAGATGTGAAGAGATTTTCCAAAAAACTACCACTAGAGATATTTCGGGCCGATTTACTGTAAATTTGCCTTTTCGTCACATTGACCCTCCTGACCTAGGAGACACATATTCAGTGGCCTATCGTCAATTTTTGTCTCTGGAATCTCGCTTAATAAAAAATTCAAATTTCTATAGTATGTACTCGGATTTTATGAGAGAATATCTCAAAAACGGGCACATGTCTTTAATTCCAAGATCCGAACCTAGACCTCAGTTATGTTCTTATTTACCACATCACGGAGTCCTTCGTCTTGACAAATCAACGACTAAACTCCGGGTGGTTTTTAACCCCTCGATTAAGGGTTCGAAAGGCCTAAGCATGAACGAAACTCTTTTAATAGGACCAAAATTACAAGCCGATATTTCCGAAATTCTATTAAAATTCAGATTTTATTCTATCGTATTTTTGACTGATATAAAACAGCACTTTTTACAAATTCAAATTAATCCAATTCATCGGGACTACCAAAGGCTACTTTGGCGATTTGATCCCAATGAACCCCTGCAGGAATACAGGCTAAATACAGTGACGTTTGGTGTTAGTTCAAGTCCCTATTTAGCTATCAGAACTCTTAGAGAACTAGCCATCCTGGAGGCTAAGAATTATCCTGAAGCATCCCAGGTCCTTTTGAATAACATTTTCATGGACGATATTTGCTGTGGAGCTAACTCTCTAGAAGGTGCTTTATCACTTCAAAAGGATCTCATAGCGTTGCTTAAATTGGGAAAATTTGAATTAAGAAAATGGGCATCAAATAATCCGAAACTTCTTTCACATTTGTCGCCCGCTGATTGTCAGATCCCTGTTACCTTTGAAGACGATTCTTCAACATCGATTAATGTGTTGGGCCTTCAGTGGCACCCTTCTACAGCTACTTTTACCTATTCTTGTACCCCTTGTGAAAAACCTTGCACCAAAAGGAATATTTTATCAGCTATCGCTAAAATTTGGGATCCTATAGGTTTCTTATCGCCTGTTTCATTTTTAGCCAAAGTGATTATGCAAAAACTTTGGTTATGCAAAACTGATTGGGATGAAATACCCCCCGATCCAATCAAAACTCTTTGGAATCAATAAATAATCAATTAACCACTCTTTCGAATCTTTGTATACCTAGACATATTTTTTCGAATAATATTCAACGACGTCAATTGCTAGGTTTCTGCGATGCATCCGAGCTAGGATACGCTTCTTGCGTATACGTTCGCGTCGAATTACCAAATAAAATTATCAAAACTGCTCTAGTCATGGGCAAGTCAAGGGATGCTCCCTTACACACTATTTCAATCCCACGTTTGGAACTACTTGGAGCTACTCTATTAGCTGATTTACTCGAACTAGTTATTCGCACCTATTCATCAATACTCGTAATCGATGAAATTCTTGCGTTCTCGGACTCACAGGTCACGCTTCATTGGGTCACATCTTCACCTCACAAGTGGAAGACCTTTGTGGCAAACCGCGTAAGTCGTATTCAAGAAACAATCCCCGAAGTCCCATGGTATCACATTACTTCACTCGAGAACCCTGCCGACTGCGCTAGCAGAGGGTTGTCGCCTAATAACTTAATAAATCACCCTCTTTGGTTTCACGGCCCTCCATGGATTACCTTACCCACTACGGAGTGGCAAATTCAAAGGTTTATAAATGGGAGTTCTTTGGGAGTTCCAGACGAGGTGCTCAAAGAAGAAAAACCGGAAAATTCAGTGGTGCTGACGGCAGAAATTCAAAATCAAAACTTTTTTGATAGATTAATCGATAATATATCAAATTTAAATACCATTCAAAAAATCATTTGTCATTTTCTAAGACTTATTCACAATCGAAAACCCTCAGTTGACCCTTTATCCGGCGTTTTTTCCGCTTTTGAACTACACAAGGCTCTACTTGTTTTAGTTAAAAGGGTCCAAGAAGAGTGTTTTTCGGATATCTTTCAAAAAATTCAAAATACTCAGCTATTACCTAAGCCGTTTCGCAAACTCGCGCCCTTTTTGGACGAATTGGGTTTCCTTAGAGTGGGCGGACGCTTACGGCATTCTCAACTCTCCTTTGAGGCAAAACATCCCTTATTATTGCCGAAATCTCATAGATTAACCCAATTGATCATTATTCAAACTCATAACGAAAATTTACATCCCGGAATAAACACAGTCCAATACTTAATTCGTCAAAAGTTTTGGATTATGTCATCACGTCGAGCTATTCAGAGGGTTTTATTGCAATGTATTCCCTGCTTTCGCTTAAAACCAAAACCGTATACTCCGTACATGTCGGATTTACCTTCTTTTAGAACGTCACAATTAAAATGTTTTTCACACGTTTGCTTAGACTATGCAGGCCCAATCAAAACCTTTGTAGGTCAGAGACGTCGTGGAGCACAAGTTGGTAAATCATATATCGCAGTCTTTGTCGATACTTCTGTCAAAGCAATCCATATCGAGCTTGTTTCGGATTTAACCACAGAGGCGTGCATCGCTGCTTTACGACGCTTTGTCGCTAGACGTGGCACTTGTGTCCAAATCACAAGTGATAGAGGCTCAAACTTTGTTGGGGCTATTAAGGAGCTCCATAATCTTTCGAAATTAGCTTCTGAGAGCTTAAAAATCAAATGGTGTCTTAATAGTCCGGGAGCCCCCCACCTAAATGGTCTAGCAGAAGCAGGAGTCAAATCTATAAAAACACATTTGTATCGGGTCATCGGTGACCAGATACTAACCTTCGAAGAGCTCTATACTCTCCTCGCCCAAATAGAGGCATTACTCAATTCTCGACCCCTTTGTGAGCAAAGCTCTGACCCAAACGATCTTACGTCTTTGACTCCGGGTCATTTCCTCACAATGGAACCCCTTAATTCGTGTCCTGATCCTGACCTTTCTACCCTTAAGGTTAATACCCTTAAGCGTTGGCAACTTATCCAACGAATTCATGCCGATTTCTGGAAGCGTTGGAAACTCGAGTACTTAAATACTTTACAACAGCGTTCTAAGTGGTCGGACCCTTCGGTTGAAATCAAGCTAGATACGCTTGTATTAATTAAGGATAAAACTAGGCCGCCATTACACTGGTTGCTGGGTAGAATAGTATCTGTACGTCCTGGTCGGGATAATCACATTCGAGTTGCTACTGTTAAAACACAACACGGACTTTTCACTCGTCCCGTGGTCAAGTTGTGCCCACTACCTTTAGATGCGCACTAAACTCCCAAGCAACTTCTTTTTGTTTCGTGTGTCGTTATCTAGAATATATATATATATATATATATATATATATATATATATATATATATATATATATATTTTTTTTTTTTGCATTTTTTTTTCCTTTTAATCTATAAACCTAAAACGGATTTTAATTACCTACCCTTTAAGGTTTTGAATTAACTTATATTTTTTTTTATATAGCCATTTGTTTATTCAATTAATCTCAATGTAAAACTTCGTTTTAAGTGGGCGGAAAATGTTCGTGCAACTTTAATTTTAAATTCAAATTTTGCGCCAAATTCCCGTATTCGGAAAACCCACACAATTTCAATTTGATTGGCACAAGCAAAACGCCAGCGCCATCTACGAAAAATGAATCTGCGCAAAAAGGCGTAACCAAAAGAAGATTCGTCTGTCGTATTCTATCGAGATCACCACGCAGCATGGTGATAAATTCTATTAACCAAAAAATCCAATAACATTTTTAGAAAATCAAACTAAACCATTACACAAACAAGTGATTCTAGTGTGGATCGACTGCAACGACTGGGCCAGCGAGAGGAGCTCCTCTGGACGACGGAAACAGCTGAAAAGGTGAGTGCCAATCCTCTATATTGTCTTTGTGTGGCTCGGAAAAATTAATAATTTTACATCGTCCTTTTAAGGATTTTTGCACCCAGATTTTATAAAACGACCAGCGCGCTTACAGTCCCGCCGCTCTACCCCTCAAAACAACAACAGTTATAAATGAAATGTTTAATTAATCTGTGAAAATTACATTACTGTAGCTGCTGTCGGTTTTGAGGTTACGATTTTATTATTTCAAAAATTGGGACTGACATGTTTTGGTCCTATGACAAATTTTGTTGAAGTTTTTCGTAGTTCGCGTTTCGCTAACTGCTGTTTATGAAATATATAATTTCTTATCTGACATTGAAAACCTAGTTTTGGAAGCATTCTTCTCTGTCTGTCGCCGTGTTCATCCATCTAGCTCCTGTATGTCTCTTCAATTCATCCGCCCATCGCATTTGGGGTCTTCCCCTACTTCTTTTATTTTCTCAAGGTCTCCAGGTTACAATACACTTGTTTCATCGATCGCCTTTCTGTCTGATACCGGCAAATTTCCATTTTAATTTTACTACTTCTCCTCTTACATCCCTTACTTTTGTTTTATTTCTTATCCATTCATTCCTTTTTCTATCTGTTAATTTTACATGTAACATTTGTCTTTGCATTGATATTTGGACTTTTGTTTGTTTATCTATGTTTGATTTTGTAAGTGTCCAGGTCTGGGATCCATAGGTAAGTACAGGAAGGATACATTGATTATACACTTTCGTTTTGAGATATTAAGGATATTTTTTATTTTTTTATATGTAGCTTAATTTACCGATTGCTGCCCATGCCAATCTTACTCGTCTCTTGATTTCAGCCATTTGGTTTTCCTTGTTTAGTTTAATAATTTGTCCCAGGTATATACATTCCTCAACTTGTTCTATTTTATCTTGCTTCATTCTGATCGTGATATTTTTATATGTGTTTTTCGTGACTTTAGTTTTAGTGCTGTTCATACTCAAGCCTATATTTTTGGCTGCTGTATCCACTTATCAAGGCAATATCATTAGCATATCTTAGGTGGTTCAATTATTGTCCGTTTACTTTGATGCCTATTTCTTCCCAATATAAGTTTTTAAAAAGATCTTTTAGGGCCTGTTTAAATAGTTTAGGGGATATTGTGTCACCCTGTCTCACACCTTTTCTTATGCAGATTGGCTTGGTTCCTTTATGGATTTTGATTGATGTTGTTGCTTCGCTATATATATTGGTTATTAAGTCTGGATCTGTGATCTATTCGGCTATTAGTTAAAGATGCTTTTATTGCCCAGTGCCCAATGCTATCGAAAGCTTTTTTAAAGTCTATAAACGCAATATTAGTGGAATGTTGTATTCGTTGTAAACCTAAAACCTTTTATGAAGCCTGCTTGTTCTTTTGATTGATATCCGTCATATTTTGTAGTTAGTCTGTCTATCTGTAAATATTTTCATGAAAAGCTTATAAATTACGTTGGGCAGTGTTATGAGTCGATAGTTTTTTAGGTCTGCTCTATTGCCTTTCTTGTGTAGAATAATGGTTATTGATTCTTTCTAGTTGTTTAGGATTATTTTTTTCTGTTAGTATTTTATTCAGCAGTATATGTAGGGTACTAATTACAGCTTTACTGCCGTTACTCCGTCTTTTCCAGGGGGATTTGTTATTTTTATTTGGTATAATTCTGTATATAATAGTAGTGTGGTATTTATAATAGCCACTTTAACGTTAGTGTCAATGCCGTTTATATCCTTTGTCTTAATTATTTCATATCTACCTAGAGTCGGCCTTAAACTTTTATTTTCTTTTATCATTTCTTCTTTTGTTTACTTCCGTGTATTTTATCGATGTTCTTTTTCGTTCTTTCTCCAGGTTCCGCCTTTTTTCCATCAGTTTATTATTTCTTCTGATCAATTTTCTCTCTTTTTATCTTTTTTTGCGATATCTTTTCCTACTTTGGTCATAGCTCTTGTCAGCGTATCATTTATTTCATCTATATTTTCATTTTCGCAGTTTTGGGTTAGGTGTTCCTTTAGCATTTCTTTGTATATAGCTTTATTTTGTGTAAGTTTATTCAAGTCAAGTTGTTTATTGTTATTATCAATTTTTCTTTTCATTACTATTTTAGGTATTAATATTTGGTTTTATATAATTAAACCTATTTATAGATAATAATATATTGTGTAAGTGTAGGTGTATTGATGGAAAACAAAATAAATTTGACGATGTGCACGCAGGACAATTTTTTTCGACGGTTATTTAAAGTAAGGTAGGTGGTCATTTTTTGTATTTTTAAAGATTGTTTCTGGAATATGTGGTTCTTTTGGTTTAGATTGGGCGGTTATAAAAAACGTAATCAAGATTATTTTCAGACCTTTGTGTTTTTCCATTTATTTTTTAATTTTTTAAAAAATTTTTAAACTTTTATATTTTTATATTTTTTACGTTTTTATCAATAGTACTCATTGTTCATAGGATACTTAAGGATAATTTTATAAAAAGTGCTATATCATATTGATTGACCATGTTTAACAAAATTTGTAATAGAAACGTTTTCTTAATTGTAGTCTGGCCTGAGGATGGGAGCTATCCCGAAACCGGTCGCCGCAATTTATTAAACAGACTGTGGGAAAATAAAGACTTTAAAAAACTATCTGGCTACCCTACTAAATCGTTTCCTATGATGCTATCTATGAGTCTCTGCCAAGTTGCATGTGCATTATGAAGACCAAACGGTAAACGCTTAAATTGGAAGAGACCTCGTCGACAGATGAATGCTGTTAGTGGCTTCGATGATTCTTCCATTGGTCCTTGCCAGTAAGCACTCTTAATATCTAAAGTTGACAAGTACTTAGCATCTTTCAACTTGTCAAGAGTCTCGGATACGAGTGGTAAAGGATAACTATCACGCGCCGTCACTGAGTTCAATTTGCGGTAGTCTACACAGAAACGATATTTCTTTGTGTTTTTCTTTTATACCATTACCACTGGTGAGGCCCATGAACTACTACTCCGTTCTATTACATCTAGTTTCAGCATTTCGTCGACGCATAACGACGACGAACGTCAATAAGTTTTTGAATGACCGGTGAGACCTTATATGAACGTTGCCTTATCGGTGCTGCATCTGTTGCAATCTTATGCTCTACTCTGTCTGTACATCCCAGTGAGTCACCCATAATAGTCTTATATTTAACGACCAATTCCTCTAGTCGTTCTGATTCATAAGGCGTAAGAGTTGTTTGTTGGTCTGATGTTTCTAACGAACAAATCACATTTTTATTATCGGCAAAATGCCACTCATTAGTACTTAAGTTCGGTACTATACCCATCGAAATCCAAAAATCTAATCCCAAAATCAAAGTATGTGGCAACTCAGGAACGACGACGACCTCTATTAACCTAAATTTATCCTGAACTCGCATAGGAAGCTGCACTGTCCCAATACTACTCGTGCTTTGACCATTTGCCACAATACAACTCGTCTTCTTCGTGGTGTCAAGTGAAAAACCAAACCTCTCGATGATTGACCAACCATGATTCCCTAAAATGGTACGTGAAGCCCCGGAATCCAACAAACCTAATAACTTATTTCCGAGCACATCCACTTCTAAATAAGGCCTCTCATCTTTACGAGCATGACTTATCACATAATCTAAAACGTTCGTTAGCCTATCGGTCGATGCTTGTTCAGGCTGACTCGAAGGTCGAGCGCCTGGGTCCGTTTTCCTGACGATTACAATTACGACATTCTCTGACTGTTACCCCTGCTTGACCACACGAATAACACTGCTTACCTCTAGTAATGCGCACCCTATCGCCATGTGCCCTGTTTGGTTGCATCTATAACAAACAACGTCCCTATTCGCCCTACCAGATCCAACACCCTGTGGTGGTTGTACATCCCTGTCACTTACGCTAGACTGACCACTAGGTAGTTGTTGTCTCTCTCTATCAGCTCTAGCAGAGAAACTGCTTGCTGGCTGCTGCCTATTTCTGTCGAATCTATTAACAGGATGATTTAAATTCTGTTGGCTCGATGTCCCAGCACCTGATATTTGAATTGCATCAACCCCTGTTGGAAAATCGTCAATATCGCTCTCTACGTCAACGTAGGCCAAGTCAGGTTCAATAGATTGGTTTCTTCTAGGAGTAAAATTCTCCTCCTCTAAACCATATCTCTGGTCTATTCTACGACACAAATCTTTTAGTTGTGATAGGCTATTGACCTCAGTAGCAATCAACCCATTCTTATAGATGTCTGCTATATTTCTGAAGACGATAGCTAATTTTGCCTCTTCAGAAACAGGACAGCCAAGTCTTTGGAAGTATGTGTTCATGGCAGCAATATAGGTCCCTATAGACTCTCCAGGGCCTTGTTTACGTTTTTGGATTTCCTTCAACAGCTTCTCGCCATATGAAGAAGTATACCGCGCAAAATTATTATCTCTTATGTCTTATTAAAGCCTGGTTTTTTTTTAATTAATAAAACGAATATATTTTATTTCATTAAAAAAAATTATCTTGTTGTGCATTGCAGGCGCTCCTGGAGTGTGTTAGCTATGACATCACTTTTTATAACATCGTTTAAAAGAAAAGCTGTATTTCCTACCAAAAAGTATTCTCAACATTTTTGTCTAAATTGCTATCTTTTTCATAAAACCTAAGAAAACTTATAAAAACACGTACTTTTTTTCGCGATAAAATCGCTTCCGTAAAATTATCTGGATGTAGTGCGCTAAGACGTAAGTTAGGCAAACATAACCTAACCCAGCGTAATCCAACCCAAACCAATCTAACCTAACATAACTTGGCTCGATTTTACATTATTTCCTAGTAAAAAGTTAGTCGCGAGCATGCGACCGAAAAAGGTTTAGGTCAGGTTGGGCAAGCCGATCATTTAAAAAAAGGTATGTTGAAAATATGAGATAGCAGGGGAATATTTTACTTTTTGTATCTCTTTTTTGGTCCAGAACACACATTTTAATATGAATGTTTAATATAACGTCCTAGAAAATTTTTAAAAACCAGAAGGATCTTTTAACAATAATTCTGCATATTTGCAACCAATTTCTTGCATGAAGTACAAAAGCGCTAAAATTGAAAAATTAACTTTTTCAAAAAAATTTACAAGAAAAAGCACATTTCAAATATTGATCGAAGGAGTCTTTTACATTTCAGTGTATGTAAGTAAAATAAATGGACCCATGACGGATCTGATACCTTCCTAGCTAGCCTATTAGCACACTTTAAGTGAAGCCATGATATATCAGCCCTGAAAACAGTTTTTTGTAAATAACTCAGAAACTAAAGCTCCTATGAAGTTTTTGGTTATTACACAAATTATTAAGCAAAATGTAGCCTACTATAAACCGCATATTGATACGACGCTCCATTAGAAAGTTAGAAACTTTAAAATTGTTTAATTGTCAAAAAACTATCATTAGCATTAATGGATTTTGACCAAAACCTAATCAGCTCTTTAGAGTGGCGAACAATATTTTACCTGAAAATTATATGAAAATCAGTTCAGCGGTTTGGGAGCTATCGCGTTACGGACAGAAATAATACACATACACACACACACACACACACACACACACAGACAGACATCGCGACGAAATTGCTAAGGTAGGTAAAAATACTCCCAAATATATTTTCGGCGTTATCTCAATTTTTTTTTTCGTCGAAAATAATACCTTCTCTAGCCATTGCTTTGCGAGCTAGGAAGGTAAAAATACTTAAATATGGATAAAAATGATTTTCATGTGTCAAATTACGTATGGTTTGCTTTACATCATAATAGAACCCATTTAAAAAAAATTTAATATTTCAAAGAAATGAATCCGGTTTTACCGTTTTACTTAGAAGTATGAATGGGCGTACCCAGAGGGGGAGGAGGGTCTTGGGGGCCGGGCCCTCCATACCTAAGATTTTTTTAGAGATTTTCTACATATTTCCTGAATAAAAATATTAAAGAGTATAAAATTCGCCATCATGAGGCTTCGAGCCCACCCCAGAGGCCTCGCGCCCCCCTAAAGAACTATCTCTGGGTGCACCACGCAGTAGGTAGGTACTACAAACTTGACATACCAAAGTTGAATTTAAAGGTAAGTCGTCGATCAGCTGTCATCGTTTAATGTAAAATTGTCAAAATATTGCTTGGTACTATTACTGCCTGGCAAGCGCGAATTTTGACCTAAATTTAGGGGGGGTAATGGTCGACGGAAAAAATATTTGTGCATTTATTTTTTTAAAGGGGGGAATTACCCCGTTACCCTCCTCAAATTCGCGCTTTCTGCCTTGCTTTACTCCAATAAGTCCCTAATGTATTTTGTGCCAAATTTAAACATGACTTGTACAGGTTGGGCCAATTTCGATGTTTTTTGGGGATCTTAGGTATTTCTAGCAGAGATAGATAAAAGCAAGTGGACTGAGCTTGATTTTCGAGACGTTTTCAAATATCAACGCCGGTTTTTAATACATATGGCCGCGTTTGAACTACGAGGGGTTTAACTTTTTAATTTACGAAAATTTAATTTTTTATTAGAAATTCAACTGTCAAACTAAATTTATTTTATTACTTAGTTTTTGATATATAACATTAAAATCGTATTTTTCTTAATTTTTTGATATTTTTGATTTTTATTTTATATCTGAGGGCACGGCAGTGCCTCGCCAAGTTCGCGCGCCGTACCATCTTTTCTTGAAACGTTTCAGCCGATATTTGACCTATCTAAAACTCTACTTCGGAATGAGCTACGAATCTCAAACTTTGCACAGTCGTAGATCTTCATGGAGTTAACAACCAAGTTTCATGGAATTCCATAAAGTAGTAAAGTAGTTACGAAATTTTAAAAAACATCGAAATTGCCATTCACTCGCTCACTGATGTATAGATCATCAAAATTCTACTGTACTTCCAGACATGCTACAAAGCTAGCTGAAATTTGGCAGACAGATAGAAATTATGACCAAAGCCCAGAATTCTAATTTACTCCCCTCCCCTATACATGTAAAGTTATGTAAAAGAAATGCTAGAGAGCTGAGCTTTGGCCGTCTGATAGGAACTATGATAAAACTATAGAAACAAATTTAAAAACACCAAAATTATAATTTACTTCCCTCCCCTATAAATGTAAATTTATGTAAAATTAACACTGCCCACTTCCAGAAACACTAGAGAGCTGAGCTTTAGAAGGCCGATTCTAACTATGATAAAACTATAGAAAAAAATTAAAACACCCCAAAAACCTAATTTACTTCCCACCCCTATACTATCCCACTTCCAGAAACGCCAGAGAGCTGAGCTTTTTAAAACTAAAAGGCACTATAATGAAACTATATGAAAAAATTTAAAAACACCAAAATTTTAATTTACATTGCACAGTTCCAGAAACGCTAGGGAGCTGAGCTTTGGAAGGCTGAAAGGACCTATGATGAAACCATGGGAAAAAATTTAAAAAGCCCAAACTTTTTATTTGCTCCCCTCCCCTATAAATGTAAAGTTATTTAAAAGTAATATTGCCCACTTCCAGAAACTGTAGAGAACTGAGCTTTGGAAGGATAGGAACCATGATAAAACTATAAAAAAAAAATTAAAAACCCCAAATTTTAATTAACTTCCCTGCCCTATAAATGTAAAGTTGTGTAAAAGTAACATTGCCCATTTTTAGAAACGCGAGAGAGCTGAGCTTTGGATGGCTGATAGGAACTATTATCTGGGGGCACAGTAGTGCCCCGCCAAGTTCGCGCGGAAATGGCTGTACCATCTTTTCTTGAAACAGTTAAGCCCATATTTGACCTATCTAAAACTTTAATTCAGAATGAGCTACGAAACTCAAACTTTACACACAATCGTAGATCTTTATAGAGTTAACAATCTCTACAAGTTTCATGGAATTCCATGAAATAGTAAAGTAGTTACGAAATTTCAAAAAACATCGAAATTGCCACTCATTCACTCATGTATAGATCATCAAAATTCTACTCTACTTCCAGACACGCTACAAAGCTGAAATTTGGCATACTGATAGAAATTGTGACCAAACCATTGAAAAAAATCAAAAAACCCGAAAATTCTAATTCACCCCTCTCCCCCATACATGTAAAGTTATGTAAAAGTAACACTGCCCATTTACAGAGGCGCTGGAGCGCTGAGCTATGGCAGACTGATAGGAAATATGACAAAACTATAGGAAAAAACTTAAAAACGCTAAAAATTTTAATTTACTTCCCTACCCCATAAATGTAAAGTTATGTAAAAGTAACATTTCCCACTTCCAGATACGCTAGAGAGCTAAGCTTCGGAAGGCCGATTGGAACTATGATAAAACTATAAAATAAAATTCAAAAACCCCAAATTATAATTAACTTCCCTCCCCTTTAAATGTAAAGTTATGTAAAAGTAACATTCTCCTCTTCCAGAAACGCTAGAGAGCTGAGCTTTAGAAAACTGATAGGAACTGTGATAAAACTAAGTATAGTAAAAAATTTAAAAATACCAAAATTTTAATTTACTTTTCTCCCCTATAAATGTAAAGTTATGTAAAATTAGCATTGCCTATTTCGAGGGACACTAGAGAGGTGAGCTTTAAAAGGCTGATAGGAACTATGATTAAACCATAGGAAAATATAAAAAAAAACCTCAATAATTTTTAATAAGGCATTGCAAAACTTTTGAATAATATTCCTCATACTTTACTACTTTAAAACTTAAATATTATCCAAATCCTTTAAAAAAGGAGTGAAATCATAACAAAAACATTTCATGTAAAAAAAGCCAAGTACGCGAGAGTGGTGTTCCGTTAAAAGAATTAAGATAAAAGTAAAGCCAAGTTCTCCAATACAAATTTTAAAATGAAAGATTCTCACTAGTTTGGAAATGTTTTTGTAAACTTGGCTATTACGGCTTCAAATGACTCTTAGGCACAGTGCTAAATTGAACATAAAGATATTATAATTTTGATATGACTTGGAAATTAAATAATAAAGAATGTCAAAGCTGCAAATTGACAGTTGGTCTCTCCTCAGTAAACACCATATTTCCTATTTCTTTTTCAGATACCGACATGATCATTTCATTTCATGTTTATGCTCGGGCTGAATGAGGCCGAAACGATTCCCCGAGCTACCTTTACCTCTGAGGAATTGCCCGTAAAACTTTTTTGTTAAGGCTTTTTACCTCGTGAAATTCCTTCAAATTTAAAAAAAATCCAGGGCTTAGGCTGTCTTCTGGGAGCCGAAACGCGTCCCCAAGCTACTTTACGTCTGAGGAGACGCCCGTGAAACATTTTTGATAAAGAATGTCATTTACAAATTCTGACATCACGTCAACATTTGAGCCTTGTGATTGCTGGTGGTTATTATTAGATTAATAATATTCGCGTTGGGCTGTGGCGTGGGCAAACACATCATTCCTGTATATGGTTTTCCTGTTTTAAACGCCTTAACTAATTATCACAATTTCTTTTTTAATATGTATATATATATGTATATATATATATATATATATATATATATATATATATATATATATATATATATATATATATATATATATATATATATAATTATTATATTATAGTACTTAGGTATTTATACTTACTTGCGAGCTTTTACACCACGAACTTCAGCTTGAGAAAAATCCTCCGAATTTTTAATGTATAATGCAGTCATAAGCATATCAACTCTAGGTAAATTGTCTGATTGTCCTTTTATAAACCCCGCATTAACCATTTTCAGTCTTTAACAGAATCACAAAAGACTAAATTAAGAAAATTTAGTCAAAACTACGTCCGGAAATAACTGAACACCACGTTCAAAGCTCCAATAAGTACAATATCAATTATTTACATATCGAGATCCAAAGGCGTGACGTCACAACCAATGGCAGCGCGTTTTAAGAACAGGTCCAGTTATTCAAATTTCAAACCTTTATTTCTCAGTTAATTTAATTGTTATTGGAATTTTTCTTTTTCTAGGAAATTTCTTATGGTAATACCTTACGATTTTAAATGTTTTTAAAGGATTCGATTTTTTGGGCAAGTTCCCTATTAGTAGTAAAATCTTGTAAAAATCACACTCTTAAAAAATCTCGAAATTATAGAATGTCAAACTGCAAAATGATAAAAGCGCAGATTGTCGAAATTTAAAATTGTTTAAAACTCGGTTCAAATTATAAAATCGCAAAATTACAAACAATAGAAATGTTGAAAAATAGCAAAACATAAAAATAAGAAAAATTAAAACTCAAAACAACCTGACATGTTTATTTTATTTTTCAAAAAAACCTGACCAGATCAGCATTGCGTTTAAAACCTAACCTGACCTAGTGGTATACACAAAAAATATCAACCTATTCTGGTTAGATTATTATGCTAAAACAATCTAACCTGACCAGATCGGGTTAGGTTGGGTTTTTAGTTTTGTACTTTCAGTATGATCATTTACATTTTGTTTTTTCGATATTTTCTTATTTCAACATTTTACATTTCGACATTGGGTTTGTGGCATAACAAGAGCTGAAATATAGAGAAAGGATTTTTACTTCGGTTCAGTCAGTTTTTATTAGATAGGCAACTCCGGCTGTTTGACAGATCATTATCTCTGTGGCGCCCACTACTGAGCTTAGTGACGAACTAAAAGTGGAGGCGGGAAATTTGAATCGCTTTTTATAATAATTTTTGTTTAATTTTAAAGTTTTTTTAAAAATTTTAATTAGTCAATATTTTATAAAGACATACACACCAGTATTTACTAAGATGGTTTAGGGTTTAAGTTTAAAGTTTAGGTTTAACTTTTAGTTTATCTTTTGTGAAACGTTTTAACTGAATTTCTTTCAAACCTAATAAAAGTTAATGGAATTTTTGACTAATTATAACTACATAGGTTATATCGCAATGGAAAAAAACTGGTTTAAATAAGAATCTGCAACGATTTCGTAAAAAAAATGGAAAAAACGGAAAAGAAATGGTTTAAACTATAGGTTTAAGTTTGTAGGGAACGAGGTTTAAGTGAAAATGCAGCGATATTTAGGTGAATTACTTACATTTTTCAATTTACACTTACTTCCCAAACTTGACTTTGCCGGAAAATGTGTTATATTTTCGTAATTTTTATTTTATAACTTGCACAAACATAACGAAACTAAGAAATAAATTTTTAAATTTATTAAAATGACGTAAAAGTGACTTAACTGACACTTGCTGTACTAAGTACTGGGATTGTCATCTGCTGTCATCTTGGTGCACGTACATCTTAAATATATCTGTATTGCTAGAGCGTATTAAAACCATTAATGGAAAATGACTGCTACAAGCGTTCCGCCATATTGGATTCAATTGAACACAAAATGGATTAAAAAAGCCAGTGACGTATATAAGGGGAGGGACCCCCCCCCTCTTAAGCTTATAGTTTTTTTAGAAATTTTTCACATATTTCATGAATACAAATATAAAGTAACATAAAGTACGGCCTTATGGGGTCTTCCCCACCCTCAAAACTGTTTCGGCCCCCTAAAACCTTTTTCCAAATACGCCACTAAAAAAAGCAAACGCTTTCAATAAAATTTATATGTATATTGAGTTGATTTAGGGTGGAATTTATAGTCGAGCCTTAAGGTCGGACGTTGGCGGGGCGTCCTCAAAGATTTCTCAGCGTTTGCATTTTATAAAGCTTTCCTTAAGAAAGGTTGAGTCAAAGAAGCGAATGAGCTGGTTACATTGACATTTATATTAATTTTTAATTTTTGTGACAACTTTTAACAATTTCAGCTAATTTATCAAGATTGGTTTAAATAACAGTTTTTAGCTGTGATAAAAGTTTCGCTAGAACGAAAAAGTTTGATTGTGAAGAATGGTTTAAAGCTACAAAAAATCCTAAAAAATAAAAAGCACATGGATAGAATTACCTACTTGGAAAAACAGGGGACAACAAAGGCCTGAAAGAAAATGAATTCGATGATCAAGAACTTTATATAGAAAGCCTTTTCAGTATCATGAAAAAGCCAAATTAATGTTTTAATGCAGTTGAATATTTACTTCAAATATCATTTGTACGAAATTAATCAAATTAAATACAATTTTTTGACTTCATATAAAATATTTCTTTATTTGTTAGATAATAACTTTTTTGAAACTTTTCCAAATAGATATTTGGTGGTTAGTATACAATTCAACATTTTTTTTTTTAGAAAAATAAATAAACTCACGGATCCAAAATGGCGGATCTTGCCATTTATGAACCAATATGCACTTTGCGATCTTTTAGGTCGCTGATTATAATTTTTAACTTAAACTAAAAAAATCAAAATGGCGGATTCACATTTCTGAACCAATATGCATCAAATTCGGAACTTTAGGATGTTTAAGGTCGCTTATTATGATTTCTAACCTCAACTTAAAAAAAATCAAAATGGCGGATAAACATGGCAGATTGCCCCATTTATGAACCGATTTGAGTCAAAATCGGAACATTGCGATCGTTCAGGTCGCTGATTATTATTTTTAACTTAAACTAAAAAAATCAAAATGGCGGATAAAAAATGACGAACTCACCCATTTATAAATCAATGTCCTTCAAATTCGGAACTTTAGGGTGTTCAGATCGCTGATTATGATTTCTAACTTAAACTTTTAAAAAATCAAAATGGCGGATCCACAATTGCCTCAAACTTGAAACGTCGCGGCGCTTAAGGTAACTCAATACAATTTTTGACTCAAATTTAAAACCATTAAAATGGCGGGTACAAATTGGTGGATTTTCCCATTTATGAACCGATATACATACTACTACTACTACTATGTCGGTTAAGAACGTTTTTCTACGTTGTCCGACGCCTATTCTCCACCTCCTTCGATCCTGACAATCATCTTCTGTCAGATTTTTTGACTCATTGATCTTTGGATTGACTGTTGCCATTCTAGTTTAGGACGTCCTCTTTTTTTGCGCCCTACTGGTTGCCACTCTAGGACCTGTTTTGGTAATCTTTCGTCGTTCATCCGTTGTACATGGCCGTACCATATCAATTGCCTTTTAGTGATGTCATCCGTTATGCTTCCCTCGATTCCCATTCTTTCTTTTATGATCTCATATCTTATGTGATCTAATCTAGATATTCTCATTGATCTTCTTATTGCATCCATTTCGACACTTTCCATTTTTGTTTTGTAATGTATATGTATATGTATATACATCAAACTCGAAAATTTGGGGTGTATTAGGTCGCTGATTATTATTTTATTGTTCATTGTTACAAGTGATTTAGTAACACCGCGGTGGCACACCGGCCTTTAATCTTTTTAGTACAAAAAAAATGAAATTTAAAAAAAATTAAACTTTTTTTACAAACAAATCTGGACTTTTAAAGCAAAATATTTTGGTATATTGGTTCATAAATGGAAAACTCCGCCATTTTTGATCCGCCATTTTGATTTATTTTAAGTATAAGTGAAAAATAATAATCAGCGACCTGAAAGATCTCAAGGTTCTGAGTTCGATGCAAATCGGTTTATAAATGGAAAAAGTCACCATTTTGTATCCGCTATTTTGATTTATTTTAAGTTTAGGTTAGAAACCATAATCAGCGATCTCAAAACACCCTAAAGTCCCGAGTTTGATGCAAATCGGTTCATAAATGGAAAAATCCACCATTTTGTATCCGCCATTTTGATTTATTTTAAGTTTAAGTTACAAATCATAATTAGGGACCTGAAACACCTCAAAGTTCCGAATTTGATGCATATTGGTTAATAAATTGGAAAGCCCGCCATTTTTCATCCGCCATTTTGATTTTTTTTAGTTTTAGTTAAAAATAATAATCAGCGACCTGAAAGATCGTAAAGTTCCGAGTTTGATGCATATCGGTTTATAAATTGGAAAATTCGCCATTTTAGATCCGCCATTTTATTTATTTTTCTAATAAAAAAAATGTTGAATTGTATAATAGTCACCAAATACCTATTTGGAAAAGTTTGAAAAAAGTTATGATCAAACAAATATATTATATGATGTCAAGTTAAAGAAAACTGTTGAAACAATTAATAGTAATATCGTAAAACAAAAAATCTCGCGGCGAACTGTCCCCGCGGCCAATTATCCGCGGCGAATTGTCCCCTACTCTACTTGAGACTAATAAAATTTCTGTCTAAATTTTCATTAATATTACAAAATATGTGAAATTTAGGTAGCTACCTATTTATTAAACTGTCTTTATCTATAAGGTTTAAAAATTGATTTTTTCAACAGCCCGCTTTACTTTTTAATCTACCAATTAAACGAAAAACCAAATTGTTGTCTTCCTCAACTAATTATTTAGTTGCATAAAATCTCAAAAGCAACCGTCACAGATTTTTTAAACTAGTGCGCATAATCAGGAAGCGAACTAACAACAGAAATCTTTATTAATTTATATTTGTATTTTAAAAGTACTGAAATAAATAAATAATTTTTTTTAATTATATTAATTTAAAGATTATTTGCAAATAAACAAATCGCGTGTGATTTTATTTGGATTTTAATCTGAAGATCGTTTTTTTACTTTCCTCGTCAAGGCAAATATCGTTTAAAAGCTACATGCTTAAATATATGAGAATTTAGTACTAAACGGTTTATCCAGCGTTGTGTATATTGGCCTAAAAAACTCGCTTTAATAGTTAATTAAAGCTAAAAATCGTATAAAATTTTGTCATATCGTTTCTAAATATGATCAAATTTTACACTTTTAACAAATAAATTAACAAAAACGTGATTGTTTTCAAGTTACAATGAGATAAACCACCCCCCGTAGGTAGTTTAAAATTTAGGACGATTTTTAGTCGGAATCCCATGACCTAGTGGTTTAAAGTGACGTAGAAGTCTAAATTAGACAGTTGTAGAAAAATCAGTTTTCCATGTTTTCTTCTTTTTTCCGATCTATATGGTTCATTTCAAGAAAAAATCGTCTTAAATTTCAATTTTTAGGACATTTTATCGTTCGTACAGGTAAGAATACCAAATCAATTGCGGCCTGTTTCGGCAAAAAATCAATTTTTCCAAACCAATGCACATTTAAATTTTAAACCTGAACCTTAAACTTAAACCAAAACCTAGACTAAAACTTACGCCTTAGTAAATACTGGTGACAATGCCTTTATAAGATATAAACAGATTGAAAATGACGCAATAAATAAAACATTTTTTAATTAAATGAGTTTTTATTATTATGAAAAAAGCTACAAGAAGAAGATAAAATATTACATAGTCTTGATTGATTGGTAAAATAAAATATAATGAAAAACCAAACACTAATCAGTATATTTAAATTTGCTTTTAACATTTATGGTGAGTGATGAGTGATTAAATAATGAAACAGTTGTTCGTGAAGAGAATCATTCTTAAATGTCTACTTTTTAACAGCTTGACGAAAATCTGACGTGATTTAAAAATAACTCCTTACCTTGGTTGTAAGTGTAGGGTATGTTTCAAAGCAGTATATACATAGCTTATCAGTGGTCGTACATATCATCCAAAAGCTGAAGACAATAAAAAAAAATCAACTTATAACCACATTAATCATAGGTACTAGAATATGGTAAGATAAAGATTTAAAATTAAGGACAACATTTATTTAAAGTACATTACGCTGCTGGGTAATCCCTCGTTTACCCATCAATTAAGCACAAATGTAGTGTTAATTTTATATGTGTCTTCCTTTTACTTAACATCAAAAGAAAGAGATAGACATAAACTTAACACTAAATTTGTGCTTAATTGATGGGCAAATAAGGCACCTACCAGGCATTGGAAACCTGTATTCAGAGTTCCGTAAAGTAAGCGATAAATAGGCACGACCAATATAAATTTTATCAAATGCCAATCTAACCTCAAATGAGAAAATAAGAAAACTTACCTTAAAATTTCTCGGAAAACTATGCATCTTATACTCGTCTGAACTTTAGACACTTTACCCAGGAAAGCAACTAGAAATTCTCATTGTTTGTATTTAAAAATTGCAAAAGTTACAAATTTAACAAAATTTAATTTTAATGCGTCACAGCAGCAAAGATTACCCACATAGCACAAAAATCACATCAACGTTAAATTAACGTGAACAAAAATAACAAAGTTTTTTTTACTTGAAAACAACCTCATACCATGTAATAGTTATTTTGCTAAATCTACATGCTTCAAGATAACTTAAAAACAAGGAGAAATCAAGCTATAAAAATGTACTTTTTGCTGAAGTTTTTGGTGCTGTGTATATAACGTATTTTTTACCCTCGTTATTTTCATGTACCAAATTCACACTTGAAAAGTCCTCCACAACATGTTCTAAAACGTCACTAGATTAAGACTTTTCAAACCTACTAACTTTCTTCGTCTTTTTGGTCACGTTTTTTGAATAAAATTTTTTTAACTTAAAATAGACGCTAAAGGAAGTTATAAAAGTTCACTAGTTTAAGACTACAACACTTCAAGACAATTTTAAAGATGGCGCTCAAGGCAAGACAAAATATCTATATGTCTATCTATATACATTATGTTTTTTTTAAAGCTAAACAAGATTTTTTAACAGTAAACACATTCACCGAATATTAATGTGTCTTTATTAGGTTAATAACAGATGCGTCGTGATCGTAAAGGATGAGGGATCAGTTCCTTAACAGGTTTTTGGAGTTTAGAGGCCAAAGCACTGCCTGATAGATTTTGTCAAAGTGAAAAATGCCGAGAATAGGTGGCGCTGCTGCTAGTAAAATCTCAAAAATATTCGGTAGAAAAGCCATGCAAGTCGCGTTTTAAAATTCGTGTAGAAAAGGCGTGAATCTAATGTGATTTTAACGTTGATAAAAATCACATAAAACTAACGTAAAAACATTGCTGTTTTAATTTGATAATGGCGTTATTACAACGCAGTTTTTAGCAACGTTATTTTTTATAACGTTAATGAATGACCTATTAAGCTTGTTTTCATATATGAAATAAACGTTTTCTTCTAGCAGCTTTTAAAATCAACGCTTTTTTTTCTCATGCCTTTTTTACGTGTTAAACACGTGATTGTGCTATGTGGGTACCTACATAGGCCAAAAAGATAGATTTAAAATGAACCCGAAATAAAATGCGGTGGAAGATTTTTTTCTACCCGAATAAAAGGGGGACGGAAAATCCCAACCACAGATAATTCTCAAAAAAAATAGACTAAGGAACAAACGTGCGACCGCAGCGCCTCTTTTCAGCTTAGTGGGAACTTTAACCTAACGACCTGTCAAATTGCATTGAGTTTCCTAGGCATGAGCTAAGAACCCTTGTTTTCCTTTTTAAAAATGTCGTTTTCGCACCGCGGAGAATCTCGGCGATATGTGTGCTGGAAGGGGTAAAACTGTGCCGCCAACCGTACCATCATTTTCGCGTGAATTACGCGGCGTCGCTTCTCCCACTCGCCAAAGTACGTACCGCCAACAAGTACACTCGTCACTTCATGGGGCCAGAAAAAAACCATTGCGGCCATTTTCTATTGGTGTAAAAACGCGTTTTTTCGATCAATTGCCTGGTCTTCTCTAGGTAGGTAACTTTTTGTATATTTTTTGAAAGTTGTTTTAAGTGTCGATAAGTTTTATGACCTAGTGGAGTATAAATTATATATTGTGTTTTTTCTTCTAATATTAATTTAACTACTGCATTCATATTTTTTGCAACTGTACTAAGGTTTTGTTTTATACTTCTCTAGCGCTCCATCAATAAAAACCATTTCAACCAAACAAATCGGACCACTATTTTCTTTTTCACCAAAAAGAACCCGTCTGTTTCATTACAGGTTTAAACATTTTAAATCTTAATATTTTGTGTTCGACATTTTTGACTTACCAAAACCACAAAACTACCTAAAAGATTTTCACGAATGATAAATATACTACTACTATGTCGGTTTAGAATGTTTTTCTACGTTGTCCAGCGCCTATTCTCCACCTCCTTCGATCCTGACAGTTATCTTCCGTCAGGTTTTTTTGACACATTGATCTTTGTATTGACTGTTGCCATTCCAGTTTAGGACGCCCTCTTTTTCTGCGCCCTATTGGTTGCCATTCTAGGACCTGCTTTGGTAATCTTTCGTCGCTCATCCATTGTACATGGCCGTACTATATCAGTTGCCTTTTCGTGATGTCGTTCGTTATGCTTCTCTAGATTCCCATTCATTCTTTTATGATCCCATTTCTTATATGATCTGTTCTAGATATTCTTATTGATCCTCCTATTGCATCAATTTCGACACGTTACATTTTTGCTTTGTATTTTTCTGTTCCGCGACAAGTCTCTATTCCATACAACATCGTGCTTTTCACCATTGTTTCATATATGTTAAATTTTACATTCTTTTTTTTCTCTCTCATCCATAAAATACTGTTAAGACAACCAATAACCTTTTTTGATTTTACTATTCTTTTTTCCAGTTCTTTACAGTCTATTCCTGTCTTATCAAATGTGACACCCGTGTGTACATACTCATTGCATGGAGATATTGTTTGTCCATTTTCTAGTTCTAATTTACTTGATTCGTTTTTAATACATAAGTGCTGTGTATTGTCCACGTCACTGTTAACCCCCAATTTTGGTATTCTTCCGTTAACTTTCTCATCATATACTCCATGTCTTCTTTATCATTAGCCAGAATTACTTGGTCGTCAGCACACTGTAGTGTGTATATGGTAAATTGGTCGTTAAGTTGTATTCCTATGCCGTGCACTTTGTGCTTCCAGTCCCTTAGATCTACTGCGATATATACTTTAAAAAAAGTTGGAAAGATACAACATCCCTGTCCTAAGCCTTTCGTTACCAGGAATTTTTTTGAAAGTCGATTTCCAATTTTAATTTATTTTTCTACTGGAACGGTATCACTTGCTTTTTGCAGGTCCACAAAGGTAACATGAGTCTCTATATTTCTGGCGCTCCTTTTCTCAATTACTTGTTTAAGACAAAAAACATTATCACTACAAGATCTGCCTGCACCAGTGGCGTATATAGAAAAAAGTTTCGGGGTGGGCCCGAGACCCCATGAGGCCGTATTTTATGCTATTTTATGGGGGGGGCAGGCCCCCCCTTTATATACGCCACTGGCCTGCACGAAACCCACTTTGCTCTTCTTCTTCTTCTTGTTCATGAAAATTACTCTGTATTAGATCTCTAAGTATCCTACCGTACAATCTACTTAGGGTACTGGTTACTGAAATTCCTTTGTAATTGTTGCAATCCAGTTTGTTTCCTTTTTTATGTATTGAGGATATGAATGCAATTTTCCAATCATCAAGTACTGTCCGTTTATGCATTGATTGATAATATATGTGAGATTTTCGAGTAGTTTCTCTAATCCATATTTGATCATTTCAGCATATATCCCTCCAGGTCCGCTAGCTTTTCCGGATTTAAGCTTTTTAATACTATTTTTTATCAGATCTTTTTCGATGATTACTTCCTCTCCATGTACTTCTATGTCTCTCCTCGGAGAGGCTGCCAGATATTGGGGTATCGTCTCCTGCAGCAGTCCCTTATAGTGTTCTGTCCATTGTTCTGGTTTGATGATCTGGATGTTTACATTTTCTTTTGTTGGGTTTTTTACTGTAGAAATGAATTTCCATATTTCAGAACTATGCCTACCTCCTACGTGTGTATTTATATCGTGGCAATTGCGCTCGAACATTTCATTATTTTCTGTGCGTATCAGAGACCTCTCTTTGCTCTTTAGTACTTTTCCTGTATTTTCTCCGGTCACCACATCTTATTGTTATTTCTATTATCTTGGTATCCAAAAGCTTGTTTGCTTGCTTCCTTCAAGCTTTTTACTATGTTTGTATATATCTCTTCAAATGAATGCTGTGTGTTTAATAATTTTTCATCCAATCGTTTCTGATACAATCTTTGCGTACTTTCGATTGCTAGACTTCTAAAGTTTTATTTTTGTTTTTCTTCGATACAATACTGTCGTCTCTATTTGTTTCTCTTACAGGGAATAATATTTTTACTTTTACCAGATAGTGGTCAGATCCACAGGTAACACCACGATGTGTTCGCACATCATACCACTTTAGTTTCGAGTGTTGTCCACCTATAGCATAATAATGGTTGATCTAAGATTTCTTGTTGGCTGAGTCCAGGTATACCGATGAATATCCTTATGTTCAAAAAAAACCATTATTTATTTTTAGATTATGGGTTTCACACAATCAGTCTAATGCCATTATCATTTGTTACTTCCTCTCAAAATGGTCCTACTACTTTGCTTTGGCTTTGTCTACCAGTTCGACTATTAAAATCGCCAAGCATAATTATTTTCCTGGTATTGCCGATTTTAGTGATTGTCTCAAGTTGGTCGAAGAATATTTGTTTTATAGCTACCGTTTCATCATTTAGCTACCGTTTTGTTATTATGCTTATATTGTGTCCAAACATCTTCATGTTAACTCGAAGTAAGTTTTCATTAATGCATTCGTAGCCTGTAATCTTATTTTTGAGGTTTTTCTTTATTAATAAGGATTCCCCTCTGGCTGCGCTCTTTTTTCTTTTGAGACTCCAGTTCCTTTCTTTTTTGTCTCTGTGAGTGCAATAATGTCTATCTTACTATTCTGCACTTCGGTTGCAATAATGTCCAACTTTTGGTTCACTCCCTGTACGTCATGTATTCAGAGTCCTTTTTCTTGGCTTTTTTTGTCTTCGAGAATTTCCGTCCATTGCTCCGAGGCTTTGCTTAGGCTTTCTGGTAATATCTTTGTTTTAAAATTATTAGAGAACCAGTCTAATGCCTCAACCCCCTACTTGGAGGTCCAGGATTTTTTATCAAGGTTTTTCTCCTCTAGCCTTTGACGATCCAACGCCATACTGTAAAGCCGGGTACTCATTAACGAACCACGAGTCTCGATCAACGAGCGCGATTTATTCGCTAATGTGGACGGCATTGTTCGAGGCTCGCAGCGCGATATCGAAACCTTAAATTAAAACAAAGTACCCGCTATATTTATCTCTTGAAAAAGTTTACCTACATAAATAAATTTTTTAAATAAAAAAAAATAACTAAATCTATGTTTAATAGTTTACTTGTAGGAAAATAATAAGCTTACAGTCTTTTTCTTAAATTGCGAATATCTCAAAAACTAATCTATAAATTTCTGAAATAATATCAATGTTGTAAAGGGATGAAAAAAACTCTTTTAAACCAGGTATCACTTGACCCACTTTCCCTCTCTAAAGTCAAGAGGTCAAAGCTACCCCAACTAAGAGTCGATAGATATATTTTAAGAAACTAAAAATAATGTGTCCAAGGATTTTTTCAAAAATTTACTTTAAATACTAATAATGGCATCCCGTATACGTTTTCTGTGAGTATATTACTTTAAATTAAAATTGATAATGCTGATGATAACGGAAATGATTATACGTATGTTTTATCGCCCCGCTTGTTTTGTAAAAAGAGTTTTTGTTGTTTTGTATAAAATGAAAAATAAAAATATTTTGTTTACCCCTATACATAATATTCCAATACCCACGGTAACTGCCCATTCATGATGCAAACATGAGGGCCTTGGGGTCTTTAATCAAAAAAGACCTGATTGGTTGCTTTCAAAGACATATGCATATTATTTCCATATAGTACGTATTATTGCAATACCAACGGTACCTTACGATGCAGAATGCAAACATGCAGAATGCAAACATATGGTAGATGGTAGACGCTTTTTACTCATTGGGCGTCGACCGGTGAGATACCACCATGCCAGAAGTAAGTAGCGCTAAGTGGTATCACCACGTTCCGCTACTGCGCTGGCAGTCCGGTTCCAACAATGAATAACAGATAGCATGATGGCGCCTCCAGGATTAAAATATTCCGGAGGTAAAATACCCGACCACTCGGATCTCCGGGCGTCGGGTGATCCTGGGGGCCCTTGATGCAAAGATATTAAAAGAAGACCAAAAACTCAACTCAGAATTGATTTTAGCAATATAAGAGGATTAAGTACCAACATGAATTCAGTTCACCAACATCTTGAAGAACAAAGACCTGACATCCTTGTTCTCACTGAAACTAAAATCAGTTCTGCAACACCTATTGTGAACTATCTTTATCCCGGCTATGACCTACACCACCGATTTCGACATATTTTGGGATCTGTGTGTACATTAAAAATGACCTTTCATGCCATCGAGAGGAGAAGCTAGAACCAGCGAACCTCGATATCATATGGCTGAAATTCACCTCAAAGTCATCGACCAAGTTCATTCGCTGCCTCTACCGACCGCCAAGTAACACCGAGTATCAAAACTTTTTTGCGACATTATCCGAAAACTGTGATAGTATACAGTCTAACTATCCACATGTGGAAATTATTTTTTTAGGCGATTTCAACGTCCACAATATACCCTGGCTAAAACACCACAACAAAACAGATAATGATGGCAGGGAAGCAGAAGCTTTTGCCACAAGTTGTGGTCTAACGCAGTTTGTCGATGAACCTACCCGTATCTCAGAAAGACTTGTTCCTAACTACAAATCCTGACTTGTACACAATTCAAGTAGATCCCCCACTTGGTTCATCCGATCATAAACTTATAAGAACAAAGTGCGAAATGTTCTTACCGCCAAGCCAACAATCACTTCCTCGTAAAATGTGGCACTATAAATCGGCAAAATGGAATAACCTTAAACAGTTTTACCTGGATTTTCCATGGCAAGAGGTTTGCTTTAAAACAGCTGATCCCACTATTTGCTGTAATGAAATAACAAAAGTAATCTTATCTGGAATGGATGCATGATATATATCCCACATACAATAAAACTCAGAGCTAATGCAAAACCTTGGTTCAACAGCCAGTGTCAAACGGCTGTACAGTAAAAACACAGATCATATAACCTTTGGAAACGACAACAAACCGCTCAAAACCACACAGAATTTATAGAAGCCAGAAATAGAAATTACTATCGACGCCGCCAAAGAAACATACAATCAAAGAATAAAAAACAGATTGGTGAATTGTCCAAGTAGTTCTAGGTCCTTTTGGTCTCTTGCAAAAGCCGTTGGATCAAACTTCACCACGTCATTCATACCACCACTTACAGATAAAATTACTCACTTAGCCACAACATCAGAGGAGAAGCCAATATGCTGGCCAAAATCTTTTCCTCCAACTCAAACCTAACAGTGCCAAATGGAAAAACTCCACCGTTTATTGAAAAGGTTTCCCACAGTATGCCAGAGGTACCCTTTTGTCACAGAGAAATACGAAAATCCTTTAAAAAGTTGGATACAAACAAAGCATTGGGTCCAGATGGCATTCCCGCGATAGCACTCAAAAATTGTGCTAGCGAACTCACCCCAACTTTCGCAAAATTATTAAATTTATCTTACAGGCAAGGAGTATATCCATTATCATGGAAGTCTGCCGTAGTACAACCCATTCCAAAGAAAGGAAAAAAGACAGATCCGTTAAACTATAGACCAATTGCTCTACTTCCGGTGATATCAAAAGTAATGGAAAGAGTTGTGAACAATCACCTAACCAAGTACTTGGAAAAGTACAAAATTATCAACGACAAGCAATACGGATTTCGAAAATATAGGTCAACTGGCGATTTACTTACATACGTCACTCACTTACGGCAAAAAGCGATTGAGTAGCGACGTGAAACAAGAACAATTGCCTTAGATATATCTAAAGCATTCGATAAAATCTGGCATGAAAATCTGCTCAACAAGCTCAAAGCAACGGGATTGTCGCCGAGACTTTGCACTTGGTTTGAAAGTTACCTTAAGGATAGATCCATTTATGTTGCACTGGATGGCCGGAACTCCAACTCTTACCAAATAAATGCTGGTGTGCCACAGGGAGCAATCCTTTCGCCACACTTTTTCTGATTTACATAAATGACCTCATTGATAAAACAGTAAATCCACTTTATTGCTTTGCAGATGATGGCAACGTAGTCTCCTCAGTCATACCACCCACATGTCTCTCCGCACGTAAATTCCATTACCTTAGACTAACTGAAATATCACAGATAAATAACGACTTGGAGATAATAGAGGACTGGGGCAACAAAAACCTTGTACAGGGTGGGGCATTTTCGTTGGTTTTATAGGGTACAGGCTAAACGGTAAGAGATACAAAAAAACTTTTTAAATTTTTCTGGTTACGCCACTGGATTCTATGTAGAAAATCATAAAACTTTTGTATTTGAAGTTTTTTTCTATCTCCATAAATAACCGAGTAATAAGAGATAATAAAAATCGCCAATTTTCGAGAATCATCCTATATCTGCTAAACCAATATAGTGAGCGTAGATTTGATTGCGCCATTAAAAAAGACACTAACAAAGAGGACGGGACACGTATGTCAGTTTTTTTGTATATCTTACCGTTTAGCCTGTACCCTATAAAACCAACGAAAATGCCCCACCCTGTACAGTTCAACGCGCAGAAAACCCAAGCAGTCCTGTTTTCAAAAAAGACCAGCACCGGTGAGCCAAACATCATGCTATCTGGAAGTGCTGTCGCATTGCAGAGCCAGTTGAACATCTTAGGAGTCACTGCAGAGACCAACATGTTTTGGCACTGTCACGTGGCAGATATAGCTAAAAGGGCGTCCCAAAAGCTTGGGGTGCTATTTCGTACAAGACATCTGTATACACCAAGCCAACTGCTGACACTCTACAAAGCCCAGATTCGACCAACTATGGAGTACTACTCACATATATGGAGTGCGGCACCCAAACATACCTTAATGCTTTTAAACACCGTGCAAAAACGAGCTATCAAGCTGATCAGTGACCTCGCACTTACCCGTAGCTTAGATAGTCTCGAACATCGAAGAACTGTGGGCGATCTATCTCTCTTCTACAGGTATTATCACGGAAAATGCTCTGAAGAGTTGGCACGTATGATCCCCCCGGGAGTAGCACCTACTAGGCGAACACGTCAAACAGGCGGTAACCATCAATTTATTGTCAAAATAGAGGCACCAAGAACCTCATTACATCAGAATTCATATCTCTGGAGAACAGCATCCCTGCGACAGTTTTCCCTGCAGGTTACAACCTGAACCGTTTCAAAACCAACACACACCAACATTTTCGCGCACTTGCCGCTTCTCGAGCGTGATAGGGATCTCCTTGCGAGTGCGCATACCCGTAAAAAAAAAGGAAAAATAACAATATCAATGGGTATAACTCCGATCAGGTGTGTGCAACTTTAGATGTGTTGGTTTGTTGTTAAATGAGCTCCGTAAAAAATACAAAAATTGTAAGTAAACCCTAACAATAAATAATTTTGCACACACATATAAAGTATTTATATAACAAACTAGTTAAACAAGTAAAAAAAACAGTAAAAACACAACTTAAGAACCGAAACACCGTAGAAATACCACACCGAACCTGGAAAAAAATTTGCCAAAAAAACGCAAGTTTTATTTGAGATAAGCCAGTTGCTGATGCATAGTGCATTTAAAGCAGTCCGTACACTACAATGGGCGACACAGAAAATAATGTAACGCTGAGTCAAATTTTGTTGGAAATTAAATCGTCGAAAAAGGAGTTGTCTGATCAATTATTGGCCACAGAAAAAAACGTAGCCCTGAAGATTGATAATTTAAACGTTAAAGTAAAATCGCTGGAAAAAGAAAATACACAACTAAAAGATAAAATAGAAAAGTTGGAGAGAGAACAAAAACGAAATAACATTTTAATTTTTAATCTTAATTCCCAGCCACAAAACTTAACAGCGAAATACATTTGTGAACAGCTTAAAAATCTTCTTGAAATAACAATAAACGAAGAATCCTTAAACAACGCTTATCGTCTCGGAACTTCAACAGACGCACCTATAAAAGTACAGTTTATTTCAGCCTTTACAAAAACTACGGTTCTAAAAAATTGCAATAAACTAAAAGGCACAGGAATTAGTATTTGCCACGATCTAACTGCAAGCCAAAGAGCGACACAGAAATTTCTAAGAAGACATCTTAACATACTAAAAACCACCACCGACGAAAAAGCATACATCAAAAGGAGAAAAACTACATACTTCCGACGGTCAAATTTTGAGTGATGACGATATCTTGTTTATGGAGTGCGAAAATAGCCGCCAAGTAAATAGCGCACCATCAACCCCAACAGTCTACATTACCGAAGAACCCGAATTCGAACCTTTGAAGCTAAAGGAAACTAAAGTTCCTACTGAAGAAAAAATCAAAGCTGCACAACAAAAAGGAAACTAAAACGATACTGCCAAAAACACAAACAAAAATAAAATAGGAAACAAGGCTTTACCTAACTTGGTACAAGTGGAAAAAAAGAAGTTACGCTCTACTTCATCCAGCAGTCAAAAATAAAAATTTCTAGTCTAGGAAAAATTAATTTAGTAATTTATTCTTAAATAATTAAAAATTGATAGCAATGAATTTTGTCAGAGATTTTAATTACGAATTTATAGATACAAAAGAATTTGAACTATTTTCCGATTATACAAAATATTTAAACAAAGATACGCATTCAAACATATTTAAAATTTTTCATAAGAATATTAGAAGCATAAATAAGAATTTAAATATACTTTTGGTTAATCTTTCAGAACTACATAGTCCTCTCGATTGCATTATTTTAACAGAAACATTCAGGGTCAAGTTTAATCTAGAAAACTACGATTTGTTGTACAATGAAGGGAATATCAATAAAAATGATGGGGTTATTTTTTATATAAATAATAAATTAAGTTATTCCGCTAGGACTGTGTTGTTGGATGGATGCAAAGCTCTTCATGTTGAAATTACAACATATGACCAAAAGAAAATTATAATAACTGCCATATACAAGCCTCCATCCCAGGATGCAAATAGCTTTGTTAGTGCTTTAAACGATTATTTAGAGACAGTAAAAAATATAGTTTCTGATACACACTTTATCATAGGCGACTTAAACATTGATCTTTTGGGGGGGGGGGGTGAAGTAAGCCAAGACCTTCTCAATATACTGTATGCGCAAAACTTTGAATCATTAATTAATAAAATCACCCGACCTGATTCTGGAACGTGTATTGACCATATACATGCCAAGTGTCGAAGTCAATATCTTAAAGAAAAACTTTATCCAGCCATTATAAAGACAAACATAACAGATCATCATTCAACAATTGTAAATATGCATCTTAAAGTACAAAACAATTATTTAGACTCCTCATACGATATAATTAATGAAAATAAATTAAAACAGGATATGGCACAAACAAACTGGAATTATTTTTATGAGACCAAAAATGTAAACGACCAAGCACAGTATTTTCTTGATTTAATAACAACAAAAATTAAACAAAACATAACAACAATGAAAATTACAAAAAAATCTTTTAAACGAAAGCCCTGGATATCACAAGCGCTAGTGAAATCAGTAAATAAAAAAAATATACTATACAAATTATACAAAAAAAAAATACAAATGAACAAACTAAATTAAATTTTACGAGGTACAGAACAATACTTAATATACTATTAAAAAAAGCAAAGATTAAATATTACGAAGCGCAAATTAATAATAATAAAGATTGTTCAAAAAATCTATGGAATACAGTAAAAAATATTTATTCAAATTCTAAAACCTCAGAAATAAACCAAATATACAACAATAACCAGCTTCTAACTAATCTTAAAGAAATTGCAGAGACATTTAACATTTTTTTTGCAAACGTCGGAAAGAACCTAGCCAGAAAAATAAGAAAAATACCAAACAATCCTCTAAAAAATAAACAAACTATTAAACAAACATTTATTTTAAAACCTACCGATAAACTTGAAGTAAAACATATTATAAAACATTTAAAAAATAAAAAAGCACCTGGGGTAGATAAAATAAAAATTGAAACAATAAAAAACATAACTGACTATATTGTGGAACCTTTGGCGCATATAATAAATACTTCTTTTAAAACTGGAGTCGTCCCTGACCTATTTAAAATAACAACCATAAAACCCATTTATAAAAACAAAGATAAAAATTTAATGTCGAACTATAGACCAATCTCCTTAATAACACAATTTACCAAAATATATGAAAAAGTTTTAAATGAAAGGTTGCAAAAATATTTGAAAAAACATTCTATTATTTCAAAAAACCAATATGGGTTCCAAAAAGGTAAAAATACACAAGATGCAATAACGGCTTTAACTACAAAAATATATGGTGCTTTAGACACAGGAAAACCATCACTGTGTGTGTTCTTGGATCTTGCAAAGGCCTTCGACACTGTGAGTCACTCGCAGATGTTGGAGACTTTGCAGGATGCGGGTGTACGAGGTGTGCCGTTTAGACTATTCGAGTCATATTTAAACGAAAGGAAGCAATATACTCAAATTAAAAACCAAACAAGTAAAGAAGAAACCGTTGTCTTTGGCATACCTCAAGGTACAGTGATTGGTCCTACTCTTTTCACCCTCTATATAAATAATATTCTCGAACATCGGCTTCAAGGATCGATCTTTATTTTCTGTGACGATACCGTTATTTTCTTTGAGGCAGACTCTTGGCAGGAGATAAAATTATTGCGGAGAGAAACTTAAATGAAATCTTTGATATCTTTAATTACAAATTACTAACAATAAATTTTGATAAGACATATTTTATGCCGTTCTCTTGCAATAAAAGGAATTTACCAAATTATGATTGTCTTTTGGTAAATAATGTAACAATAAATTCTACAGATTCTGTTAAATACTTAGGAGTCCACATTGACAAACATTTAAAATGGAATATCCACGTAAAACAAGTCACAAACACTATAAGAATAATGCTATTTAGATTTAAATATCTTAGGCAAATTTTAAACATAAACCATCTTCAAACACTCTACTATGGCTTAGTCGAAAGTAGACTACAGTACGGCATCTTAATGAGCATGAAGTTAGCGAAGCACCCATCGCAGATCGAATCGTGACTAGGTGGATAATTTGCCGTTAATTAGTCGTGAATTAGTTGTGGAAAAATTAATTTTGTCGCTCTTATTTTTGACCCTTTTTTTGGGTGCTTCGCTAACTTCATATAATTTCTTATTTTTGACCGTTTTTTAGGGTGCTTCGCTAACTTCATATGAAGTTAGCGAAGCACCCTCGTAAAAATAGCTTTTATCAAAATCGAATATGGTGGATAATTTGGCGCTAATTAGTCGTGAATTAGTTGTGGAAAAATTAATTTTGTCGCTCTTATTTTTGACCCTTTTTTTGGGTGCTTCGCTAAAAAATGGTCAAAAATAAGAGCGACAAAATTAATTTTTCCACAACTAATTCACGACTAATTAACGGCAAATTATCCACCTAGTAGCGATTCGATTTGTGATGGGTGCCAAAATATGAAGTTAGCGAAGCACCCAAAAAAACGGTCAAAAATAAGAGCGACAAAATTAATTTTTCCACAACTAATTGACGACTAATTAGCGGCAAATTATCCACCATATTCGATTTTGATAAAAGCCATTTTTACGAGGGTGCTTCGCGATCTTCATATAAAGTTAGCGAAGCACCCAAAAAAAGGGTCAAAAATAAGAGCGACAAAATTAATTTTTCCACAACTAATTCACGACTAATTAGCGGCAAATTATCCACCATATTCGATTTTGATAAAAGCTATTTTTACGAGGGTGCTTCGCTAACTTCATATGAAGTTAGCGAAGCACCCAAAAAAAAGGTCAAAAATAAGAGCGACAAAATTAATTTTTCCACAACTAATTCACGACTAATTAGCGGCAAATTATCCACCTAGTAGCGATTCGATTTGCGATGGGTGCCAAAATATGAAGTTAGCGAAGCACCCTCAAAAACGGTCAAAAATAAGAGCGAAAAAAATAATTTTTCCACAACTAATTCACGACTAATTAGCGGCAAATTATCCACCATATTCGATTTAGATAAAAGCCATTTTTACAGGGTGCTTCGCTAACTTCATATGAAGTTAGCGAAGCACCCAAAAAAAGGGTAAAAAATAAGAGCGACAAAATTAATTTTTCCACAACTAATTAACGGCAAATTATCCACCTAGTCACGATTCGATCTGCGATGGGTGCTTCGCTAACTTCATGCTCATGGCATCTTGGCATGGGGGGGCGTATATGATTCACATCTAAAAAAACTAAATATTACACAAAAAGCTATTTTAAAAACCATGTATTTTAGACATTTTCTATATCCTACAAATCGATTATTCCAAGAATCAAAAGTATTGGATATTATACAAATTTATTACTATCACTTGAGCTTATTTTGCTTTAAAAATAGGAGTAATTTAAAATTACACTCGCATGAAAAAAATACGAGGTCTACCACTCAGTACAACATAGAAGAGCAAAAAGCTTCCAAAAATATAGGTGAGAGATATCACATGTATTTATTTCCAAAAGTCTTTAATCACTTTCCAACAGAGTTGAAAAAATCTGTACTACAAAATACAGTTAATTTAAAATCGTTTAAAACATTAGTGAAAACAAGACTCTTTATGCCTTCTAGTGAAGAAATCAATAAAATAATAAATCTTTGATATAATAAATAATTATAATTAATCTTTACAAAAAATATTTTGTGCATGTATCAATAAAGTAAACTATTAACTGATTTATAATTAGTAAAAAAATTCAAATATTGGTATTAAACTGAACTAAAATGTTGTGTTAAGTGTTCAAAAAATAATTATAAAATTAGTGTGATTTATCATATTAGATTTGCTTGTGTAACTATACAAAAATGCCTAGCGCGACGTTTGTCTTTAGGATTGTGATGTTTCTAGGAGCATAATTTTTGTTATGATAAGTTGTACTAAAACCAAAAAAAAATGTATGTATCTTAGAAATAAATTGAAAATTGAATCCTCTTTGCGGCCCTTAAGATAAAATATCCTGATTGGTTGTACTTTTACGTATGAATATTATTTTATTCTTGTATTCGTTACGTCAAATGATCAGCGTACAGTTGACAAAAACTCTATCTATGTGAGTTTGGTATCTGTGCATTTTTCGTACCTTTATTTCTGAATGTTTGCATCAAACGTCAACCATTGTGTAAACAGGTAACAGGGAGTCTTGGAATATTACGTATTACGTAAGTTGGGTTGAGTTTAGGTTGGCTGGTTCACCACTTACACCACTCATTCGAGAAATACCCAATATTTTGAGATAAGAAATTGAAAAACGTAATTGTAAACTTTATTGAAATGAAATCAGTAAAAATGATGCATATAAAATATCTAAAGTGCACCTACCTTACTTTTCATCTAGTTGCAGTCGTTTTGGTCGCTTGGAAGATAGGAAAAACGGGAAAATTGTAGCACTCACGGCGTTTCTTGTGCTTCTTTTCAGTTTCCCGATTGCGACTCGTCGCGCAGACTCGCGCGTGTCTCGGTGCGGGGATAAGTCATGTGCATATACCCCGCGAAATTTGAAATAAAAAATAATATTAAAATATAAAAGTAGCCAAAAGCTGGCAAATAATTTTTGCACCAACATTTTCCGGCCACCAAAACACGTGTGTTTTTAGTACCCAAATCGTGCCCAAGTATGCACGAAAATTTACCTTAATTCTAGTAAATTATAAAAAGGAAAAAAATTATATATAAGGAAAAGAAAAAAAAAATTTTGAGCAAAATTTCGAAAAATTTACTTGTGTTCTACCTCCGGCAGGGGCAGGACACATAACTTGACCACCGGTCTTCGATAAGTACCAGTGGCGGTTTTTACTGTCACGACGCGAGTAAGCCCATCAGCACCTGGATGTAGCGCTACAACACGTCCGAGTGACCACTGCATAGGTGGTTTTTGCTCATTCTTAATAACGACTAAAGTGTTGACTTTTATGTCATTGCATTTCTCAGTCCACTTAACACGTTGTTGAAGTGTGTTTAAATATTCTAAACGCCACTTTTTCCAAAAGTCAGCTTGAAATCTTTGGACAAGCTGCCAGCGAGACAAAGTGCTAAGCTTGAGGTCAGAAAAATCAGGTTCTGGTATAGAATTTAAAGGCTCCAATGTTAGAAAATGACCTGGTGTCAGCGGAATGAAGTCATTTGGATCTAGACTTTGAGCATAGAGAGGTCTACTATTGAGTAAAGCCTCAACTTGAAACAAGAAGGTAGTAAATTCCTCATATGTAAGGCGCTGCTCGCCTACAACACGTTTGAGATGAGCCTTGGTGGATTTTACTCCAGCCTCGGCTAAACCGTTTAAGTGAGGACTTCCAGAGCTAGAAAAGTGCCACGAAATGCTTAAGCTTTCACATGCTTCCCTTGAGTAGGTTTGAAGTAACCTATCTGCACCGACAAGGCGGTACCGTTATCAGAATAAACGTGTGATATCCTTCCACGTCTGGAGACAAACCTTTTAAAGGCCGCAAGAAACGTATCTGTTGAAAGATCGGAAGTTAATTCTAAGTGCACTGCTTTGGTTGCAGCACAAACGCGAACATAGCCTTTATAGAGTTTGGCACCTCGGTGTCTTGACATTAAGATATCCAACGGTCCGCAATAGTCCACGGCAACATGGGAAAATGGTTTTAACTGGGAAATCCTTTGAGGAGGTAAATCTAAATTGCACAGCTGGTTTTGGATAAAGTCTGAAGCATAAGATACAATGAGAAACTACCTTTTCAATAGCGTATCGAGCAGACAGCACCCAAAATTGCTGCTTTAGCAGATAATGTAGGGTTTTGAGACCTGGATGAAAGTATTTTGAATGTGTATATTCGATAATTATTGTAGTAAGCCGGTGTGAACGTGGCAAAAGCAACGGATGCTTAGCAGAATAAGAAAGTTCAGAAGCATGCTTAATGCGACCGCCTACTCGGAGACAGTCTTGTTGGTCTAGGAATAATGAAAATTTACGAAAGGGTTTTGGAAGCAACTTGTTTGTTTTAAATTTTGAAAGAAGATCTGAAAATACTGTACGTTGGACATGGCGGACAAGAACAATCATGGAATTCTGCAGTTCCTTTTCCGTTACCAAATGATCTGAGTAATAGATTTTTGAAATTGGTCTAAGCGTGTAGGAAATGATTCGTTGTATTTTCGTGAGAGAAGAATGTTTATTTAAGAGAAAATCGATATCATGTGGGTCTGACATAACCGTAAGAAATGTCTTGCGTTCTTCCAAATCATCACTGTCGCAAAGATCTGGACAATGAAAGCCATTAGACCATTCCTCTCGTGGAAGGCTTAGAGAGGGTGGACCTTTCCACCACATGTCATGGTGAACAAGTTGGTTAGGTGTGAGTCCACGAGAAGCATAATCCGCTGGGTTTTCAGCAGACGAAACATAGTGCCATACATGAGGGGGTAAAGTTTCTTGGATTTTGCAAACACGATTAGCGACAAATGTGGAGAATCAGATAACCAGCGCAAGACCACTTGTGAGTCAGACCACGCCCAAATTTCATTAATCACCAAAGTTTCAGCGTAACTTGCTTGAATGAATGAGATAAGACCACACAGTAGGGTAGCGTCCAAGAGTTCCAGTCTTGGGAGACTAACCGTTTTAAGTGATGCAACTTTAGATTTTGCCATAACAAGAAAAGTAAACAGCTCGTCAGAAGATACTTCAATACGAAGGTAGACTGTGGCTGCATAACCAACCATTGAAGCGTCGGAAAATCCGTGTAATTCTATGCGAGTAGGCTTGTCTATTTTAAGACGTCTAGGTAAATGAAGATTAGAAAGTTCGGGAAGCTCCATGCGAAACTGATTCCAAGTATTTATGATATGAAGGGGCGGAAGAGAGTCCCACTATATCTTTTCCTTCCATAAATCTTGCATCAGATGCTTGGCCAGTAAGGACACTGGAGAACAGAAACCTAACGGGTCAAATATTTTCATTATTTGAGAAAGGATTACACGTTTAATGCAACGGTTATCGTCAGGTATAACAAGATATGTAAATAAATCTGTCACTGGATTCCATTGGAGCCCAAGCACCTTGACAAAATTAGGCTTTGCTTTGTCGAAAGAAATAGACATTTGTGTATCCGTCTCTGGAAATGATGAAATAAGTTCTGGTTTGTTACTTGCCCATTTTTTGAGCTCGAAACCACCACGACGTAATAGTGAAATGAGTTCTTGCTGTAAATCTATGGTCGAAACTACGGAATTGTGGCCGCTTAAAACGTCATCGACGTAGACGTCTTTTAACAGAACTCTAGAAGCATTAGGAAAGTTTTTAGACTCTAATCTAGCCAATTCCTGTAGAGTACGTATAGCCAAGTAAGGTGATGATTTAAGACCATAGACAACAGTTCTGAGAGAGTAGGTTTGAATGGGATCGGTTTCAGAGAATCTCCATAAGATATTCTGATATCGTGTGTGCTCAGGTGTGACAAGAATTTGTCGAAACATTTTAACAACATCTGCAGTAAACACTACAGCATAATATCGGAATTTCAGAAGTATTTCGCGGACATCAGATTGAAGTTTAGCACCTGCGCACAATGTATCATTTAAAGATAAACCCCTAGGACCCTTTTGTGAAGCATCAAAAACGCAGCGAATTTTTCCCCTATTGAAAACACTATGGTGGGGAATGAAATATGAACAGTCTAAGATTTCTTTGAAACTAGGTGTAGGGACTGGAATCATGTGATTTGATAATGTTTATTCCTTCATGAAGTCTTTGTATGCTTCATAATGCACAGGGTCTTTAAGAAGTCAGAATTCGAGCGATTTAAACCTTTTTACAGCAATATGATAAGTATCACCTAAAGTAGGCTCTGAGTTAACGAAAGGTAATGAAACTATGAATCTGCCTGATTTATTACGACATACTGTGTCCGAAAAGATTTTTTCACATAGAATATCTTCAGGGCTGCTGTGAACTTTATGTGGGACTTGTTCTATTTCCCAAAATTTCTCTAAACACACTTCTAAGGGCGGTTCTAAAGATGTATAACAGCTAACGACTGTACTTGGCTTGGATTGAATCGAAGCGTCTACCTTACCAATCAAGACGTAACCGAAAACACTGTTAAAAGCGCTAGCTTGCCCTTTTTGACCATGGATGACCCCATTTCTTAAAATCTGAGGAAATAATTCACAACCGAGTAAAATATCTATGGGGCTAGGTATGTTAAAAGTTTGGTCTGAAAGTTTAATGTTCCGAATATGATCCCATTGACTGGAATCTATAGAAACAGAGGGAATATTGGAACATAATTGAGGCAATACTAAAGCCTCAAACTGAAAGGTAGGATCTATTCTTCCCTGCGGCCGAATAATGCAATTAGTTTTGCCTTTGGTAGTCGAAGATGCCTTTTGATTTAGACCTTGAATGGAAATTGAAAATTGTTGTCTGGGGAGACCTAGTCTATTAACGCATTTTTCCGAAATGAAATTGGCTTCAGATGCTGAATCTAGCAAAATCCGCACGGGTTGGTAATTTCCTCTAGAATCCAAAATGTCAGCTACCACTGTTGAAAGTAGAAAAGTAGATTGATTGGGAATAGTTGTGGCGTGACAATTGGTTGAAGAAGTACCTTGTGAAACAGAAAGAAAGTGTGGATTTTCCTGAGTACTAGTATTTGTACCCTGCTGAACACGTGTATTGTTCTGACGGGGGTGGGGGCACAGTAAACTGTGGTGTTTAGGGCCACATCCTCTGCAGCTTTAAAAAGAAGAACAATTCCTTGTTTGATAAGAATAATGCATGCAATTTTCACATAAGTTAATTTGTCTTACATAGGAAAGTCTTTCTTCTGAATTTTTATTTAGGAAATCGGGACATCTGGCGAGGACATGATTGGACTGGCACAAATGACATTTGACATTTGAATTGAACGGTTTATTTGGTTGAATTGGATTATTTGAAACTGTAGTGTTGAAAGATGAAGTTGATGTATTTTTAGGATAATTATTGTGACTAAAGTTCCGCTGATTATTATTCAGGGGCTTAGCATGATTTGAACTAGAGGGGGACTTACTAATTGACTGCATATGTTGGACTCCCAGGCTATACAGTGATTTTGGATAAAGCTGTACAAGTCAGTGTAAGAAGGAATGTCGACTTGGATTTTCTCTCTGCTATAATATAGCTCAAACTCTGTGCGTAGATTAACGTCCAACTTGGAAAGCAATTGATTAAATGTAAGAAAGTCCCACTCTGTCGTAGGAAAACCGAGTTCGGTCAAAATGGCTAAGTTCTCGGAAAAGGTGTCTAACATAAAACGGAGCTCTTTCGTAGAACTGATTTTCACCGAAACGGAATTCATAGCATTTAAAGCAGTCGTAGCTATGAGACGCTTATTTTGATATCTCTTGACTCATATGCAATATGATAATAATAATTGCTGTCAGATAACGGAATTGTTTTTACCAGAAGTGCTTCGTTAGTCACTGAACTACGTAAGTGCTGAAACTTTTCTATATCGCTCAAGTCGCTATCATGAATCATGACCTTATAGAGGTCAAACCAATGTTGCCAATTCTTATAGTTGCCATCGAAACTAGCCATCTTGGGTAAAGGAAAAGATCTAGAATTTGACCTAGGGCTATTGGCAGAAGTATTTAGTGAAACGAAATTAGTATTGCTGGCTCGAAAAATATCATAATAAATGCCACGACATTCATAAAAAAGTAAATCGAATCTTTTTCTTATGTTGTCCTGCTCATTAAAATCGAGTCCCAACTCCTCGAGGGATCCGATGATTTGGTTATGAGACTCGTAAAACTTTTGATGACTTTCGTCATTATCCTCGTACCTAGATTTGAAGAGGAACTGGAACGAAGAGTCTGCCTTCGCCTGTTTCGCGACCTCATTCGATTCGGTTATTTGATTTACACAAATAGAACGTTTGTCTAGCAATAATGTATTTTTTGGTTTTGACATTTTGATTTTGAAAATTACCTTTTTTTTAAAAACCAAAGATTTGTTAAAACTTCTAAAACGCTTTAAAAATCCAATTTTAGTTAATAAAATGAAAGAAAAAATAATTAATAAAATTTTATTAAATTAAAGAATTTTTAATTTATTTTAATTCTTTATTAATTAGTAATTAGTACATTTTAATTAAGGTTGTTTGTACTAACTATCCTCTGATATTACCAATTACCAAACTAGTAAAGAAAAAAAGTTTTGTGTTGAATGAGTCTCGATCCCATGCCCTGCGGATCACGAGTCGAGCGCTATATACCCTATGCTATACGGGCTGCCTACACAAATACCGGAATCCGCGATTAAGTATGTCTATGCCGGCAGTGTAACCCAAGTCAAGTAATTCAAACAGCGCGCGCGTGGCTTCCAATACTGTACTGGTCGACTATACCTTTTAATTCCATAGGTATATTCGATATTCGATATATAACTCACCCGAGTTGATATTTTTAACATACGTGACTTAAGAAAATACGAAAAATCTCGCCGAAAACGGAAAATTTTGGAAATTTGTAAGTTTGGGAAGTTACAGGATAACTGCTGAAAATGTAAATTGAAAGGAACCGGTTAGAAGGACCATCCAATGAGGGTGCAAACGTAAGTTGGGTTGAGTTTAGGTTGGCTGGTTCTCCACTTACACCACTAGTTCGAGAAATACCCAATATTTTGAAATAGGAAATTGAAAAACGTAATTGTAAACTTTATTGAAAGGAAATCAGTAAAAACGATGCATATAAAATATCTAAAGTGCACCAACATTAGTTTTCATCTAGCTGCAGTCGTTTTGGTCGCTTGGAAGATAGGAAAAACGGGAAAATTGTAGCACTCACGGCGTTTCTTGTGCTTCTTGTCAGTTGCCCGCTTGCGACTCGTCGCGCAGACTCGGGCGTGTCTCGGTGCGGGGATAAGTCATATGCATATACCCCGCGAAATTTGAAATGAAAAATAATATTAAAATATAAAAGTAGCCAAAAGCTGGCAAATAATTCTTGCACCAACAATGTGTTTACCTCACTATACTGATAACGGTAATTACCACTTATGATTGGACAAGCTAACCTATGCACGTATTAACGCTCAAAACTGCACAGAACAGATGTGGCTTTACTCGGGCATGCGATCTCTGTATTGAGAGATGTTGAAGGAATACGAACAATTCGCGCGCGCTCGCTTAAGGCGCCTCTAGCGGTAGATATTTAGGAATTACAACCCGATAACGGTAATGATGCTCTACCAGGGTACGCGTATAAAATGTTATTTTATAAAAAAACTTAGGAAATAATATTTGTTTTTAACAAACGGCGATACTTATACAGGGTGTCCCAGAACTAATGGTACATAGTTAAACTGTAGATTCCCTGGCTTAAAATATTACGATTTAGCCATACTTACCTTAGTCCAAAAGTTCATACTAACCGAGATACAGGGTGTTATACTTTATTTTTTCAATTCGATTTTCTTTAATACCTTTTTTACTAATTAATATTTTTGCAAAAAATGACCAGCATATAGGTTTTCCTGAAATTTGCAAGACTACTCCGTTAAAAATTTTGATGTACAGTGTAAATATACTAAACACTAATTTAATTTAGGATGGTGACATGAAAGGGGTACCCTGTTTCAATAAAGACCTAATACCTATACATGTTCTCTGGGTTATTTTGTCTGGTTCAGGCAATTTTTTTACGCTGCTGCTCGTGCGAGTCGGGTTCAGTCTGGGACGGGGGGGCAGAGGGGCCTGGTCCTCCCCCCTCCTTGACATAAAGCTTATAATTTTTAGTTCCAGAAAAAAAATAACCAATTTTTACCAAATATAAAATTTTTCGGGGGAGTTTTTCGGGGTACGGGTAGACCTCGTCAGATGTCTATCAGGGGAAATGAATCGACCCCTGCCCTCCGTAGATTCCAGGTACTCTTCGACCCGGAGAGTTAGCACCTGTATGGGGTCCCTTTCCCAGGGTTACGGGAGAAGACCACATCGATATGAAAGGCGGAGAGAATGGACCTCGGTACGGTGATCATAGCGTAGGTGGCAACCCTTTTTTTAGGGATAGTATAAAAGACTACTGCCTTGTAGTACCGGCGTTGGAATCGTCAAAGGCTAGGGGAAGAAAACCTCGATCAAAAATCACCTGGTCCTCCAGGTTGGGGGTTGGGGCATCAGACTAACTCTCTGATACCCGGAAAAAACGTACACTGTTAAAAAACCCAATCAAACGCTTCGGAAAGAAATGAAAAACCTAAGACGAACCAAGCAAAGAAACAGGAATATGATAAAAACTTTTAACTGAAGATAGAGCAGAATTCAAGGAAGACGCAAGAGACAATAAAATTAGAACGATGGGATCTCCAGTACCCCTCACAATCTCTGAGGTCAAAAACGTGTGCACAACCTTAAAAAGCGGTAAATCTGCCGGACCTGGAAATATCCCAGCCGAACTTATTAAATATGGCACTGAAGAACTGTTTTGGAGATTACGGAATCTTTTCCAAAAATATTTAAATGGAACTGTAGTCCCAACTGAGTGGAAAACGTCATATATATCCACAATACACAAAAAAGGAAGGAAAGATATATGTGACAATTATAGAGGTATATCTGTGACTAGTACGCTAAGCAGAATATACGGTAAAATAATAAGAAATAAAGTAGAGAGCGAATATAAAGACATGGAGGCAGAAGAACAAGCTGGTTTCAGGGCGGGTAGATCGACTTCAGATCATCTCCTTTGTATAACCCAAGTTATTGAAAAGAAAATGGCATACGGTCAAGAGCTGCATCTGCTTTACGTGGATTTGCAGAAGGCATATGATAGTATACCACTAAATCTACTTTGGAAAGCGTTGGAAAACACAAACATAAGCGTACAACTAATTAAGGCCATCCAAGAGTTATACCGCAATAGTAAGGCAAAAGTTAAAATAAAAGCAAAACTAACCAAAGGCTTTCAAGTAAATAAAGGTCTTAAACAAGGTTGCTGTATCTCGCCTACGCTCTTCAAGATATACTTGGAACAAGTCCTTAAAGTATGGAAGAGAAAATGCCAAAACATGGGAATTCCGTTGGACGAAACCACCTTGTATACTTTATGTTTCGCCGATGATCAGATAGTAGTGGCTCAGGATTATGACGACCTCGAATATATGACACGAAAACTAATAGAAGAGTACAATAAGTGGGGACTAGAGGTTAATCTCAATAAGACAGAGCATATGTGTATCGGTGGAATGAAACAGGATCTAATCTTAAATACCGGGCAGCGAATTCACTCCTGTGATGAGTATAAATACTTAGGTCTAAAAATTACAGCTGACGGAACACTAGACAAAGCTATAAAAGATCGAAACGTACAAGGAAGAAAAGCAATAACTTTATTAAATGGAATAATTTGGGACCAAAGTATATCAAAACATAACAAAAAGCTTATATATAACACCATTATAAAAAGTATTATTACATACGGCTCAAAAGTATGGCCAATCAAGGATAGAACAGAAAAAATGCTTTCCGCTACGGAGATGGACTATTGGAGAAGAGCAGCAGGGAAATCAAAAAGAGAAAGAGTTACAAATCAAAGAATAAGAGAAATTATGACAGTAGGTGAACGTACATTAGTGGATGATATAAGAACAAAACAACTGGTGTGGTACGGACATGTACAAAGAATGAATGACGAAAGACTACCTAAACAAATACTACAATGGAAACCAACTGGCCGAAGAAAACGAGGACGGCCAAGGAGAAGCTGGAGAGAAGGAATAGACAGTGAAATAAGAATAAGAGGCCCAGATGATGAATTATGGGCAAACAGAAACGAGTGGAGATTGGGTATCGGAAGACGTAGAACGTTGTGAAACCGATAAATATATATATATAAAATTTTTCAAAAATTTCGCTAAAATATCATTTTTTTTATTAAAATTTAACTGATTTTGCTCAAATTTTCGCCTGCGGCACATTTTGTTTGCACATAGCGATAAACTTTAAAGCTAATTCTTATTAAATCCCGCAAATAAAATTGTTTTGTGCTTTTTTCCCTCCTTAGCCCCTCCCCCCCCGGACATCCTGGATCCGCCACTGGTCGGGCTTACTGGCAAAGCCATTTTGTTTTAGGCTAGTAACATATAAACCACGCATCTTCTTTTATATATTTTTTAAATAGCCTTTGTCCTTTGGATCCCATATAACAGGTCTATTGCTGTAATTTTCAAATAGACAATACTTTTTCATCATTCATGGTATTTTTTTATTTGAAGCGCATTGAACGACGACCGCCTATTGGCTCGTCGCGAATGGCTTGTTGCGGGCTCGCAATCATACCTTTTTCACGTCTACATTAGGGAATTGTTCGAGGCTCGAGGCTCGGTTATGAGTACCCGGCTTAAAGCAACAGCTGATAAATACATCATGTTTTAAATTAAATATGGCAATTGTTGCTTGTTAATAATGTGACATTTAAATTTTTGATATTTTTTTGATACATACAGTGAACGTTATGTTTTTTAACATACTCCTAACTATTTTTTGTTGACAAAAGCTCCTGGCAATGTGTTTTTTAAAAATGTGATTTTTAACAGATTTTACTACTAATTTCGATATCACCCTGTAGCTCACTTCCTGGATCTAAATTTAATACAGTCAGTTAATGGTATGATTGTTTATCGTGTTCCTAACTATTTTTTACAAACAAAAGTTGGTGACAGCGTTGTTTTTAAAAATGTGAATTTTACAAAATTTTACTACTAATTTTGATATCACCCTGTAGCTCACTTCTTGGATCTAAAGGTAATACAGTCAGTTCATGGTATGATTGTTTATTGTGTTCCTAACAATTTTTTTGTAAACGAAAGTTGGTGGCAGCGTTGTTTTTTAAAACTGTGATTTTTACAAGATTTTACTACTAATTTCGATATCACCCTGTAGCTCACTTCCTGGATCTAAATTTAATACAGTCAGTTAACGGTATGATTGAGTTTCATGTTCCTAATTATTTTTTACAAATGAAAGTTGGTAACAGCCTTGTTTTTTAAAAAAATTTACAAAATTTTACTACTAATGTAAATATCACCCTGTGGCTCACTTCCTGGATCTAAAGGTTATACAGTCATAACGGTATGATTGCTTATCGTGATCCTAACTATTTTTTACCAACGAAAGTTGGTGACAGCGTTGTTTTTTAAAAATGTGATTTTTACAAGATTTTACTATTAATTTCGATATCACCCTGTAGCTCACGTAATACAATCAATTAATGATATGGTTGCTTAGCGTGTTTCCCACTATTTTTGCTAACGAAAGCTCGTGACAGCGTTGTTTTTTAAAAATGTGATTTTTTAAAAAATTTTCTACTAATTCCTATATCACCCTGTAGCTCACCCCCTGAAACTAAATTTGATATTATTTGTTAATAGTATGTTTTTTGGGCTATTTTCAACTTTTTACTGGGTTAGTCAGATTTTCATTTCATTGCCTGGGTTAGTCAGATTTTTTCAGATCTCACTGAAAAAAGTGTTTGGTTGAATCAAATAAAGCAATTTATTTGAACAAAAATATTTGGATTAAATAAATCTAGTTTGGATCAAACAAATATATTTATTTCAGTACATTTTGTTACGACAAAAAACATTGTACATGTGAATTAAATAAATTACATGTTTAAATTTTTTTGGCTATAATAATATTTGTAGAGTGGCCAGGCTAAATGATCTAAGTGCCAAAATATATAAATTTTAGAATTTCCACCCAAAATGATGTAGTGTCATTTCCCCACCTTATGCTCTATATGGCATATTTAAAATGACGTTATCCGTAAGGCCGCTTGCATAAATTGTACAGTTTTTTTAGTTTCCCACAAAAATGCTTTTTGGCACTTAGATCACTTAGCCTTTCCACTCTACATTTAAAAAAATATTGTTTACCGTATACTTAAATATTTGATTTTTTTAAAGCAACTTAATTGCTTTTTATTTTGTTTAATGCTCAGATTGACTAAATAATTGTTTCAATTATATAAATTAATAATTTTAATATCGTTGGATAAAATTATTTGAAAAAACTAAATTAAGTTTTGTTTATAAATAAATATACAAATACGATTTTTTTAAATTCCTTCTTTCTTGGTTTTTATTTCCAATAGTAAAACATTTTCGTATACATGATATATATCACGTAAAATTATTTAATCAATCAAATTAGATTTTTGACTTTGTCAGTGCATATTCTTCAGCCAAACAAGTAATTTAGTCGCTTTAAATAAGACTTAAGAGATTTTAGTGTACGGGTTTCTGCAATTTTTGGTTTTTAAGAAAAATTTGGGGGGTCCGAAGGACCGCGAATCTGCGTCCGGCGTTTTTTTTTATTTTGTTTTTTTTTTATTTTTTACTTAATTATCTCAGCCTAACGTAAACAGACTCAAACCAATCCAAATCCTCCCGACACCCCTTTTTGCGTTAAAAAAAATCGCCGGACGCGGATTTTGGATCTTAGGCAGGCTCCCTAGTAGGTGCCCTCATAAAGAACTTTTCGGCTTTTCATGAAAAATTATAAATGGCAAAAACCCGTGCAGGTATGTAAATTATTTAGTATACGGGTTTCTGCCATTTTTGTTTTCTTTTGAAAAATTATTTATAGGGGTACCTACTAGGGCCTCTAGGATTTTTTTTATTTTTTTTAAATAAAAAAACGGGTACCGAAGGGCGAGGTTGTAATGTATTTTTTTGGTTTGATATGAGTTGGCTTGAGTTGATTTGAGTTTGTTCAGGTTAAAACTCAAAAAAATTAAAACAATTTTTTTTTTAATTCTCCGGTCGCCGATTCAGGGTCCTAGGGACCCCCCTAAGTGCCTCCAGAAAGGATTTTTCATCAAAAACCAAAAATGGTAGAAACTCGTATATACTAAATAATTACCAAGTTACCTAATAAGGTTAAATTTTTATGAAATTAGATTTTAGAAATTATCTGTAGTACCTAAATACGCTAATAAATAACAATAAGTACAACTTCAAGTAGGACTTCTTCTGTAAATACAGCGCGTTGCTATATCTATTAAAAATAACAGCAAATCGCTACTGCGCCGACGCAGAATAACGATAACAATAACTAAATGGCAGAAGAGCGGTTCAAAAACACCCTTAATAATATCTACAAGAATTTTATTTATTTGAATATAACAAATAACCAAAAAAGTGTAGAATAAAATCGATGTACCTACTAAGGTGAACTCTCTAGCTGTCTCGCTTCTAAAAATACTGTTTTGTCTCATGTTCAATATGATAAAAAAGAGGAGCGCAACACATCTTTTTGTTTTTCTAATGCACAACAGACAAAGAGTTTCGATTCAAAGTTGTCCGATTGATTCGCGGAAATCCGACCAATAACATTCCGCCCTAAAGTTTAGAATTTGGAGCTAAGGCGGCGACGTTACTTTTTTAAATGAGATTTGCCGAGTGTCTTAAGGTGCGTGGCTATTAGATTATTTTGGAAACTATACAATAAAAACTTTCTGTTCTTAAATACGTCCATGTAAAGTATATTTATAAAATACATTCATAGTTGCAGTGTTGCCAATTGTGGGAAAACTTTGCAAACACCTTTATTATTTTAAAGAAACACCTTGTCCAATTTTGCATTTTTGGATTTTATGTATGCTGTCGTATACCTATCTTCAACCGTTTTTAAAATATTGACAGATGAAAATTGACATTTTGTAACTTTATCAGCCCGTAACATCAAAACGATTAAGAATAGAACAAAACGGTTTCTACATTCCTATCTTGGTTTTTCAAAAGCTATTTTATACTATTTAGAATTAGTTCAGGGTTAAAATATTCCATGGTTAATTTAACCCTGGGTTAAATCTAAAAGTAGTCTAAAGCGATAGCTTGTAAAAAGCTAAGATAGGTTTTGATGTTACGGCCTGTTAAAGTTACAAAATTTCAATTTTTACCTGTTAATATTTTAAAAACAATTGAAGATAGGTATAAGACGTTATACACAGAAAAAAATATCCATGCAACAATTTTAAATACGCTGTGCAACTGAAATTGTGTAAAAATATAAAACAATTGTTGAAATAAATGAATAAATCTGTTTTAATGTTACCAATTGGATTGTGTAACTTATTTTGTATAAAAATGTTACACAACAGAACAATTACTCTCAATAGCGTAGTGGAAAAGCCCATTGTGTTATAAATTTACACAGATAAAATGTAATTTTTTTTATGAAAATTTGTGCAAAAATACTCCAAATTGTAGAAATCAGTCGTCGGATTGATTCGGTAAAAGTCGTTTCAAGGGATCGCCCCACCGCATCTGGCTTCCTTCAGTTTTCTGTGAGTTTAAATTTGTGTTTTGGCTTGTCAGTGAGGTGATCCGCACAAGGTTAGTGTCATTAATTGGTGAGTTCTTCCGTCAACGTTAAACGTGTAATGGATTCTATGGCTTTTGTGGAAATAGTTCTCGAAAAACTGGAGGAATGGGTGCCTACTTGCAGTCCACAAAGAGAGATTTCAGGGTAAGTAAATTACTACACGTAGGTCTACCCAAGCTTTTGAGTATAGTTGATCCATTTTTGATTTTTCTTTCTGTGATTTAAAAAATGTGTTTGAAAGTAAATGACAACATTGTCCCCAAAATTGGCTTGGTTTAGCCAGTCCGAAGCTCGAAATATTTCTGCGCCCGCGCACTCTCTTAGGAATCACTTTCAAGAATTTTCGCAGAGAAAAAATTGGGCTTCTTAACTAAATAGAACTATTTACAAAATTTCAGCTTGTTACTCATGGCTTATCCTATTTTTGGTCTAAACTGCGCTTTTTTATAACGGCCGATACTAAAATTCTATATTTAAACATTTTTTTTATTATTTTTTAGCTTGAACGATTTTGCAATGGCATATCCGGAAAACATAGACAGTTTTTTGCCAAACGTGCAGAACTTTGTTCAAAACTTTGGGTGCTGTTAAAATCAAACGCAATATACCAAAGATCAGATAGAGCGGTCTGAAAAGAGTTTTCATAAAGCAGACGAAGGTAACTGATAATTATTGCAACACCACTATTTTTGATTAACTAAAAATTGGTAAATTAGAAGTCAAAAGATACATTTTGCCTGTCTTACTACCATGGTATCTATAAAACTGTACTTTATTTAAAGGGTATCAAAATATCAGTCAGAATAATTTGACTATTACATAGAAATCCTTCAATGTCCGTTAAACTTAGTACTATTTTTTTAGCAGCTATTTTGTCTTCGCTGCCTTCCTTGCAATTTCCAAACAATGGAAAATCCGAACAACGAAAGTCCAGCAAACAAGAATCTTAAAATAGATATATTTTACACGTGCAGGTAAATTCATTAAGCATAATAATATTGGTTAAATAAACGAAAATAAAGGTCTTTTAACAAGTGATTTTTTAGTTTGGTATTTGTTTGTCAAATAAAAATTAAACATTGTGTACTTGTTATAAAAAGTAATAAAGCGTTTTTTAAAAATATATACAAAAAATATATACACAAAAATTAGAACAAATGCAATGCAACCTATTAAAAAATATATCTACAAGATTTTGTACACATTCAGGGATACTTTTCATTTAATTGTTAAAGAAAATTACAGAATATTATGTAAAAAATTCATATTTTTAAATATTTTTACATAAAATTGTAGGAAATATATGCACAAAATTGTGCAATTTTGGGCGTAACTAAAATTATTTATTGTAAAATATATATTATATTATATTGATATATTATATTTTTTGTGGTAAAAAGAAAAATTTAACTGCAAAATATAACACCACAATGTAAAAAAAAAATACAAACATCTTTTAAAATATAACTACATAATTGTGCAATTATATTGCACAAAATAGAATAAGAAAATTACACAATATTGTGTAAAATGTTTTCATACTTGAATATTTTGCAAATTTTCCAAAATTTAAAAAAAAATAATGCAAAATATACAACAAATTGTGCAAAAATATGTGAAATTTTTGTGTGCAAAAAAAACAGTTGCACAGTTGTTTAAAATTTTACAACAAATTCCATTGCACAAATCTATTCAAAATTTTTGCACAAATTGGTTTTATACCCATTTTGAAAACAAATTGTGCAAAAAAAGTTTACAATAATTGTTGAAAAAAATTACATACATTTTTCTACATAAAGAATCCAAAAATAAACATGGTGTTTCTTTTAAAATAATAAAGCCAACTTTTCCTGCAAATGGCAACACCGCAACTATGAAAGTATTTTGTAAATATACTTTACATGGACGTATGTAAGAATAGAAAGTTTTAAAAGTTTCTATCGTATAGTTTCCAAAATAATCCAATAGGCCACTCACTTTGGAACACCCGGTATACGCTGTATATTTTGGCAAATTGGAATAGACCTTGTCTTTCTGTTTCCAAAACTACCTATTATACCTAATATCTTTTTCTCTAACAGTTTTGAAATAAAATGACAAAAACAAACAAAAGAGTGAAGCAGACAAAGAGTCATCGATAATTTTTCTTGGTTAACTCATTGCTCTTAATGAAAAGGTTTTGTTATTTTATTTAAAAACCATTACATAAAAACGTAGCATATTAGGTATTTTTGGAAACAGAAAGGAAATCTTTATTCAAAATTGCAAAAATATACAGGGTATTTCATTTTAAAAAGTAACGTCGCTGGCTTCGCTACGTCTCCTTAATGACTGGTGCCAATATTAGCATCAAAAAAGATACTTTTTGCAAACCATCTGAGTATGTGAAATTTGACTTCTCTGTTTATTTTAATTTCTTAGGGGGGCCTCAGGCTTTGGGTCACCCTGTATATAGGTTAGTGGTCTTATTTATACCTTGGAAAAGATTACACAAGTATAATCTAATTAGTATTTAGGAAGTATTTTTGTTTTATGCATATTTGGTTAATTTTATGTTAATTTGCCTTTAAACGTTTTTACAATTTTACATGTTTTTTGTACCTACCTGCCTATTTTTGAATTAAAATACTTTTTTTCGTGCAAAACATTTGTTTTTACCTATACAACGCAGTATTCTGACGGGTAATCATGTAACTGTTTATTAAATGTCTAATCTAATTAAATACATTTTGTTAAAACGACAAGAAAATAAATTAGGAATATTAAAAAAATAATTCAAATAAGAAGCAATATTTTGTAAAGCAATCAAGAAAAACAATCATTTAAAACAATTATATTTGGTTTACCAAGTACCCTATTTGCTTGTTTGAAATAAACTTGCAATAATAAATATTTACTTAAATTTAACACACATTTATTTATAATAGACAAAATAATTTTACAAATTTATTTAATAAAAGTTCGTTATTAAATAAATTATGTTAGTAAGACAAAAAAATATATTTAGAAGATTAAACAAATTATTTATTAAGAAAAAACAATAGGTTTTTTAAAACAATCAAGGAAAACGGTAATTTCAAACAATTATTTTAGGTTTAATAACTACCCTATTTGTTTGTTGGAAAATATGTTTTTGTATTGTGAAATAAGTTAACTCTTGTTCTCACAGAAATATTTACTTAAATTCAACAAAATATATTATAAGTTTAAGCAAATATTTATTTACATCAAGTAAAATAATTTAAAAAATTTACTTAATAAATGTCAGTTATTAAATAAATTTTAATATTAAGACAAAAAAATATGCCTAGAATATTAAACAAATTAATTTATATGAAGAAGTAATAAGTTTTTTAAAGCAATCAAAGAAAACAGTCATGTTAAAGAATTATTTTATTTTTACCAACCACCATATTTGTTTGTTTGAAATAAACTTGTTATTACAAATAAATAAATAATAGTATTTGGTTTAAATATTTCAAATTATTTGATTTAAATGTATTTTTGTTTGTCAATTAAACCAAATAACTCTAACGCATCAAATAAATCTTATTGAAAGAGACTAAATTAGTTATTTGAAAACAATAAATATTTTTATTTGAACCAAACAAGAGGACGTTTTGGACCTATTGAAATAACGAATTTGGTTGAGTCAAATAATGTTTTTTTGGTTCAAATAAACACTTTTTTCTGTGCTCTTGTCATACCTGGTTGCAAGAAATATCTAACAAACATTATTTTTTTAAATACACAAATTTTTAAAAATTTGAAATTTATATGTTACAAGGGTTTGTTTTTTGGGCCACGGGGTGCAATAATTCCGAATCAATTTTTTTTTGCCATAAACTGATTAAACCTAACAATATTCTATCCTAAAAGTCAATTTATTTTATTTAAACCAGTTTTAGTCATTATTTTCTGGTCGACTGTACTTTACGCAGATTGAAATCCGAATCCCAAGCTAACTTCAGCCACGTATAAATCTGCCCCAAATGCCAGCAATACTACTGTGTTCGTTTAATTGAAAAGAATTTAGCTGATTCTTAGAACTTTGCATGAAAACTAAGTTTGATACTTAATTGTCTATGCTATTATCAAATTTTTATTAATTTTTTTTTAACAAAGACATATTGTGTATGTTTCTTAACATATCTTTATTTTGCTTCACCTGATGATTGATGTCTTTTTGTAGAGTTAATCGTAACAATATATTTTGGGTTGTTTATTGTGGTTTTATTTTATTTTTTCTATTAATCGGGTATCAAGTAATCAATAATTATATTAAAATAGTCAATAATAGATAGAAAAACACGTTTAGGATTACCGTCAATAGAAATTTTATCCAAAAAAAATAAATTATGCAAAAAAAGATTTTTTTAGATATTTTTCACATATTTAAGGAATAATACATATTCCGGGGTGCGCCACTGCCCACTAAACACAAAAACATTTTAATAACATCAAACTAATGTTTAATCTAAAAACATAAAGTTAGGTTGGATGTTAGTTCTAACATCATATTCATACTGAATTAAAGCTCAATAACCCGTTTTCTGACGTTAGAAAAATAATCTTATGTTTTTATAACATTAAAAATAATTCTTTTTTCAACAGCAAACAAGTAACGTTTTTTTAAAGTGTTTTTCGAACGTTAAAAAAATATTGATTTTTAACAGTGAAAAAGAAATGTTTTTCTAACATTGAAAAATAAATGTTTTTTTAACAATGAAAAAATATATTTTTTTAAATATCTCTAAAGATAAGGTAACTTATATAACGTAAATAAAATTCTTCTTTTCTGGAAACGCAGAGCAGCAAGAGTCCGTTGAGGTTTTCGTGAATTCGACACTCAGTAAAGGAAATTCGGATCCGTAGTTTCTGAAAATAAAATTTTAAATTCTATGTAAACAATAACGATTGCCTCGTTCTCAATCATGCTGAAGTGAATACAAGGCAAACAATGTTCAACTGAATGCTCGTTTGAAATTCGCACTCTGATCGGATGGTGTCCCATGCGGCGGGCGTGTTGCTGTTAGCCACGCCTTTAAAGCACGTGCATATACGTTTGCGCGTTCGGCTTCGCAGCGAGGCATGAGACATCTACCTCAAATGAATTACCGAACCGATCAAAGTGGGAATTTCAGAGAAGCATCAGTTGAATATTGTTCGTCTCAAGGCGCGTTTTCACTTTAGCATGAATACAAACGAGGCATTGCGAATTCTGCCTCAAATGAATACGCGGCTTAAGGTCCAAAGGCCAATCGTCCGCGGCGAATTGTCGTATTCCCTGTCGGATTTCCTATAACGTAGATATGCGATATTCCTTACAAAACCATTTTTTTACATTTTTTGTTTACTTTCTTACCTTATTTTGTGGTGCCTCATTTAAATCAATGCATACATATTTGTTGTTCATCTTTCCCACACAACAGGAGTAATATTCCGATCCAAATATGTATTCACTATCAAAATTAATAATTGTGGTTTTAATTTGCCATCTTTGTTTCTAGAAAAGGCAAATATTTTAACCAAAATTACACAAAGCGTATCTGCTACCGACTCGTATCAACTCGCAGCGAAACGCAACTAGAAATGGCGATGGCCCGTTCTGGTAGTGGGACTATGACAGCGCCCACTATAGTATTATTATTTTTGAATGTTAAAAAAACAAAACATTTATTAGCTTCATATATCTTATATTCAACGTTAGAAATGAGATCTAGGAAAAACATTCTAAAAATAACCATATATTGATGGTATTATGTTTAATGTTAGTAAAATTATGGTTTTTTAGATGCTGGTTTCTTAACGTTATTAAGAAATATATTTTTGGTAATGCTTTTACATGAAATTTTTGTTAGGATTTTCCACATGTTTTTTTAATGTCAAAAGTTGACTAAATTTTAACACAAATTTGTGCTAGAAAAAATACATTTTTATTTCAACATTTATTTAAATTTTATCAAAAGTAATGGAAAGAGTTGTGAACAATCACCTAACCAAGTACTTGGAAAAGTACAAAATTATCAACGACAAGCAATACGGATTTCGAAAATATAGGTCAAATGGCGATTTACTTACAAACGTCACTCACTTATGGCAAAAAGCGATTGAGTTACGGGGCGAAACAAGAACAATTGCCTTAGATATATCTAAAGCATTCGATAAAGTCTGGCATGAAAATCTGCTCAACAAGCCCAAGCAATGGGATTGTCGCCGAGACTTTGCACTTGGTTTGAAAGTTACCTTAAGGATAGATCCATTTATGTTGCACTGGATGGCCGAAACTCCAACTCTTACCAAATCAATGCTGGTGTGCCACAGGGAGCAATCCTTTCGCCAACACTTTTTCTGATTTACATAAATGACCTCATAGATAAAACAGCAAATCCACTTTATTGCTTTGCAGATGATAGCAATGTAGTCTCCTCAGTCATACCACCCACTCAGTGTCTATCTGCACGTATATTTCATCATCTTAGACTAACTCAAATATCGCCGATAAGTAACGACCTGGGAATAATAGAGGACTGGGGCAACAAAAACCTTGTACAGTTCAACGCGCAGAAAACCAAAGCAGCCCTGTTTTCAAAAAAGACCAGCACCGGTGAGCCAAACATCATGCTATCTGAAAGTGCGGTCACATTGCAGAGCCAGTTGAACATCTTAGGAGTCACTGCAGAGACCAACATGTCTTGGCACACTCACGTGGCAGATATAGCTAAAAGGGCGTCCCAAAAGCTTGGGGTGCTATTTTGTACAAGACATCTGTATACACCAAGCCAACTGCTGACACTCTACAAAGCCCAGATTCGACCAACTATGGAGTACTGCTCACATATATGGAGTGCGGCACCCAAACATACCTCAATGCTTTTGAACACCGTGCAAAAACGAGTTATCAAGCTGATCAATGACCCCGCACGTACCCGTAGCTTGGATAGTCTCGAACATCGAAGAACTGTGAGCGATCTATCTCTCTTCTACAGATATTATCACGGAAAATGCTCTGAAGAGTTGGCACGTATGATCCCCCCGGGAGTAGCACCTACTAGGCGAACACGTCAAACAGACGGTAACCATCAATTTACTGTCAAAATAGAGGCACCAAGAACCTCATTATATCAGAATTCATATCTCTGGAGAACAGCATCGCTGTGGAATAAACTCCCTGTGACAGTTTTCTCTGCAGGTTACAACCTGAACCGTTTCAAAACCAACACACACCAACATTTCCGCGCACTGGCCGCTTCTCGAGCACGATAGGGATCTCCTTGCGAGTGCGCTTAACCGTAAAAAAACGTTTTTTACGATTTTGTGCTTAGTGGGTGGGGGTGAAGAGCTTGAAGGAACTGTGCAATTATTGGGGTGTAAATTCAGACAATAAATATTTTTCCTACTTCAGCGCGTAAAACATGTTTTCCTTTTTTAAGGGCGCTGTTTTTTTGTTAAAAATGGTACTATTTAGACCAAATAGGATATATTTATAAAATTATCACAAATGTAATTTTTTAAATAGATAAATTCAAGACAAATTTTTTGGTTTTATAATAATATATATATATATATATATATATATATATATATATATATATAATTATTATTTTATTTATTGGTAAAAATAAAAAATATTAACGTACAATTTGAAAGTTCAGTTGGTTGCATTCTGGAGGGCTAATGGAGGTGCAGCCATTTTTTCGACATTTCCGAGACTGGGTGAACTTGAAAAACTGTGGTTAAGATTCGAATGCACTCTTCAGGATTTGTTGCTGAAGCGGAGCACTATGGGAAAATATCGATGTAAACTATGTCAGTTATTCATAATTTTATATAAAATAATATATATAACAATATAAGTATATTGTTAATGAATAAGGAGTCTATTTGCAATTATGCATAATTACAGATTGTCCACTTTATTTTTCTAGCAAAAATGAACACACAAAATTTCAAAACGGCATTTTAAAACTAACTATCTGTGTATGTGGTAAACACTAACATTTAAGGTAAACTATATCTGTTATGCATGATTTTACTTTACCGCATAGTGTGCGTTAATGTAAGATTATATAAAATTAGGTTTGTTTACACTATGCGGTAAAGTAACTACCGCACACTACGCGGTAAAGTAACTACCGCACACTACACGGTAAAGTAACTACCGCACACTATGCGGTTAAGTAATATTGCGGAAACTAATGAGAAATTTGAAAAAAATAGAAATTACTTTTTTTGGCTTTAGCTGAGGGAGGGAAATGAGAGCTGTGCAAACTTTTGGACTTTATTTAAAGTTGCGTTTTAACCACTTTGAAAAGCTACCTGTCAACAGTGCCGGATCCAGGATTTCCGGGGGGGAGGGGCCAAAGTGGCAGCAAACATCAAAATATGTTTATTCGTGGATTTTGATATATCTGAGGTGTGAAATTTAGAATCTAAATGAGATTTATGGCACCGCAGGTATATATCGCACACTTTTTTTTTGGAAATTGTTCGTTTAGTTTGGGAATACTTTACAATTTTAAAACCATTCTAGTTAATTATTACGCCCCTCCCCCTAGAAAAAATAATCACTCTTTTTAGTAATTATTAGGAAAATAAAAGAATTACCCCCCCCCCCCTTAAAAAATTCACTATTACCCCCTCTATATTTTGACCCAGATCCGCGCTTGTGTACACTAACCCGAAAACATCAAAAAATTTACGGCAAGGCCTCCACAAGTTAAAACAACAACAACGTCTCATTTTAAGAACACACAGGACATTTTTACGAGAGCTTTTTTAAGATTTATTTGCTGCGATTCAGACTTCCTTTAAAATATCAAATATCATATTTGTACGATAGACTTCTTGGCTTTGATTCAAAATTAAAGCCAGTGTCTACGTGCGACACGTGTTTACAGCTCATAAGATGTCCTGTTTTTGTTTTCAATTTTAAAGTTTCTAGTTTTAAGCAGAAAGAAATAAAGTTTGACCAAACTTGAAACCTCAAAAAAACAGGCGCTGACTGATTTTTTGTACCGACACTTAAGGTCACTAAATCACGAACGTCGGGGTCTAGTGACCTTACCTACAGTTTCCATGTAGCAAGCCAGGTATATTCATATACCTCGTATATTCTCCAGATATTTAGAAAATAATATTCTCTTTGCGTATTCCATTCCTAGAAAAAATAATCACTCTTTTTAGTAATTAAGGGGAAAATAAAAGAATTACCCCCCCCCCTTAAAAAATCCACTATTAACCCCCTCTATATTTTGACCCAGATCCGCGCTTGTGTACACTAACCCGAAAACATCAAAAAATTTACGGTAAGGCCTCCACAAGTTAAAACAACAACAACGTCTCATTTTAAGAACACACAGGACATTTTTACGAGAGCATTTTTAAGATTTATTTGCTGCGATTCAGACTTCCTTTAAAATATCAAATATCATATTTGTACGATAGACTTCTTGGCTTTGATTCAAAATTAAAGCCAGTGTCTACGTGCGACACGTGTTTACAGCTCATCAGATGTCCTGTTTTTGTTTTCAATTTTAAAGTTTCTAGTTTTAAGCAGAAAGAAATAAAGTTTGACCAAACTTGAAACCTCAAAAACACAGGCGCTGACTGATTTTTTGTACCGACACTTAAGGTCACTAAATCACGAACGTCGGGGTCTAGTGACCTTACCTACAGTTTCCATGTAGCAAGCCAGGTATATTCATATACCTCGTATATTCTCCAGATATTTAGAAAAGAATATTCTCTTTGCGTATTCCATGCACAAACATGGTATATACAAAAATATTATGTATATGTGTATTTTTCCTAAATATAACATTTATGTACGATAAGGATATACCTGTCCTTATCGTACATTCCAGAATGAATATTAGATAATATTAGATAATATACTATTAGTTTATAATAATATAATAATATACTGTTTTGGTATATTCTAAAAATAATATTCCACAGCATACTTTTAGTTTATACTTGAGATATTCGTTTGGTATTATATCCTAAAAAGAATATTTAGAATATAATTTTAGTTTATACCCGGTATATTAGCTCACACATATACTATACTATAGTAGTGTGAGCTATGGTGATCCTAATTTTTTCGAGAAAAAAAAAGTTGCTCCGATTTCAAAAATTTTTATATATCTTTGCGTTTCAGATGATTTTGAAACTTTTTTGTTGCGCCGTCTGTCTGTCTGTCTGTCTGTCTGTCTGTCTGTCTGTATGTCTGTCTGTCTGTCTGTCTGTCTGTGTGTCTGTATGTCTGTCTGTAACGACCAACGCGCATAACTCAAAAACCGCTTGGCCGATTTTAATGAAATTTGGTATCTGGGCTGGGTCTTGGGTCGAGATGGTCCCATTTAAAAATGAACAAAATCCACCGAACACAAACCAAATAAAAGGGTGGGGATAGATTTCAAAAATTAGAGTTTATGTGAAAATATGGCGTGTGTGATATCAAACGAATGGTAATTGAGTCTGGAGTTAAACAAAATACATTTTAATTTATTTAAAAAAAAAGGGTGGGGGTATATTTCAAAAATTAGAGTTTAAGTGAAAATATGGCGTGTGTGATATCAAACGAAAGGTAATTAAGTCCGGAGTTCAACAAAATACATTTTAGTTTTTGTTTTTTTAAGGGTGGGGGTGGATTTCAAAAATTTGAGTTTAAGTCAAAACATGGCTTGTGTGGTATCAAACAAAAGGTAATTTAGTATGGAGTTGAATAAAATATATTTCAGTTTTTAGTTATATTAGCTCACATAACTATAGTACCTAGTGTGAGCTTAGGGGCCCGTATATTGGCAGAGTATTTTTTTGGTATTTTTACGGGTTCACAACGATAAATTAAAACTCGCAATTGTTGAAAACGATACGTCAATTTATTTCGACAAATTATGTACAAAAACACGCACTTAAACTTACGAATAACTTGCTAATAATTCACTACTATAATCGGTCTATTAACTTCGTGTTAATATCTCACGACCACTACAGTACGATGTCTGTGACTGACTGACTGGTGCGCGACCCCGGCCCTATATATAGGATCGTCCATTTCTCTCGAACTTTCCGGCAGCCTTCGACGTCCGGAAAGTTCTCGTATTATTAGGACCGCAAGTCACAGATAACGCAACTAAAACCTAGACTAAGAATACAACCTTAAGATAAATCAACCTAATACTACACTAAACCTAAATAAATTCCAATTATAAAATTTAAATAACTTAAATTTGTAACACTATCCTCCTCTTCAAATTTGATCGTCTCGATCAATATTTCCCAGGTAAGGTTTTAGTCTGTCTAGATGAACAACTTTCATCTTGGACTTCGGGCTTCTCTGGATTCGGTAGACTACATCATTAATTCTCTTAACAACTTTATAAGGCCCTTCCCATGGTGGTGTCAACTTAGGTGATCTTCCTTTCTTGCGTTGAGGATTGTATAGCCAGACTTGATCATTCTCTTTGAACCCTGAAGACTTTGCTTTCAGGTCATATCTCGCTTTCATGCGGTCACTGGCTATTTCTATTCGCTCTCTAACCACTTCATGGATATCGTGCAGCTTTTGTCTTAAACGTTCGACATAGTCATTAACCTCTAAGTGTGCTTCTTCAGGTGAACCAAACATGATATCACATGGTAAACGCAGTTCTCTACCAAACAGGATACTAGACGGAGTAGCTCCTGTCGTATTGTGAATGGCGGTTCTATAGGCCATCAAAAACAATGGAATATATTAGTCCCAATCTGTTTGGTGCTCATCAACAACTTTGCAAAGATGTTCTTCTATTGTTTTATTTAATCTTTCAACCATACCATCTGACTGCAACTGTAGCGGCCTCTTGGTTAGGCAAAGCAAAAACTTCTGGCCATTTGCTAAAGTAATCCATGACAACAAGGTTGTATTTGTTGCCCTTTTTAGTTTCTGGAAATGGTCCGGCCACATCAATAGCAATGCGTTCGAATGGCAGACCTACGTTATATTGTTTCATTTGACCTCTGGACCTTGTTTTGGGACCTTGGCTGGCTGCACAAGTCGAACATCGGCGGCACCAGTTTTTCACATCTTGAAAGTAATTGATCCAATAAAATCGGTTTCGAATTTTGTCCATGGTTTTATTTATGCCTAGGTGCGCGCCTGATTTTCCACCATGGCATTCGGCCATTATATTGTCTACCATGCTCCTAGGAACCACTACTTGATTAACCACAGTAAGGCCATCGGCACTTTCCCAGGCACGTTTAAGGATGTTTTCTTCTACTATCAGTGAATCCCATTGTGCCCACAGTGATTTGAATATCACCCCTTGGTTTGCGATATCTTGCCATGATGGTCGTGGCTTGTTCTCTTCTTTCAATCGCAAGATAGGTCCTACATCTTTGTCGTTAAGTTGTGTGGTTCTAATCGAAGCCGACATCCATTCTTCATCTGGTTCTAACTTTATCTGGCGCACGTAGGTAATTCCTTCTTTCTGGTCAATTTTCCTGCAATGTTTACAATCCTCAGGGTAAGGTCTTCTGGACAATGCATCTGCATTATTATGCACCCTTCCCGCTCGGTGCTTAATTTGATAATGGTATTGTTGTAGCTTTTCTATCCATCTCGCGACATGCCCCTCAGGTTGTTTCATTTTCATGAGCCACTGTAACGCAGCATGATCCGTTCTAATCAGAAACTCTTGTCCGTAGAGATATTTGTAAAAGTGATCTACGGATTTAACTATGGCTAGGAGCTCCTTTCTAGTAACAAAATAATTTCTCTCTGGTTCGGATAGCTTCTTGCTGAAAAATTCGATGACCCGTTCTTCTCCATCTTGTACTTGGGAGAGTACTGCTCCTATGCCATCGTTGCTCGCATCAGTATCTAATATGAATTTTCCTTTTGGAATGGGATATGCAAGAATCGGACTAGAACATAATGCTGCTTTTAGTCTTCTAAATGCTTGGTCACATTCGGTATTCCATTTGTAAGAAGCTTTATCTTCTGTAAGTCTATGTAATGGAGACGCTATTTTGGCGAATCCTTCTACAAATCATCTGTAGTATGTACACAGACCCAAAAAGCTTCTCAATTCATGTTTGTCACGAGGCTGAGGCCATTCTTTTATTGCTTGTAACTTCTTTTCGTCGGTATGGATGCCTTCTCGGGAAACGACGTGACCCAGGAACTCAACTTTTTCTTGGAACAGAAAACATTTCTTTGAGTTCAATTTAAGATTTGCGTTCTTGATTCTTGAGAATACTTCTCGTAAATTATCTAGATGATCTTGAAATGATTTCCCCATTACTATGACATCATCCAAATAGACTAGGCAGGTTTTCCAAGTAAGGCCTCGTAGAACGACTTCCATTAGTCTTTCAAATGTAGCTGGGGCATTGCACAGGCCAAATGGCATCACATTAAACTGATAAAGTCCACTTCCAGCAGAGAATGCAGTCTTCTCTTTATCTCTTTCAAAGATTCCTACTTGCCAATACCCACTTTTCAGGTCAAGAGTAGAAAACCAATATGATCCTGCCAATGTTGTTAATGTGTCGTCTATTCTTGGCAGTGGGTAACTATCTTTCTTGGTCACATCGTTAAGTTTCCTGTAGTCGACACAAAATCTACTACTTCCATCCTTTTTAGTGACCAACACCACAGGAGATGACCAAGGACTTGATGACTCTTCAATAACACCGTCGCTGAGCATTTTATTAATGAGATTGTGAACTTCTTCTTGCTTGGCCATTGGTAGTCTTCTTGGGGGTTGTCTTATCGGTTGGGCATCGCCAGTGTTGATAGCATGTTGAATAAGGTTTGTGCGTCCCGAACTACTCCTAGTTTCGAAGATATTACTTTGTTCTTCTATAAACTCTCTCGCTTTACTAAATTCTTCTGGAGTGAGATGTTGCCAAGTTGACTCAAATTGCTGAAGTACCTCCATTGGTAACTTGCTTGTATCCTCGGAAGTTGGCTCTTCACATCTTGTTACTTTCTGTACTGGTTCAAATAATGCTACCACCTCCCCCTTATTAATTTTGACACTATTTGGGAAAATATTGGCGACTCTAATCGGGATGTCTTTATCGGTTTTAACTAGTGATTTTGCAACGAGGTAGGTGTTGGGTGTGTTTTGTTGGCTTATGAGTCCGACGCAGCTTGATGTTTTACTTTCCAGCCTCCCAAAAATTATGGTCTCACTGTTACCGACTAGTCTTGTTGTGCATACTGCCACTACCTTTATTGGTTCTTTATTGATGTGACTAATTGACAAAATGAACTCTTCGTTCCCAAATCTTAGGGTATTAAGTTTATTATCAAACGCAAATCCATGTTTACTTATCAGGTCCATTCCCAAAATAAATTCGTCTTCTATGTCTGCAACTAATACCGAGTGGCGAATCTTCAACCTCCCCAGCTGTAGGTCTATGTCTGTCTGCCCCAACACGTCGGCGGATTCTCCAGTCACAGTCTTAAGTGTTATTTTCTTTTCTGTTGGTCGAATTTTATATCTCGTTGCAATTTTGAACTTAAGCAATGATATGGCAGCACCAGTGTCTACTGTTATATTAACTTTTCTTCCATTAATAAGTCCGTCGATGTTAAGACTGTCAGCAGTATGTTTTAGGCTCTTGATCGAGTAAATTTTGGGGGCTAAATTCCCATTAGCCAACACCCGCCCCTCTGCGTTGACTAGTTTTAGTTTTTCCTGATCTCTTCTTCGGTACTCTGTCCCACTAGATGGTGAGCGAGACCTCATTTTGACACGACAATCGCGTTGAATATGCCCTGTACGTCCGCATCTGAAACACTTTACATTTGGAGGAGATCGTCTACTTTCTTTCAAAGAATCAATCTTCTCTATCAGTGATTGAAACAGTTGGTTTAGCGTTTTTAAGTTGACCTCATCTCCAGTGCTCATTTCTTCTCCCTCCTGAATTGAAACAGCTCTTACTTTTGGCCTGGACATATTATTTGATGATTCAATTTCAAGGGCTCGAATCAACACTTCACTGCTGTTATGGAAGCGTTCTCGACGAAGTAATTTTGCTAAGTCCGTGTCTCGCAAGCCGTTAATAAAGCGATCTACCGTGAAGGGATCTCTGTCATTTTCTGGCATTTCTGGGTAAGCCAAGTACATCAGTCTCCTGATATCCGCTTCATATTCTTGTAATGACTCCCCTGCTCTTTGTTGACGAACATTTAATTCTGACCAATGTAAATTTCGCAAGTGTTCGTCTCCATACCTTCTTTCTAGCGCTGCCACTAAAGCGTTATAATTCTGTTTTTGTTCGACTGGAATGGACCGTAAAAGTCCGAGTGCAGTGTAACAGAATTTCCCATATTTTATTTTGAATATTTCTCAGATGTTTTGTTAAGGTCTATTTCTTTAAATATAATATAATATCGGCTAGAGTTTTTTTCCCATAGCAGAAAAACATGTGGTTCGTATATTTTACACTCTTAAAGACCAGACAAGAGAGCTTTTCTAATTTTGACATAATATTTGTGATTTTAGGAAAATATATCGCCAATAAATGTCACACTTTAAACACACTCTTAAGCTTTAAAAATTTTAAGTGGCTTTTAGACTCAGACCACAAGACCCTTGTCTATTGATTTATACTTTTCTTAATGTTTTCGGATTTAGTGACAGATATATATAGACCGAGAAATATTTTATATTATTATTATTATATTTATGTTGCGAATTTTCTTGTCACGATCATACATATGAACAGAACTTTTAAAGTTGATTATAGCGATATCAAAAACGACAAAATTGAGTTATTTTTTAGATTTGGTGGACTTTGTTTCCTTATTTGATTTTCAGGTAAATAGATCCAGTTTTCACTGATTTTCCGTGTCACTTAATCATATTGATTTCGTTTGGATTTCGTAGTATTGCAAGTTTCAAAGGTTTTGACCAGTGGTTCATAAAATACTTCAAAGTGGTTAATTAGTAATTACTAAATGTAGAAAAATCAAACAATTACTAAAGGCTATGTAAATATAAGATTTGATTTGTCATATTTTTTTAAGAGAAAATTGGAAATTTTCTGGGAAATAGCAGTTGAGTTTTTCACCGGGTTTTCTCAACTTAGGCTATATGCCAACCCGGTTTCGATTTTAAAAGCAAAAAATCGTAGGCACTTTCTTTAAAGGCAAAGTGATTTTTTTTTAATTGGTCAATTTTGATAAATAATTAATAAATTTTAAACTGGACATTACTAGGATGTTCGTTTCATTTTTTAGATCAGTTTAGGTAACTTTTGAAGTAGCTTTCTTTGTTTTCCTAAATTAGGTAATCTAGGGTGACTTTGAGCTTTAACTGAATTTTCTTATTTGTGGGTGTTCCCGTGGGACGTCTTTAAGAGTAGGCCATCTTTACTTAAATTAAGTCAGGGAAAATTTGATGTTTTGTTCTTTTTTTGTGTCACTGACTTTATTTCTTGTCTCTGTTTTTAAACACAAAATTTTAGGAATAATATGTATATGTATAGGTTTTTTCCAATTCAGGGACGCCTACCCAAATATGTCAAATAAGAAGGGATAAATCTGAGAGCAGTTTTTTTCAAGTTGTAAAGTTAAAATTTAGTTCCGTCTTAGAGTTTTGAAAAGTCAGTCGGGTTTTAAAATATAAGCGCGTGCAAACTTTAACTTTTGTAAGTAATGTCAAGTATCAATTATTACACTGCCTCAACCCTTTCTTTATTTGACAAACTTGGATAATTTTAGACAATTCTGTGTATTTTCTTTTGATATGTGGGAAACTATTTTGGGATCAAAATGGGTTTTAAATCCGTTGATTAAGATATGGGTAATGTTGGTTTTTTTTATTAATTTATCAAGTTTTTGCCTATACTTGGGATTTTTATTTAAAGTCTAAAAAAATTGGGAACAGGGTGGAAATAGAATTGCCTAAAATAAAACATGATTTAGCTTAGTTTGTTTAATTTTGTCAAATAATTAATTTTGTCACATTTTTCTTAAATTGTTTTTTAATTTGTCATATTTTCATATTTTCATCTTTTTATTTTAAAATATACACTTGCCTAGTCCAGAAACAAGGCCTTTTTATTTAACAACAAAATTAAAAATAAAACTACAAATCTGATAAACAACCTATCGATTATTTAATGTTAGAGCAAGCTGAGTATACTAGTGTATTATAGCTAAAAATTGGTAAAAAGCTAATTCAGATCAAATCAAGAAGTTTAGTTAATCTCAGATTGGCCTGATCTAAATAACTTTGATGGGCAGTTCATATCAGGTACATGTCAAAACAAAACAGTGAAATATAGTGAAAAAGAAATATTATCCAATCGAGCAGCAGTTGTCTAGAGGTTTAAGATTTGAATTGGTAAGTAAGCTTACTCATGTACTAACAAGACTGTAGAACGCCAACATGGATTCAGCCCCGAGAACTACTTTGTTTTTCCAGAAATCTACATTGTTTCAGATGAAGCGCACCAGGAAAGACTCGCATGTGTCATCTTGGTGTTGTGTTCCACTCTATCTCTGTTTCTATTGGGTATTACTATCTCACAAAATATTCACATAAAACCTAAATAAAGTAGTTGCCTTAAATAAATAATTAAATAAATATACATAATGACCGCTCGCCCGTTACAAATTGGTTGTCAGTACAGCTGGGGTGTTTTAGTTTGTCAGAATCATAATAAATGTTATACTGCTAACTTTATTAACAAATTGGGAGCCTGTGTTTCACAGAGAAATGGCAAATAAAACGTTGGTAGATTCCAGTTTATTTTTTTTAGTGTATAGTTCAATATTAAACATTGGTAGAATCTGTTTTTAATTTTTACTTTTATTTAGTTTTTTTTAGCAAACTTAAACCGTTGGTAAAAAACAGATTACTTAAATTATTAATTTTAGTAGGTAAATTCAAAATTTTGGTAAATTTCTCTTCTTTTTATTTAATGAAACTTGAATGTAAAACGTTGGTACTATTTTTTTTTAATAGGTAAACTTAAAAAGTTGGTATTTCCTTTGTTTTATTAAACTTTGGTATTAAACATTGGTATAAAATCGATCTTAGAGGTTATTTTGGTCCAATTTGGAGAAGTTATACTGCTAACTCTCAATTTTAAAATTAAAAGCACCTAGGAAAAGTTTGGTTATACTGCTAACTGAACTCAATCAAGTATTTTTGTTTCTTTTTTAATTATTTCTTTTTGAAAAAAATTTAACATTATAGAACGATATGAGTGATAATAAATTGGTACAACACATAGAAGCCGCTAAAGCGTGAAAAAAACAGGCGACGACAGAAATTCAAGTCATCTAAAAAACTACCAGATATCACCTAGAACTTCACTTCTAGAAATTCCAGAAGACGCTAAAGCGTGAATATTAATTTTTGCATGTAGTGTGTATTTCTTTCAGCACTAACAAAATAATAGTTAATAAGATAAGAAAGATAATATATAGCGCTCTATAAGCTGCTGCTTTGCGCTACTACATTGCTGTTTTTAAAATTGGTAGACGGATCAACAAAATTTTAATTCGGAACCCTAGCTAAATTTTTATTTAGTTAGTAAAGTTGTTAGTTGAATTAATGATTTTTGACCTTAATTTACATGTATTATTTTAACAGATAGAGATTATAAAAATCGAAAATTGGTATAAAATTAATAATTGCTGATTGTAAATTAAGTTAATTCAAAATACGTTAAATTAACTTTCGATACCAATAACATGGATGATTTTTCCCTACTACCTATTTATTATTATAAGCGGTGAGAAACCATTTGCATTAAATCATTTTATTACAGTACGAAATGGCAATTTGCATAAATGAAAAAAAACCTTTATTTTGGGTACAATTCTACCAGTAAACGATTAAACTACCCTTTAATTATTACCCCTTGTAAAATCTAAGCCCTTGCGGTAGCCGACTAAACTGTTGAGCTCAGTAGATGTAAGTCAATAGCGAGGCAGAATTCTGGAAAACACGCCTAATTAACTCTCTGCCTGAAAATATCACCCAATTTATGTACTGTTCCTTCTTTTGACGGATATTGGAAATTGACCCTTCTTGCGCAATAGAATACTCTATATGTCTATTAGAGTCTTATCCCATATTTTTTTATTTTAAATCGCCAAATTTATTTGATTACTCTACCTTTGTGATGATCTCAGTTGCTAAACTCTAGCAAAATTTGTTACACAGACACGTTTTGTAATTATTTAAATCAAATTAGCGCAAATAATTTGTAATAGCATAAAAATTTTTTTATAAAAAAATAAACAAGTAGGTAGTATTGAAAATTGCAGAGTCTTGCCTTATCTATAAGTGTTATTAAGTTTTGCTTTGGAAAATAGGTATCTATAGGTATTCAATAAGTTTTTTTTTCTCAATAGTATTGTATTTCATGTGATTCTATGATGAATGTTATGTGTAAATCATCCTGTGATTTTTTTTAAATATGTTATTAATCGACTCGTTTGATTCCCATCGTAGACGAATGTCAGTATTTTAAGTAGGTATATATTTCTTTCTTGATTTAAATGTAAGGAAACGGAGGGTAATATCGTTCAGCGGGTAAAAATGATCACCTACAAATCTGTAAAACTGGGAGAAAAAAAAATGACAACGTCGCTAACATGCGGCTGTGTCATTTATTAAAAAGAAAAAGTATATAATCTTAAGTGATCGATATTTCCCCACCATCCCCGACTTGCGATTGTTTAACTTTGTACTTGAATCAGATACTAATGATTTTCTTGCAAGAAACTAATTTATAAATTTTAAGCTCTCTGACTCATTCTGGAGCAGCTATAGAAAAGAACCAGCTATAGTATTTAAAAGATAAAACAAAATAGCAACACTGTTGTTTAAAATTTAAAATGGACACCATCAACTACTTCCTATATTAATAATAAGATCATTGTATTACATATCTTTGAAATCCTATTTTAGAAATCGCCAAATGTTGCCAAAATTGATATAAGAATATTTTTGCTATAACTATGGAAATGTACGTAATTAGACTAAGCACAATACCTAAGTATGTGCCAAGTATCATCTCTACCGTAAGTTTTTCTGTTACATTATTGAAGTATTTAGAGGTAATCCACTTCTAGGCTATTATCACTTCTGATCTAACCCAACCATGGCTAACCTATTAAAGAATTATTTAATCTTACTTTTTAACTGCACAAAGTCTTAAAATTCGACATTTACTTCAAAGGGTTATGCCCAAACCAAATCTTACCTAACTTAACCTAACCAAAGCTAAGCTAACCTTGCTCTAAACGTCTAATACTAGAATATAACTACTACTACTATGTCGGTTTAGAACGTTTTTGTCCAACGCCTATTCTCCACCTCCTTCGATCCTGAAAGTCATCTTCTGTCAGATTCTTTTGACTCATTGACCTTTGGATTGACTGTGGCCATTCTAGTTTAGGACGTCCTCTTTTTCTGCGCCCTACTGGTTGCCACTCTAGGACCTGTTTTGGTAATCTTTCGTCGTTCATCCGTTGTACATGGCCGTACCATATGAGTTGCCTTTTAGTGATGTCATCCGTTATGCTTCCCTCGATTCCCATTCTTTCTTTTATGATCTCATTTCTTATGTGATCTAATCTAGATATTCTCATTGATCTTCTTATTGCATCCATTTCGACACTTTCCATTTTTTTTTGTATTTTTCTGTTACGCGACAAGTCTCTATTCCATACAACAGCGTGCTTTTTACCATTGTTTCATATATGTTAAATTTTACATTCTTTCTTATCTCTCTGCTCTATAAGAATATAAGCTTGTCTTAAAATAGTATAGTACTATATGTTTGACAATTATTTTTGTTGTTCGTATAAACTATTAGGACAAATTCTTTAATATCAATTAAAAATAAAAATAAAAAAATAACTTGTATTCTTCGCCTGATTCCTAAAATAAATAAATACAAACAAAAATAAACATTACTTTCTTAACCTTTAAAACTTGTTTGCATTATTAATCCTCTAATCCTTTGCTTTGAAGTAGTCTTTCCTACTTACTACCTCCTCACTTTTCATTAAAAAAAATTCTAAGTTGTTAAATACACTAAGGTCATACACCGTACCTTTATTGAAAGGTAGGTGAACAAGTTTCCCAACTTGTTTTTATTTTTGTAAATAATTATATTCTCTAATTTTCACTTAAAATTAGAGAAGCTATCTCTCTTAGTTTTTTAATATTTTTGGGTTACATTTTCTACGCTTACAAGCGTTTTTAGAATATTATTTTGATTTACTTTACGCTATATCTTCTTTCATATTTTAAATTTAAACTTCGCGCGCTTCTTCCAGCAATGAAGGATTTGAGACAAGCGGCTAAATTCGGCCTGGCAGACGAAAACGCCGATTGTCTGCGAGAACAACTCAACCACGCGCCACGTGCAAGGAAAGTCACCGCACCGCTATTATTTTATATTAAAATTGTGGAAACTATTAATTTTACGCTTTAGTTTATTAGATATTAGTGTTTGGAACATTTTGAACTATAGAACAATGGAGAGTCTGGTACTTCGCGTATAATCGGGCTGGTCAGCCAAGTAGCTACGAAAGACATCTAATGGTAAGTCGTTTCTTGATAATTTTTCATTGCTACGCTATTTTTAGTATTTAAGTTTTTAGGCTCTTTTTTCCCTGTTGGAGCCCTGTGGAAAGATACAGTCCCTCTTAACTCCCCCACGTTTTTCTCGAGCTATCTCGAGTGGTCCTTCGGTATATTTTATTTTCTACAGAAGGCCTAACCTCACCATTTGGTCCAGGTTCGAGCCTGATAACAGGACCCCGGGAAAAATTAAAGTCTAAATCGCATTTTGTTAAAAATAAAATTTTTAATAAATACGCATGACCTTGATCTTTTTGCTGTACTAGCAGTAAAAATAACAAGTAAAAAAGTACCGAACGCGCATTGTTTTCGCGCATTTCCTACCTCTTTTTGGCTTGGCGCCTGCACGTAGGAAAAGTTTCTAACACCACGATATTAGAGAGGTAAATGAGACTTGTTTACATTTTTTATCGCCTATTTTCTTTTCTTTTAAATGCTTTTAATTTTTAAATATTAAAAATTTCGGAAACTAATCGTTCACCTGTTTTAACGGAGTTTTTTAAAAACATTACAATGAGTACGCAACTTAAGAAGTTAGAAGCACTCCGTAATGTGCAACATAATCGCCTTAATACTCTTCATAACTTAGCTAATGCATGCCTAACGGATGATACAAAAAAACCGTGTTTACAGGTTCGACTTATCGACCTTGATGAAATTAAAGAAACATTTTTTATTTATCAAAATCAAATAATAGAGGCTTATTCGGCAAGTCCGGAGAGACTGGAAGAAGAAAATGAACGCCTTACTGAGTTTGACGACAGCTTCTATGATATTAAAAGAATTCAAAAACAACTATTTGAGGTGAAAATTGAAGCTCCTCAACCTCAAAACTTAACGCAAATTTCAAATTCTTCTGATCCAGACCGCTTTATGGCGTCTTTAATGCCAAGACTGCGCATTGTCGAATTTCATGGCGACATCACTAAGTTTCCAACCTTTATAGATATGTACAATAGTTCTGTACACAATAATCCTAGTATTCCTACAAACGCTAAATTTAATTTGTTACTGTCCTACCTAAAAGGACCGCCTTTAAACGTAGTTAAACATTTACAAATAACCGACGCTAATTATATAATCGCTTACAATACGCTTCTAAAACGCTATCATAACCCCCGCTTATCGGCTCAAACTTATTGGCGCTCCGTGTATAATTTTCCCGCTCTCAAAGACGACAATCCAGAAACGCTGCGCACGCTGCTTGATGTTTTTTCAGAAAACATTGAGGCTTTAAAAACTCTAAATTACGACACTGATCAATGGTGTTTTCCGCTCGCTAACATTTTACTAGATAAATTGCCTGAGGTACTACTTTCGCGCTTTGAACTAACTAATTCTAGGTCTAATGTAATGCCCAAATATCACGAAATTTATAATTTCCTTGAAACTCAATGTAATTCGCTTTATTCGCTACAATCTAAAAATAGATTTAAAAATAATAAACAGTTTTATAAAAATAACGCCTCGCCTTATTATACAAAAACGCTACTTGGTACGGAAAATACTCATTCTAAAGATAGATGCGCTTTTTGTGATTCTAACACACATTCAATATATTTATGTCACGCATTTAAAGGTAAATCTGCCTACGAACGCTATGCTTACGCTAAAAATAAAAAACTATGTTTAAATTGTTTAAGCTCAATACATTTAACAAATTCTTGTCAAAGTCTACGCTCATGTCGCTATTGCCCTGGTAATCAAAGACATCACTCATTAATTCATTTTGAGCGAAATTTTAATTACTCTAGTTCCCAAAATCAAAATAGATCACATTTTGATGCTAACGTGAATTTCTCACAAAATCTCTCTAATATTTCTCCCAACGCATCTCCAAGTAGTGCACCACGTGGTTACTTGGCCAGCCAGCAAAGTTTTAGATCCCCGGCTACTGGTTGTCCGCTTCAAAATTACTCTACTCAAAATAAGTTCCCTCAAAGTGCCTCTTCTCAAAATAATCAAAATTTTACTTCGACGTCTTCTAATTCACAAGTACCAATCGCAACTCCTTCAGGTTCTAACCCCACGCATTGTGGTTTTATTTCTGCGCAATCGCAAGTTTTATTGTCAACTATCCTAGTAAAAATTCAAGACGTCCGCGGTAACTTTCAAACAGTTAGAGCCGTTTTAGACAGCGGTTCGCAAAACACTTTTTGTTCTCAAAAATTAGCGCAACAATTGGGCCTTCCAAGACAACCCTTATGTTCAAATATACAGGGGGTTGGAGGCAACTCTCTTACTTCTGATCTAGGATCGATTTTTATTAAAATTTGTAATTTTCAAAAACCAGATATTTTTGTGTCTACGCAAGCGATTATTTTGCAAAAAGTTTGTACTGATTTACCGTCAGTAAAAATAAATACAGAAAATTGGCATTTTATAAAAAATTTACCCTTAGCAGATCCCACTTTTTACAACCCTTCGCCTATAAATTTACTAATTGGTATGGATCTATTTCCACTAATTATACAGGGTGAAAAAATCGCTAGCGATGATCCAAATCATCCCTTTGCTATGGGAACTATTTTCGGCTATATTTTGATGGGACAAATAAATCAACCCTTAATTTCTACCCCGCCAATTAATGCTCTTTTTTGTCAAAATGAAAATGACTCGCTTTCGCAATTAATTTCAAAATTTTGGGAAACCGACTGCGTCCCCCAAAAAACTCATTTGAAACCAGAGGATGAAATTTTTGAAAATTATTTTAAACAGAGCGTGTCGCGTAATCAAGACGGCCGGTATACTGTCTCCCTGCCCTTTCGCACATTTGAGAATCCACCGCAGTTTCCTGCAATAAAACAAGTCGCGCTAAATCGTTTCTTATCTTTAGAAAAAAAACTGCTTCGCGATAAAAACTTGTATTGTGAATATTCTAAATTTATGAATGAATATTTGGAATTGGGTCATATGGACTATGACTCAGAAAAAGAAGACGATTCAGACAGCTATTTCATTCCACATTTCGCTGTTGTTAAAAATGAAGCTATCACTACTAGGACAAGGGTAGTTTTTAATGCGAGTATTACTGACCCTTTTACGCATATTTCGCTTAATCAAGTATTATTATCGGGTCCAAAACTACAAAAAGATATTATTCAAATATTATTACATTTTCGCCTTAACCCTGTGACGCTCACCTGCGATATTCAAAAAATGTATCGTGGTATAAATATCAACCCTGATCATCAAAAATACCAAAAAATATTTTGGCGGTTTAACCCTAATGAAAAAGTTTCCGTTTTTAAACTACGAACTGTCACTTACGGAGTGAACTGTTCACCATATCTCGCTTTACGCACCCTTCAGCACTTAGCTGAGTCCGAATATGATAACTACCCTCACGCTGCTCAAGTTATACTTAACGATACCTATATTGATGACGTCACTACTTCATGTAAAACGGTTCAAGAGGCGTTAAATTTGCAGCATGAGCTTACGGAGTTATTAGGAAACGCTGGCTTGAAATTACACAAATGGTCTAGCAATCGCTCAGAAGTGATCTCTCATTTAGATCCCTCCTTAGTCAACCCCGCAGTTTTATCTCTCGATTCGGATGACGTCACTAAGGTCTTAGGCTTGTGCTGGCATCCTTCATACGACGAGTTTCGATTTAACATATTACCTAATCAGCAAAGCTGTACTAAAAGGACGCTTCTCTCTTTTTTAGCACGCTGCTATGACCCCCATGGGTATCTTACCCCAGTAACATTCACTTTAAAATATTTGATTCAACAAATTTGGTTACTTGGTATTTCCTGGGACGCCACGCCTACTTTAGAAATTTCGTCAGTGGACACTCTATCAATCTGAATTTCAAGTTTTAGAAAAATTTAGTTTACCCCGCCACATTGACATCACCAACGCCGAATCCATCGATCTCTGTGGTTTTTGTGATGCGAGTGAACGAGGGTACGCATGCGTAATATACTTACGTGTCTTACGAAACGCTAAATATCACATATATTTTGTTCTTGCGAAAAGTCGCATCGCTCCACTTAAAAAATTTGTTAGTATTCCGAGAATAGAACTTCTAGCCGCTACTCTTTTATCTGAGGTCTTAAAATACACATATGATATATTTATAAAAAGGTTCACAATAAATAATATTTACGCTTTTTCGGACGCAATGGTTGTTTTACACTGGATAAAATCCCATCCAAGTAAATGGAAAACTTTTGTCGCAAATCGTGTTAGTCTTATCCAAGATAATATTAATCCAGAATGTTGGTTATATACCCCCACCTTTCTCAATAGTGCCGATGTAGCCAGCCGCGGCTGCTCGCCGAGTGAGCTTTTAAATCATCCCCTATGGTGGGCCGCCCCTAGTTTTTTACAAGAATCTTTCGAAAACTGGCCAACAAAAACCTCGCAAGTCAAAATAAATGACAGTTTAGAGACTGAGGAACGAAAAAATGTTGCTCTGATTTCTTGTGACCGAATAACGGAAAATTTTTTAGATTCGCTTTTAAATAATAAATCCGATTTTTACGCTATTCAACTACTTTTAGCCCGCAGTTTACGATTCATAAATAATTGTAGACTATCCGCAGACGTCAGAAAAAAGACAAATATAGATTATATCGATCTCTTTAACGCTTTAAAATGTTTGGCTAAGCACGAACAACAAAAATACTTTTCTGAAGTAATTCTTAACCTTCAAAACCAGAAAAAATGCATAAAACCCATACAAAAATTGAATCCCTTTTTAGACCAGGATGGTCTTATAAGAGTTGGAGGACGCATTCAACAAGCCATGACTATTTCTTACGGACAAAAACATCCTCTTCTTTTACCCAAGGAAAGTAGACTTTCTTATATTTTTATTGAATATATACACAAAAAATATTTGCATGTCGGAGTGCAAACAGTCCAATATCTCATTAGTCAAATTTTTTGGATTTTATCTGCCAAACGCTTAATTAAAACGGTTTTATCCAAATGTGTTCGTTGCTTTCGCGTCAAACCGCATTCTTATGAGCAAATCATGGGACAAATTCCGTCCTACCGCTTGATTCCACAAAAGCCTTTTACTTTTAGTGGAGTAGATTTTAGTGGTGCTATACCTATCACTCTCAGTAAACACAGAGGTGTAAAAACACAAAAAGCATATATCTGCCTTTTTATTTGTCTAAATACTAAAGCTTTACATCTCGAGTTAGTGTCAGATCTAACTTCGGACGCTTTTTTAGCTGCGCTACGTCGCTTTGTTGCCCGAAGAGGTTACATAAAAACTCTTTTTTCAGATAATGGCACAAATTTCGTTAAATCAAGCAAAGAATTGCTTGATCTTGCAAGAAATGCTTGCACGCAACAAGCTATCGCCTGGAATTTTATCCCTCCATCAGCTCCCCACTTCGGCGGTCTTTGGGAGTCAGGGATAAAATCAGTAAAAACTCACTTAATTCGTACCATTGGCTCGCAAATTCTAAGTTATGAGGAGTTGTACACGGTTCTTTGTCAAAATGAGGCGATTTTAAATTCTCGCCCCTTGACCCCGCAATCTACCGACTGTAACGATCTACAGGTTTTAACACCGGGACATTTTTTAACACATGGACCTTTAGTTTCTGTTCCTGATGAAGATTTTTCAAGTAAACCTGAGAATCGGTTATCGCGATGGAACTTGGTCCAACGAATACAAGCCGATTTTTGGCGTCGTTGGAGCCAAGAATTTTTACATACCCTTCAAGTACGAAATAAATGGTTGGAACCATGCGCAGAGCCAAAAATAGGTACCCTCGTTCTTATCAAAGACGAGTTATCACCGCCCCTTCAATGGCGGGTAGGTCGCATTATTGAAATTTTTAAAGGGCCTGATGGGCACGCTAGGGTGGCAAATGTTCGTACCGCGTCCGGTATCTTTAAACGACCTTTAGTCAAGCTTTGCCCCCTTCCAATTGATTCAGATTCACCTACCGAAAAATGATGCTCATTTTGGTGGGCCGAATGAACAAGTTTCCCAACTTGTTTTTATTTTTGTAAATAATTATATTCTCTAATTTTCACTTAAAATTAGAGAAGCTATCTCTCTTAGTTTTTAAATATTTTTGGGTTACATTTTCTACGCTTACAAGCGTTTTTAGAATATTATTTTGATTTACTTTACGCTATATCTTTCCATATTTTAAATTTAAACTTCGCGCGCTTCTTCCAGCAATGAAGGATTTGAGACAAGCGGCTAAATTCGGCCTAGCAGACGAAAACGCCGATTGTCTGAGCGAACAACTCAACCACGCGCCACGTGCAAGGAAAGTCACCGCACCGCTATTATTTTATATTAAAATTGTGGAAACTATTAATTTTACGCTTTAGTTTATTAGATATTAGTGTTTGGAACATTTTGAACTATAGAACAATGGAGAGTCTGGTACTTCGCGTATAATCGGGCTGGCCAGCCAAGTAGCTACAAAAGACATCGAATGGTAAGTCGTTTCTTGATAATTTTTCATTGCTTCGCTATTTTTAGTATTTAAGTTTTTAGGCTCTTTTTTCCCTGTTGGAGCCCTGTGGAAAGATACAGTCTTAACTCCCCCACGTTTTTCTCGAGCTATCTCGAGTGGTCCTTCGGTATATTTTATTTTCTACAGAAGGCCTAACCTCACCAGTAGGAAACAAACCAAACTCTACATTTTAAATCAGATATCTTTGCTTGCTGTAAGTATAATAAGTTTGGATATCATCATTACTTTTGTATAATGATAATACTGTATTGATAACATTTGAAATTTAATTTTGCACCATCTTTGGTGAACACACGTAAATTGTTACCAAAATTATCTATGCAATCTGATAATATTGATAACTCAAAAACTATCTATCTTAATGTAAAGTAACTAGTACAACACTGCCTGGTAACCAATGTTCCATAGTAATGAACATTTAAGCCATTAAATATATAAAGCATCATAAAATAAAATTATTATTATTATTAATGACTAAACTGAAATATATTTAAAACATGTTTAACTTGGAAAAACAAAATCTTACATGCTTATAATCTTAATCCTTTAACAGTAAGAAATAATCAAAAATTCTTTAAAGTTATAACATTTTTAATTAAATAAACCACCCAAAATGTAATATTAAGCTAAAATCAAGCAAAAATGTATAAGCTATTAATTAACTATAAAAAAGAGAAAAGTCTTGTAATTTCAGTAAACAGAATAAACATTAACTTTTAAGAGGATTCATAGAAGAGGACATGAGACCTTCTTGATAAAAATCCACTCTTGATAAAATAACCGAAAAATCATCAAAACCTTTTCCTTTGCTTAAGTTTTCTTTTTCTTTCAATTATAACAAGTTATAAAAAAATAAATAAATTAAAGATGATAAAAAAAACCAAAATGAACTTTCAATTTGTTTTTATAACAAATCATTAATTAGGACATTATTAATGATTTGATTGACCTAATAAAGACACTAAGATCTTTTTAAAACTTTGTTTTTTTTGAATAACAACATTAACAAACGAAAAAAGTCAACACATTCTTAATTTCAATAAAAATGGTTAAATTGGTAACTACTGTTAACCTAACCTTAACCAATCTGACTATTTATCGATAATTTCTTTTGATATGCTTAACCATAATCGAATCTGATCTAACTAGAAAAGGTCATAAAACTTAAACCTAAATATTATTCTAATGTAGGAAACAAGGTAATTTTTCTGAAGAAACTTTTTCTGCAAAGTTTTACTTTTAGGTAATCAAACTTGTGTTTAACTGCAAAATGATTTGTAATCTCTAATTATCAAAATATCTCCTAAAAACATTAAAGAAGAAAAACAAATTTCTTTTAAAACTAACGACATAGGTAAATGAAAATACTTCTAATTTATTAACTTCAATGCTTTTTGACCATTAAAATCGAAACATAAAGGGTTATTTCCTTTATAAATTAAATAATATAGCTAATTTTTCTTAAAAAAAAAACCTAGCATAAATCAGAACTTGACAAGCATTAAAAAAAACAAGCACTATTTTAACATTAACTTTTCGACAAAAATCTATCATTAAAATCGGTTCAGTAAATCCCATGATATCCTAAGCCTAAAAAGATCAACTAAGAAAACCTATAGCCAGTTTTGGAAACTTGCTATGTGAAACCAGAGAGAATATACATTATTCTTCTTCTTAGACTTCATCTTCTACTTATCCTTTTGCAATAGACATAAATGTGTTTTATTAAATTTGATTTCTTATTTGATCGTTTTACATTTGTTTGAAATGCACAAGCAATGTTTTGCAATAATAAATAAAATAATAATAACATATAAAATAATAATTAACTTAACAAAAATAATATAATAGGCGTTAAATAAATTACTTGCTGTTAAAAGTAATGGATATCTATGATCTGAGATTAAAAAATCAATTTTTACTTAATAAAAAACTATGTAACTGCAGATACTATTTTGTATTGTTTGCTATCTAGTATCATATTTAGTCTACGCTAGACAGATAATCTAGTTAAAGATTTCACTATTCTCTAAATAAGTTGTCTATGATCATTTTTCTTTCTTTAGACACTATTCTTCTTTAAGAACACCGTAAACCTGTATATGTAGCCTTAGTACAAAAATAGTATGCCAACTAACTGAAGTGTAACCTCTATTATTTTTACTTATTTTATCTATTGACTATTAAATAGCTAATTTCCTAATTAAGTATTTTGCAAGTACAATTTTTGGCTATACCTTTTAAAAATCAAGATAAATCTTTGGAATAATTTTGATAAAAAAATAATGATTTCATCGTTCATGAGAATCGTCTCAGTAGTTTGCATCAACATAATAAGTTTCATAAATTATACCTTGTAATCTTTTTAACAAGCTTTATAAAGAATGGAATAACTGTTCTTATAGTCTTATCGACAATCATATCTAAGAATCACATGAATAATATTTGTTTATAACAAATTAGCCTAGTTAAATGTTGCTATTAAAACAATAATTATATAGCCAATTAGATTATTTAGAACTTATCAGACGTAACACCAATATAAGCTTATGTATTATTTTTCTATCTATATTATAAGTCTATGTCTATGTTTTATTACATAATATAATACAGTTTTAGTGTTTTGAAGATTCTGAAGTTGTTTTTTGATGTAAAAGTATAATTAAGAAATGAATATAAGATTTCTTTGGAAATGCTCGTGCTGAGTGTAATTCTTTTCTAGTGATAGTCATAAAAGTTAGTGATTAAAATAAAATAAATGCTACATAATGTATGCCCTACTAGTGTATAAAAAAGTTTTCTTTAGGTTCATGACGTATCTTTTAGTTGGAAAAAACTTAGCAAAATTTAATAAATTTATCTCTAGTTTTCTTGTATTATTTTTGTGTTTTGCTGATGAGTAAATTTTCATTTAGAACAATTTCTTTTGAAGTAAGGCAAGGCTACGCAAGATTAGTGTTGTGACATATTGATGTATTTGTATATAACATATATACTGAAATAGATCAATAGTTCATTGGATCCATCAAATATTATTTTTACAGGACGCGTCTTTGGAGTATTGAAGGAAATACTGCTATCAAATCCTTTTTGGAACGAAAGGAAGCATTTTTCCGAAGTATTCCTATCCTCTTCCATACACTCAGAGACTTTCATTTTTAGCTGTTAGTGGGTTTATTTTTAACTTAAGATTTGTTTTATACATTTAATAATCAAGTAACATTAAGTTAGTGGTAATTTTGGCTAAGCAAAATAGTTTTAATCGTTCGCTAGTTATTATAATAGCATTAATTAGTTTAAATAATTTTGAAATATTTAAGATATTAGTGAATTAACTTTACATGTAGCGTTTCAATTTTGTGCTTACGGTTATGACAATTGGATAGTGTTGGATTGTATATTTATATGCATGGTTTGTATTTAAAAAACAATAGACCAAAAGAAATTACCAGAAGTGTAAGAAGAAAGGAGCACAGTAGAGTAAACCCTAAACAGTAGAGTTACTCTGGTAATTTTTATTTTTTTAATCTCGTGTCGCTTTGAATCATATTTTTTATTTTTAAAGAAAAATAAGTCAAAAAAAAGGATTGCGTGTCAAGTCGGAATTTGCTTTAATTATACCTTGTATATTGAAAGGAGTACTTGGTATACCAGTGACGTTTGATTTCCTTTCCAACTCGAGAGGGTTGCTTCAGGTACCTTATAATTATATTTTATACTTGGTCTATAGTTTTTTAGTAAGTATTGTCGTTCTCCTAATATTGCAACCTAATTAAAACTAAACTAAACAAAAATGTCTAAAAAAGATGAAAATAACACTGATTTAATCGATCCCCCTGTAACATCGGTCAATCAAGAAACTAACGGCGGACATTTTCATACAGAAAATGGAATAATACAAAATCAAACTACAGGAGTAAATATCTCAACAACAACCGTCACAGGTGTGCAATACACAACTGCGAACACAACCTCTAATGCACACACAGAGAAATGGAAATGTAGGTAATTTACTTACTCAGAATAATGGTCAAGTCACCTTTACAAATGCGGATTTAGCTGCAGCAGTAGCAGCATATTTTCAACAGCAACAGATAACCTCCGAGACTCAACAGCAAATGAGAAGTGAACCACAAAGTTCAGCTCAATTTCAATCCCAGTTCGTGGATGAATCTCAAAGTTTCGCTCAAAACTTAAGAAGGCCAACTCAATTTTCTCAGCCTCAAGAATATTATAATAGATATGATGAGCCACAGTTCTCACAAACAAACAGGCATGATGCCCCGCCCAAAAGAACTTCACCATTAGAAAATGAACAATTAGCTGAGCTAAACTTCTATTTGCGGAAAATGTCATTTACTGGAGGAATACAAGATATGACATTATTAGAAAATTACACTGGAGGTCCAGATTTTGACTTATTTTTGGACGCCATAGAAAACTTAGGTAGACAACACAAATGGAGTCAGGAAGATATGGTCAAAGTCTGTGAGTCCAAGTTTAGAGAGAAAGTTAAGATGTATTACAGCTCGTTGCTTCCAGGCCAAAGACCAAGAAACATGTTTGAAATGAGAAACTACTTACAGAAAGTATTTGGCAGAAAAATTCCAATGTCAGAAGGAAAAAGAGAAATAGGATCTTGTATTCGTAAGCCACTAGAATCTCTAGGAGAGTATGTTCAAAGATTACAAATAGTTGCGAATAAATTTTTCCCGATAGATACCATGACGGCACAACAACTATATCATAGAAATCTACTATTGGTAGAACAATTTTTCCAAGGCATAGATACCAAATTGGCCAACGATGTTTTAGCCAAAGGAGAATTTTATGACCTTGAGGAATGTCTAGAACAAGCTCTCATTAGTGAACAAAAAGTAGCCAGACTAATCAAAGAAACTAAGTACGACATAATATCGATAAGAAAAGTGTCTACATCAGAACGACCAAGTTATCCATCAACCAGTAGGCAACAACCTGAGGAAACAATAAGATATTTTTCGTCAAAAAGGGAAGATTTGCCCAATCAAAAGTACTCATTTGTTCGAAGAGATTTTATTCAATCACCAGAAGAACATTATCAAAACGTGCCTAATCCAAGACCATATTACCAAGGTTTTCAACCAAGCCGCGGTGGATTTAATCAAAGAGGTGGTTTTCAACCAACTCGTGGCAATTTTCAATTTAATCAAAGAGGAGGTTATCAACAACAGAGTCGAGGAACATTCCAAAATAATGGAAATCAGAGAAGTTATGAGAGATATCAACAAAATCCTACATTTAATCAACAAAGTGCAAGATATCAACCAAACGGTGGATATCAACAAAACCGAGGTTTTACTCACAACCGTAGTAGCCCTATTCAAATGCGTGGAGCCAATTCACCAAGAGTTACTATGTCAAATAATGGAGTCAGACAACCTCCAAAAGAATATCCTTATATGGTGGACCGATGCTATAGATGTGGAGAAAAAGGACATAGCAAGCTAACTTGTTTTAGCAATCAAAAATTGTTTTGCTTTCACTGTGGTAAAATCGGAGAAGTTTGTTCTCCCGGGTCTTTAAACTCCAAGCGCCAACCTCCAAAGCCCAAACCATAGATGAAAACATTACAAATGTCAACGTGGAAAAATCTCAAAAGTCAACAATTGTTATTAGATTACTAACTGAACGAGTTAGATTTATTGAGCTTTATATACAAAATCAACCTTCAAAATGGCTATTAGATACAGGAGCCACAGTTTCGCTCATTAAAATCGGTTTAGTCAAAAGATTAAACTTACCAATCATAAATGAATGTCCATCAAAAAAAACAGACATTTCAGGAAATTTAATTAATAAATACGGTTTGACTTGTTCTATTTCAATTACAATCAGGAGACATTCAGCAGAAATGCGCAATTTGTGAAGATGATTTAAGTTTTCCTTCACAAGGTTTATTAGGTATGGATTTTATATCAAGAGTTTTGCCAACTATAGATTTTAGAAACAATTTATTTGTAATCAATGGTTGTAATATAGCCATGACAGATGTTTTGCCAAATTCGAGTCATGGAGTTACAGAAAACAGTAACTCTAAAATGGTTAAACTACCGGATGAAAACGTCATTCAACCATCTGCAGCTAATCTTTCAAAATTTTGTCGGCTAGAAGCGACATTAGATAAAACGGGGGAAGTAAAGTCAAAAGATCAGAAGCTCCTAACTGATAAGGAAGTTTTCCTTACAGATACTAATAATGAAAATATAAATATTTACAGTGGGAACAGTATGAAGCCGAGGAGAGATCTCAATTTGATGGATTGCTCAGAAAAGAGTAGTAATACCAGTTTGCTAATCCGTAACAAGGAAAAAAAGTCCTTGATTGGTTACACAATAGCCCAAATAATACGTACAACGAAAAGGATGGAGAAAAGCCGTTTTCAAGAGACAAACAAACAGTTAGAGCGAATGCCTCTGTTGCACGTCTACGAGAATTCCTGGAGATACCACCTTTCAACGGCTGCGATATTCTAGCCTCAGTCGATAGACGTATCCCTGCTGGCAATAGAACCTTTACAACTTCCAATGGGAATGTTGTGTGCTAGTTCAATAGTAACTATTCCAAGCACAGAAGAACTGCAAAGGAACGTGGTTGTACGAATTTTAAATGATTTTCCAACACCTCAGTTTCTTCCAAAAAATACCCCTATAGCTAACTTAGCAGATATGACAGAAGATTTGGTAGAAAGCTTCACTCGTGATAAACCTAGTCAAGAACAGTCTTTTGAGCAGGTTTTGAACGAAGCAACAAAACATCTAGTTGGTTTGGTAAGAGATAAAGTAATATCATTTTTAAGAAAATACAAAGATATTTTTCACCTAGGAGACAAGCCGTTAAAGAAGACGACTTTAGTGCAGCATAAAATAGAAACTTATAATTCACCACCTATTGTACGTGCACCTTACCGGGTTCCTTTTAAACAACAAGAAATTTTACGTGAACAATTTGACGAAATGCTTAAAAACAAGATTATACAGCCATCAATATCACCATGGAGTGCACCAGTTGTTTTAGTGGAAAAAACTAATAAAAATGGAGAAAAGAAATATAGGTTCTGTATAGATTTTAGAGCTCTTAACAAGGTAACAAGGAGAGATTATTTTCCCATTCCAAATATACAAGAAACCATCGATTCGTTAGGCGGAGCACAAGTTTTTACAACATTGGATATGACAAAAGGCTTCTGGCAAGTAGAAGTAGCTCCAGAAGATCGAGAAAAGACTGCGTTTTCAGTTCCTTGGGGACATTATGAATGCATTAAAATGCCATTTGGATTAGTTAATTCGCCATTTACATATCAGAGATTGATGAACGCAATTCTATCAGGATTAACCGAAAGTCATTGTTTTGTTTTTCAAGATGACATAATTTGTTTCTCTAAAAACAGTGTTCGAGAACACTTAGAAAAGTTAAAGTCCATATTTGACAGAATAAAAAAAGCAGGACTTACATTAAATCCAGAAAAATGTGTCTTTCTGAAAAGAGAAACTACATATTTAGGTCACATTGTAGGAGGCGATGGAATAAGACCAGACGAAGGAAAAATTAAGGCAGTTAAAGAATTTCCAATACCAAAGAACATAACAGAAATCAGATTTTTCTTAGGTTTAGTATCGTACTATAGAAGGTTTATACCAAACTTTGCAAAAATCGCAATACCTTTAACTAGCCTCACAAAAAAGAATACTCCATATTTGTGGAAAGAAGAAAACCAGAAGGCTTTCCAAGAATTAAAGTCTGCATTAATCAACGAACCAATCTTAGAATATCCAGATTTTTCAAAACGTTTTTGCTTATCAACAGATGCATCAGGATTTGCATTAGGAGCCATTTTAAGCCAAATTTACGATGGAAAAGAACTTCCAGTTGGCTATGCAAGTCGTCAACTAAATAAAGCAGAAAGAAATTATTCAACTACCGAAAGAGAGTGTCTAGGACTATTATGGGGTATAAAACAGTTTCGATGTTATCTCTATGGAGTCGAATTTACTGTTTATACAGATCACCAAGTGGCTAATGAGTGTTAAAGAACCAAATAATAGGTTAATGAGATGGTCTTTAGCATTATCAGAGTATACTTTTGAGATTGAATATAGACCTGGAAAAAACCACTCCAATGTCGATGCATTATCTAGGATAAAAACAACCCAAGAAACTACAATACGTTACCTAGGAAATGTTAACGAATTAGATCCCATATGGAGTCGAGAAAAGATAAAAAAGTTGCAAAGAAAAGATCCAGATGTGTTAAGAATTTTAAACAAAATTATATCAGGAGAAACAACAAACTTTTATGCAGATGAAGATGGAATTGTTTACAAAAAGTCCGGACAATGGACTATTGATGACACCCTTGTAGCTCCAAAAGAACTTGTATTAAGTATTATGGAAATTTATCATGATCTGCCACTCTCAGGACATGTAGGTTACGACAAGACTTATGAGAGAATTAAAAAGATATTTTATTTGCAAGGAATGTGCAGCGATATAAAACTTTATGTGAATGCATGTATTTCGTGCGCTCAAAGAAAAACTTCGCCACATTTAAGACCAGCACCACTTCAAAAATTTAAGACACCAACAAGACCATTCTATAGAGTAGCTATGGATGTTGTAGGTCCATTACCAATTACAGATTTAGGGAATAAATATATTCTTACTGTACAAGATTCTTTGACGAAGTACGTAGAAGCGTTTCCAATGAAAGATCAAACTGCTGATACAGTAGCTAGAACTTTTATCCAAGGAATTATCCTAAGACATGGAACACCAAAACAGTTGCTTACTGATTTAGGTACTAATTTCACAAGTAGATTAATGGAAAAAATTTGCGAAGTACTAAGAATCAACCATCTAAAAACTACAGCGTACAGGCCTCAAATCAATGGAGCTTTGGAAAGATTCCATAGAACACTTAAAGACATGTTGAGTCACTACATAAGTCCAGATCAGAGAGATTGGGATATCTGGCTACCCTATGCTCTCGCTGCATACAGCTCAATGACTCATTCTACTACAGAAGAGAGTCCATTCTTCCTACTATACGGTAGAGATATGGATTATCCATTTGATGATTTATTTAGACCAATGAAAATAAGATATGATACGCATGAAAACTACGTATCAGAGTTTTTGCAACGGATGAAAATCGCACATCAAAATGCCCTGTATAATATAGAGAAAAATACGAGCAAAGTTCACGAACACTTTAATAAAACAACAAAACCACATAAATTTAAAGTAGGAGAAAAAGTTTATTTATTGGAACAAGGAATAAAGCAAGGTATTACGAAGAAATTAGCAAAAATGTGGTCAGGACCCTATAGGATTTTAGATCTTAAAAACGTAAATGCCACGATTAAGGGTTTACATACCGGTAAGACGCAAAAAGTACATGTAAATAGAATTAAGCCATGTTTAGCTTCTAATTTAGAAAAATTTAAGCTAGGTAACACACCACTTAAGATCGAGAAGGGATACGAGTTTTTACATACATCAAGTGAAGATCAGAGAAAGGATAACAATAGTGAAATAAAAACAAACGTAATGGAAAAAGCATCTTCAAATAAAAACAATACCTTAAGTATGAAATCAGTAAGTAATAGTACTAGTAGTGTAGAAATTAACTTGCCGATTGCAAAAGACATTTTAACTGCAAGAAAGAGTGAAGTAAGTAATAAAACTAGTTTGCATGATAGGGAACTAAATAACTCCGACGCTCACACATTACCTTTAACCCTATCAAACGACTCTTCCTCTACTAATGAAAAGACCATAGTTGGAGAAGTTCTTTCGACTACACATTCAAATTCAGCCAGCACAACCAAGTGCAGTCAATCAAGCCCTAGTTCGAGGACTGTGTCCAGCGGCCATTCTCATTCCAGAAGATCCGGAGATTCCAAGGTCACACCTTCTCCGCAGCTTCCTGAGCCCTCACCTTCAAAAGAGTCACCTCAAGGCCCCTCAACCAGCCTTAGTTCATCACCCGCTACTGAGTTCCGTAGATACACTCGCAGTCAAGGACCAGTTCCAGACGAAAAGTGGATCCGGGATTCAGGCATTTAAATTTTTATAAGCTTCCCTAAAACAAAAATTTAAAAGAAGAAACAAGTTCTTGTCCCCTTTTTCTTTGTTTTGCGTGCGCGAAAGCAAAACATTTCAATTGCCCACCCTTATTGTTTAAACAAATTACTTTGTTTAACTAAAATTTTATTTCTTTTTCCTTTTGCCCTCATTTTATTGTGTTTTACCTTAATCCGCACTTGCGAGATTTTCTTTATTACAGAAGATGACTTTTGCCATTTTCGCCATCCTTTGTGCCATTGCCCAACTATCAACCATGACGAGCGCAGACATTATAGCGTACGACTGCCAGGACAAGACGACCGAACTGACCAAGCTGTCGCTGTTAGGCGTAGTGCCATGCAAAGATCCGAAGAATGCCACCTTATCTGTTTCACGCCGAATCCAGCTCGTACAGAAACGAGAACATGTATCAGTACATACGTATAACTGCCTAGTAATGGTGCAACAACTAGTACAAAGATGTGGAATGTTTTCACATACTAGTGCAGTTCCTGGAGGACTTGTTAAAACGGTTCAAACATTAAACCGTGATGGTTGTCTAAAAGCACATAAATTCCGAGCAGTGAACCTTAATGGGATTGGTGCAGGTACTATAACTCAACTGTTGTTAAATGGCACGACAGAAGTTTCAACCACAATTCAAGGACAGATCAAGTCAGATGGTTCATGTAACGGAGTACGTTACTCAATTGGAGACACTGTTTACGAAAATGTAATCGTTTCAGCAGCCATAAGAATTAAACTATCAGATTATCAAACAACTGCAAATGTAGAAAGAAATGTAATTCATTTAAAAACAGGCACAGTTTGTTATTACAACGATGGCTACTGCTTTGATGATCAAGTTGGAGAAGTTGTTTGGGAACAAGATCATAAAGAAGTTTGTCACACCCAAGGAGTTGATGTCTTATGGGAAGGAAATGCGACCATACTAACTGTAAGCCAAGAGCCAATCATTAGATACATCATTGTAGATGCTGAAGATACTGTCTTTGCACTAAAATTAACGAAACCTGAAGAGCTTTGTCACCAAAGAGCTTGGCAAACCGAACAAAACAGACTGCTCATAATAATTGAAGATGAATTGGGATTTTATTATAGAAAATCTTTCTTATTAACTCAAAACACCGATCTAATGGCTCAAGTTTTAGGTAAGTTATTATTTTTAGAAATCGCTGTCAAAAAGCAAATGGCTGAATTGGTATATGATGCTATTGTAAAAAGATGTGAGCTCAGAGAAGCCATCTTAGCCAATCGAATTGCATTAGCACATCAATCCCCAGAACTTATTGGAAATTTAATTAAAGAAAATTCTGGATTTATTGGGAGAGTTATGGGAGAAGTCCTTTACATTGCAAAATGTAAGCCGGTGATTGTTGATTATCAAAACAAGTCTATGTTTAGAACGCCTGTTACCCATATAATCTCCGAATATGGAACAGAAATAGATTGTCAAGGACTATTACCAGCAACATTTTACTTAGAAGGTAATTGGGTTGAGTTGTCACCAGAACTCAGAAGAGCAGAACCCGCATTAGTGCTTGATGCGAATGTTGAAGAAGATACTATAACTCTTTCCAGAATCTCACCTATATCATCACATGGAGTTTATACAACGGAAGAAATGTATAAATTTCAGACATCTTTATTGTTTCCTAATGAGAAAAGAGCCGTTACCAATGAAATAGCCAGGCGTATCACTGGAAGATCAATGGAAGATCAGAAACTATATGTACCTAATATTTTTAATGACCAAGAAATCAAAAATATAGCAATGACAGCAGCAACCGAAGTATGGGGTTTCTTATCCTATATGGGAAATTTATTTTCAATTTTTGGATTTCTTATTGCAGTTATCCACTTAATCAGTTATATTGCAACAGTGGTAATAAACTATTTTACTATCAACCGCGTCGCGAAAGAACACCCAAAGCGCAAACGTTACCTTTGGGCAAGCCTGTGGAATGCACTAACTCACAGGTACGTGTACAAACTATATCGCGAGTTCATGAAGAGTGAAGTAGAACGTGAAATGCGCGAACGCGAAAATGTGGAGATGGGTGAAACCGGTCCGCGAACCCTTCTTCCAATAACGTCGTCGGTACCATCAGCTCCGTTAGCTGAAGATTCTGAACAAAAACTTTATCCCAAAGTGTGTCATAATCCCGAGTGTATGAAAGAACTATCCAAGCCAAATGATGTTTGAGAACTGTGCGTTCTGATGAATAATTATTTTACATATAGATTTAAAACTTGTAAGGCCATAAGTAATTGTTTGACGTGATGAATTTTATTTTCAAAATAATTGATATTTTTAAAAAAATTAATCACTTTTTCGAAGAAGGGAGGTAAATATGTAACAGAATTTCCCATATTTTATTTTGAATATTTCTCAGATTTTTTGTTAAGGTCTATTTCTTTAAATATAATATAATATCGGCTAGAGTTTTTTTCCCATAGAAGAAAAACATGTGGTTCGTATATTTTACACTCTTAAAGACCAGACAAGAGAGCTTTTCTAATTTTGACATAATATTTGTGATTTTAGGAAAATATATCGCCAATAAATGTCACACTTTAAACACACTCATAAGCTTTAAAAATTTTAAGTGACTTTTAGACTCAGACCACAAGACCCTTGTCTATTGATTTATACTTTTCTTAATGTTTTCGGATTTAGTGACAGATATATATAGACCGAGAAATATTTTATATTTCCCTAAATTAAAACCAACTTTTCATAGTAGCTTTTCTTTATGTTGCGAATTTTCTTGTCACGATCATACATATGAACAGAACTTTTAAAGTTGATTATAGCGATATCAAAAACGACAAAATTGAGTTATTTTTTAGATTTGGTGGACTTTGTTTCCTTATTTGATTTTCAGGTAAATAGATCCAGTTTTCACTGATTTTCCGTGTCACTTAATTTTGATCATATTGATTTCGTTTGGATATCGTAGTATTGCAAGTTTCAAAGGTTTTGACCAGTGGTTCATAAAATACTTCAAAGTGGTTAATTAGTAATTACTAAATGTAGAAAAATCAAACAATTACTAAAAGCTATGTAAATATAAGATTTGATTTGTCATATTTTTTTAAGAGAAAATTGGAAATTTTCTGGGAAATAGCAGTTGAGTTTTTCACCGGGTTTTCTCAACTTAGGCTATATGCCAACCCGGTTTCGATTTTAAAAGCAAAAAATCGTAGGCACTTTCTTTAAAGGCAAAGTGATTTTTTTTTAATTGGTCAATTTTGATAAATAATTAATAAATTTTAAACTGGACATTACTAGGATGTTCGTTTCATTTTTTAGATCAGTTTAGGTAACTTTTGAAGTAGCTTTCTTTGTTTTTCTAAATTAGGTAATCTAGGGTGACTTTGAGCTTTAACTGAATTTTCTTATTTGTGGGTGTTCCCGTGGGACGTCTTTAAGAGTAGGCCATCTTTACTTAAATTAAGTCAGGGAAAATTTGATGTTTTGTTCTTTTTTTGTGTCACTGACTTTATTTCTTGTCTCTGTTTTTAAACACAAAATTTTAGGAATAATATGTATATGTATAGGTTTTTTCCAATTCAGGGACGCCTACCCAAATATGTCAAATAAGAAGGGATAAATCTGAGAGCAGTTTTTTTCAAGTTGTAAAGTTAAAATTTAGTTCCGTCTTAGAGTTTTGAAAAGTCAGTCGGGTTTTAAAATATAAGCGCGTGCAAACTTTAACTTTTGTAAGTAATGTCAAGTATCAATTATTACACTGCCTCAACCCTTTCTTTATTTGACAAACTTGGATAATTTTAGACAATTCTGTGTATTTTCTTTTGATTTGTGGGAAACTATTTTGGGATCAAAATGGGTTTTAAATCCGTTGATTAAGATATGGGTAATGTTGGTTTTTTTTATTAATTTATCAAGTTTTTGCCTATACTTGGGATTTTTATTTAAAGTCTAAAAAAATTGGGAACAGGGTGGAAATAGAATTGCCTAAAATAAAACATGATTTAGCTTAGTTTGTTTAATTTTGTCAAATAATTAATTTTGTCACATTTTTCTTAAATTGTTTTTTAATTTGTCATATTTTCATATTTTCATCTTTTTATTTTAAAATATACACTTGCCTAGTCCAGAAACAAGGCCTTTTTATTTAACAACAAAATTAAAAATAAAACTACAAATCTGATAAACAACCTATCGATTATTTAATGTTAGAGCAAGCTGAGTATACTAGTGTATTATAGCTAAAAATTGGTAAAAAGCTAATTCAGATCAAATCAAGAAGTTTAGTTAATCTCAGATTGGCCTGATCTAAATAACTTTGATGGGCAGTTCATATCAGGTACATATCAAAACAAAACAGTGAAATATAGTGAAAAAGAAATATTATCCAATCGAGCAGCAGTTGTCTAGAGGTTTAAGATTTGAATTGGTAAGTAAGCTTACTCATGTACTAACAAGACTGTAGAACGCCAACATGGATTCAGCCCCGAGAACTACTTTGTTTTTCCAGAGATCTACATTGTTTCAGATGAAGCGCACCAGGAAAGACTCGCATGTGTCATCTTGGTGTTGTGTTCCACTCTATCTCTGTTTCTATTGGGTATTACTATCTCACAAAATATTCACATAAAACCTAAATAAAGTAGTTGCCTTAAATAAATAATTAAATAAATATACATAATGACCGCTCGCCCGTTACAGCAGGTTCTCGTAGAGCTACTAACAACGCTCTAGCTTTTTCGTCCTCGTCCCAACCATTTGCAGCGACGGCAGCTTCAATTTGTTGTTTGTAGGTGGACCAGGAGGACGTACCGTCAAAATTTGGAGGCTTAATGTTCTGGTTTGAATTCACGACACATCCCTGAGCTTTTATTTTGTTGTGTTCTTTCTGAAGCTGTATAAGCTGTTTCGACACGTCCTGGAATTTTTCTTCCATGTTTTGAAAAACTTCTTCCCTTACATTCTGTAGTTCGTTCTCCACTTTTTCTTCAACATGTTGTACCTTTTCTACAACATTTTGTACCTTCTCTTTAACATTTTGTACCGTTTCTTCTACATTCTGCAAATTATTTTGTACCTTTTGTTCTACACTATGCATTCTTTGGGTTATTTCTTCCTTAAGATCTTCGGTTGCAGTCTTGAACTCTTCTCTCAGCTGTTCGGAGTTGCTCTTTATCTGATCGAAGTTTTCTTCCATGGTCTGTTTCATATCGTTCTGATTTTGAGCCATTTGAGCTGCTAGAGCCTGTATCATTTTAGTTAGATCTTCCATCTTTGCCGATCCTTGTCTAGTAAGCATCAACTTCCTGATAAATCACTTAAAACGTCTATTTTAGGGCTATAAAGCGAATGTCGAAGTCGGTTTTTCAATATCTCTTCCAATTCTTAAATAGAACCTATTGGAATGTACTGGAATATACTGGTAAATGCTACTCTTTCTGCTACTAGGCAAATGTAGAAGTCACTTTTTGATTATCTCTTTTGGTTCTCGAATAGACCGTCGTAGAATGTTATGGAATATTCTAGAAATAATTTCTAATTCTTACCTTTAAAATAACTAAGCTACTGTCGAAGTCGGTATTTGTATATCTCTTCTAGTTTTTTGAATAGAACGTCGTAGAATGTTATGGAATCTTCTAGAAATTCTTTCTAATTCTTACTTTTGAAATTACTAAGCTAATGTCGAAGTCTCTTTTTTTTGGATATTTCTTCTGGTTTTCGAATAAAGCGTCGTAGAAAGTGATGGAATGTTCTAGAAATTCTTTCTGATTCTTACTTTTAAAATTACTAATCCAATGTCGAAGTCGGTATTTGTATATCTCTTCTAGTTTTTGAATAGAACGTCGTAGAATGTTCTAGAAAATCTCTCCAATTATCAATTTTTTGGACTGTAAAGTTAATGTCGAAGTCGGTTCTTAAATATCTCTTTTAGTTTTTGAATAAAACAATATCGAACTTCTTCGAATATTCTGGAAAAATCACTTACTGTTTTTCTGTCCAATTGTCCTATCCGGTGGTAATATGTAAGGGTAGTCTTTGCACTATTCAGTTCCGAATATTCTGGCAAAATCACTTACTGTTCTTCTTTTAATCTCACTTCTGACACCAATTGTTACGGGTTCACAACGACAAATTAAAACTCGCAATTGTTGAAAATGATACGTCAATTTATTTCGACAAATTATGTACAAAAACACGCACTTAAACTTACGAATAACTTGCTAATAATTCACTACTATAATCGGTCTATTAACTTCGTGTTAATATCTCACAACCACTACAGTACGATGTCTGTGACTGACTGACTGGTGCGCGACCCCGGCCCTATATATAGGATCGTCCATCTCTCTCGAACTTTTCGGCAGCCTTCGACGTCCGGAAAGTTCTCGTATTATTACGACCGCAAGTCACAGATAACGCAACTAAAACCTAGACTAAGAATACAACCTTAAGATAAATCAACCTAATACTACACTAAACCTAAATAAATTCCAATTATAAAATTTAAATAACTTAAATTTGTAACAGTATATTTAAAAATAAATATTAGAGGATATACGTAAGTTTTATTTATATTATTTTATTGGAAAAGTCTAATGTGAATATTAGAGAATGGGTTGGGTAAATTTATAGGGTATTTTAAGAAAAATCAGCAAAAGGGTATATTTTTTTTATATTTGGCTTGTTGGTACAGTCGGGGACTTAATAAATGACCGCGGCCGTTTTCAGAAACGCTTAGATGAGAATCCGAATTAAATAGAATTTTGATGTTACCCAACCTAGCAGTATTCGTCTGCAAGTGGAACGAAAGACAGTAAATACCCTGAGTTAATGCTGTGACTTTGTCGAATAAGAGCCTGCGTGCTGAAAACTAGTTTATTTAAAAACAATCTAATGGTATATGAATAACGATTATTGCGCCTCTCTTGCAATACCTACCGAATTTTTAATTGTGTAAAGAAATATTTCATTATTTATAAATAATATATAATATAATACAGGGTGGAGAAGAATGAATTGGCGTTTTCGAAATATGAATAACTGGTTTTCTAATTCAAAAAATAATTACGAAGAATTAAGGTTTAGATGCTAACATTTAACAATTAAAAAGTGAATTTATGTTTTGAGAATAATGTCAGGGAGAGGACATCCGTTTTCTGCAATGCGCTGTTGGAGCAGTGGTGGATCCAGGATTTCCGGGGAGGGGGGGACGGGCCAAAGTGGCAGCCAACATCAAAATATTTTTTATTAGCGGTTTTTGATAGATCTGAGGTGTCAAATTAAGTATCTAATCGAGATTTATGGCGCCGCAGGCGAAATTAAAAAATAAATAAATAGGAGTTGTGACCAATTTTAAATAATTGATGCTGCTAAACATAAAAAATAGGTTATATATCTGGAGGGGAGGGGCCTCTGGCGCCCCCCTGGATTCGCCACTGTGTTGGAGTCGTTGAAAAATAAACCTAAGAAATCGAATCTCATACCAAGCGTACAAATAGACAAAACCAACAGACAAGAAACACAGTCACACAAAATTCTGTGACAAGGACATACAGCCAAGTAGCCGCAACAGATACTATACCTGATATTAATATTAGTAGTCAAAATACTATGGAACAAATACTACAATTAATTTTGGAGAAATTGAACAACTCTGATGATAGAAAGTAGCAATAACCGAGCTACCAATATGCCTCAAAATGGTCAGTAATCTTAGAATTCTAGCCTGGAATGCCAATTGTCTCTTGCAACATCAGCAAGACTTGCAAGTATAGTATACTAATTATTTATAGTAAGGAAAGCACCCCGGTCTTGTCATTATACTGTTACACATACCCCCTGTATACATTAGTTCGAGAGGCGCAACAGACCGTCACCCCTGGTATAAATATTATGTAGAGACTCCTGTGCTGTCGCCATGGACATTAACCGCTACTCTCGGTATATGTTTTTGATTATGACTGACATTGGCAAAATAGATAAAAATATGACGGTATTGTAATTCGACATTTTTCATTTGTGGTTGCAGTTTTTCGTGATTTTTAAACTTTTTACCTTATTTTTAAAAGTGTTTTTTGCTAAATTGTGGCCTATCGGTATTTAAGAAATTTAAAAGAAAACAATTTTGTGTTCGTGGGTGCGAAGACTATGTTAGCAAGCGCCATCGCATTCCCAAACGGAACCTAAAGCTATTTGATGGGTGGCTAAAAATACATCGCCAAAAAAAAACTAACTTTGACGAAAGACGAAATTCACGTTAAATATATAGTGTGTGATGGACACGTTGAACCTGGACGAATTTTTAAATGTTTTGTTTTTAATGTTAATATTTGAAAAAAACATAGATTATTTCACTATACTTATATACAGGGTCCGGCAGAATGATCTCCCACATTAAAAACGCCATTGTAAATGCTTTTATATTTAATTTTTTTTAACTGAAATCGTATTATACCATTTGTTTTTATTAAGTTTTAAAAATTACAGAGTCCATGTAGCGGCCATTTTTTTCGGTACACAGTCGAAGCTGATTTCTAAAAGTTTCACTCGTGCAGTAACTCCAAAGCGATATTCCTGTAATTTCTTGGTGTATTGCTGCTTTCAATTTGTCAATGGTTCGGGAATAGTGTTCAGATATTCCCAAAGTATCTGAAACTAAAGCATGACTACCAAGTGTTCTTTGTGTCGTAATCACAGATTCGTTACCTACTTTTGATTAATATCTCGATAACGAAGGCACGATGGCAAGGAAATGGCAAGCCGCGAGCTACCAACCAACTACGCTAAGCTTCCCCTCTCTTTAGTGATTCAGGCACAGTGGCAGAGGAAAATGTGGGAGATCAATATGCCGGACCCTGTTTAATTAAATGAATAACCGGCAATATTCACTTTACTTTAAAAGGCTTACATTACATGTTTTTAAACACCCATTAATACCTAGTTAATATAGGTTAAGAGTGTAAATTTATATAATGTTTAATTTAAATACATTTTTACATTACCTAGCTAATACTAACAAAATTTTCCAAATCCATTAGTTCGTTTTTTTCATGAAAAAACAATTAAAAAAGTTTCCGTTTATAGAAACATAACCTATATTTGCAACATTATTATGTATACAGCATTGTAAAAGTATACATTATTAATTTAAGTTAATGAAGAATATGTAAATATTTTCTATGCACTAATAAAAAGGAATTTACTGCATAACATTCGTCAAAGAGCCCAGTTTTTTTAACTAGAAAATTAGCCTCTCAAGGAAATTTATGTACCTAAATGAATGGGAAACAAACTTTTAAACCTTATAGATTAAATAAAAATTTAACTTTCCTTTTTTTTATTGCTAGTAGTCATTAATTTAAACATTCTTTGATTAAGCTTCCTTATTGATTGGTGTTTATAGAGTCTTTTTTATCAAATTGAGCTTTTACACAAAATAACTCATTCTTATCAGCGCGCATCGTTTAAATTTAAAACTATGTAATTGACGAGTTTTTTGGTGTTAAAATTTAATTTGATAAGAACTGTTCAAAGCACTATATTATAAGATGTAGCCTGATTGGAGAACGATTTCATTGATGGCTATGAGCATCCGGTATACAATAATTTGAAAAGCCATCCTGTAGCTTAGAGACAAACTGCGCAAGCGTTATATTGTTTCAAATCCCCCTGTAAATGTTTAGTACGGAGTACAAAGTTGGAGAGGCGCTGATTCGTGCACAACACCCCGGTATACTGCGCCAATTTAGTAATACAACCCCCACCGTGTAAGTGTCTGGTCTATCTCTGTCATTCGTCTATGCTTGCAAGTTATTCTAGACATAGAAAAAATTGACGTCTGTCTTGTGTCAGAAACGCATTTCACTAACCAGTCTTACATAAAACTCACCCACACTGCACATGGGGAAGTGCTGTAATAATTAAATAAAATATATCACACTATGAGGAGATGGGATATAAAACCATAGAAATTCAAGCTACATAAGCAAGTGTAAAGACCAAAACATATACACTAATCATAAGTGCTATCTATATACCACCAAAGCACTTACTAAAGAAAAATCAATATCTTAATTTTCTTAGAAAATTAGGAAACCGTTTTGCAAGCTATTAGTGAATATCAATGTGGGCCGATATCAACTGGTAAGCCCACATACTATCCAACAGATTCAGGAAAAATTCCACATCTAATTAATTTTTTTATAGTAAAAAATATATCTTTAAGTTTTCTAGATATAGAAGAAAATTTTGATTTACACTCAGATCATTTACCTATTATTCTAAAGTGCGGAAGAGGCACTGGACACACGTGTTAGGTATGTAGGTACACTATTTTACCTATGAGGTCGTGAAAACTAAATTAACACGGATAATAGAACAATAACGGATTGGATTTGACCAAAGTAAAACCGGCCAATCCAACATGGCCGCGACCAAACCAAAAAAACATAAGGAACGAAAGACGAAATCAAAGATTATAGAAATAATATATGGACGAAAAGTCAACCGCTGTTTTTGTTTATTTTTTTTTAAGTTTGTTTTAACAGTTTTTGCGAGTTTTCCTAATCGAATTTGGATAAATTGCAGAAATATCAGTTCAGTATTGTACCTATCGAGTTATATTAAAAGCCTGTAAGTATTGTTTTAAAGACAGGTAGCTTTATTGATGTTTATCCTGGAACTTGGTTCAATGTTGGAAGGTCATACATAGCCCTATAAAAGAAATGGATAAAAAAGGATTAAAAAAAAATGAATCCATTTCCTATCCGCTTTTTGAAATCCTTTTTCTGACCTTTGGGGGATAGAAAGTGTTAAGTATTAAAATGGATAACAAATTTTTAATTAATTTCAATACAGATCCTGGCATACAAAATAAATCCATTTTGAAACATTCTATCCTTTTGTATACACTTTTTGGCATTCAAAGTAAATCCATTTCAATACACTTTTTGGCATTCAAAAGGAATTTATTTCTATGTCATTAAGGGGATTTATTTTTAATCCCCTTTAATCCATAAAATCTTTAACCTTTTGAATCCCCTTTTAAGAATAGAGAATTAATACATTTTAATACCTTCGAGATCTACATTTTTAATCCTTTCTTATCCAAAAAAAAGATTTCAAAAAGCGTATGCAATTAGCATTAAAAAGTATATAAACATTCCATCCATTTCAATACACTTTGTGGCATTCAAAAGGAATCCATTTCTATGTCATTAAGGGGATATATTTTTAATTCCCTGCAATCCATAAACTACTTATCCTTTTAAATCCCCTTTTAAGTATGCAGAATGAATACATTTTAATACCTCCTAGATCTACATTTTCAATCCTTTCTTATCCAAAAAAAGGATTTGAAAAGGAGTATTAAATTGGCATTAAAAAGTATACAAACATTTCATCCATTTCAATATACTTTGTGACATTCAAAAGGAATCCATTTCTATCCCATTAAGGGTTGCTATTTTGAATTATCTTCAATCCATAAACTATTTATCCTTTTAAGTCCCCTTTTAAGTATACAGAATTAATACGTTTTAATACCTCCAAAATTCACATTTTCAATTCTTTCTTATCCGAAAAAAGGATTTGAAATGGCGTATTAAATTATCATTAAAAAGTATATAAACATACACTTTTTGGCATTCAAAAGGAATCCATTTCTATGTCATTAAGGAGATTTATTTTTAATCCCCTTTAATCCATAAAATCTTTAACCTTTTGAATCCCCTTTCAAGAATAGAGAATGAATACATTTTAATACCTTCGAGATCTACATTTTCAATCCTTTCTTATCCAAAAAAAAGGATTTCAAAAAGCGTAGGCAATTAGCATTAAAAAGTATATAAACATTCCATCCATTTCGATACACTTTGTGGAATTCAAAAGGAATCCCTTTCTATCTCATTAAGGGTTTTTATTTTTAATCCCCTCCGATCCATAAACTACTTATCCTTTTAAATCCCCTTTTAAGTATGCAGAAAGAATACATTTTAATACATCCTAGATCTACATTTTCAATCCTTTCTTATACAAAAAAATGATTTGAAAAGGCGTATTAAATTGGCATTATACAAACATTTCATCCATTTCAATACACTTAAAGGGTTTTTAATTTGAATTATCTCCAATCCATAAACTATTTATCCTTTTAAGTTCCTTTTTAAGTATACAGAATTAATACATTTAAATACCTCCGAAATTCACATTTTCAATTCTTTCTTATCCAAAAAAAGGTTTTGAAAAAGCATATTAAATTGTCATTAAAAGTATAAAAATATTCCATCCATTTTAATACACTTTTTGGCATTCAAAAGGAATCCATTTCTATGTCATTAAGGGGTTTTGTGTTTAATCCCCTTTAATCCATAAAATCTTTATCCTTTTGAATCCCCTTTCATGTATACAGAATGTTTACATTTGATCCATTTCAATACACTTTGTGGCATTCAAAAGGAATCCCTTTCTATCTCATTAAGGGTTTTTATTTTTAATCCCCTCCAATCCATAAATATTTTTACTTATCCTTTTAAATCCCCTTTTAAGTAAGCAGAATTAATACATTTTAATACCTCCTAGGTCTACATTTTCAAGCCATTCTTATCTAAAAAAAGGATATAAAAAGGCGTATTAAATTGGCATTAAAAAGTATACAAACATTTCATCCATTTCGATACACTTTGTGACATTCAAAAGGAATCCATTTCTATTTCATTATTATTGGGTTGTTATTTTAAATTCTCTTTAATCCATAAACTATTTATCGTTTTAAGACCTCTTTTAAGTATACAGAATTAATACATTTTAATACCTCCAAAATTCACATTTTCATATCTTGCTTATCCGAAAAAAGGATTTGAAAAGGCGTATATATATATTTCAATACACTTTTTGGCATTCAAAAGGAATCCATTTCTATGTCATTAAGGGGATTTATTTTTAATCCCCTTTAATCCATAAAATCTTTATCCTTTTGAATCCCCTTTCATGTATACAGAATGAATACATTTCATCCATTTCAATACACTTTGTGGCATTCAAAAGGAATCCCTTTCTATCCCATTAAGGGTTGTTATTTTGAATTCTCTTCAATCCATAAACTATTTATACTTTTAAGTCCCCTTTTAAGTATACAGAATTATAACATTTTAATACCTCCGAAATTCACATTTTCAATTTTTTCTTATCCGAAAAAAGGATTTGAAAAGGCGTATTAAGTTGTCATTAAACAGTATATAAACATCCCATCCATTTTAATACACTTTGTGTCATTCAAAAAGAATCAATTTCTATAGCATTAAGGGTTTTTTTAATCCCCTTCAATCCATAAAATAATTATCCTTTTGAATCCTCTTCCAAGTATACAGAATAAATACATTTTAATACCTCCGAAATTTACATTTTCAATCCTGTCTTATCCAAAAAAAGGAATCCATTTCTATGTCATTAGGGGTTTTATTTTTAATCCCCTTTAATCCATAAAATCTTTAACCTTTTGAATCCCCTTTCAAGAATACCGAATGAATACATTTTAATACCTTCGAGATCTACATTTTTAATCCTCTCTTATCCAAAAAAAGGATTTTAAAAAGCGTATGCAATTAGCATTAAAAAGTATATAAACATTCCACCCATTTCAATATAGTTTGTGGCAATCAAAAAAAAAATAATATTAAAATTACTTATCCTTTTAAATCCCCTTTTAAGTATGCAGAATGAATACATTTTAATACCTCCTAGATCTATATTTTGAATGTTTTCTTATCCAAAAAAGGATTTGAAAAGGCATAATAAAATGGCAATAAAAAGTATACAAACATTTCATCCATTTCAATACACTTTGTGACATTCAAAAGGAATCAATTTCTATCCCATTAAGGGTTTTTATTTTGAATTCTCTCCAATCCATAAACTATTTATCATTTTAAGTCCCTTTTTAAGTAAACAGAATTAATGAGCAGTTCTTCAGAAAACCTGTGAGCTTCCCTTTTTTTTGAAAAATATAATATTAAAAAATAAGCTTTTTATTGTCTGTTAAAAAAAATGCTTTAATATTTTGCATAGAGTATGTTTCCCAGAAAAAAATGTATATTTTTGGAGAAAAAGTAAAAATAAGAAAAAGTGATTCATCAAAGCTGAGGTTATGTTAACAAAGCTGATAAAGTACTTAGAAAATATATGTAGTGAACAAATTTTTCATAAAAAAGTCATAACAAAACAAAAAAAACTACTTTTTATCAAAAAACACAGCAAAAATAGAAGAATTTTTTAAAAAAGTATATTAACGAAACTGAGGTCAAGTTAACAAAGCTGATAAATTACTTAGAAAATATATATTGCAAAGCTTATTGTATTTAAATTTCTCATAACTAAATTTAAAAAAGTACTACTACCAAATAAACAAAAATAATTATAATGAACAAAAAACCTAAAACCTATTATTTTCAAATTTTTAATCTCTTCCTAAACCACTTAAATCTTAAATGAGCAACAATATAAAAAGTTAATCTACAGATAATGGTTTGATGCTTTCGTTGGGAACTTGTTAAAACTATTTGGTTTTCACTCTCTCCAACGTCGATCACATGGATACGAATTATCCCCGTCTGGAACACGTTCTGACAATCAGGAACAAGTAATCCATGCCAATCCACGTCCGGTTTCGGCCTTTTGGGCCATCCTCAGGTGAATGTAGGCGATAGGACCGTGTAGAGCATAAGTTGTGTAAACCAACAGAAACAACTACTCAGAGGGAAAATACTCCTACCCGTATTAAATTATACTGATGGTTTGATGCTTTTGTTGGGAACTTGTTAAAACTGGTTTTCACTCTCTCCAACGTCGATCACAAGGATACGAATGATCCCCGTCTGGAACACGTTCTGATAAGGAAAAAGTGTTCCATGATCCCCATCATACATTCTCTAGATTTTGCTTTTTTTTCATCTGCACCTTTTTTTGTGTCTTTCTTTTTTTTGCCATTTTTCTAGAAATCAAAAAATTAATGTTTATAAAAAAGTTTATATGTCAAAAAAATGTACCTATTTTTTAAGCTTTTATAAAATTCACTAAAAAGTTAATAATTAATTTGTTGGTATTCCGATATCATAATAATAAAAGCGATGACCGCCTTGTAATACAGTCGAACCTCTCTAACTCGAACCTCTATAACTCGAACCTTTTAAGTGATTCTGCACCTCAGACTAACAAATTTATTAATTTAAGTTCTGCACTTTTTATATGAATTTTAACCTCTTTAACTCGAATTTCTATAAGTCGAACTCTCCATAACTCGAACTGATTTGGTTGTCCCTTGATGTTCGAATTATAGAGGTTCGACTGTAATTTTGACCATGATTTTTTGATAAGATATGTTATTACATTTATTATTGTTTGAAAAAATGTTAATTCACTATAACTAGCAAAGAAATGCAATGTTAAGTAAACCCAACCCAACCTGACCCAAGCTACCGTTAATTGACTTTTTGTGTTAACGAAAAGGGCCGCAACGTTTCAACTGTCGTTTCTGCCTAATAATTGACCCCAATAATTCGAAAATACTTTTTATTTTTTTGCTACCTAACCTTTTTCAGTAAATTATACTATAATATTCAACTTTGTTAACACATCCTCAGCTTTGTTACCACTGGTACTAACAAAGCTGATATTAACGGAGCTGAGGAATCTATTCATATTTCCCGCCTAACTCCTTGAAAACAAAATGTTGGGATCTGTTTTTTTGCCCTGTTTTTATTACGTTTTGCGCATTATTAAGTCACATTTAGATTATTTAAGACATTTTTTGTATTGTCAGGAACTTGACAACAAAGTTGAGAAAGTGTGCTTGTCACTTACCTGTTTTGTCACTTCAAAATTAAAAAAAAAACACCATCACTTCACAGCGTTCACCTGCTTCTTGACAGCGAAGAATGTGGCTAAAGTAAACGGAACAATGCAATGGCGGCTGCTTGTGTTGCCATATATGGATTTTAGAGGGATTTAAAAATTGGTAATAAAGCTGATGCAAAGAGGGTGTGACAACAATATTATTTGTGTCTTTTGTTGAATATTATTATTTTGGCTCAAAATAGTTTTTTTTTGAGTTGATCTTGTTAGAACTTAACTATATTAATGTAAATCATTAACCATAACTTTAAAAAATAAGTCGGAATGTGCTCACCATTGACTTCTATACCCTACGGGTAGACCCGGCATGGGCCAAAATTGCCATTATATCAAGCTTTTATCGCAATTGACCAAATACAAGTAAGAATTTAATGAGCAAAATAGGGATGAAAATAGAATTTCGGTTTGGTGAGTCCGGAAACATGCAACATCGCAAAAATATTCTATTTGCTTGTCTGGGATAAAAAAGGGCAGTGGCGGCGCAAAATAAAAATTTTGAATTCCACTAGAATTTTTTTATCAACAATTTTCTGTTTGAATAATAAATAATTCATGAATACTTACTTGTGTGTGTTTACAAAATTCTCTTCAGTAAAAAAAGAGTAAAAAGAATTTCTAAGCATGCTAAGTGCAGTGGATGTATTAAAATTATTGTTTTCATCTTAGAACTTTACAAATGTTGTACCTTCCAGGTAAAATATTTTCTTTCTTTGAACAAGGGTCTTCTTCAACTCTTCTTTTCTTGGGTGGACTACAAGTTATGCTCGTGTCAGATGAAATTTCGGAACTAAAAATTTCAATTCGGAATGGGACAACCGGGCGCCGGGCCAACTCGGCGCCGCCAACAGGGCGCCACGCCGGGCCTAATGGGCGCCGGGCCAACTCAGCGCCGGACTATTTTTTTTTCGATAAAATGTGCAGATAAAAACAAAATAAATATGTTATTTATACAAAACTTTCAACATCTATTAAGTCGAGTGTTGAAATTTGGTAGGTATAGTGTTCTGCGACTTGAAACACCGCCAAGTTCCATCTTCGATACATATCGATGCATAAATAAGAAAGTCCGCCATTTTGGATGCGCCATTTTAATTTTTTTAAGTTTGTTTTTCATCTGCACATTTTATCAAGAAAAAATATTTTAGTCCGGCGCCCAGTTGGCTCGGCGTCAAGTTGGCCCGGCGCCCAGTTGGCCTGCAGCCCAGTTGGTGGCGCCCAGTTGTCCTAGACTGCAACACATTTCAGGGGTCTGGTACGTTTTACCACCTTTCTTAAAACTACGAAGTTTTTTGAAAAATGATAATTTTAGACCATTTTATAGTGATTTCTAAAAAAAAAATTGCGGACTATCGTTGAATTTGTTAAAAAAATTGAAATTGAAACATTCTTAAAACCCCATTAAAACCCATACAAATTGCTACAAAAGAAGCATTTTCTCATTTCAAACTGAAACAAAACGGTCCCTGACGTCTATCAGCTGTCAACAAAAACTTGAAATAACTAAGGTCACTGATCGAAATCGGGTCAGTTTTTTTGGTCCTTTTATGAAAATGCACAATTTTTAAAAAAGCATGAAATTCAAAACAAAATCAAGAAAACTATGATTCCTACATTTTTACAAATAAAAATTAGTTTAATTGAACATTATATCAATTTTTATTCCTTAAAACACTAAAAATTAATAATTATTTACTTTTTTAAAATTTATCGAAGGTCTAACTGAACAAAAGCAAACTGAACCCATCCGTATCGAAATGAACCAAATCAAACCGAATCTAACGGTTCGGTTTGGTTCGGTTCGATTTGCTTAAACTGAACCGAACCTAACCGAATATAGCTAAACCTAACCAAAACAATCCTAGCGGAACCTAACCGAACATACTCAAACTGAACCAACCTAACCCAACCTAACCCAACCTAACCCAACCTAACCCAACCTAACCCAACCTAACCCAACCTAACCCAACCTAACCCAACCTAACCCAACCTAACCCAACCTAACCCAACCTAACCCAACCTAACCCAACCTAACCCAACCTAACCCAACCTAACCCAACCTAACCCAACCTAACCCAACCTAACCCAACCTAACCCAACCTAACCCAACCTAACCCAACCTAACCCAACCTAACCCAACCTAACCCAACCTAACCCAACCTAACCCAACCTAACCCAACCTAACCCAACCTAACCCAACCTAACCCAACGTAACCCAACCTAACCCAACCTAACCCAACCTAACCCAACCTAACCCAACCTAACCCAACATAACCCAACCTAACCCAACCTAACCCAACCTAACCCAACCTAACCCAACCTAACCCAACCTAACCCAACCTAACCCAACCTAACCCAACCTAACCCAACCTAATCCAACCTAACCCAACCTAACCCAACCTAACCCAACCTAACCCAACCTAACCCAACCTAACCCAACCTAACCCAACCTAACCCAACCTAACCCAAGCTAACCCAACCTAACCCAACATAACCCAACCTAACCCAACCTAACCCAACCTAACCCAACCTAACCCAACCTAACCCAACCTAACCCAACCTAACCCAGCCCAGCCCAACCTAACCCAACCTAACCCAACCTAACCCAACCTAACCCAACCTAACCCAACCTAACCAAACTTACCTACCTATTGTTAATAAATATAGTAAAAGTTGTTAGGTTTATGTCCAGGGGGTAACCATTGTCCATAATCGTCGAAAATCGAGTTAGGATTAGTGTATGCGACCATAAACATTGAGTGGCGAGTGAGTGTTTGGTCTTCAATTTTTTTAGGGAAATTTTTCAAAATCTTTTTTTGGGCATTCTGGGCACCCTAATAAACCGTAATCTGGTCACCCTAATCCATCGCAATCAAAGAAAATTGGTAATCGAAGTGTCACAAATTTTTTGTTGGTTTCTATTCTTCTTTTATATTATGTAGGACAAAATTATTAATTAAACTAAGTGACCTTATTAAGTAAGACAGCATGATAGTCAAATGACATTAGAAGGACATAAACATATGATACCGGCCTGTAGACCGGTCGCGGTGGTCATATAATAATAAATATATACTTTCGCGATGAAAGACCAAAATTTAACTTAAAATTACTGTAAAGTCCGCAAAAAACATTAAATTTATCGAAATTTATAAAAACATAGATCAGTGTGTGTAACAATTCATCAAGATGTATGAAACTCGACCGTGACATGTCAAAAGTTTGGTTCGAAAAAACAAAAACAACTGGATAAAAATCGGTATGTAAGCATTTAAAAAGAAATCATTTTTAAGAAAATCAAATACTTTTTTTTAATTTTCATGCAATGCGAAAAAAAGTGCGGGGAAGTGACACTTTCTGAATCAAAATGTGTGAGGGTAAAATCGCACGGTCGCAGAAAAAACTATCTATCGTGACGCTACTGAACTTTCTCGTGTTTTAGGAAAAACTATCCGTCAAGACGACTTACCCATGAAATGTTGTTTTTTTATGGATTTTTTTTCTTCTTTTGCACAAAAAACAATTTTGGACCATGTTTAAACTCAAATAGTTACTTCTAAACTTGTTTTTAAACGTTTTAAGATTTCTTTTTGTAATATTCCCGCACAAAATTCAAAAAAAAATCATTTCCGTACTTAGACAACATTGTCTATCAGTTTTCCCTGTATACACGGACTAACAGGTAGAATCACTCAAAATACGGCAGGTGGATTAAAGGTAGCCAGCTGCTTTTCTGTCGCACTTATGCCGTCAGTGTGAAAGAGATAAAAGTACCCTTATATTATCTAGGGTATTATTAGCATGCAAAATCACCCTATCTTTGTCCGTTTCACATGTTCAATAATGTCTATCTCTGTTTTTATTGTAAAAGAAATACCCGACCATAGGAACCAAATTGGATAGGGTCAATAAAAAATGCCTTGTCTTTCCGTCTCTAACGCCCTTTTAGGGCGTTATACAACTCAATGGTGCTCACCTTGGGGTTGTGACATTAACAAAGCCTGAGACCTCAGCTACTGTTAATACAGCAAAAATCCTTAATAATTAAAATATTTTTTTCTTTTTTTGGTGAGGAAGCAAATTAGATTGCATTTTATCCTATTTTAAATTAAAAAGTAGGTTTCTGCTTCAAAAAATGAGATATTTACACCTGTGACACTGTTTCACAGGTTTTCTGAAGAACTGCCCTAATACATTTTAATACCTCCCAAATTCACATTTTCAATTCTTTCTTATCCAAAAAAAGGATTTGAAAAGGTGTATTAAATTGTCATTAAAAAGTATATTGTTACAAATTTAAGTTATTTAAATTTTATAATTTGAATTTATTTAGGTTTAGTGTAGTATTAGGTCGATTTATCTTAAGGTTGTATTCTTAGTCTAGGTTTTAGTTGCGTTGTCTGTGGCTTGCGGTCGCGGTAGTGCGGGAACTTTCCGGACGTCGAAGGCTGCCGGAAAGTTCGAGAGAGATGGACGATCCTATATAGGGCCGGGGTCGCGCACCAGGCGGTCAGTCACAGATACCGTACTGTAGTGGTCGTGAGATTAACACGAAGTTGATAGACCGATTATAGTAGTGAATTATTAGCAAGTTATACTAAGTTTAAGTGCGTGTTTTTGTACATAATTTGTCGAAATAAATTGACGTATCGTTTTCAACAATTGCGAGTTTTAATTTGTCGTTGTGGACCCGTAACAATTGGTGTCAGAAGTGAGATTAAAAGAAATAAATAGTACAAAGACTGTCCTTACATATTACTACCGGATAGGACAATTGGACAGAAAAACAGTAAGTGATTTTTCCAGAATATTCGAAGAAGTTCGATATTGTTTTATTGAAAAACTAAAAGAGATATTTAAGAACCGACTTCGACATTAACTTTACAGTCCAAAAATTGATAATTAGAGAGATTTTCTAGAATATTCTATAACATTCTACGACGTTCTATTCAAAAACTAGAAGAGATATACAAATACCGACTTCGACATTAGATTAGTAATTTTAAAAGTAAGAATCAGAAAGAATTTTTAGAACATTCCATCACTTTCTACGACGCTCTATTCGAAAACCAGAAGAAATATCCAAAAAGAGACTTCGACATTAGCTTAGTAATTTCAAAGGTAAGAACTAAAAAGAATTTCTAGAAGATTCCATAACATTCTACGACGTTCTATTCAAATACTAGAAGAGATATACAAATACCGATTTCGACATTAGATTAGTAATTTTAAAAGTAAGAATCAGAAAGAATTTCTAGAACATTCCATCACATTCTACGACGCTCTATTCGAAAACCAGAAGAAATATCCAAAAAGAGACTTCGACATTAGCTTAGTAATTTCAAAAGTAAGAACTAAAAAGAATTTCTAGAAGATTCCATAACATTCTACGACGTTCTATTCAAAAACTAGAAGAGATATACAAATACCGATTTCGACATTAGTTTAGTTATTGCAAAAGTAAGAATTAGAAAGAATTTCTAGAAGATTCCATAACATTCTACGACGTTCTATTTAAAAACTAGAAGAGATACACAAATACCGACTTCGACAGTAGCTTAGTTATTTTAAAAGTAAGAATTAGAAATTATTTCTAGAATATTCCATAACATTCTACGACGGTCTATTCGAGAACCAAAAGAGATAAACAAAAAGTGACTTCTACATTTGCCTAGTAGCAGAAAGAGTAGCATTTACCAGTATATTCCAGAACATTCCATTAGGTTCTATTTAAGAATTGGAAGAGATATTGAAAAACCGACTTCGACATTCGCTTTATAGCCCTAAAATAGACGTTTTAAGTGATTTATCAGGAAGTTGATGCTTACTAGACAAGGATCGGCAAAGATGGAAGATCTAACTAAAATGATGCAGGCTCTAGCAGCTCAAATGGCTCAAAACTAGGACGACATGAAACACACTATTGAACAAAATCAGAATGATATGAGACAGACCATCGAACAAAACCAGAACGATATGAAAGATTAGATGGCATTCAAGAAAACTTCGATCAAATAAAGAGCAACTCCGAACAGCTGAGAGAAGAGTTTAAGAGTGCAACCGAAGATCTTAAGGAAGAAATAACTCAAAGAATGCATAGTGTGGAACAAAAGGTACAAAATAAATTGCAGAATGTAGAAGAAAAGGTACAAAATGTTGAAGAAAAAGTGGAGACCAAACTACAGAATGTTAGGGAAGAAGTTTTTCAAACCATAGAAGAAAAATTCCAGGACATATCAAAACAGTTTATACAGCATCAGAAAGAACACAACAAAATAAAAGCTCAGGGATGTGTTGTAAATTCCAACCAAAACATTAAGCCTCCAAATTTTGATGGTACGTCTTCCTGGTCTACTTACAAACAACAGTTTGAAGCTGCCGCTGCTGCAAATGGTTGGGATGATGAAGAAAAAGCTAGAGCTTTGTTAGTAGCTCTACGAGAACCTGCTCTGGGACTTTTACGGTCCATTCCAGTCGAACAAAAACAGAATTTAAATGCTTTAGTGGCAGCGTTAGAAAGAAGGTATGGAGACGAACACTTGCGAAATTTACATTGGTCAGAATTAAATATTCGTCAACAAAGACCAGGAGAATCATTGCAAGAGTATGAAGCAGATATCAGCAGGCTGATGTACTTGGCTTCCCAGAAATGCCAGAAAATTACAGAGATCCCTTCACGGTAGATGGCTTTATTAACGGCTTGCGAGACACGGACTTAGCAAAATTACTTCGTCGGGAACGCTTCCATAACAGCAGTGAAGTGTTGATTCGAGCCCTTGAAATTGAATCATCAAATAATATGTCCAGGCCAAAAGTAAGAGCTGTTTCAATTCAGGAGGGAGAAGAAATGAGCACTAGAGATGAGGTCAACTTAATAACGCTAAACCAACTGTTTCAATCACTGATGGAGAAGATTGATTCTTTGAAAGAAAGTAGACGATCCCCTCCAAATGTAAAGTGTTTCAGATGCGGACGTACAGGGCATATTCAACGCGATTGTCGTGTCCAAATGAGGTCTCGCTCACCATCTAGTGGGACAGAATACCGAAGAGAGATCAGGAAAAACTAAAACTAGTCAACGCAGAGGGGCGGGTGTTGGCTAATGGGAATAGAGTCCCCAAAATTTACTCTATTAAGAGCCTAAAACATACTGCTGACAGTCTTAACATCGACGGACTCATTAATGGGAGAAAAGTTAATATAACAGTAGACACTGGTGCTGCCATATCATTGCTTAAGTTCAAAATTGCAACGAGATATATAATTCGACCAATAGAAAAGAAAATAACACTTAAGACTGTGACTGGAGAATCCGTTAACGTGTTGGGGCAGACAGATATAGACCTACAGCTGGGAAGATTGAAGATTCGCCACACTGTATTGGTTGCAGAAATAGAAGACGAATTTATTTTGGGAATGGACTTGATAAGTAAACATGGATTTGCGTTTGATAATAAACTTAATACCCTAAGATTTGGGAATGAAGAGTTCATTTTGTCAAATAGTCACTTCAATAAAGAACCAATAAAGGTCGTGGCAGTATGCACAACAAGACTAGTCGGTAACAGTGAGACCGTAATTTTTGGGAGGCTGGAAAGTAAAACATCAAGCTGCGTCGGACTCATAAGCCAACAAAACACACCCAATACCTACCTCGTTGCAAAATCACTAGTTAAAACCGATAAAGACATCCCGATTAGAGTCGCCAATATTTTCCCAAATAGTGTCAAAATTAATAAGGGGGAGGTGGTAGCATTATTTGAACCAGTACAGAAAGTAACAAGATGTGAAGAGCCAACTTCCGAGGATACAAGCAAGTTACCAATGGAGGTACTTCAGCAATTTGAGTCAACTTGGCAACATCTCACTCCAGAAGAATATAGTAAAGCGAGAGAGTTTATAGAAGAACAAAGTAATATCTTCGAAACTAGAAGTAGTTCGGGACGCACAAACCTTATTCAACATGCTATCAACACTGGCGATGCCCAACCGATAAGATAACCCCCAAGAAGACTACCAATGGCCAAGCAAGAAGAAGTTCACAATCTCATTAATAAAATGCTCAGCGACGGTGTTATTGAAGAGTCATCAAGTCCTTGGTCATCTCCTGTGGTGTTGGTCACTAAAAAGGATGGAAGTACTAGATTTTGTGTCGACTACAGGAAACTTAACGATGTGACCAAGAAAGATAGTTACCCACTGCAAAGAATAGACGACACATTAACAACGTTGGCAGGATCATATTGGTTTTCTACTCTTGACCTGAAAAGTGGGTATTGGCAAGTAGGAATCTTTGAAAGAGATAAAGAGAAGACTGCATTCTCTGCTGGAAGTGGACTTTATCAGTTTAATGTGATGCCATTTGGCCTGTGCAATGCCCCAGCTACATTTGAAAGACTAATGGAAGTCGTTCTACGTGGCCTTACTTGGAAAAGCTGCCTAGTCTATTTGGATGATGTCATAGTAATGGGGAAATCATTTCAAGAACATCTAGATAATTTACGAGAAGTATTCTCAAGAATCAGGAACGCAAATCTTAAATTAAACTCAAAGAAATGTTTTCTGTTCCAAGAAAAAGTTGAGTTCCTGGGTCACGTCGTTTCCCGAGAAGGCATCCATACCGACGAAAAGAACCTACAAGCAATAAAAGAATGGCCTCAACCTCGTGACAAACATGAATTGAGAAGCTTTTTGGGTCTGTGTACATACTACAGACGATTTGTAGAAGGATTCGCCAAAATAGCGTCTCCGTTACATAGACTTACAGAAGATAAAGCTTCTTACAAATGGAATACCGAATGTGACCAAGCATTTAGAAGACTAAAAGCAGCATTATGTTCTAGTCCGATTCTTGCATATCCCATTCCAAAAGGAAAATTCATATTAGATACTGATGCGAGCAACGATGGCATAGGAGCAGTACTCTCCCAAGTACAAGATGGAGAAGAACGGGTCATCGAATTTTTCAGCAAGAAGCTATCCAAACTTGAGAGAAATTATTGTGTTACTAGAAAGGAGGTCCTAGCCATAGTTAAATCCGTAGATCACTTTCACAAATATCTCTACGGACAAGAGTTTCTGATTAGAACGGATCATGCTGCGTTACAGTGGCTCATGAAAATGAAACAACCTGAGGGGCAAGTCGCGAGATGGATAGAAAAGCTACAACAATACCATTATCAAATTAAGCACCGAGCAGGAAGGGTGCATAATAATGCAGATGCATTGTCCAGGAGACCTTGCCCCGAGGATTGTAAACATTGCAGGAAAATTGACCAGAAAGAAGGAATTACCTACGTGCTCCAGATAAAGTTAGAACCAGATGAAGAATGGATGTCGGCTTCGATTAGAACCACACAACTTAACGACAAAGATGTAGGACCTATCTTGCGATTGAAAGAAGAGAACAAGCCACGACCATCATGGCAAGATATCGCAAACCAAGGGGTGATATTCAAATCTCTGTGGGCACAATGGGATTCACTGATAGTAGAAGAAAACATCCTTAAACGTGCCTGGGAAAGTGCCGATGGCCTTACTGTGATTAATCAAGTAGTGGTTCCTAGGAGCATGGTAGACAATATAATGGCCGAATGCCATAGTGGAAAATCAGGCGCACACCTAGGCATAAATAAAACCATGGACAAAATTCGAAACCGATTTTATTGGGTCAATTACTTTCAAGATGTGAAGAACTGGTGCCGCCGATGTTCGACTTGTGCAGCCAGCCAAGGTCCCAAAACAAGGTTCAGAGGTCCAATGAAACAATATAACGTAGGTCTGCCATTCGAACAGATTGCTATTGATGTGGCCGGACCATTTCCAGAAACTAAAAAGGGCAACAAATACATCCTTGTTGTCATGGATTATTTTAGCAAATGGCCAGAAGTTTTTGCTTTGCCTAACCAAGAGGCCGCAACAGTTGCAGAAGTTCTGGTAAATGATGTTTTCAGCCGATTTGGCATTCCTTTGGAACTACATTCACATCAAGGAAGAAACTTTGAATCAAAGCTCTTCCAGAATCTCTGTGACCTTTTAGGAATACATAAAACACGGACTACTGCTTTGCATCCGCAGTCAGATGGCATGGTTGAAAGATTTAATAAAACAATAGAGGAACATCTTTGCAAAGTTGTTGATGAGCACCAAACAGATTGGGACCAATATATTCCATTGTTTTTGATGGCCTATAGAACTGCCATTCACAATACGACAGGAGCTACTCCATCTAGTATCCTGTTTGGTAGAGAACTGCGTTTACCATGTGATATCATGTTTGGTTCACCTGAAGAAGCACACTTAGAGGTTAATGACTATGTCGAACGTTTAAGGCAAAAGCTGCACGATATCCATGAAGTGGTTAGAGAGCGAATAGAGAAATAGCCAGTGACCGCATGAAAGCGAGATATGACCTGAAAGCAGACTCTTCAGGGTTCAAAGAGAATGATCAAGTCTGGCTATACAATCCTCAACGCAAGAAAGGAAGATCACCTAAGTTGACACCACCATGGGAAGGGCCTTATAAAGTTGTTAAGAGAATTAATGATGTAGTCTACCGAATCCAGAGAAGCCCGAAGTCCAAGATGAAAGTTGTCCATCTAGACAGACTAAAACCTTACCTGGGAAATGTTGATCGAGACGATCAAACCTGAAGAGGAGGATAGTGTTACAAATTTAAGTTATTTAAATTTTATAATTGGAATTTATTTAGGTTTAGTGTAGTATTAGGTCGATTTATCTTAAGGTTGTATTCTTAGTCTAGGTTTTAGTTGCGTTGTCTGTGGCTTGCAGTCGCGGTAGTGCGGGAACTTTCCGAACGTCGAAGGCTGCCGGAAAGTTCGAGAGAGATGGACGATCCTATATATAGGGCCGGGGTCGCGCACCAGGCGGTCTGTCACAGATACCGTACTGTAGTGGTCGTGAGATTAACACGAAGTTGATAGACCGATTATAGTAGTGAATTATTAGCAAGTTATACTAAGTTTAAGTGCGTGTTTTTGTACATAATTTGTCGAAATAAATTGACGTATCGTTTTCAACAATTGCGAGTTTTAATTTGTCGTTGTGAACCCGTAACAATATGAACATTTCATCAATTTCAATACACTTTGTGTCATTCAAAAAGAATCCATTTCTATACCATTAAGGGTTCTTTAATACCCTCCAATCCATTAAATAATTATCCTTTTGAAAGCCCTTTCAAGTATACAGAATAAATACATTTTATTACCTCCAAAATTTACATTTTTCCCATTCTTAAAACTGAATAATTTTTGAGACTTAATCTCTTGTTGTTTTTGTACAATTTACGTTTTTGTTAACATTACGGCTTATGAGAAATCAGTTTGTTTGTCCTACGGAAGATATCTTAGATTGGATCATATGTTTTGCTAGTCAGCCCTATAAGTACCTAGTTAAACAAAAAAAAAATAATAACACCAACCAAATACCTAACCTAGAAAAATGTTTCTATTTATAGATTGGCAATAACTCCAAAAAACTTTTGTTCTTATTTCTTCTATCCTACCCATGTATACAATTTATACAGGGGGTACCATAATTAGCAGAACACCTCAATACATTAGAAACTAGCAGTTTTCAAAAAACTGTTAAACAGGAGATTTTTATGGTTAATTCTTAACTGAAAAATTTCTCTGGATTAAGTTCAAAGCTTCTCTCAAACCTTTTAAACATTTTTCTAACTGCAAGTTTCCTATTTATATATAAGTATACATATTATATAGTTTCTTATTTATGTTCTGCTATTTATGGTGCAAAAAAATAAAAAAGAGGAGGACAGATTCAAATTAACCAACCTTTAATTCATAATTTCTATTCACTTAGCTGAAAAACTTCCTTAGCAAAATGGCACCATAAATACTATCCTTGATTTAAAATCCATATAAACATTATCCTTGAAGCTGAGCCACAATAGACCCGATAGTAGTCACAGTAGAAGGGCTCCAAGGCCCACTCACATATGAATCATGAATCATCCTTGAACCTCTACCAAATGGAAAAAATGGTCTCATATAACGCGTACTGTAAGAGGAAGTTCACTTGAATGTCCCTATTAAAACAAAACTTATGACTTGACTAAAAGTCTCTAGCTCACTGAGAAGTATAAAAAATATCTGTTGCAAGATTTAAAAAGTTAGATAAAGATTCAAGTTAAAAGAAAACTTTTCGATATAATTTTTCTCAAATTTTATTAAATAAAAAAAAATGCTTTTATATAAAACACTCCAGAACTAAAATAATATTTGTATTTGTCAACTAATTTATGGTAAAATTGACTGCTAAGAACCTTTCTGATTTCTCTTATACATCTAGTTTATAAATAGGCACTTAACTACCCTCCTTTCTAAGTAGGGGCCTTACAGAACACACGGATTCGAAATGAAATTTAAAACAACGTACCTGGCCAAACCGATCTGGCAATCCAAAAAACACAAGCAAAGACCAAATTGAAAACTCAAGAAGAGGAAAAACCTTAGAGTAATAATGGAAAAACTGAAAAACATTCAATTTCATTGATTTTAGCACGCAAATATTGACATAACCACAGATTAGGTAAATAAGGACGTAGTCACCCAACCAATATGAATAACACCACCATGGTGTATTCGAAGAGGAGCCTCTCAAAAATTAATAAAATAAAATTTGAAAAAGTGACACTATTTTTAAAGGATTCCGAATGGCTCCCCCCGATGCGAAGATTTTTTTTGGTATTTTCCACAAATTTCATTAATAAAAACATAAAATACGGCAGTGGCGTAGATAGAAAAACAACACAGTTTTGGGGGCTCTGGTACAAAATAGCGTGGACAAAATGGCGCAGGACAAAATAGCGCAGGACAAAATAGCGCAGGACAAAATAGCGCAGGACAAATTAGCGCAGGACAAAATAGCGCAGGACAAAATGGCGCAGGACAAAATAGCGCATGTCAAAATAGCGCACGTCATAAATCCCAAGTCGATTTGCCCTGTCGAGCCGAAGTGGACCAGGGGCCGAGGATAGGTTAGGATAGTATCCCAACCTGACCCGGTTAGGTTTTTTACAAAAAAAAAACTTGCCTGAACAGATCAGGTAAGTTTTTTTTTGTAAATAAACCTAACCGGGTCAGGTTGGGACACCAACCTAACCTATCCTTGACCCCTGGTCCACTTCGGCTGGGGCAGTTTGAGTGATAAGGTTAGGCCTTCACTGTTTGTTAAACTAACCAAGTAAGGTTAGGTTATTTTTTTAGTATCTCCGACGAAAGGTTAGGTTAGTATCCCAACCTAACCGGGTCAGGTTGGGATACTAACCTAACCTATCCTCGGCCCCTGATCCACTCCGGCTGGTGCAGTTTGAGTGATAAGGTTAGGCCTTCACTGTATATTAAACTAACCAAGTAAGATTAGGTTATTTTTTTAGTATCTTTTTGAGATCTGCGCTATTTTGTCCTGCGCTATTTTGTCCCGGGCTACTTTGTCCCCCGCTATTTTGTCCTGCGCTATTTTGTCCTGTGCTATTTTGTCCTGCGCTATTTTGTCCCGCGCTATTTTGTCCTCGCTATTTTGTCTTCGCTATTTTGTCCTGCGCTATTTTGTACCAGAGCCATTTTGGGGGGGGGGGCGAGACCCCATGAGGCCGTAGTTTATGCTATTTTATGTTTGTATTCATGAAATATGTGGAAAATATCTAAAAACTCTTAGCTACGGGGGGGCCCGGGCCCCCCCCCTCATATACGCCCAAAACTGTCTCGGGCCTACCCCGAAGCTTTTTTCTATATACGCCACTGATTACGACCAAATTAGGAACCCTGGAACGCCACAGTCAGAAAGATCGGTTATAAATTTCTTAAACAGTTTGACACGCAATCACATCGTTGATTGAAAAAGTTATTCAATCAAAATTTGTAAAAATGATCTCGGCTGTGACGTCATAATTTTTTAGAAAAAATCGCCCAGCTATAAGAATTTAAGCAATTTTCAACAGGTATTTAATTATCATTTAAATTTAGAATTTTTAGAATATTCTTTACACAAGGTACCTATACTTAAAATTACCAATTCTCTAAAAAGCAATATTTTTGTACAGTTTTATTATTCAAAAATGTTTAAAGAATATTGTAGTGTTTTTTGTAGAATGTACTCATGCCATGAATATTATTAAAATATATGTGTATTTTCTAGTGCATTCCGGAATATTCTTAGCATGTTAATCTCAGAATATTCTTGGCACGTTCATAACTGGTATATACTATGGATGAACTAAAGTGAAACATTCTCACATGGTATATGCCAAGAATATGGTATGCTGATTCCTAAAAGAAGATCCTTTACAATATATTCATCGCATATACTTGGGATGTGAATCTTCTTTTCAAAATATGCTAAGCATATCACTAAAATAATATTCTTTAAAGTACATAAAAAGCATATACAAAGCATTTGAATGTTCTTTCAATGCTATGTGGAAAATAATGAATTCTTAAAAATTCATTTAAATGGATTGCTTTATAGCGTATTAATATGTATTCAGATGTATTAAAAATGAATCATTTTATGCTTATTCGGTTGTATTGAGATGAATGAAGGAATTAAAAAGTATTCATTGGTATAAATAATGATTACATAAAAAGGTATTTAATACTAATGATGTAATGTAATGATAAAGGAAGGTATTGAAAAGTATTCAACGGGATAAATAATGAATTCATAAAAAGTGATTTAAATGGATTGTTCTATAGCGTATTAATATGTATTCAAATGTATTAGAAATGAATCCTTCTACGTCTATTCGGTTGCATTGAGAAAGGAAGGAATTAAAAAGTATTCATTGGTATAAATAATGATTACATAAAAAGGTATTTAATTGGATTGCTTTAAAGAATATAAATATGTATTCAAATATATAGAAAATAAATACTTGAAAAGTTCATTCAATTGTATTGATAAAGGAAGGTATTGAAAAGTATTCAACGGGATAAATAATGAATTCATAAAAAGTAATTTAAATGGATTGTTTTATAGTGTATTAGTATGTATTCAGATGTATTAAAAATGAATCCTTTTATGTTTATTCGGTTGTATTGAGAAAGGAAGGAATTAAAATGTATTCATTGGTATAAATAATGATTACATAATAGGTATTTAATTGGATTGCTTTAAAGAGTATAAATATGTATTCAAATATATAGAAAATGAATACTTGAAAAGTTCATTCAATTGTATTGATAAAGAAAGGTATTAAAAAGTATTCAACAGGATAAATAATGAATTCATAAAAAGTAATTTAAATGGATTGTTCTATAGCGTATTAGTATGTATTCAAATGTATTAAAAATGAATCCTTCTATGTTTATTCGGTTGCATTGAGAAAGGAAGGAATTAAAAAGTATTCATTGGTATAAATAATGATTACATAAAAAGGTATTTAATTGGATTGCTTTAAAGGGTATAAATATGTATTCAAATATATAGAAAATGAATACTTGAAAAGTTCATTCAATTGTATTGATAAAGGAAGGTATTGAAAAGTATTCAACGGGATAAATAATGAATTCATAAAAAGTCATTTAAATGGATTGTTCTATAGCGTATTAGTATGTATTCAGATGTATTAAAAATGCATCCTTTTATGTTTATTTGGTTGTATTGAGAAAGGAAGGAATTAAAACCTATTCATTGGTATAAATAATGATTACATAAAAAGGTATTTAATTGGATTGCTTTAAAGAGTATAAATATGTATTCAAATATATAGAAAATGAATACTTGAAAAGTTCATTCAATTGTATTGATAAAGGAAGGTATTGAAAAGTATTCAACGGGATAAATAATGAATTCATAAAAAGTCATTTAAATGGATTGTTCTATAGCGTATTAGTATGTATTCAAATGTATTAAAAATGAATCCTTCTATGTTTATTCGGTTGCATTGAGAAAGGAAGGAATTAAAAAGTATTCATTGGTATAAATAATGATTACATAAAAAGGTATTTAATTGGATTGCTTTAAAGAGAATAACTATGTATTCATATATATAGAAAATGAATACTTGAAAAGTTCATTCAATTGTATTGATAAAGGAAAGTATTAAAAAGTATTCAACAGGATAAATAATGAATTCATAAAAAGTCATTTAAATGGATTATTCTATAGCGTATTAGTATGTATTCAAATGTATTAGAAATGAATCATTCTATGTTTATTCGGTAGTATTGAGAAGGGAAGGAATTAAAAAGTATTCATTGGTATAAATAATGATTACATAAAAAGGTATTTAATTGGATTGCTTTAAAGGGTATAAATATGTATTCAAATATATAGAAAATGAATACTTGAAAAGTTCAATCAATTGTATTGATAAAGGAAGGTATTGAAAAGTATTCAACGGGATAAATAATGAATTCATAAAAAGTCATTTAAATGGATTGTTCTATAGCGTATTAGTATGTATTCAAATGTATTAAAAATGAATCCTTCTATGTTTATTCGGTTGCATTGAGAATGGAAGGAATTAAAAAGTATTCATTGGTATAAATAATGATTACATAAAAAGGTATTTAATTGGACTGCTTTAAAGTGTATAAATATGTATTCAAATATATAGAAAATGAATACTTGAAAAGTCATTCAATTGTATTGATAAAGGAAGGTATTGAAAAGTATTCAACGGTATAAATAATGAATTCATAAAAAGTCATTTAAATGGATAGGTTTCAAAAGATATTGAGAAGTATTTAAATGTATAAAAAATGAATTCTGAATTTGGTATATACATGTAACCAAAACAGTTTTGAATAAAAAAGTATTGGTTGGAATAAATTCCGAATACCCATCCTCTGCTCACGGAATTAAGCAGGATACATAGTTATTAAAAGGTATAAAAACTGAATACTTTTTAATGCCATTGAATCCATTATTTTTTATATGGAGAGCATTTAATTAGTTTATGTGGCCAACAAGTATTACTTTTTCGTAGATGACTGCAGATAGCTTGATGATGTTGCAGAATGATCGATTTGGTACCAAACTTAAGGCATTCAACTATATCTACCATGATGACAATCATAATAATACCTACAAGCTGGAGTGGCATGTATTAAAGTAACATTGGTGGTCCTCTCTGTCATCCACTTGGTAGGTAATGAGTAAAAGGAAGATAAAAATTTTCAATTTACTATATAAGTGAAATAATAATAATAAGTGAAGTTTATATCATATATATAATTGGCAAAATTTGCCTTAGTTTTGAATCATGTTGACCCATTTGTAGATACATTTTAATAGTCACATTTACATTAAATTAGAAATATAGTTACCAACATATTAATGCTTTTAAAATCTTTCACATCAACCTGTTTTTAAATTATTAATCAAAATATGTCAGAGTAATAAGTATAATACCGAGTATAATACCCACGATTATTTTCATTGAATTTTTAGCATGGTTTAAAGGTTTACCAAACAAAATAAGGAAGAAAGATGACAAACAAAAGAAAGGTTGCCATTCAGGTAAGTTTTTTACAACTTTAAAATCACTTAATCTAAAATTATAATTGGGCACTATGTAGAAATTAATCTTTATTAGCTATTAGGGCATATTCTTAAATTATGTAACACAAAAAATCAAGATTTGGGATTTGCCTCCTAATGCATTTTCAAGTAAAAACCCACACAGCCCTCTTTGAGTGTTACATAATTTAAGACTGGTCCCTTAGTCAAAGCTCTCACTATTATTTACATAACCACCCTAAGGTCCCTACAGACAGACATGGGTGAATTAATACATGAATGTGCATGCATGAAGACATAATCAAAAATGTGAATGTGTATGCAAAACAATGTTACATTTCTAAATGTGCACGCAGTGGAATGTGCTGACAAATTTTGAAATCAGATTTTAGTTCTGTGTTTAGGGTCTGTCCTTAAATTACGTAAAGCCCTAGAGGGTGGAGGGGGGGGGTTAGCCTTGCGTTACACTCAATGTTTTTCCAATGTGTTTTTTCTTGAAAATGCATTACGAGGGGGGCTCAAAAATCCTGAATTTAAGTGTTACATAATTTAAGGATGTTCCCTTATGTATGTATGTATATTCATGTTTTAATTTATTTAAGTCCATCTAGGAGCCTCTAGAATCCTGGTGTAGAAAAACAAATATTTATTAAATAGCTGTTGGGTAGGTGGTAGACGCTTTTACTCATTGGGCGTCGACCGGTGAGATACCACCATGCCAGAACTGAGTAGCGCTAAGTGGTATCACCACGTGCCGCTACTGCGCTGGCAGTCCGGTTCCAACAATGACTAACAAATACCATGATGGCGCCTCCAGGATCAAAATATTCCGGAGGTACAATACCCGACCACTCGGATCTCCGGGCGTCGGGTGATCCTGGGGGTTCTTCATGCAAAGGTATTAAAAGAAGACAAAAAACTCAACTCAGAATTGATTTTAGCAATATAAGAGGATTGAGTACCAACATGAATTCAGTTCACCAACATCTTGAAGAACAAAGACCTGACATCCTTGTTCTCACTGAAACTAAAATCAGTTCTGCTACACCTATTGTGAGCTATCTTTATCCCGGCTATGACCTATACCACCGATTTCGACATAATTTTGGGATCTGTGTATACGTTAAAAATGACATTTCATATCATCGAGAGGAGTAGCTAGAACCAGCGAACCTCGATATCATATGGCTAAAATTCACCTCAAAGTCATAGACCAAGTGTAACGGTTCACTTCTTTTGAGTTTTTTATTTGTTTTTGTAAACGAGACGTGTTCATTTCTAGTTTTATTGTGAACATCTTTGGCATTTTTCAGCAAACTTATTTGGAGTAAAACATCAAAGGCTAAGGTAGATTTATAGCCCGTCATAGTGGTTTAGGAAAGACTTACCTTTGTTTTTTAGCTTTCTTGCGAGAATCCAAAAAACGTGTCCTGGAGGTGATATTTCTTTGTACCTTCCGAAAGTTTCACATTCATTTTCGATCAGGAAAATCAGGAAAATATAACCTCTCTGTAACGAAATATTTTTGTTAGTTTTTCCACAGATGTTTGGCATTTGTGCTAGCCAATTTCGACTCGAGCTGGAACTCGTGACGGGCAGGCACCGTGAGTGCAGATTCGGTCACAGAGCGGCACGGGCACACGGGACTGTTGGCGCTCACTATATCTAAGAGACTCTTAAACATTTAAAAATCTCTTTTTGTGCAGTAATTTTAGTTTTCCAAGATGTTTTACCGGTTGTTCCATGTTTGTCGATAGGGAGAGAGACTGTTTTAAGGATTTCAGCAGGTCGGTCATGGAGATATTAAATTCGATTAAAAGGTTAACCGGATAAAAGGTCCACGCATTTTTTCGTCGAGAGTAGTTTGCTCCGTGCCACAAATAATTTTGGCAACAGTGACAGAAAGTGACAAGCTTCCTTTTCATTTTTGCCTGAGAAAAGCGCGGTAGACAAAAATCAGAAAATTGATTTTCCGCGAGTATGGTTAGCCAAATAACATCTAGGTAAGCGTAATTTGTTAGTTTTATGCCTTTCTACTAGTAGAGTTATGGGTTTGGGGGGGTCGGTCGTATTTTCCAAATTAGAGTTATTCTTCTGACACCCTCCCTTTGGTATTCTAGGCTTTCAAGTTTGGGGCTCCTTTTTTTGGACTGTGCGAACACCTGCTACTTCAAAACCCTCACATCACCTGCATTTTGGGCACTCTGCATTTTTACCAAACTACCAGATGAACTGGTGAACTCAGAAAACCTCACAAAAATTGTGTTCGTCCTTACTGCTGTAACCTGACCAAAATCGCATAAGCACCCTGACCTAACCTAGAGAACTCAATCGGCGAAGCTATGTAACGTGTCATTTTTACGTTTAAGGCAACGTTACATATTTGTTTATTTAGGTAAATAATCAAGGCTCTTTGACTCGTCTTTCTGTACACAAATTAAGGGTATTTTATAGAGCTAGGTTTGGAGGTTATATAGTGTCTAGGAAGTTACCTTAAAAGAAGGCATTCCATCGAATTACTGTGGACACTACACACATCGCATTATCTGGACATCGTAATTGGAATTTAAGATCACAGGTTTCGGGAAAATCATATAAAAACTTTTGATTGTTTTGTTTTTATCTGTGGAATTTTGTGATTACTTTGTCGTTCACGAGAATAAACAGCTGGGGAATAGCGGCGTTGCCGCATCACAAATGGTTTCAATAACAGGAAGGAAACATTTAGATGAACATTTCATTCCCCTACGTTTATTTTCGAGGATATTGGGACAATCCGAACCTCATATCCTTCACGGATTAACTAGTTTTGATAGTACGAAAACATATTTGGGTCGACCAGGAACAACCGAGGCTCCGCCCCTTTGATATCTTTATTAATTTGATAGGGAAAGGATAAAATAAATACGAGTTATGCACTTTTGTAAATGGGAGATAAACGAGGGATAAAAACCAAGACTAAAAGAATAAACGAAATCGTGTGAGTTAACATCTGAACACTCTTGTGCCGAGTTTAAGCAGTAGTTCAGTGTGTATTTTTAGGTTCAGGTTCAGAAACAACTTTATTAATGTAGAAATATTTTACAAAAATGGCGTCAAACCATATGAATCTTAGAGAAAACATTTATAAAGAGCAAAGAAAACTTTTGACTAAGACTGTAACTAAAATACAACTAAATTCTACACTCAGTATAGCTTTACTCATATGGGAATCGGTTGAGTGTTCGAATATTCCTGGGTTTGATGCAAGCTCTGATCTCCAGTAATTGATTTTACAGTTGATGGTTTCAATGCTGAGCTTCTTACAGTCCGTCTGGTTATTTTCTTCCTACTTGATATGTTGGCAGGGGTCCGGTAGGCAAATGTTCGGTCTATGTATGGAGGGTGTCTCGATGTCCTTGTTATAAAAATTTCAACCGTGGAAATAGATCCGACAACACCTCAATGCGCGTTTTACGTATTTTTCAATGTCCCCTTGGTCGGTGCTGGCCCCTATATACCGGTATGGAACTATTGGTGTATTTCCTCATTGGTTAGTTTGAAAACCGCGGGTTTTTCTTCCAGTCTCGTTTTACTGTCCCCACTCCCCACCAAATCTACGAACGGTTTCCGGTGGCTTCAGTTTTTTTTGTGTTCTCGACAAAGTGCTTTGTCTCTTGCTAACGAATTTTGGCTGGGTCGGCAACAGGTCTCTGGGATCGCCATTGTTTTTGGTTATTGGCACTGCAGCGATTGTAGGAGATATCCCAGAGACTGTGAGGAGTGAGTCCGTCGTGTCTAGGCGAATCCTAGAGTGACGCTCATACCCTTTTGAAGGGGATTTAAGGCGGCCTACGCCGTTTCTACGGAAAGAGCAGTGGTAAGTTCGATTTTATTTTTTTCATTTTTTTTATTATTCGAGGACTCTTCAAGATAATATTTGCCTCCCAAATTGTAATTATTTTTCGTGTGAAATGTACTTTTTTTGACAAAAGACGTGGGGAATTTTTGGCATTTTTATATTTTTCTTTTAACCACGTGTTGGATAAAAACTATATATTGGTTTTCTCCTTTGTCTACAGCCCTGTCCATTCCATCGACAGCTGTGCTGGACGCTGGTGGGAAGCCGGACGAGCCAGTTATAACCCTGGGAAAGGTACGTTAGGGTTATTTTAGTTCATCTGTTTAAATCTGCTTTATTTTATTGAGTCGACATGGGGTTCTCGATTTAAATTACTCGGTGTAGGGGAACTTTGTGCAAAATAGACGAATTCCAGGAAACTGAAACATTTCATTTTCCACAGGGTTTTACGCTCGGGCAAGGAACCAACATTCAAGACCCATGTGCTGCCCTAGCGTGTGGTGCTAAGCAAGCACAAGGGAAGGCGCGGCAGAATTGGACCCGGAGTAGCAGGAGGAGAACAAACCAGAGCAGCAGTAGTAGGGGAATGTCTGGAAACAACTCCAGGTTTATAAACTAAAACACACATTTATTCATACAATAATCAAGGACCAAGGTAGGAGCAAGTTTTAGATATAATTTTTCTTTTCATATAATTTTCCATATATCGTTAAGTACAACTTTTGCTTTTCTTGTAAACGCAAGATAAGGTATGACGTCATGACCAAAATTTTGCGGCATAACTATTTATCTGAATTGTACTGTACCATTGAAAGAGTTTGTTTCAACTTGGCTTCACCTTTATTTTTTTTCCATAATAATTTGCTATTTTTACCCTAGTTTCAATTTGAATTATACAAGATGAACTAAATTTTTGTGTTATTTGTACAACCCAATGACCAACTTTGCAGAGACAAAAAAGAGAGATGAGGTTATATTTTTTTGCGGTTTCCTTACATTGTTCTGCCTCATGGGGTGGATCTCGGACTGGGTTGCTGTCTGTCTCATTCTACCTAACGTAGAATGATGACAGCAGATATTTGGTCCAGATCTCCCCTATGAAAGAATAATTTTGGAAGTCTCACACTACTGACTCAGATGTAGGTACACTATGACCTGTTAAAGGAGTCCATCTACCTGTAAAGTGCTTCTAGTTTTGTCATCTTAATTCAATCTTTTAGAGTTTTATTCTGTTTATTTTTTTTTTGTTTTTTTTAATTACACAAATATTCTGGAAGCCTTGGAAGTAAGTAGAATTTCATTGTTTGGCTACAACGTTTGGGTTGAACTGTATTTTAATTGAGATCTTCTTTGTAAAACATTGATATTAAAACACTGTGGCGCACGTAAAATTTTCTTATTTCTGAACCCCCCCTTCTCCAATGTATAAAAGTTACCGGGCATATCAATGTTTTACCTAGCTGGAAAGTACAGTTCTGCTTCCAGATATTTGTTTAATTATTCAGTGGTTTTTGTGGTGTCACAAGTTGGCAAATTGGTATATTCTAATTACAGTGTCACAAAATGGCAGCAAAGTCTTTAAGCTGCCACAAATGTCATCCAACGCATTTTAATAAGGCCACAAATTGACGCCCTACGTGTGTTTTGGCTAATTTTTTAACATCTGATGTAATGTTTTCTGGTTTTTTTTTGAATTTGAAAAAAAAAGGAAAAATTATGTTTAAATTTTTTTTTGAGAAAAATTTTTTGTGGTACAGCCAAAGCCAGGTGAAAGGCTTTCAGTGGCTGTGGGTGGTCTGGACACTCAATCATTTTTTTTATTGAAAAACAAGATCATTGGTTTTCGGAAATAACACTTTTTAAATATTTTTTGGTAATATTTGAGCGTTGACTTGAAATTTGTTGTTGCTCTGTTGATCCTCATAGTTTTTTTTGTTAGCTTATCTTCACAAGTTTTTCTTGGAAAATAAAATATTAATTTTTATGTATTAAGGAAGAATAAGTGGATAAAAAACATAGGAGTTTTTATTGAACGGAGTCCAACTCATGTCTTAATTCTTTAAAGTTTTTTTGTAGGAAAAACATGTTTTAATTTTTTTTAAGAAAAATAAATACAGCAATGTAAATTTACTGCAATTTTTATTTGTTGATTTATAGGTGGATGGACCTCCAGACATGGTCTTTTTTATGTTTTAAATATATGACATAGGTACTGTGTTGTTTTTCTAACAATTTTTTTCTGCAGGTTCATTTATTTATATTTTATTATTTCCTGCTTGTGAAAAGATAGAAATTGTTTCACAGATTATTTTTTAGTGCAGTTGATTTATTTAGGTCAACAAGTTTTTTTTTGGTGATTTTAATTTTTTATGGGATATCATCACTTGGAAATTGGAATATTTTTATAGGGTTTCACACAAATTTTTCTTGGCTGGGTTGTTTTAAAGTAAATATAGCTTAACAACTAGTAGATTTGTTTAGTTGAAAGTATTAATTAGTAATAAAAGAAAAGGAAAATGAGTTTATTTTGCTTTGTCATTTTCTTTTCTTGTTTTTTTTGGTGGTAACTGTTGATGCCAATTAAGAACTTACGTCACTCAGTTACATCGGGTCAGAGGAGGGTACTACTACTACTTATAGTTAGCTCGGAAGTTTAGGGAACACAAGGCTAAAATTCCTAGAGCAACATATTGGCTGAAGATCAACGCCAAGAGGTCCAGTTAACATTTTTTTGGGGTATCTTTTTTGTAGGACAGTTTTTTTTAGGTCTTTGGTTGCCAGTTTAGTTGTCTAGTTGTGTTTTTGTGACTGGTCAATTTTTGTTGGTAGAAAATACGGCGTTGGGCTTTGGAGTGCATTTTTTTAAAAAATGACCTACGGGTATTTCTATCAATTAAAGTTTTTCTTGTTCACAATTATTTTTTTCTGTATTTTTTTTTTCTGCGTTCAGGTCATAGCTTGGTCATGGCCAATGGAGAGCAAACATTTATGTATGAGCCTTGAGAAGTTTTGCCTGCTCCGGATTAAATACAGAGAAAATGAATTTGAAGCCCAACTAGATGTAATACCACAAAAGAAATGTTTAACTAAGACGATATATATATAATATATATAAGTTTTTTTGATTTTTTTTAGTTCATTTGTAGAGTTCATTTGTAAAGTTCATTAATTTTTTTAAGTAATGTCATTTTGAGGCCGTAAAATTGGTCAGTGAATTTAAGAGAGACTTTCAACTAAATATAAATGCTAGGCGGTGGTAATTGGTAAAAATATTTCAAAATTTTACTTTTTTTCAAGTAATTTAATTTTTCTTAGAAAGATTATTTATTTCTGTAAACATAACTTCTCGAATTCTTGTTTGGTCTAAACGGTTTGTATAGTGGTCGTAGTTTTAAAGGGTGACCAGACAGGTTATATTTTTTTTAGGGGACCAAACGGAAACTTCTTGAGTTACAAAAAGGTGAACTTTTTTGTCTTAGTTGATCAGGCAGGAATAAATAAATCTTTTACTTCCAAATCATAATTTTAAATAACAAGATTTATTGGTTACGTGTTTGGGTCTTATAGTAAAAAAACGTTTTGTTTTTGTAGGGTACTGGTATGATATGAAATTATTTTAATATCATGCCAAATGTTGTTTGACGGCAGATATGCTAGTCTTCAGTTTTTTGTTAGTTTGCAGTTCAGGACAGTGGCGTGTACTTAAAGGGGCCTTACATCTGCGCCCATTGTAAAGCAACTTCCAACTTACTTGCTTAGCTTTTTCACTTAATCTTGCTTCTGAAATTAAAGCGTTATGTTGGATAACGATGGATGGTGTTAGACTGAGAAAGTACCTAGGTATTTAGGGATGAAAACTTGGAAGTTGTGGACAATTGGGAAATAATTTTTTTTTATTTAATTTTTTTTAAATTTTAATATAATTTCATGATGGTGACCTCAAATAATGAAGCAAATTTTTAAATTACAATACACTTTTGTGGAATAAATGGGAAAGTGTTCCGGTTAAACAATAAATTTAAGATCATTGATTTCTAAAAAAAAGATTTCAACCTAAGAATAAATTTAAAAACAATAGGTTTTCTTTGATGCGACTAAACAATGAGGGCATATATTTTTTTTGTTATGCATAATATGATAGTAGTACCTTTTGTTTTGCAATAATTAGGGGTTTTCCTCCCGCGAGCTGGGTGGAAATGGAAGGAATGTTTGGTTCGGAGTGTAGAAATCGAGGAACGAGGACTTCCTGCTAATCTTTTTAGGATTTCGCAACTTCGGTTTTCGCTAAATTAAAATACATCCAAATTTGGCCTACAGGCTGAATCTCGCATTTTCCAGGACCTTGCAGATTCGTGGAGGAAGACAAATTTTGTGATCTATTTAGTTATGATAGGAATTAAAATAGTAACATTCACATGAGGGAACTAGATATATTTAGGTTAAAAATTAGTAAGAACACTGTTCTGAACAATTTTCCATAATAGTGTCCTATTTTCACAGGGCGCTTCAAAATATCTTCACCTTTCTTTGAAATAAGATATTGTTTCGCCTGTGGGTGTTTAACCGTTGGAAAAATATATAGGGTCCAGATGGGATTGGAATGGAAATCACGAAAGTTTTGGGTTTTATTGACATTATACTTAGGAAATAGGGGAAATGTCTAATAAAAAGTTTTTGGGTTTAGACCGAGTTTTGTTGAGATAACAAAAGTTTAATTGGGGCCGGGAGTTTTATTATGCTCTTTTAAAATTAATGTAATAGTTTTTGGTTCTTGATTTTGTTCTCTGGTTTTTGCGCAGGATTATTTTCAACTGTTTCATTTCAAAATGTCATTTATAAGTGATAGGGTCTCATTAGCCCTTGGACATTTGGTAATTTTGCTTTGACTAATAGTTGTGAAAAGGGCCCAACTTAATTTTAGATCTCGTGAACACCAGGGATAAGGATCTGAGAATGCATTAAGCAGTAATTTTTTTTTTTTTTGATTAGATGTTGTGTGTAAAAACACTTGAGTAGGCAGATTTAGTTTTACAACGTTCTTATAGGTGAACCTTGAAATTGTTTTCATATTTGTTATTTTGGAAGTGCACACAAGATAATTCTTTACGGAGTTGAGTGCAAAGGTTCTTTACATTATAGTGGTACAGTAAATAAGTACTAACGTTGTTTATTTCCTTAAGTAATAATTTTAAACAAATACACTAACATCGGTTGTTTTTTTTGTAACATAAATATTTTTTTAAACTTTTCCTAAACTGATTGTTTTTTTGCAATTACGATTTTTATACCTTACGATTCTTAAGTAAATTTAATTTTCAACATTTTTTTTTGTATAGTAAATTAATTTTTCTAGCTCATTTACTTTCCACATTGCCACAGTTTTGGGAGAGGAAAGGGAATTGACAACTGTTTTTTTTAAAGGAAAAGAACAAAAACTGTTGCATGACAACTCGAATAAGATTTTTTTTAAGGTTCACTAATAGGAGCTGCAACCCCACTTAAACATTTTAAATTTTTTTTGAAAATATTTTTAAAATATATTTTTTTTTTTTAATATTTTTTTTAAGGAAGGAAACTTGATTTGAAAATTTTCTTTTTGATGCATAGTAGTACTTTGCCCTACAATGGTTTTGCCAGTTTATTTAAATATTTTTTTTTCTGAATTAAAATATAATATAATTTCAAACACTTGCGTTTTAACATCATCATCATTTGTTTTAATTTTTTTTTCTCTCTACTCCAAAGTACCATCAGGGTAGAGTAATATTTTGGAAATTTTAGTGAGCCAATTCATTTTTCTTATTATTGGGCTACAGTGTTCACCAAAATTTTTAAAAAAATTTTTTTTTGGCACCTTTCGGTACGATCCTAGGGTCTTCTTGACCATGGTTTGCATCAATTTAGTTAAAAATTTTGGGAATTTCATTTTAACGATTATTAGAGAGTTGAAGTCCTACCAAGACGTTATTTGTATAAAATTTTTTAATACCATCGGTAATTTTTTTTTTAATTTTTTTTTTGAATTACACACAACATCCTTACTAGTCTAATTCAACGCAATTTCAGCGAGCGGATTTTTTTTTAATTGAGCATATTTTACGATTTCTATAACATGAACATCTGTTCCGATGTTTATTGCGTTCACTTATATATTAAGGGATGATGTGACCTTAAGCAATGCATGTTTTGTGTAGACTCAGAATAGGTAAGCAGGTTAAAGTGGGTTTTGATTTATTCTTTTTAGAAAAATCATTGTATACGGCGATTTGGGTTTTTTTTGAGGAGTTTAGTTGTGGAGCCGTTCTGCAATAGCAGGAGTATACCCTAGCGTTAACTGTGTACAACAGCTTTGGGATTTTTTGTTATAGGTAGTCTGTTGTACGTTCCATTTAGGGATAAATTTACCTATTCGGTTGCTGAGGTAAACAAACATCACTTAACTTTAATTTTAATCCAGTTCAGCTAGGATAAGCGCAATTATTTTTTTTGGTTTTACTCACGCAGGAGTGGAACATAAGACCTAGACACTGCCAAAACTCTTGTCTCTCTTTTATTTTTTTTTTACTTTTGTTATGGCTACTTGTTAATTCTAATTTATGATTTAAGTAGTTATTTCTCTCTGCAGGGTTGGACGTCATAGTTGGTTGTACAAATACTTAATATAAACTATGATTACATTTTTAAATGCAAATAAATTTTATTTTCTTACTGCTCCGGTGTTCTTCGATTTTGTTCGCGTCTGCCCGTATTTAAGTTTTATATTTTGTAACGTGTCATTTTTACGTTTAAGACAACGTTACATATTTGTTTATTTAGGTAAATAATCAAGGCTCTTTGATTCGTCTTTCTGTACACAAAGTAAGGGTATTTTATAGAGCTAGGTTTGGAGGTTATATAGTGTCTAGGAAGTTACCTTAAAAGGAGGCATTCCATCGAATTACTGTGGACACTACGCACATCGCATAGTCTGGACATCGTAATTGGAATTTAAGATCACAGGCTTCGGGAAAATCACATAAAATTTTGATTGTTTTGTTTTTATCTATGGAATTTTGTGATTCTCTTGTCGTCATGAAATTAAACAGCTGGGAAATGGCGGCGTTGCCGCATCACAAATGGTTTCAGTAACAGGAAGGATACATTTAGATGAACATTTCATTCCCTTAAGTTTATTTTCGAGGATATTGGGACAATCCGAACCTCATATCCTTCACGGATTGGCTAGCTTTGATAGTACGAAAACATATTTGGGTCGACCAGGAACAACCGAGGCCCCGCCACTTTGATATCTTTATTAATTTGTTAAGTTATGCACTTTTGTAAATGGGAGATAAACGGGGGATAATAACCAAGACTAAAAGAATAGACGAAATCGTGTAACTTAACATCTGAACACTCTTGTGCCTGTAAGCAGTAGTTCAGTGTGTATTTTTGGGTTCAGGTTCAGAAACAACTTTATTACTGTAGAAATGTTTTACAACAATGGCGTTAAACCATATGAATATTAGACAAAACATTTATAAAGAGCGAAGGAAACTTCTGACTAAAACTGTAACTAAAGTACAACTAAATTCTACACTTAGTATAGCTTTACTCATATGGGAATTGATTGAGTGTTCGAATATTTCTGGGTTTGATGCAAGTTCTGATCTCCAGTGATTGATTTTACAGTTGATGGTTTCAATGCTCAGCTTCTACTTGCTATGTCGGCAAGGGTCCGGTAGGCAAATGTTCGGTCTATGTATGGAGGGTGTCTCGACGTCCTTGTTATAAGAATTCCAACCGTGGAAATAGATCCGACAACACCTCAATGTGCGTTTTACCTAATTGCAATGTCCCCTTGGTCGGTGCTGCCCCCTATATACCTGTATAGAACTATTTCTGTATTTCCTCATTGGTTAGTTTGAAAACCGCGGGGTTTTCTGGTTGGTTGGTATTGCGTTTTCTGTCCCCACTCCCCACCAAATTTACAAAACGGTTTCCGGCTACTTCATTATTCTGGTATTCTCGACGAAGTGCTTTGTCTCTCTTTGCTAACAAATTTTGGCTGGGTCGACAGCAGTTTCTGGGATCGCCTTTGTTTTTGGTTTTGGCACTGCAGCGAATTGTAGAAGATATCCCAGAAACTGTACAAGTGAGTCCGTCGTGTCTAGGGTAATCTAGAGTGACGCTCGCACCCTGTTTGAGGGGAATTTAAGTCGGCCTACGCCATTTGTACGGAAAGAACAGCGGTAAGTTCGATTTTATTTTTTTTCATTTTTTTTTATTTGAGTACTCTTCAAGATAATATTTGCCTCCCAAATTGTAGTTATTTTTCGTGTGAAATGTACTTTTTTTGACAACAGACGTGGGGAATTTTCGGCGTTTTCATATTTTTCTTTTAACCACGTGTTGGATAAAAACTATATATTGTTTTTCTCCTTTGTCTACAGCCCTGTCCATTCCATCGGCAGCGGTGCTGGACGCTGGTGGGAAGCCGGACGAACCAGTTCTAACCCTGGGAAAGGTACGTAGGGTTATTTTAGTTCATCTGTTTAAATCTGCTGTATTTTACTGAGTCGACATGGGGTTCTCCAGGAAACTGAAACATTTCATTTTCCACAGGGTTTTAGGCTCGGGGCAAGAAACCAACAACATTTTGTCCATGATGTGCTGCCCTAGCGTGATGTGCTAAGTGGGCATGAGGGGAGACGCGGGCAAACCAGGAGCAGCAGTAGCAGTGAGGAGGTGTCTGGACAACTCCAGGTTTTCAAACTAGAACACACATTTATACATAAAATAATCAAGGACCAAGGTAGGAGCAAGCCTTAACTATAATTTTTTTTTATATATAATTTTCACAATATAATTTAGACATAATCTTTTCCAATATAATTTTTACAGTATAATTTAACACCTCTTGTAAACGCAAGATAAGGTATGATGTCATAACCCTAGTTTTGCGGCATATTTACTACATTGACTTGATTCCTTCATTTCACTTATTTAAGATAATTTTACTGTCAAATTTAAAGTGCCTTGCTATTTTGGCCCTATTTAAAGTGCCTTGCTATTTTGTCCGTGACTTGTTTGGTATTTTTCTCAGGTTTTACAATCAAAATATACAAGATGAACTAAATTTCTGTGTTATTTGTACAATCCAGTGAACCAACTTTGCAGAGACAAAAGAGAGATGAGGTTATATTTTTTTTTCAGCAGTTTCCTTACATTGTTCTACCTCATGGGGTAGATATCGGACTGGGTTGCTGTCTGTCTCATCCTACCCAACGTAGAATGATGACAGCGGATATTTGGTCCAGATCTCCCCTATTATGGAACGATTGTGGAAGTGTATTTTTTTAACATTCATTTATGTAACCGAGTCTCACACTACTGACTCAGATGTAGGTACACTATGATCTGTTAAAGGAGTCCATCTACCTGTTAAAAATCTTTTAGAATTTTATCTCGTTTATTAGTCAATTTTTTTGTTTTTTAATTACACAAATACTCTGGAAGCCTCGGAAGTAGGTAGAATTTCATTGTTTAGCTACAACGTTTGGGTTGAACTGTATTTTATTTAAGATCTTCTTTGTAAAACATTGGTATTAAATAATGTGGCGCACTTAAAATTTTCTTATTTCTGAACCCCCCCCCCCCTTCTCCACTGTATAAAAGTTACCGGGCATATCAATGTTTTACCTAGCTGGAAAATACAGTTCTGCTTCCAGATATTTGTTTAATTATTCAATGGTTTTGTTGTGTCACAAGTTGGCAAATTGTCACACAACGCATTTTAATAGGCCACAGTTGTGAGAAAATTTATAGTGATTTTCACTAGTGAATTGAAAGTGAACTTTGTGTTTGTTATTGCGTGGTTTAGTTTTATAATTGGGAGGTATAATTAAGAGTTTTAAAGTTTAAAGTGTTAATATAAAAGGCACCATGGCTATTTCTTTGAGTCGATTGTCTGACATAAGGTACTTAGTCAAGGACGAATTAATCTATGAGTTAACATGGAGAGGCATAGCTATTGGATCGATGGAATAGATGAAACAACAGCTTATGCTGATTAAGCAAAGAGAAAAGACTGATACAAGTATGAGATACCCTCCGTATCCCTTTAAATTTGGCCAGGATGCTTTTAGCTGCATGAAGAAGCTAGATAGTCTGGTACCGCTGGTAGAGAAGTTCTCTGGTACGAGCAAAGGGGGAGAGTTTAGGAAAATCGCTGTAAGGTTGGAACATGTGTTAGCCAGGATAAATAACATGAATCCGTCAAACTTTGAAGAAAGTCAAACAAAAGGCATACTGGTTGCGGAAACCTTGAGTTTGATTGGGAGGTTGCAGAGCCAAGCAACAGATTTATTAAGAGTTGGCGTGAACTCAGATGATGATGAAGCATCTGAAACCCAATCAACGAGTCGAAGCTCAGATCACTCGACAAATGTTGGCAACATTCCCAGCCAGTCTCAACTCCCGCAACCACAGCACTCGAGCACACAAAGAACAGCTCAACAGCCCACAAACCAACCGTCGGTCATTGCTCCATTGCAAATGCAAGTGCTAACGAACCCAACTCAAACATCAGTACAAGCACCACTGCCTATGCCGATTGAGAATTACGGTACAACAGCTTTTCAGTATCAACAACCGTCTACCGTTCCTTTGAGTTTAGCTGCCCTCCAAAGTAGCATAGCACCAATTGCTCAGTCACGACCATTTTCATGTTCGTCGCCAGTACCAATGTCAAGTGATCCTGGTACTTCATATCATGTTGCACCTGTACCTCCGCATAAGTGGAACTTAAAGTTTACAGGCAAGAGGAGTACGATCTCCGTCACCGCATTTTTTGAGAGGGTGGACGAGTTAAGTCAGGCGAGAGGAGTTAGCAAAAAGGTGTTACTGAACTCAGGCATTGATCTTTTTAAAAAGTCAGCCTATACTTTTTATAAAGATGTTCGTAGAGAAGTCCATACATGGGGACAGCTGGAACAAAGGTTCATGGCAGAGTATCTTCCTTCTTCATATGGCGAGAAGCTATTGAAGGAGATCCAAAAACGTAAACAAGGCCCTGGAGAGTCTATAGGGACCTATATTGCTGTCATGAACACGTATTTCCAAAGACTTGGCTGTCCTGTTTCTGAAGAGGCGAAATTAGCTATCGTGTTTAGAAATATCGCGGACATTTATAAGAAAGGGTTGATTGCTACTGAGGTCAATAGCCTATCACATTTAAAAGATTTGTGTCGTAGAATAGACCAGAGATATGGGTTAGAGGAGGAGAATTTTACTCCTAGCAAAAACCAATCTATTGAACCTGACTTGGCCTACGTTGACGTAGAGAGCGATTTTGACGATTTTCCAACAGGGTTGATGCAATTCAAATATCAGGTGCCGGGACATCAAATCAACAGAATTTGAATATTCCTGATAATAGATTTAACAGAGATAGGCAGCAGCCAGCAAGCAGTTTCGCTGCTAGAGCTGATAGAGACAGACAGCAACAAGCTAGTGGTCAGTCTAGTGTAAATGACAGAGATGGACAACCACCACAGGGTGTTGGATCTGGTAGGGCGAATAGGGACGTTGTTTGTTATAGATGCAACCAAACAGGGCACATGGCAATCGGGTGTGCACTACCTAGAGGTAAGCAGTGTTATTTGTGTGGTCAGGCAGGGGTAACAGTCAGAGAATGTCGTAATTGTAATCGTCAGGAAAACGGACCCAGGCGCTCGTAGGCGGTCGACCTTCGAGTCAGCCTGAACAAGCATCGACCGATAGGCTAACGAACGTTTTAGGTTATGTGATAAGTCATGCTCGTAAAGATGAGAGACCTTATTTAGAAGTGGATGTGCTCGGAAATAAGTTATTAGGTTTGTTGGATTCCGGGGCTTCACGTACCTTTTTAGGAAATCATGGTTGGTCAATCATCGAGAGGTTTGGTTTTTCACTTGATACGACGAAGAAGACGAGTTGTATTGTGGCAAATGGTAAAAGCACGAGTAGTATTGGAACAGTGCAGCTTCCTATGCGAGTTCAGGATAAATTTAGGTTAATAGAGGTCGTCGTCGTTCCTGAGTTGCCGCACACTTTGATTTTAGGATTAGATTTTTGGATTTCGATGGGTATAGTACCGAACCTAAGTACTAATGAGTGGCACTTTGCCGATAATAAAGATGTGATTTGTTCTTTGGAAACATCAGACCAACAAACAACTCTTACACCTTATGAATCAGAACGACTAGAGGAATTGGTCGTTAAATATAAGACTATTATGGGTGACTCACTGGGATGTACAGACAGGGTAGAGCATAAGATTACAACAGATGCAGCACCGATAAGACAACGTTCAAATAAGGTCTCACCGGTCATTCAGAAACTGATTGATGACGAAATCGACGAAATGCTGAAAATGGATGTGATAGAACGTAGTAGTAGTTCATGGGCTTCACCAGTGGTAATGGTACAAAAGAAAAATACAAAGAAATATCGTTTCTGTGTAGACTACCGCAAATTGAACTCAGTGACGGCGCGTGATAGTTATCCTTTACCACTCGTATCCGAGACTCTTGACAAGTTGAAAGATGCTAAATACTTGTCAACTTTAGATATTAAAAGCGCTTATTGGCAAGTACCAATGGAAGAATCATCGAAGCCACTAACAGCATTCGTCTGTCGACGAGGTCTCTTCCAATTCAAGCGTTTACCATTTGGTCTTCATAATGCACCTGCAACTTGGCAGAGACTCATAGATAGCATCATAGGAAACGATTTAGACCCCTATGTGTACGTATATCTCGATGACCTCGTAATTGTCACACAGAGCTTTTCTGAACATCTTAGATTTCTTGAGGAAGTCCTACGAAGATTGCAGAATGCAAAGATAACGGTAAGTTGGGAGAAATGCCAACTGTGTAGGCCAGAAATGACTTATTTAGGTTTCGTAGTGGACCGTCGAGGCATCCGAGTTGACCCTAATAAAATTAGAGCCATGTTAGAGCTCCAGAGGCCAAGAACTGTCAGAGAAGTTCGTAGAGTTGTAGGTACAATATCCTGGTATAGACGTTTCATAGAGAATTTTTCAGCGATAATAGCTCCAATTACAGCTCTAACTAAGAAAAATCAAAAGTTCGATTGGACTCCAGACTGCGAAAAAGCATTTATTAAGATTAAGGAACTTTTAGTGACTGCACCGATTCTTACATGTCCAGATTATACCAAAGAATTTGTCATTCAAACAGACGCATCAGGATATGGAATAGGAGCATGTTTAGCGCAGACTTATCCTGAAGGAGACAAAGTCATATGCTATTTGAGTCGATCTTTGACTAAGCAAGAACATGTTTACACGACCACCGAGCGAGAATGTTTGGCATTGGTTTGGGCGATAGAGAAGCTCCGGCCTTATATTGAGGGGATCTCATTTAAGGTCATAACAGATCATTTTAGCTTAAAATGGCTTCATAGCTTAAAAGAGCCCAGTGGGAGGCTTGCTCGTTGGTCTGTAAAACTGCAGCAATATGACTTTGAAGTAATCCATCGGAAAGGGAAAGATTTAGTTGTCCCGGACATGTTGTCTCGTGCAGTACCTATGATTGATACAATTTCGCAGCTCAGAGACGTTTCAACAGCAATTAAAGATCAATGGTACCAAAAGATGGTAAAGAGGGTCGTAGAATCACCGTTAAAATTTATGAACTGGAGATACACTGATAATAAGTCTAACCATCTAACGAATATTGGAAAGAGGTAGTCCCCAAAGATCATAGGTGTAGAATTATTGGAGAAGCTCACGATCCTTCTACCGCAGGGCATATGGGTGTGTATAAAACCTTCCACAGACTGGCAGAAAAATATTATTGGCCAAAAATGCGCCAGGACGTGGCAACTTTTGTAAAGAAATGCTTTGTCTGTGCAGCTCATAAAGGTGATACACAAGGTGTATCTGATCAGATGATATCTCACCCAAAACCAACTCGTCCTGGTGAAATTATTTCGACGGATTTATGTGGATCTCTACCTCGTTCGACAAAGGGTAATTGCTGGATTCCCGTCGTTACGGACTATTTGAGTAAGTTTTCCTTAGTTTTTCCAATGCGAACAGCTTCTAATCAAGCAGTTGTCAAGCATCTTGAGGAGCAAGTATTTATGGTGTTCGGAGTACCCCGTTTGATACTTTGTGATAATGGCCCTCAGTACAAAAGTAACGAGTTTAAGCGTTTTGCTGAGAGTTATCAGGTTAAAATTCAGTATAATCCGTATTATTACCCCAGAGCGAATCCAACAGAAAGGACGAATCGTACGTTATAAACCATGTTATGTTGTTATGTGAAAGACAACCACAGGAAGTGGGACGAACAAATACATAAACTTGCCTGCGCGATTCGTACTGCAACCCATGAGACGACCAGGATGTCTCCTTTCTTTGTTAATTTTGGTAGGAATATGTGTTTGTCAGGAAAAGATTACTCCAACCCAGTTTTGTTATCTGAAGAGAATGGTGTACAATCCGCAGCTGAAAGTAAGAACGAAGGTTTCCGGAAGCTCTATGCTCATGTTAAGAGAAGGTTAGAGGTGGCTGGAGAGAAAGACGTAGTTCAGTATAATTTGCGTACAAGGGTACCCAACTTTGTTGTGGGTCAGCGTGTTTGGAAGAAGAATTATGTGTTGTCAGATGCTGCGAAGTTTTTCTCGAAGAAGTTAGCACCGAAATTTGTTGGTCCTTATGTGATTAGGAATAAAATTTCTCCTTGGATATTTGAGCTGCAGGAACCATCGGGTAAAGTACTACCAGGGAGTTGGCATGCCAAAGACCTTAAGTCGGCAGCGGACCTCTCCGATTAACCTTTTTAGGTTAATCGTCTTGAAGTTGGGGGGGGATTATGTAACGTGTCATTTTTACGTTTAAGGCAACGTTACATATTTGTTTATTTAGGTAAATAATCAAAGTTCTTTGACTCGTCTTTCTGTACACAAATTAAGGGTATTTTATAGAGCTAGGTTTGGAGGTTATATAGTGTCTAGGAAGTTACCTTAAAAGGAGGCATTCCATCGAATTACTGTGGACACTACGCACATCGCATTATCTGGACATCGTAATTGGAATTTAAGATCACAGGTTTCGGGAAAATCACATAAAAACTTTAGATTGTTTTGTTTTTATCTGTGGAATTTTGTGATTGCTTTGTCGTTCACGAGAATAAACAGCTGGGGAATAGCGGCGTTGCCCCATCACAAATGGTTTCAGTAACAGGAAGGAAACATTTAGATGAACATTTCATTCCCCTACGTTTATTTTCGAGGATATTGGGACAATCCGAACCTCATATCCTTCACGGATTAACTAGTTTTGATAGTACGAAAACATATTTGGGTCGACCAGGAACAACCGAGGCTCCGCCCCTTTGATATCTTTATTAATTTGATAGGGAAAGGATAAAATAAATACGAGTTATGCACTTTTGTAAATGGGAGATAAACGAGGGATAAAAACCAAGACTAAAAGAATAAACGAAATCGTGTGAGTTAACATCTGAATACTCTTGCGCCGAGTTTAAGCAGTAGTTCAGTGTGTATTTTTAGGTTCAGGTTCAGAAACAACTTTATTAATGTAGAAATGTTTTACAAAAATGGCGTCAAACCATATGAATCTTAGAGAAAACATTTATAAAGAGCAAAGGACACTTTGGACTAAGACTGTAACTAAAATACAACTAAATTCTACACTCAGTATAGCTTTACTCATATGGGAATCGGTTGAGTGTTCGAATATTCCTGGGTTTGATGCAAGCTCTGATCTCCAGTAATTGATTTTACAGTTGATGGTTTCATGGCTGAGCTTCTTACAGTCCGTCTGGTTATTTTCTTCCTACTTGATATGTTGGCAGGGGTCCGGTAGGCAAATGTTCGGTCTATGTATGGAGGGTGTCTCGATGTCCTTGTTATAAAAATTTCAACCGTGGAAATAGATCCGACAACACCTCAATGCGCGTTTTACGTATTTTTCAATGTCCCCTTGGTCGGTGCTGGCCCCTATATACCGGTATGGAACTATTGGTGTATTTCCTCATTGGTTAGTTTGAAAACCGCGGGTTTTTCTTCCAGTCTCGTTTTACTGTCCCCACTCCCCACCAAATCTACGAACGGTTTCCGGTGGCTTCAGTTTTTTTGTGTTCTCGACAAAGTGCTTTGTCTCTTGCTAACGAATTTTGGCTGGGTCGGCAACAGGTCTCTGGGATCGCCATTGTTTTTGGTTACTGGCACTGCAGCGATTGTAGGAGATATCCCAGAGACTGTGAGGAGTGAGTCCGTCGTGTCTAGGCGAATCCTAGAGTGACGCTCATACCCTTTTGAAGGGGATTTAAGTCGGCCTACGCCGTTTCTACGGAAATAAGAGCAGTGGTAAGTTCGATTTAATTTTTTTCATTTTTTTTATTATTCGAGGACTCTTCAAGATAATATTTGCCTATCAAATTGTAATTATTTTTCGTGTGAAATGTACTTTTTTTTGACAAAAGACGTGGGGAATTTTTGGCGTTTTTATATTTTTCTTTTAACCACGTGTTGGATAAAAACTATATATTGGTTTTCTCCTTTGTCTACAGCCCTGTCCATTCCATCGACAGCTGTGCTGGACGCTGGTGGGAAGCCGGACGAGCCAGTTGTAACCCTGGGAAAGGTACGTTAGGGTTATTTTAGTTCATCTGTTTAAATCTGATTTATTTTATTGAGTCGACATGGGGTTCTCGATTTAAATTACTCGGTGTAGGGGAACTTCGTGCAAAATAGACGAATTCCAGGAAACTGAAACATTTCATTTTCCACTGGGTTTTACGCTCGGGCAAGGAACCAACATTCAAGACCCATGTGCTGCCCTAGCGTGATCTGCTAAGCAAGCACGAGGGAAGGCGCGGCAGAATTGGACCCGGAGTAGCAGGAGGAGAACAAACCAGAGCAGCAGTAGTAGGGGAATGTCTGGAAACAACTCCAGGTTTATAAACTAAAACACACATTTATTCATACAATAATCAAGGACCAAGGTAGGAGCAAGTTTTAGATATAATTTTTCTTTTCATATAATTTTCCATATATCGTTAAGTACAACTTTTGCTTTTCTTGTAAACGCAAGATAAGGTATGACGTCATGACCAAAATTTTGCGGCATAACTATTTATCTGAATTGTACTGTACCATTGAAAGAGTGTGTTTCAACTTGGCTTCACCTTTATTTTTTTTCCATAATAATTTGCTATTTTTACCCTAGTTTCAATTTGAATTATACAAGATGAACTAAATTTTTGTGTTATTTGTACAACCCAATGACCAACTTTGCAGAGACAAAAAAGAGAGATGAGGTTATATTTTTTTGCGGTTTCCTTACATTGTTCTGCCTCGTGGGGTGGATCTCGGACTGGGTTGCTGTCTGTCTCATTCTACCTAACGTAGAATGATGAAAGCAGATATTTGGTCCAGATCTCCCCTATGAAAGAATAATTTTGGAAGTATATTTATTTTTTTTCCAATCGTTTATATAACTGAGTCTCACACTACTGACTCAGATGTAGGTACACTATGACCTGTTAAAGGAGTCCATCTACCTGTAAAGTGCTTCTAGTTTTGTCATCTTAATTCAATCTTTTAGAGTTTTATTCTGTTTATTTTTTTTTTGGTTTTTTTTAATTACACAAATATTCTGGAAGCCTTGGAAGTAAGTAGAATTTCATTGTTTGGCTACAACGTTTGGGTTGAACTGTATTTTAATTGAGATCTTCTTTGTAAAACATTGATATTAAAACACTGTGGCGCACGTAAAGTTTCTTATTTCTGAACCCCCCCTTCTCCACTGTATAAAAGTTACCGGGCATATCAATGTTTTACCTAGCTGGAAAGTACAGTTCTGCTTCCAGATATTTGTTTAATTATTCAGTGGTTTTTGTGGTGTCACAAGTTGGTAAATTGTTATATTATAATTACAGTGTCACAAAATGGCAGCAAAGTCTTTAAGCTGCCACAAATGTCATCCAACGCATTTTCATAAGGCCACAGCTAGTGGTGGCCTGAGATTTTGTGATATCCTCAGGTATTTAAATCCTGCCTCCAGGTACGTGCAACTACCCTTAATATCAACCTGATTCATTGAGGATTAAAACGTCGTATTAAAAACCAAAAATTAATATAACTGCTGTGTAGCAAATAGGAGATTTTATATAATTTAGTCTAGGGACTGGCCAGAAATTTATAAATAGGTAGGAGTTACTTGGAATATCAACTTTCCTAAAGTTTATTACATGCAAGTTTTTTTTTAATAAGCTGTTTTACCTGTTTGCAACCCCCACCTCCTTTGCTAAGAGTGATACTTAGCTGGCGCCCCTTTCTTGCCAGTAAATTTATTAAGTTTTAAGAGCAACGCCCGTTTCTTGCCAGTAAATTTATTAAGTTTTAAGAGCAACCCTCTCCGAACCAACGACCTGCTCACCGACTAAGAGCTGCCGTGCCAGAGTTAATAAAATCTGAATCTGAACTTTGTGAGACACATTGCATCAGCCCTAAGAGGGTAGGGTGAAGTGTTACACAAGTTCATCTGCTGCCTCTACCGACCGCCAAGTAACACCGAGTACCAAAACTTTTTCGCGACATTATCCGAAAACTGTGATAGTATACAGTCTCACTATATCACATGCGGAAATTGTTTTTTTAGGCGATTTCAACGTCCACAATATACCCTGGCTAAAACATAAAAACAAAACGGATAATGAAGGCAGGGAAGCAGAAGCTTTTGCCATAAGTTGTGGTCTAAAAGGGGTGAATTCGCAGCGCTTTTAGACTTGTTCCTAACTACAAATCCTGACTCGTACACAATTCAAGTAAATCCCCCACTTGGTTCATCCGATCATAAACTTATAATAACAAAGTGCGAAATGCTCATACCACCAAGCCAACAATCACTACCTCGTAAAATGTGGCACCATAAATCGGCAAAATGGAATGACCTTAAACAGTTTTACCTGGATTTTCCATGGCAAGAGGTTTGCTTTAAAACAGCTGATCCCACTATTTGCTGTAATGAAATAACAAAAGTAATCTTATCTGGAATGGATGCATATATCCCACATACAATAAAACGCAGAGCAAATGCAAAACCTTGGTTCAACAGCCAGTGTTAAACGGCTGTACAGAAAAAACATAGAGCATATAACCTTTGGAAACGACAACAAACCGCTCAAAACCATACAGAATTTATAGAAGCCAGAAATAGTTGTAAAATTACTATTGACGCCGCCAAGGAAACATACAATCAAAGAATAAAAAACAGGTTGCTGAATTGTCCAAGTAGTTCTAGGTCCTTTTGGTCTTGCAAAAGCTCTTGGATCAAACTTCAAAGTCATCCATACCACCACTTACAGATAAAAATACTCACTTAGCCACAACATCAGAGGAAAAAGCCAATATGCTGGCCAAAATCTTTTCCTACAACTCAAACCTAACAGTGCCAAATAGAAAAACCCCACCGTTCATTGAAAGGGTTTTCCACAGTATGCCAGAGGTACCCTTTTGTCACAGAGAAATACGAAAATCCCTTAAAAAGTTGGATACAAACAAGGCAATGGGTCCAGATGGCATTCCCGCGATAGTACTCAAAAATTGTGCTAACGAACTTACCCCAACTTTCGCTAAATTATTCAATTTATCTTACAGGCAAGGAGTATATCCATCATCATGAAAGTCTGCCGCAGTACAACCTATTCCAAAGAAAGGAAAAAAGACAGATACTTTAAACTATAGACCAATTGCTCTACTTCCGGTGATATCAAAAGTAATGGAAAGAGTTGCGAACAATCACCTAACCAAGTACTTGGAAAAGTACAAAATTATCAACGACAAGCAATACGGATTTCGAAAATATAGGTCAAGTGGCGATTTACTTACATACGCCACTCACTTATGGCACAAAGCGATTGAGTTACGGGGCGAAACAAGAACAATTGCCTTAGATATATCTAAAGCATTCGATAAAGTCTGGCATGAAAATCTGCTCAACAAGCTCAAAGCAACGGGATTGTCGCCGAGACTTTGCACTTGGTTTGAAAGTTACCTTAAGGATAGATCCATTTATGTTGCACTGGATGGCCGGAACTCCAACGCTTACCAAATAAATGCTGGTGTGCCACAGGGAGCAATCCTTTCGCCAACACTTTTTCTGATTTACATAAATGACCTCATAGATAAAACAGTAAATCCACTTTATTGCTTTGCAGATGATGGCAATGTAGTCTCCTCAATCATACCACCCACTCAGTGTCTATCCGCACGTGAATTCCATCATCTTAGAGTAACTCAAATATCGCAGATAAATAACGACCTGGAGATAATAGAGGACTGGGAAACAAAAACCTTGTACAGTTCAACGCGCAGAAAACCCAAGCAGCCCTGTTTTCAAAAAAGACCAGCACCGGCGAGCCAAACATCATGCTATCTGGAAGTGCTGTTACATTGCAGAGCCAGTTGAACATCTTAGGAGTCACTGCAGAGACCAACATGTCTTGGCATAGTCACGTGGCAGACATAGCTAAAAGGGCGTCCCAAAAGCTTGGGGTGCTATTTCGTACAAGACATCTGTATACACCAAGCCAACTGCTGACACTCTACAAAGCCCAGATTCGACCAACTATGGAGTACTGCTCACATATATGGAGTGCGGCACCCAAACATACCTTAATGCTTTTGAACACCGTGCAAAAACGAGCTATCAAGCTGATCAATGACCCCGCACTTACCCGTAGCTTGGATAGTCTCGAACATCGAAGAACTGTGGGCGATCTATTTCTCTCACTTATTATCACGGAAAATGCTCTGAAGAGCTGGCACGTATGATCCCCACGGGAGTAGCACCTACTAGGCGAACACGTCAAATAGACGGTAACCATCAATTTACTGTCAAAATTCCCATTAAAAAAAATATCCTTTTTTTTGGGATATACATCAGCCGAAAGGCCATTAGAAGCCATTCCAATACTTTTTTTTCCAAAAATGTTATTTTTTCTACCCGAAAAAAACGATTTTAATTCACCGATTCAGTGCCCCACGGAATTTTTGAAAACGCATGCTTGTGACGTCATTCAATGCTGGCGACGTCATTAAATAACTGGTCGATTGGAATAATTTTTAGAGTATTTATCTGGATGACTGTTTGTGTTGGCCTTTTAGTTTTCGGGCTAAAATTAGTTGACAGAAAATGACGTTCTGTCACAGAAATGTCAGAAAACACTTGTCGTGTTTATAAATTGATTTTTTTTTGTAAATTTTACCGTTTTTAATGATTTTTCCGCTGAATTCTGTGTTTTGAAAGGATTTATTTACATTGTTATTTTCCACAGTGGGCATACAAATCTAGGTAAGTTTTTAAGTTACATATAAGCGAGGGTGTGACAGGATAGCGTGGCCAAACGTTTGGGGGACGAAGAAACGAACATTTTAAAAAATACCACTGCAAAATAAGTTACAATATTAGGGCTAGTTTACGCAGCAACGCAATGCACAAACGTAAATTTAGTGCAAGGGGTGATCAGCTGAACCAAATTTGTACACCGTCCTACAGGAATTTAATAAATTTTTGGTCCTGTATATTCCTGTACATGTCCTGTATAGTCCTGTACAAGTCCTGTATAGTCCTGCCTGTGGGGTCCTGTATAGTCCTGTGGCTGAAAAGGCGCCATAACGTCTCAACTCTCATTTTTCTTAGAGAGCTGATTTGCCTTTGCTGGCCTTAGTACTTAATCATGCTTCAGGCACCGCTGAGGCGCCAGTACTCTCGGGGTCCTGTATAGGCCTGTACAGTCCTGTGGAAGTTCTTATGGTCCTGTGGGGTCCTGTAGAAAAATTTCTACACCTACTCTGGGCAGCTGATCACCCCTCGATTTACTGATATCTTTGACTTTGTTTTTTTTGGTATGGTAGAAAAAGACATAAACCTATATTACTAAATTTAGGTTTGTGCATTATGTTGGCTGTTTAAACCAGGCATTATACACCAATTAATAAAACTTGTAACTGCGGATAATTTGTGGCATGAGGTGTTTACCCTACATAATATCACCCCTTTAGTGCAACAACTAAATAACTCAAAATTTATGCCTTTTGAGTTATCCAGTTAAAGCTGACCTATTTTTCATCTTTTCTCTTTTTAATGCATCATCTAGATATCACGTACGAGCAACGAAACTTGTTTAAAGACTTAAAGGGTGAAAAGAAACAGATAACTCTGAAAATGCACATTTTATAAAACAACATCTTGAGATTTTCTCAAAACTATCTTCAGGTTCTCTAGTTGTTGCGCAAAGGGGACAATATGAGCTACATATAATTCTTCAATGGATAAAAAACTCATTAAAATAGAGGCATAGTTATAATTGGGTGGTAGATTTCAAATGTTTAAACTCGGTGCAAGTGATTCTTTAAAAAATACATAAATTACAAATAGTTTTATTAATTTGTTAAAAAACCTTGACATTTTATTTTCCAGACAAACTTTACCAAAACTAGACATGTCACAAAAAAACAACACTAATAGCTGACCTGCACATGTATTCCCTATAAAAAAAATGGATAAAAAAGGATTAAAAAAATGAATCCATTTTCTATCCGCTTTTTGAAATCCTTTTTCTGACCTTTGGGGGATAGAAAGTGTTAAGTATTAAAATGGATAACAAATTTTTAATTCATTTCAATACAGATCCTGGCATACAAAATAAATCCATTTTGAAACATTCTATCCTTTTGTATACACTTTTTGGCATTCAAAGTAAATCCATTTCAATACACTTTTTGGCATTCAAAAGGAATTCATTTCTATGTCATTAAGGGGATTTATTTTTAATCCCCTTTAATCCATTAAATCTTTAACCTTTTGAATCCCCTTTTAAGAATAGAGAATGAATACATTTTAATACCTCCTAGATCTACATTTTCAATCCTTTCGTATCCAAAAAAAGGATTTGAAAATGCGTATTAAATTGGCATTAAAAAGTATACAAACATTTCATCCATTTCAATACACTTTGTGACATTCAAAAGGAATCCATTTCTATCCCATTAAGGGTTGTTATTTTGAATTCTCTTCAATCCGTAAACTATTTATCCTTTTAAGTCCCCTTTTAAGTATACATAATTAATACATTTTAATACCTCCAAAAGTCACATTTTCAATTCTTTCTTATCCGAAAAAAGGATTTGAAAAGGCGAATTAAATTGTCATTAAAAAGTATATAAACATTCCATCCATTTCAATACACTTTGTGGCATTCAAAAGGAATCCCTTTCTATCTCATTAAGGGTTTTTATTTTTAATTCCCTGCAATACATAAACTACTTATCCTTTTAAATCCCCTTTTAAGTATGCAGAATGAATACATTTTAATACCTCCTAGATCTACATTTTCAAACCTTTCTTATCCAAAAAAAGGATTTGAAAAGGCGTATTAAATTGGCATTAAAAAGTATACAAACATTTCATCCATTTCAATATACATTGTGACATTCAAAAGGAATCCATTTCTATCCCATTAAGGATTGTTATTTTGAATTCTCTTCAATCCATAAACTATTTATCCTTTTAAGTCCCCTTTTAAATATACAGAATTAATACATTTTAATACCTCCAAAATTCACATTTTCAATTCTTTCTTATCTGAAAAAAGGATTTGAAATGGCGTATTAAATTGTCATTAAAAAGTATATAAACATTCCATCCATTTCAATACACTTTTTGGCATTCAAAAGGAATCCATTTCTATGTCATTAAGGGGATTTATTTTTAATCCCCTTTAATCCATAAAATCTTTAACCTTTTGAATCCCCTTTTAAGAATAGAGAATGAATACATTTTAATACCTTCGAGATCTACATTTTCAATCCTTTCTTATCCAAAAAAAGGATTTCAAAAAGCTTATGCAATTAGCATTAAAAAGTATATAAACATTCCATCCATTTCAATACACTTTTTGGCATTCAAAAGGAATCCATTTCTATGTCATTAAGGGGATTTATTTTTAATCCCCTTTAATCCATAAAATCTTTAACCTTTTGAATCCCCTTTTAAGAATAGAGAATGAATACATTTTAATACCTCCTAGATCTACATTTTCAATCCTTTTGTATCCAAAAAAAGGATTTGAAAAGGCGTATTAAATTGGCATTAAAAAGTATACAAACATTTCATCCATTTCAATACACTTTGTGACATTCAAAAGGAATCCATTTGCTATCCCATTAAGGATTGTTAATTTGAATTCTCTTCAATCCATAAACTATTTATTCTTTTAAGTCCCCTGTTAAGTATACATAATTAATACATTTTAATACCTCCAAAAGTCACATTTTCAATTCTTTCTTATCCGAAAAAAGGATTTGAAAAGGCGAATTAAATTGTAATTAAAAAGTATATAAACATTCCATCCATTTCAATACACTTTTTGGCATTCAAAAGAATCCATTTCTATGTCATTAAGGGGATTTATTTTAAATCCCCTTTAATCCATAAAATCTTTAACCTTTTGAATCCCCTTTCAAGAATAGAGAATTAATACATTTTAATACCTTCGAGATCTACATTTTCAATGCTTTCTTATCCAAAAAAAGGATTTCAAAAAGCGTATGCAATTAGCATTAAAAAGCATATAAACATTCCATCCATCCATTTGTGGAATTCAAAAGGAATCGATTTCTATCCCATTAAGGGTTGTTATTTTGAATTCTCTTCAATCCATAAACTATTTATCCTTTTAAGTCCCCTTTTAAGTATACAGAATTTGAACAAGTTTCCCAACTTGTTTTATTTTTGTAAATAATTATATTCTCTAATTTTCCCTTAAAATTAGAGAAGCTATCTCTCTTAGTTTTTAATTATTTTTGGGTTACATTTTCTACGCTTACAAGCGTTTTTAGAATATTATTTTTATTTACTTTACGCTATATCTTTCCATATTTTAAATGTAAACTTCGCGCGCTTCTTCCAGCAATGAAGGATTTGAGATAAGCGGCTAAATTCGGCCTAGCAGACGAAAACGCCGATGGTCTGGGCGAACACTCAACCATGCGCCACGTGCAAGGAAAGTCACCGCACCGCTATTATTTTATATTAAAATTGTGGAAACTATTAATTTTACGCTTAGTTTATTAGATATTAGTGTTTGGAACATTTTGAACTATAGAACAATGGAGAGTCTGGTACTTCGCGTATCGGCCAGCCAAGTAGCTACAAAAGACATCTAAGGGTAAGTCGTTTCTTGATAATTTTTCATTGCTGCGCTATTTTTAGTATTTAAGTTTTTAGGCTCTTTTTTCCCTGTTGGAGCCCTGTGGAAAGATACAGTCCCTCTTAACTCCCCCACGTTTTTCTCGAGCTATCTCGAGTGGTCCTTCGGTATATTTTATTTTCTACAGAAGGCCTAACCTCACCATTTGGTCCAGGTTCGAGCCTGATAACAGGACCCCGGGAAAAAGTCTAAATCGCATTTTGTTAAAAATAAAATTTTTAATAAATACGCATGACCTTGATCTGTTTGCTGTGCTAGCAGTAAAAATAACAAGTAAAAAAGTACCGAACGCGCATTGTTTTCGCGCATTTCCTACCTCTTTTTGGCTTGGCGTCACCTGCACGTAGGAAAAGTTTCCAACACCACGATATTAGAGAGGTAAATGAGACTTGTTTACATTTTTTATCGCCTATTTTCTTTTCTTTTTAAACGCTTTTAATTTTTAAATATTAAAAATTTCGGAAACTAATCGTTTACCTGTTTTAACGGAGTTTTTTAAAAACATTACAATGAGTACGCAACTTAAGAAGTTAGAAGCACTCCGTAATGTGCAACATAATCGCATTAATACTCTTCATAACTTAGCTAATGCATGCCTAACGGATGATACAAAAAAACCGTATTTACAGGTTCGACTTATCGACCTTGATGAAATAAAAGAATCATTTTTTATTTATCAAAATCAAATAATAGAGGCTTATTCGGCAAGTCCGGAGAGACTGGAAGAAGAAAATGAACGCCTTACTGAGTTTGACGACAGCTTCTATGATATTAAAAGAATTCAAAAACAACTATTTGAGGTGAAAATTGAAGCTCCTCAACCTCAAAACTTAACGCAAATTTCAAATTCTTCTGATCCAGACCGCTTTATGGCGTCTTTAATGCCAAGACTGCGCATTGTCGAATTTCATGGCGACATCACTAAGTTTCCAACCTTTCTAGATATGTACAATAGTTCTGTACACAATAATCCTAGTATTCCTACAAACGCTAAATTTAATTTGTTACTGTCCTACCTAAAAGGACCGCCTTTAAACGTAGTTAAACATTTACAAATAACCGACGCTAATTATATAATCGCTTACAATACGCTTCTAAAACGCTATCATAACCCCCGCTTATCGGCTCAAACTTATTGGCGCTCCGTGTATAATTTTCCCGCTCTCAAAGACGACAATCCAGAAACGCTGCGCACGCTGCTTGATGTTTTTTCAGAAAACATTGAGGCTTTAAAAACTCTAAATTACGACACTGATCAATGGTGTTTTCCGCTCGCCAACATTTTACTAGATAAATTGCCTGAGGTACTACATTCGCGCTTTGGACTAGCTAATTCTAGGTCTAATGAAATGCCCAAATATCAAGAAATTTATAATTTCCTTGAAACTCAATGTAATTCGCTTTATTCGCTACAATCTATAAATAGATTTAAAAATAATAAACAGTTTTATAAAAATAACGCTTCGCCTTATTATACAAAAACGCTACTTGGTACGGAAAATACTCTTTCTAAAGATAGATGCGCTTTTTGTGATTCTAACACACATTCAATATATTTATGTCACGCATTTAAAGGTAAATCTCCCTACGAACGCTATGCTTACGCTAAAAATAAAAAACTATGTTTAAATTGTTTAAGCTCAATACATTTCACAAATTCTTGTCAAAGTCTACGCTCATGTCGCTATTGCCCTGGTAATCAAAGACATCACTCATTAATTCATTTTGAGCGAAATTATAATTACGCTAATTCTCAAAATCAAAATAGATCACATTTTGATGCTAACGTGAATTTCTCACAAAATCTCTCTAATATTTCTCCCAACGCATCTCCAAGTAGTGCACCACGTGGTTACTTGGCCAGTCAGCAAAGTTTTAGATCCCCGGCTACTGGTTGTCCGCTTCAAAATTACTCTACTCAAAATAAGTTCCCTCAAAGTGCCTCTTCTCAAAATAATCAAAATTTTACTTCGACGTCTTCTAATTCACAAGTACCAATTACAACTCCTTCAGGTTCTAACCCCACGCATTGTGGTTTTATTTCTGCGCAATCGCAAGTTTTATTGTCAACTATCCTAGTAAAAATTCAAGATGTCCGCGGTAACTTTCAAACAGTTAAAGCCGTGTTAGACAGCGGTTCGCAAAACACTTTTTGTTCTCAAAAATTAGCGCAACAATTGGGCCTTCCAAGACAACCCTTATGTTCAAATATACAGGGGGTTGGAGGCAACTCTCTTACTTCTGATCTAGGATCGATTTTTATTAAAATTTGTAATTTTCAAAAACCAGATATTTTTGTGTCTACGCAAGCGATTATTTTGCAAAAAGTTTGTACTGATTTACCGTCAGTAAAAATAAATACAGAAAATTGGCATTTTATAAAAAATTTACCCTTAGCAGATTCCACTTTTTACAACCCTTCGCCTATAAATTTACTAATTGGTATGGATCTATTTCCACTAATTATACAGGGTGAAAAAATCGCTAGCGATGATCCAAATCATCCCTTTGCTATGGGAACTATTTTCGGCTATATTTTGATGGGACAAATAAATCAACCCTTAATTTCTACCCCGCCAATTAATGCTCTTTTTTGTCAAAATGAAAATGACTCGCTTTCGCAATTAATTTCAAAATTTTGGGAAACCGACTGCGTCCCCCAAAAAACTCATTTGAAACCAGAGGATGAAATTTGTGAAAAATATTTTAAACAGAGCGTGTCGCGTAATCAAGACGGCCGGTATACTGTCTCCCTTCCCTTTCGCACATTTGAAAATCCACCACAGTTTCCTGCAATAAAACAAGTCGCGCTAAATCGTTTCTTATCTTTAGAAAAAAAACTGCTTCGCGATAAAAACTTGTATTGTGAATATTCTAAATTTATGAATGAATATTTGGAATTGGGTCATATGGACTATGACTCAGAAAAAGAAGACGATTCAGACAGCTATTTTATTCCACATTTCGCTGTTGTTAAAAATGAAGCTATCACTACTAAGACAAGGGTAGTTTTTAATGCGAGTATTACTGACCCCTTTACGCATATTTCGCTTAATCAAGTATTATTATCGGGTCCAAAACTACAAAAAGATATTATTCAAATATTATTACATTTTCGCCTTAACCCTGTGACGCTCACCTGCGATATTCAAAAAATGTATCGTGGTATAAATATCAACCCTGATCATCAAAAATACCAAAAAATATTTTGGCGGTTTAACCCTAATGAAAAAGTTTCCGTTTTTAAACTACGAACTGTCACTTACGGAGTGAACTGTTCACCATATCTCGCTTTACGCACCCTTCAGCACTTAGCTGAGTCCGAATATGATAACTACCCTCACGCTGCTGAAGTTATACTTAACGATACCTATATTGATGACGTCACTATTTCATGTGAAACGGTTCAAGAGGCGTTAAATTTGCAGCAAGAGCTTACGGAGTTATTAGGAAACGCTGGCTTGAAATTACACAAATGGTCTAGCAATCGCTCAGAAGTGATCTCTCATTTAGATCCCTCCTTAGTCAACCCCGCAGTTTTATCTCTCGATTCGGATGACGTCACAAAGGCCTGTGCTGGCATCCTTCCTATGACGAGTTTCGATTTAACATATTACCTAATCAGCAAAGCTGTACTAAAAGGACGCTTCTCTCTTTTTTAGCACGCTGCTATGACCCCCATGGGTATCTTACCCCAGTAACATTCACTTTAAAATATTTGATTCAACAAATTTGGTTACTTGGTATTTCCTGGGACGCCACGCCTACTTTAGAAAAAGTTCGTCAGTGGACACTCTATCAATCTAAATTTCAAGTTTTAGAAAAATTTAGTTTACCCCGCCACATTAACATCACCAACGCCGAATCCATCGATCTCTGTGGTTTTTGTGATGCGAGTGAACGAGGGTACGCATGCGTAATTTACTTACGTGTCTTACGAAACGCTAAATATCACATATATTTTGTTCTTGCGAAAAGTCGCATCGCTCCACTCAAAAAATTTGTTAGTATTCCGAGAATAGAACTTCTAGCCGCTACTCTTTTATCTGAGGTCTTAAAATACACATATGATATATTCATAAAAAGGTTCACAATAAATAATATTTACGTTTTTTCGGACGCAATGGTTGTTTTACACTGGATAAAATCCCATCCAAGTAAATGGAAAACTTTTGTCGCAAATCGTGTTAGTCTTATCCAAGATAATATTAATCCAGAATGTTGGTTATATACCCCCACCTTTCTCAATAGTGCCGATGTAGCCAGCCGCGGCTGCTCGCCGAGTGAGCTTTTAAATCATCTCCTATGGTGGGCCGCCCCTAGTTTTTTACAAGAATCTTTCGATAAATGGCCAACAAAAATCCCGCAAGTCAAAATAAATGACAGTTTAGAGACTGAGGAACGAAAAAATGTTGCTCTGATTTCTTGTGACCGAATAACGGAAAATTTTTTAGATTCGCTTTTAAATAATAAATCCGATTTTTACGCTATTCAACTACTTTTAGCCCGCAGTTTACGATTCATAAATAATTGTAGACTATCCGCAGACGTCAGAAAAAAGACAAATATAGATTATATCGATCTCTTTAACGCTTTAAAATGTTTGGCTAAGCACGAACAACAAAAATACTTTTCTGAAGTAATTCTTAACCTTCAAAACCAGAAAAAATGCATAAAACCCATACAAAAATTGAATCCCTTTTTAGACCAGGATGGTCTTATAAGAGTTGGAGGACGCATTCAACAAGCCATGGCTATTTCTTACGGACAAAAACATCCTCTTCTTTTACCCAAGGAAAGTAGACTTTCTTATATTTTTATTGAGTATATGCACAAAAAATATTTGCATGTCGGAGTGATCTCATTAGTCAAATTTTTTGGATTTTATCTGCCAAACGCTTAATTAAAACGGTTTTATCCAAATGTGTTCGTTGCTTTCGCGTCAAACCGCATTCTTATGAGCAAATCATGGGACAAATTCCGTCCTACCGCTTGATTCCACAGAAGCCTTTTACTTTTAGTGGAGTAGATTTTAGTGGTGCTATACCTATCACTCTCAGTAAACACAGAGGTGTAAAAACACAAAAAGCATATATCTGCCTTTTTATTTGTCTAAATACTAAAGCTTTACATCTCGAGTTAGTGTCAGATCTAACTTCGGACGCTTTTTTAGCTGCGCTACGTCGCTTTGTTGCCCGAAGAGGTTACATAAAAACTATTTTTTCAGATAATGGCACAAATTTCGTTAAATCAAGCAAAGAATTGCTTGATCTTGCAAGAAATGCTTGCACGCAACAAGCTATCGCCTGGAATTTTATCCCTCCATCAGCTCCCCACTTCGGCGGTATTTGGGAGTCAGGGATAAAATCAGTAAAAACTCACTTAATTCGTACCATTGGCTCGCAAATTCTAAGTTATGAGGAGTTGTACACGGTTCTTTGTCAAATTGAGGCGATTTTAAATTCTCGCCCCTTGACCCCGCAATCTACCGACTGTAACGATCTACAGGTTTTAACACCGGGACATTTTTTAACACATGGACCTTTAGTTTCTGTTCCTGATGAAGATTTTTCAAGTAAACCTGAGAATCGGTTATCGTGATGGAACTTGGTCCAACGAATACAAGCCGATTTTTGGCGTCGTTGGAGCCAAGAATTTTTACATACCCTTCAAGTACGAAATAAATGGTTGGAACCATGCGCAGAGCCAAAAATAGGTACCCTCGTTCTTATCAAAGACGAGTTATCACCGCCCCTTCAATGGCGGGTAGGTCGCATTATTGAAATTTTTAAAGGGCCTGATGGGCACGCTAGGGTGGCAAATGTTCGTACCGCGTCCGGTATCTTTAAACGACCTTTAGTCAAGCTTTGCCCCCTTCCAATTGATTCAGATTCACCTACCGAAAAATGATGCTCATTTTGGTGGGCCGAATGAACAAGTTTCCCAACTTGTTTTATTTTTGTAAATAATTATATTCTCTAATTTTCCCTTAAAATTAGAGAAGCTATCTCTCTTAGTTTTTAAATATTTTTGGGTTACATTTTCTACGCTTACAAGCGTTTTTACAATATTATTTTTATTTACTTTACGATATCTTTCCATATTTTAAATTTAAACTTCGCGCGCTTCTTCCAGCAATGAAGGATTTGAGATAAGCGGCTAAATTCGGCCTAGCAGACGAAAACGCCGATGGTCTGCGCGAACACTCAACCACGCGCCACGTGCAAGGAAAGTCACCGCACCGCTATTATTTTATATTAAAATTGTGGAAACTATTAATTTTACGCTTTAGTTTATTAGATATTAGTGTTTGGAACATTTTGAACTATAGAACAATGGAGAGTCTGGTACTTCGCGTATAATCGGGCTGGCCAGCCAAGTAGCTACAAAAGACATCTAATGGTAAGTCGTTTCTTGATAATTTTTCATTGCTGCGCTATTTTTAGTATTTAAGTTTTTAGGCCCTTTTTTCCCTGTTGGAGCCCTGTGGAAAGATACAGTCCCTCTTAACTCCCCCACGTTTTTCTCGAGCTATCTCGAGTGGTCCTTCGGTATATTTTATTTTCTACAGAAGGCCTAACCTCACCAGAATTAATACATATTAATACCTCCAAAATTCACATTTTCAACTCTTTCTTATCCGAAAAAATGATTTGAAATGGCGTATTAAATTGTCATTAAAAAGTATATAAACATTCCATCCATTTCAATACACTTTTTGGCATTCAAAAGGAATCCATATCTATGTCATTAAGGGGATTTATTTTTAATCCCCTTTAATCCATAAAATCTTTAACCTTTTGAATCCCCTTTCAAGAATAGAGAATGAATACATTTTAATACGTTCGAGATCTACATTTTCAATCCTTTCTTATCCAAAAAAAGGATTTTAAAAAGCGTATGCAATTAGCATTAAAAAGTATATAAACATTCCATCCATTTCAATACACTTTGTGGCATTCAAAAGGAATCCCTTTCTATCTCAGTAAGGGTTTTTATCTTTAATCCTCTGCAATCCATAAACTACTTATCCTTTTAAATCCCCTTTTAAGTATGCAGAATGAATACATTTTAATACCTCCTAGATCTACATTTTCAATCCTTTCTTATCCAAAAAAAGGATTTGAAAAGGCGTATTAAATTGGCATTAAAAAGTATACAAACATTTCATCCATTTCAATACACTTTGTGACATTCAAAAGGAATCCATTTCTATCCCATTAAGGGTTGTTATTTTGAATTCTCTTCAATCCATAAACTATTTATCCTTTTAAGTCCCCTTTTAAGTATACATAATTAATACATTTTAATACCTCTAAAAGTCACATTTTCAATTCTTTCTTATCCGAAAAAAGGATTTGAAAAGGCGAATTAAATTGTCATTAAAAAGTATATAAACATTCCATCCATTTCAATACACTTTTTGGCATTCAAAAGGAATCCATTTCTATGTCATTAAGGGGATTTATTTTTAGTCCCCTTTAATCCATAAAATCTTTAACCTTTTAAATCCCCTTTCAAGAAAACAGAATGAATACATTTTAATACCTTCGAGATCTACATTTTCAATCCTTTCTTATCCAAAAAAAGGATTTAAAAAAGTATGCAATTAGCATTAAAAAGTATATAAACATTCCATTTCAATACACTTTGTGGCATTCAAAAGGAATCCCTTTATATCTCATTAAGGCTTTTTATTTTGAATCCCCTACAATCCCTAAACTACTTATCCTTTTAAATCCCCTTTTAAGTATGCAGAATGAATACATTTTAATACCTCCTAGATCTACATTTTCAATCCCTTCTTATCCAAAAAAAGGATTTGAAAAATCGTATTAAATTGGCATTAAAAAGTATACAAACATTTCATCAATTTCAATACACTTTGTGACATTCAAAAGAAATCCATTTCTATCCCATTAAGGGTTTTTAATTTGAATTATCTCCAATCCATAAACTATTTATCCTTTCAAGTCCCTTTTTAAGTATACAGAATTAATACATTTTAATATCTCCGAAATTCACATTTTCAATTCTTTCTTATCCAAAAAAAGGTTTTGAAAAAGCGTATTAAACTGTCATTAAAAGTATAAAAATATTCCATCCATTTTAATACACTTTTTGGCATTCAAAAGGAATCCATTTCTATGTTATTAAGGGATTTTATGTTTAATCCCCTTAAATCCATAAAATCTATCCTTTTGAATCCCCTTTCATGTATACAGAATGTATACATTTAATCCATTTCAATACACTTTGTGGCATTCAAAAGGAATCCCCTTCTATCTCATTAAGGGTTTTTATTTTTAATCCCCTCCGATCCATAAACTACTTATCCTTTTAAATCCCCTTTTAAGTATGCAGAAAGAATACATTTTAATACCTCCTAGATCTACATTTTCAATCCTTTCTTATCCAAAAAAAGGATTTGAAAAGGCGTATTAAATTGGCATTAAAAAGTATACAAACATTTCATCCATTTCAATACACTTTAAGGGTTTTTAATTTGAATTATCTCCAATCCATAAAATATTTTTAAGTATACAGAATTAATACATTTTAATACCTCCGAAATTCACATTTTCAATTCTTTCTTATCCAAAAATTTTGAAAAAGCATATTAAATTGTCATTAAAAGTATAAAAATATTCCATCCATTTTAATACACTTTTTGGCATTCAAAAGGAATCCATTTCTATGTCATTAAGGGGTTTTATGTTTAATCCCCTTAAATCCATAAAATCTTTATCCTTTTGAATCCCCTTTCATGTATACTGAATGTATACATTTGATCCATTTCAATACACTTTGTGGCATTCAAAAGGAATCCCTTTCTATCTCATTAAGGGTTTTTATTTTTAATCCCCTCAATCCATAAATGTTTTTACTTATCCTTTTAAATCCCCTTTTAAGTAAGCAGAATTAATACATTTTAATACCTCCTAGATCTACATTTTCAAGCCATTCTTATCTAAAAAAAAGATTTAAAAAGGCGTATTAAATTGGCATTAAAAAGTATACAAACATTTCATCCATTTCAATACACTTTGTGACATTCAAAAGGAATCCATTTCTATTTCATTATTATTGGGTTGTTATTTTAAATTCTCTTTAATCCATAAACTATTTATCGTTTTAAGTCCCCTTTTAAGTATACAGAATTAATACATTTTAATACCTCCAAAATTCACATTTTCAATTCTATCTTATCAGAAAAAAGGATTTAAAAAGGCGTATATATATATATTTCAATACACTTTTTGGCATTCAAAAGGAATCCATTTCTATGTCATTAAGGGGATTTATTTTTAATCCCCTTTAATCCATAAAATCTTTATCCTTTTGAATCCCCTTTCATGTATACAGAATGAATACATTTCATCCATTTCAATACACTTTGTGGCATTAAAAAGGAATCCCTTTCTATCCCATTAGGGTTGTTATTTTGAATTCTCTTCAATCCATAAACTATTTATCCTTTTAAGTCCCCTTTTAAGTATACAGAATTATAACATTTTAGTACCTCCGAAATTCACATTAATTTGTCATTAAAAAGTATATAAACATGCCATCCATTTCAATACACTTTGTGTCATTCAAAAAGAATCCATTTCTATAGCATTAAGGGTTTTTTTAATCCCCTTCAATCCATAAAATAATTATCCTTTTGAATCCTCTTCCAAGTATACAGAATAAATACATTTTAATACCTCCGAAATTTACATTTTCAATCCTGTCTTATCCAAAAAAAGGAATCCATTTCTATGTCATTAGGGGGTTTTATTTTTAATCCCCTTTAATCCATAAAATCTTTAACCTTTTGAATCCCCTTTCAAGAATACCGAATGAATACATTTTAATACCTTCGAGATCTACATTTTTAATCCTCTCTTATCCAAAAAAAGGATTTCAAAAAGCGTATGCAATTAGCATTAAAAAGTATATAAACATTCCATCCATTTCAATACAGTTTGTGGCAATCAAAAAAAATAATAATAAAATTACTTATCCTTTTAAATCCCCTTTTAAGTATGCAGAATGAATACATTTTAATACCTCCTAGATCTATATTTTGAATCTTTTCTTATCCAAAAAAGGATTTGAAAAGGCATAATAAATTGGCATTAAAAAGTATACAAACATTTCATCCATTTCAATACACTTTGTGACATTCAAAAGGAATCAATTTCTATCCCATTAAGGGTTTTTATTTTGAATTCTCTCCAATTCATAAACAATTTATCATTTTAAGTCCCTTGTTAAGTATACAGAATTAATGGGCAGTTCTTCAGAAAACCTGTGAAATGAGCTTCCCTTTTTTTTGAAAAATATAATATTAAAAAATAAGCTTTTTGTTGTCTGTTAAAAAGAAAATGCTTTAATATTTTGCATAGAGTATGTTTCCCAGAAAAAAAATGTATATTTTTGGAGAAAAAGTAAAAATAAGAAAAAGTGATTCATCAAAGTTGAGGTTATGTTAACAAAGCTGATAAATTACTTAGAAAATATATGTAGTGAACAAATTTTACATAAAAAGTCATAACAAAACAAAAAAAACTACTTTTTATCAAAAAACACAGCAAAAATAGAAGAATTTTTTAAAAAAGTATATTAACGAAACTGAGGTCAAGTTAACAAAGTTGATAAATTACTTAGAAAATATATATTGCAAAGCTTATTGTATTTAAATTTCTCATAACTAAATTTAAAAAACTACTACTACCTAATAAACAAAAATAATTATAATGAACAAAAAACCTAAAACCTATTATTTTCAAATTTTTAATCTCTTCTTAAACCACTTAAATCTTAAATGAGCAACAATATAAAAAGTTAATCTACAGATAATGGTTTGATGCTTTCGTTGGGAACTTGTTAAAACTATTTGGTTTTCACTCTCTCCAACGTCGATCACATGGATACGAATGATCCCCGTCTGGAACACGTTCTGACAATCAGGAACAAGTAATCCATGCCAATCCACGTCCGGTTTCGGCCTTTTGGGCCATCCTGAATGTGAATGTAGGCGATAGCTCCGTGTAGAGCATAAGTTGTGTGAAACCAACAGAAACAACTACTCCGAGGGAAAATACCCCTACCGGCATTGAATTATACTGATAGTTTGAGGCTTTCGTTGGGAACTTGTTAAAACTGTTTGGTTTTCACTCTCTCCAACGTCGATCACAAGGATACGAATGATCCCCGTCTGGAACACGTTCTGATAAGGAACAAGTGTTCCATGATCCCCAATATACATTCTCTAGATTTTGCTTTTTTTTTCATCTGCACCTTTTTTTGTGTCTTTCTTTTTTTTGCCATTTTTCTAGAAATCAAAAAATTAATGTTTATAAAAAAGTTTATATGTCAAAAAAATGTACCTATTTTTTAAGCTTTTATAAAAATCACTAAAAAGTTAAAAATTTATTTGTTGGTATTCCGATATCATAATAATAAAAGCGATGACCGCCTTGTAATACAGTCGAACCTCTCTAACTCGAACCTCTATAACTCGAACCTTTTAAGTGGTTCTGCACCTCAGACTAACAAATTTATTAATCTAAGTTCTGCACTTTTCATATGAATTTTAACCTCTTTAGCTCGAATTTCTATAAGTCGAACTCTCCATAACTCGAACTGATTTGGTTGTCCCTTGAAGTTCGAGTTATAGAGGTTCGACTGTAATTTTGACCATGATTTTTTGATAAGATATGTTATTACATTTATTATTGTTTGAAAAAATGTTAATTCACTATAACTAGCAAAGAAATGCAATGTTAAGTAAACCCAACCCAACCTGACCCAAGCTACCGTTAATTGACTTTTTGTGTTAACGAAAAGGGCCGAAACGTTTCAACTGTCGTTTCTGCCTAATAATTGACCCCAATAATTCGAAAATACTTTTTATTTTTTTGCTACCTAAGCTTTTTCAGTAAATTATACTATAATATTCAACTTTGTTAACACATCCTCAGCTTTGTTAACACCAGTATTAAAAAAGTTGATATTAACGGAGCTGAGGAACTCCTTAAAAACAAAATGTTGGGATCTGTTTTTTTGCCCTGTTTTTTATTACGTTTTGCGCATTATTAAGTCACATTTAGATTATTTAAGACATTTTTTGTATTGTCAGGAACTTGACAACAAAGTTGAGAAAGTGTGCTTGTCACTTACCTGTTTTGTCACTTCAAAATTAAAAAAAAACACCAACACTTCACAGCGAAGAATATGACTAAAGTAAACGGAACAATGCAATGGCAGCTGCTTGTGTTGCCATATATGGATTTTAGTGCGATTTAAAAAAGCTGATGCAAAGAGGGTGTGACAATGATATTATTTTTAAAAAATCAGAGTGTCTTTTGTTGAATATTATTATTTTGGCTCAAAATAGTTTTTTTTTTTAGTTGATCTTGTTAGAATTTAACTATATTAATGTAAATCATTAACCATAACTTTAAAAAATAAGTCGGAATGTGCTCACCTTGGGGTTGTGACATTAACAAAGCCTGAGACCTCAGCTACTGTTAATACAGCAAAAATCCTTAATAATTAAAATATTTTTTTCTTTTTTTGGTGAGGTAGAAAATTAGATTGCATTTTATCCTATTTTAAATTAAAAAGTAAGTTTCTGCTTCAAAAAATTAGATATTTACCCCTGTGACACTGTTTCACAGGTTTTCTGAAGAACTGCCCTAATACATTTTAATACCTCCCAAATTCACATTTTCAATTCTTTCTTATCCAAAAAAAGGATTTGAAAAGGTGTATTAAATTGTCATTAAAAAGTATATGAACATTTCATCAATTTCAATACACTTTGTGTCATTCAAAAAGAATCCATTTCTATACCATTAAGGGTTTTTTTAATACCCTCCAATCCATTAAATAATTATCCTTTTGAATCCTCTTTCAAGTATACAGAATAAATACATTTTAATACCTCCAAAATTTACATTTTTCCCATTCTTAAAACTGAATAATTTTTGAGACTCAATCTCTTGTTGTTTTTGTACAATTTACGTTTTTGTTAACACTACGGCTTATGAGAAATCAGTTTGTTTGTCCTACGGAAGATATCTTAGATTGGATCATATGTTTTGCTAGACAGCCCTATAAGTACCTAGTTAAACAAAAAAAAATAATAATAACACCAACCAAATACCTAACCTAGAAAAATGTTTCTATTTATAGATTGGCAATAACTCCAAAAAACTTTTGTTCTTATTTCTTCTATCCTACCCATGTATACAATTTATACAGGGGGTACAATAATTAGCAGAACACCTCAATATATTAGAAACTAGCAGTTTTCAAAAAACTGTTAAACAGGAGATTTTTACGGATTAAGTTCAAAGCTTCTCTCAAAACTCTCCTTTTAAACATTTTTCTAACTGCTAGTTTCCCATTTATATATAAGTATACATATTATATAGTTTCTTATTTATGTTCTGCTATTTATGGTGCAAAAAAATAATAAAGAAGAGGACAGATTCAAATTAACCAACCTTTAATTCATAATTTCTATTCACTTAGCTGAAAAGCATCCTTAGCAAAATGGCACCATAAATACTATCCTTGATTTAAAATCCATATAAACACTATCCTTGAAGCTGAGCCACAATAGACCCGATAGTAGTCACAGTAGAAGGGCTCCAAGGCCCACTTACATATGAATCATGAATCATCCTTGAACCTCTACCAAATGGAAAAAATTGTCTCATATAACGCGTACTGTGAGAGGAAGTTCACTGGAATGTCCCTATTAAAACAAAACTTATGACTTGACTTGTTCTAAGCTAATGTTTTAAGCATAATCACCTACCAAAAGTCTCTAGCTCACTGAGAAGTATAAAAAATATCTGTTGCAAGATTTAAAAAGTTAGGTAAAGATTCAAGTTAAAAGAAAACTTTTTGATATAATTTTTCTCAAAATTTATTAAATAAAAAAAAAACTAATTTATGGTAAAATTTACTGCTAAGAACCTTTCTGATTTCTCTTATACATCTAGTTTATAAATAGGCTCCTTTCTAAGTAGGGGTTTTACAGAACAGACAGATTCGAAATGAAATTTAAAACAACATACCTGGCCAAACCGATCTGGCAATCCAAAAAACACACCACCAAATTGAAAACTCAAGAAAAATGAAAAACTGAAAAAAATATTGACATAACCACAGATTAGGTAAATAAGGACGACGTAGTCACCCAACCAGTATGAAGAACACCACCATGTCTATGGTGTATTCGAAGAGGAGCCGCTCAAAAATTAATAAAATAAAATTTTAGAAAGTGACACTATTTTTAAAGGATTCCGAATGGCTCCCCCCGATGTGAAGATTTTTTTGGTATTTTCCACATATTTCATTAATAAAAACATAAAATGCGGCAGTGGCGTATATAGAAAAACAACACAGTTTTGGGGGCTCTGGTACAAAATAGCGCAGGACAAAATAGCGTGGACAAAATGGCGCAGGACAAAATAGCGCAGGACAAAATGGCGCAGGACAAAATAGCGCATGTCAAAATAGCGCAGGACAAAATGGCGCAGGACAAAATAGCGCATGTCAAAATAGCGCACGTCATAAATCCCAAGTCGATTTGCCCTGTCCAGCCGAAGTGGACCAGGGGCCGAGGATAGGTTAGGTTGGTATCCCAACCTGACCCGGTTAGGTTTTTTACAAAAAAAAAAACTTGCCTGAACAGATCAGGAACAAAGTTTTTTTTTTGTAAATAAACCTAACCGGGTCAGGTTGGGACACTAACCTAACCTATCCTCGGCCCCTGGTCCACTTCGGCTGGGGCAGTTTGAGTGATAAGGTTAAGCCTTCACTGTTTATTAAACTAACCAAGTAAGGTTAGGTTATTTTTTTAGTATCTCCGAGGATAGGTTAGGTTAGTATCCCAACCTAACCGGGTCAGGTTGGGATACTAACCTAACCTATCCTCGGCCCCCGATCCACTTCGGCTGGTGCAGTTTGAGTGATAAGGTTAGGCCTTCACTGTATATTAAACTAACCAAGTAAGGTTAGGTTATTTTTTTAGTATCTTTTTGAGATCTGCGCTATTTTGTCCTGCGCTATTTTGTCCCGGGCTACTTTGTCCCGCGCTATTTTGTCCTGCGCTATTTTGTCCTGTGCTATTTTGTCCTGCGCTATTTTGTCCCGCGCTATTTTGACCTCGCTATTTTGTCCTGCGCTATTTTGTACCAGAGCCATTTTGGTTTATGCTATTTTATGTTTGTATTCATGAAATATGTGGAAAATATCTAAAAAATCTTAGCTACGGTGGGGCCCGGGCCCCCCCCTCATATACGCCCAAAACTGTCTCGGGCTCACCCCGAAGCCTTTTTCTATATACGCCACTGATTATGACCAAATTAGGAACCCTGGAACGCCACAGTCAGAAAGATCGGTTATAAATTTCTTAAACAGTTTGACACGCAATCACATCGTTGATTGAAAAAGTTATTCAATCAAAATTTGTAAAAATGATCTCGGCTGTGACGTCATAATTTTTTAGAAAAAATCGCCCATCTATAAGAATTTAAGAAATTTTCAACAGGTATTTAATTATCATTTAAATTTAGAATTTTTAGAATATTCTTTACACAAGGTACCTATACTTAAAATTACCAATTCTCTAAAAAGCAATATTTTTGTACAGTTTTATTATTCAAAAATGTTTTAAGAATATTGTAGTGTTTTTTGTAGAATGTATTCATGCCATGAATATTATTAAAATATATGTGTATTTTCTAGTGCATTCCGGAATATTCTTAGCATGTTAATCTCAGAATATTCTTGGCTGAACTAAAGTGAAACATTCTCACATGGTATATGCCAAGAATATGGTATGCTGATTCCTAAAAGAAGATCCTTTACAGTCTATTCATCGCATATACTTGGGATGTGAATCTTCTTTTCAAAATATGCTAAGCATATCACTAAAAGAATATTCTTTAAAGTACCTAAAAAGCATATACAAAGCATTTGAATGTTCTTTCAATGCTATGTGGGAAATAATGAATTCATAAAAAGTCATTTAAATGGATTGTTTTATGGCGTATTAGTATGTATTCAGATGTATTAAAAATGAATCATTTTATGTTTATTCGGTTGTATTGAGATGAAGGAAGGAATTAAAAAGTATTCATTGGTATAAATAATGATTACATAAAAAGGTATTTAATTGGATTGCTTTAAAGAGTATAAATATGTATTCAAATATATAGAAAATGAATATTTGAAAAGTTCATTCAATTGTATTAATAAGGGAAGGTATTAAAAAGTATTCAACGGTATAAATAATGAATTCATAAAAAGTCATTTAAATGGATTGTTTTATAGCGTATTAGTATGTATTCAGATGTATTAAAAATGAATCCTTTTATGTTTATTCGGTTGTATTGAGAAAGGAAGGAATTAAAATGTATTCATTGGTATAAATAATGATTACATAAAAAGGTATTTAATTGGATTGCTTTAAAGGGTATAAATATGTATTCATATACATAGAAAATGAATACTTGAAAAGTGCATTTAATTGTATTGATAAAGGAAGGTATTGAAAAGTATTCAACGGGATAAATAATAAATTCATAAAAAGTGATTTAAATGGATTGTTCTATAGCGTATTAGTATGTATTCAAATGTATTAGAAATGAATCCTATTTGAAAATTGGTATTGAAAAGTATTCAACGGGATAAATAATAAATTCATAAAAAGTGATTTAAATGGATTGTTCTATAGCGTATTAGTATGTATTCAAATGTATTAGAAATGAATCCTTCTATGTTTATTCGGTTGCATTGAGAAAGGAAGGAATTAAAAAGTATTCAACAGGATAAATAATGAATTCATAAAAAGTCATTTAAATGGATTGTTCTATAGCGTATTAGTATGTATTCAAATGTATTAGAAATGAATCCTTCTATGTTTATTCGGTTGTATTGAGAAGGGAAGGAATTAAAAAGTATTCATTGGTATAAATAATGATTACATAAAAAGGTATTTAATTGGATTGCTTTAAAGGGTATAAATATGTATTCAAATATATAGAAAATGAATACTTGAAAAGTTCATTCAATTGTATTGATAAAGGAAGGTATTGAAAAGTATTCAACAGGATAAATAATGAATTCATAAAAAGTCATTTAAATGGATTGTTCTATAGCGTATTAGTATGTATTCAGATGTATTAAAAATGAATCCTTTTATGTTTATTCGGTTGTATTAAGAAAGGAAGGAATTAAAAAGTATTCATTGGTATAAATAATGATTACATAAAAAGGTATATAATTGGATTGCTTTAAATAGTATAAATATGTATTCAAATATATAGAAAATGAATACTTGAAAAGTTCATTCAATTGTATTGATAAAGGAAGGTATTGAAAAGTATTCAACGGGATAAATAATGAATTCATAAAAAGTCATTTAAATGGATCGTTCTATAGCGTATTAGTATGTATTCAAATGTATTAAAAATGAATCCTTATATGTTTATTCGGTTGCATTGAGAAAGGAAGGAATTAAAAAGTATTCATTGGTATAAATATTGATTACATAAAAAGGTATTTAATTGGATTGCTTTAAAGAGTATAACTATGTATTCAAATATATAGAAAATGAATACTTGAAAAGTTCATTCAATTGTATTGATAAAGGAAGGTATTGAAAAGTATTCAACGGTATAAATAATGAATTCATAAAAAGTCATTTAAATGGATTGTTTTATAGAGTATTAGTATGTATTCAGATGTATTAAAAATGAATCCTTTTATGTTTATTCGGTTGTATTGAGAATGGAAGGAATTAAAAAGTATTCATTGGTATAAATAATGATTACATAAAAAGGTATTTAGTTGGATTGCTTTAAAGTGTATAAATATGTATTCAAATATATAGAAAATGAATACTTGAAAAGTCATTCAATTGTATTGATAAAGGAAGGTATTGAAAAGTATTCAACGGTATAAATAATGAATTCATAAAAAGTCATTTAAATGGATAGGTTTCAAAAGATATTGAGAAGTATTTAAATGTATAAAAAATGAATTCAGAATTTGGTATATACATGTAACGAAAACAGTTTTGGATAAAAAAGTATTGGTTGGAATAAATTCTGAATACCTATCCTCTGCTCAGGGAATTGAGCAGGATACATAGTTATTAAAAGGTATAAAAACTGAATACTTTTTAATGCCATTGAATCCATTATTTTTTATAGGGTTGTCTATATTATATACAGGGTGTTTTTGTGTTTGAGGACATTTTTGGGGGGTGGGAAAAATGGTCAGGGATATACACTTACCTACAAGGTAAGGATATGTTTGAGATCAATTGACAAAGGTTAGGAAAACAAAAATGTAGAAGGAGATAGGATAAATATAATTGATTTAAAAAAACTAAGTCTGTATAGGGCCCCTCAGTCGATTTATATAGGTTGTGTTAGGTGGCTAGGTTGGGTTAATTAGTTTAGGAGATATAGATTACACTTTATTAGCTGTTAATAACAATAATAATAAATTTATCTAAGCATAATGCCAATTTCATATAATAATCTTAAATTACCAAAAAATGCACTCAACTTTGCCTTATGTACTGTTAATGAACGGATGATTGCATATATCAATTTTTTTAAAAATAAACCTGACAATATTTTTATCTTACTTTTTAGGATTAGGTGTTAAAAGGATTCACAAAAGTTTGTTCCAACAATTTTCCAAAAGTAGATTATGAAGTAATCAATATGAATTACTACCATTATTTAGAACATATGGATTTCTTTAGCACAGAAATGAAACACAATTATAGTGGAAAGTAAGTTAGATGTTATCTTGGACATTAGATTAAGTTAGTGGGTCATTTCATTACACTTCTCCAAAGGGGGACACTGCATGATTTTCAAAAATAACGAAAAATTAATTGGACTTAAGACTCACCTAGTAAAGCCCAAAAAATATATTTTTTTTTTGGTAATTTGAATTTTTTTAAATTAGTTTAGATAATTGAGAAAAAAGTGTTAAATAAATGTTAAAGAACACAAACATCCCAAATAAAATTCTGGTATATTAGACTTATAGTTTTTGAAGTTACAGGTTAAAAAGTTCGTCACTATGTTAAATTTTGACAATTCTCTTTTAGTAGCCTTTAACTTTTTAAATATGTTCTATAAACCTTGCAAGCCCACCTCAGTAAAAATTAAAAAAATATATTCCAGAATTATGTGCTCTTTATGTGCTAATTTTGTCCACTTTAAAATTTTTGTGATCATTTGGTTTCCACAGAAATTTAAAAAAATTAATGGCAGATAAAGCTAGCGAGCCCATACAGAAATAATAAATATTTTTATAATATTTATATGCTAAAATTAAGTGCTTTTTATGTGCTCCCATTTGCTCAAAAGAAAATGCACAATGTATAAAAAAAACATCATTATCTATATTATATACAGGGTGTTATTGTGTTTGAGGACATTTTTGGGGGGGTCGGAAAAATGTTCAGAGATATACACTTACCTACAAGGTAAGAATATGTTTGAGATCAATTGACAAAGGTTAGGAAAACACAAATGTAGAAGGAGACAGTCAGAATAGGGCCCCTTAGTCGATTTATATAGGTTGTGTTAGGTGGCTAGGTTCGGTTAATTAGTTTAGGAGATATAGATTACACTTTATTTGCTATTAATTAAATAATTTTATCTAATCATAATGCCAATTTCATATAATAATCTTCACGTCACCAGAAAATTGACTCAACTTCGCCTTATGTGCTCTTAATGAACAGATGATTGCATATATCAATTTTTTACATTCCTAGCCCGCATAGCAATGGCTAGAAAAGGTATTATTTTCAACGAAAAATTTTTTTTGAGATAATGTCATGATGTCTGTCTGTATGTGTGTGTGTGTATATTATTTTTGTCCGTAACACGATAGCTCCTAAACCGCTAAACCGATTTTCATAAAATTTTTAGGTAATAGTGCTCGACAATCTTACGAGCTGATTACATTTTGGTCAAAATCCATTAATGCTAATGACAGTTTCTTTACAATTAGAAACTTTGAAAAATGCTAACTTTTTAACTGAGCATCGTATCAATATACAGTTTTTGGAGTATAGTAGACTACACTTTACTTAATAATTTGTGTTATAACCAAAAACTTCGTAAGAGCCTTAGTTTCTTAGATATTTACAAAAAACTATTTTCAAGGCTGATATATTATCCTGACTTCACCTGAAGTGTGCTAATATGCTAGCTAGGAAGGTATCATAAAACTGACAATATTTTTATCTTACTTTTTAGGATTAGGTATTAAAAGGATTTACAAAAGTTTGTTCCAACAATTTTCCAAAAGTAGATTATGAAGTGATCAATATGAATTACTACCACTATTTAGAACATATGGATTTCTTTAGCACAGAAATGAACACAATAATAGTGGAAAGTAAGTAAAGCCCAAAAAATAATTTTTTTTTTGGTAATTTGATACAAAATAATTTTTTGATTTTTTTTTAATTAATTTAGATAATTTAGAAAAAAGTTTTAAATAAACGTTAAAGAACACAAACTTCCAAAAAAAAAATCTGGTATATTAGACTTATAGTTTTTGAAGATATGGGTTAAAAAGTTTGCCTTTAACTTTTGAAATAAGTTCCATAAACCAAGCAAGCCCACCTCAATTTGTGCTAATTTTGTCCACTTTTTAAAATTTTTGTGCTCCTTTGGTTTCCACTGAAATTTAAAAAAATGATATCTGGTATCTCCCCCCACTCTTTTATTTGACTTGCGTTTGGTGGATTTTGTTTATTTTTAAATGGGACCATCTCAATCCAAGGTCCAGGCTAAGTACCAAATTTCATTCAATTCGGGCAAGCGGTTTTTGAGTTATGCGGGTTGTTCATTAAACCATTGTTAAAGGAGAAGAAACGAAAAGTCCTGCTTACTTCACAAATATTTTATTGTCTAATCACGACGCGTTTCGGTTTTTAAAAAACCATTATCAAGTGATCTGGTAGACACTTAACAATCATCTTTGAAATAAATGAAAAACTGGAACACACAAAAATAAAAAATTAAAAAACATTTAAAACTCTAAAACAACATACAGATTAAAAATCAGTCAAACGGACATAAACACGTAATTTTTATAAAATACAATTATTTGATTGTTTGTCATTAAAGACAGACAGACAGACGGCGGGACAAATAAGTTTTAAAATTATCTGAAATGCAAAGATTTATAATTTTTTTTTAAATCGGATCAACTTTTTTTTCCCGAAAAAAATTAGGATCACTATAGCTCACACTACTTATAGTATAGTAGCAGTGTGAGCAAAAATATATATTTTAGAATTATGTGCTCTTTATGTACTAATTCGTCCACTCTTTAAATGTTTGTGCTTTGGTTACCAAAAAAAATTAAAAAAAATATATTGGCATGCTAGTTTTATATAAAGTTAGCAAACCCGTACAGAACTAGTAAGTATATTTATATTATATATACGTGAAAATTAAGTGCTTTTTAGGCTTGCTAGATTTATATAAACCAGCAACCCCACACAGATTTTTTAAAGGCTTAGAAAACTTGGTAAATGGAATTTTCTTTTCAGGAAATGGGAGCATATAAAAAGCACATAATTCTCGTATTTAAATAATATAAAAATACTTATGGGCTTGCTAGGTTTATATAAACGGCTTGCTAGGTTTATATAAACCTAGCAAGCCCACACATCTTTAAAAAAAGCTTAAAAAACTTGGTAAATTGAATTTTCTTTTTAGTAAACAGGAGCACATAAAAATTATAAAAATATTTATTATTTCTGTATTAGCTTGCAAGCTTTTTGTAAAGATAGCATGCGAATCATTTGATTAAATTTCCGTGGAAACCAAACGAGCACAAACATTTTAAAAAGTGGACGAAATTAGCACATAATTCTGGAATATATTGTTTAATTTCATTGAGATGGGCTTGCTAGCAAACGGGAGCACAAAAAAACCACTTAATTTTCGCGTAAAAATAATATAAATAACCTTATTAGTTCTGTATTGGCTTGCTAGCTTTATACAGGGTGTCCCAGCTAATGGTACATAGTTAAACTGTAGATTCTCTGGGTCAAAATATTACGATTTAGCCATACTTACCTTAGTCCAAAAGTTTGTACTAACCGAGATACAGGGTGTTAAACTTTATTTTTTTAATTCGATTTTCTTTAATAACTTTTTTAATAAATAATATTTTTGCAAAAATTAACCAGCGTGTAAGTTTCTTTAAAACTGGCAAGACGATTCCGTTGAAAAATTTGATGTACAATGTACAGGGTGTTCCTTAGTCCACTACCATTACATAAAAATCAGTGTATTTTGTTTGTGCCTTGGTGTATACCAGTTTTTATGTAAAATAATGGTTTTCCCATCCTTTTTATGTAAAAAAGTTATATTATTTTAAAGTCGCTCAGAGCAACGGTTTTTGAGATTTTTGTATTTAAAGTTTTTATTGCATGTGAGTGATATGCCTAATTTATGTATGATACTTTCTTCAATTCTTTCTACTAATTAATAATTTTGCACAAAAAATTCGGTTTGGTGGATTTTGGGCATGGACAACTTAATTTTGGTAAAAAGAAATATATTATACAGGGTGTTCTCTGGGTCGGTACCGTTACGTTAAAATAGGTCTAACTTTTTTGTTCCTCGGTGTATACAAGATTCTATTAAAAACATTAATTTTTTAATTTTATTTAGGTAAGAAAGTTATAGTGTTTAGATGTCGCTTAGAGAAACCGTTTTCAAGATATTTAAATTAGAAGTTTTTATTGTATGCGTAAAAGATTTTTAATTAAATTTTTACCTATTTCATACATATTAGCTATAATCAATACTTTTTTATAGCATTCTAAGATTGGATGTTTTCTTAAAAAATATTAAGTTAAAAAATATACAGGGTGGTTCTTGAATTATCATCAGTGTGTGGCTTTGTTTTTGATGAGGAATAAAAACCTTTTCGTATTAATTTTTTTAAAAATGGTAATTACGTATACTTTATTAATGCAAGTATTTTTTTATTGTTTTGAAAGAAATTATCAATAAAATTAATATTTTATTATTTATATAAAAAAAATATAAAATTTCTTAAGCATGGCGCTCTCAGCCACTAAGTTAAAATTTTTAAATTGACAAATAGTAAATCAAACTTAAAACTGTTTGTTATTGTAGTCTAAATAAATACCCGAGAAAAACTATTTCCAAATATTCAAAATGCTGGAGAGGCGTTCAGAAATGCAAATCTTTATTTTAAAATCAGACGTTCGTATAATAAGCGAATAAACAAATGTATTCAGGTTAACGGTGGTCATTTTGAACATTTATTGTAGATTTTTTTTTGTTTTTCTATCTAAAAATTTGTTGTTGCAATAAAATATGTAATAATTATTTAACAATTAAAATAATATTCTGTTTAAAAACCTGCTTAAGTATACACCGAGGCATAAAAAAATACAATGATGATTTTAATGCAATGGTAGTGGTTCAAAGAAGACCCTGTACATTGTACATCAAATTTTTCAACGGAATCGTCTTGCAAATTACAGAAAAACCTACATGCTGGCTAGTTTTTGCAAAAATATTAATTAGTAGCATGAATTGAAGAAAGTATCATTGTAACGTGTCATTTTTACGTTTAAGGCAACGTTACATATTTGTTTATTTAGGTAATTAATCAAGGCTCTTCGACTCTTCTTTCTGTACACAAATTAAGGGTATTTTAAAGAGCTAGGTTTGGAGGTTATATAGTGTCCAGAAAGTTACCTGAAAGTTAAAGGAGGCACTCCATCGAATTACTGTGGACACTGCACATCGTATTATTTGGGCATTCTAATCGGAATTTGAGATCACAGGTTTCGGGAAAAATCACATTAAAACTTTTGATTGTTTTGTTTATCTGTGGAATTTCGTGGTTTTCTTTGACGTTCATGAAAATAAACAGCTGTTCTGCTGGGGAATGGCGGCGTTGCCGCATCACAAATGATTTCAGTAACAGGAAGAAAACATTTAGATGAACATTCCATTCGCTTATGTTTATTTTGGAGGATATTGGCCCACTTTGATATCTTTATTAATTTGATAAGGAGAAGATAAAATAAATACGAGTTATGCACTTTTGTAAATGGGAGATAAACGAGGAATAAAAACCAGGACTAAAAGAATAAACAAAATCGTATTTTTATATTATATAAATTTATATATAATCATGGTTAAATAAAGTTAATAACTAACTCAGTCGGATTGAAGGGTTGTGTAGGGCTAGCTAGTGGGAAGTAAACTTAACATCTGAACACTCTTAGGACGGGTTTGAGCAGTAGTTCAATGCGTATTTTAGGTTCAAGTTCAGAAACAACTTTATTAATGTAGAAATGTTTTACAAAAATGGCGTCAAACCATATGAATCTTAGAGAAAACATATATAAAGAGCAAAGGAAACGTTTGACTAAAACTGTAACTAAAATACAACTAAATTCTACACTTAGTATAGCTTTACTCATATGGGAATTGGTTGAGTGTTCGAATATTCCTGGGTTTGATGCATGCTCTAATCTCCAGTAATTGATTTTACAGTTGATGGTTTCAATGCTGAGCTTCTTACAGTCCTGCTGGTTATTTTCCTCCTACTTGCTATGTCGAGAGGGGTCCGGTAGGCAAATGTGCGGTCTATGTATGGAGGGTGTCTCGGTGTCCTTGTTAGAAAAATTTCAGCCGTGGAAATAGATCCAACAACAATGTGCGTTTTACGTATTTTCAATATCCCCTTGGTCGATGCTGCCCCCTGTAGACCGGTACAGAATTATTAATGTATTTCCTCATTGGTTCATTCATTTGAAAACCGCGGGTTTTTTTCCTCCAGTCTCGCAAACCGGAGTTAGTGATTTTTCGGTGAGAGCGTTTTTTTTATAAATAGGTTTGCATCCTTATTTGAATTTAACCGTGAAAATTAGGTTGGTACTGTCCCCACCAGATTTACGAAACGATTTCCGGCAACTTAATTTTTTTGTGTTCTCGAAAAAGTGCCTTGTCTCTTTCCTAACGAATTTTGGCTGGGCTGGTGGCCGTCTATTGGTGTCGCCATTGTTTTTGTGGTTATTGGCACTGCAGTAGTTGCGGATTATACCAAAGACGGTTTACTGTGAGCCGTCGTTGTTTAGGTGAATCTAAGTGACGCTCACACCCTCTGAGAGGGATTTAAGGCGGCCTACGCCATTTCTACGGGAAATAAGAGCGGTAAGTTCGATCTTTTTTATTATTTTTTTTGAATTCTTCAAGACAATATTTACCTCCCAAATTGTAATTATTTTTCGTGTGAAATGTACTTTTTCGACAAAAGACGTGGGGAACTTTTGGAGTTTTTTTATTGTTTTTAAAACCACGTTTTGGATAAAAACTATATATTGTTTTTCTCCTTTGTCTACAGCCCTGTCCATTCCATCAACGGGACAGTTGTGCTGGACGCTGGTGTGAAGCCGGGTGTAGCACTGTAACCCTGGGAAAGGTACGTTAGGATTATTTTAGTTCATCTGTTTAAATCTACTTTATTTTATTGAGTCGACATGGGGTTCCGACGAATTCCAGGAAACTGAAACATTTCATTTTCCACAGGGTTTTTATGCTCGGGCAAGGATCCAGCAACAGATTGAAGACCCTGTGTTGCCCAGCATGATGTATGTGCTAAGCGAGCACTAGGGGAGGCGCGGGCAGAACGAGACCCGAAGTAGCAGGGAAGAATGTCAAAACCCAACAGCACTTCCAGGTTTACTAAACAAAACACCAACAATATTTAAATCAAAGGAACAAGGTAGGATCAAGCAACATTCAGATATAATCTTTCCATTAAATTTTTTTTAAATATAATTTTTACAGTCTATATATAATTTCTTGTAAACGCAAGGTAAAGGTATGACGTCATAACCCCAATTTTGCGGTATAATTAAGCTAAATTTTATTGTTAAATTGCTATTGCGGTTATTTTGGCGCTGACTTGTTCCCACCAATTCATTGATTTATATATTTTTTTTATTTTGATCAATTTCATTTTCATCCTCTTGAGAAAATAAACAAGATGAACTAATTTTTTTGTATTATTTGTACAACCCAATGACCAACTTTGCAGAGACAAAAGAGAGATGAGGTTATATTTCGTTAGCGGTTTCCTTACATCGCTCTACCTCATGGGGTAGATCTCGGACTGGGTTGCTGTCTGTCTCATTCTACCCAACGTAGAATGATGACAGCAGATATTTGGTCCAGATCTCCCCTATGACAGAATAATTTTGGAAGTATATTTTTTTTTTAATCGTTTATATAACTGAGTCTCACACTACTGACTCAGATGTAGGTACACTATGACCTGTTAAAGGAGTCCATCTACCTGTAACGTGCCTCTAGTTTTGTCATCTTCATTCAATCTTTTACAATTTTATTTTGTCGATGAGTCAATTTTTTTTTGGGTTTTTTAATTGGACAAATACTCTGGAAGCCTCGGAAGTAGGTAGAATTTCATTGTTTGGCTACAACGTTTGGGTTGAACTGTATTTTAATTAAGATCTTCTTTGTAAAACATTGATATTAAAACACTGTGGCACTTAAAATTTTCTTATTTCTGAACCCCCCCCCTTCTCCACTGTATAAAAGTTACCGGGCATATATATCAATGTTTTACCTAGCTGTAAAATACATTTCTGCTTCCAGATATTTGTCTAATTACTCAGTAATTTTTTTGTGTCACAAATTGGTACAGTGTCACAAAATGGCGGCAACGTTTTTTTGGTTGCCACAAATGTCAAGCAATGGATAATACAGTTCTGTTTCCAGATATTCGTCTAATTACTCAGTAATTTTTTTGTGTCACAAATTGGTACAGTGTCACAAAATGGCGGCAACGTTTTTTTGGTTGCCACAAATGTCACCCAACGCATTTTAATTGGCCACAATTGGCGCCCTACGTGAGTTTTTGGCTAGGTTTTTTAACATCTGATATAATTTTTTTTGTTTTTTTTTAATTTGGAAAAAAAAGAAAAAACTTTTTTTTGAATTTTTTGAAATTTTTTTAAAAAAATTTTTGTGCTACAGCCATAGCCAGGTTAAAGGCTTTCAGTGGCTGTCGGTGGCTTTGACACCCAATCATTTTTTTACTATAAAACAGGATTTTCCACCATCATTGGTTTTTGAAAATAACACTTTTTAAATATTTTTTTTGTAATATTTGAGCGTTGATTGGAATTTGTTTTGTTGTTTTAGTAATTCTCATAGTTTTTTGTTAGTTTATCTTCACAGGTTTTTTCTTGGAAAATAAAAGATTCATTTTTATTTATTAAGGAAGAATAAGTAGATAAAAAACATAGGAGTTTTTATTGAACGGAGTCCAATTCATTAAAGTTTTTGTAGGAAAAACATGTTTTCATTTTTTTTTAAGAACAGTAATGTAAATTTACTTAAATTTTTTTTGTTGATTTATAGGTGGATGGACCTCCAGACATGGTCTTTTTATGTTTTAAATATATGACATAGGTAGTGTGTTTTTTCTAACAATTTTTTTTGCAGATTCATTTATTTATATGTTATTATTTCCTGCTTGTAATAAGATAGAAATTGTTTCACCGTTTATTTTTTAGTGCAGTCAATTTATTTAGGTCAACAAGTTATTTTTTTTGGTGAATATTTTTACAGGGTTTCACACAAATTTTTCTTGGCTGGGTTGTTTTAAAGTAAATATAGCCTAACAGCTGGTAATTTTATTTAGTTGAAAGTATAAATTAATGAAAATGAAAGAAAAGAAAAATGAGTTTATTTTGCTTTGTCATTTTCTTTTTTTGTTTTTGGTGGTAACTGTTGATGACAATTAAGATCTTACGTCACTCAGTTACATCGGGTCAGAGGAGGGTACCACTACTACATAGTGTCGGCTCGGAACTTTAGGGAACACAAGGCTAAGATTCCTAGAGTGACTGGTCAAATTTTTTTTTGGTAGAAAATACAGCGTTGGGCTTTGGAGTGCATTTTTTTTAAAAATGACCTACGTGTATTTCTATCAATTAAAGTTTTTCTGATTCACAATTATTTTTTTCTGTATTTTTTTTTGCGTTCAGGTCATAGCTTGGTCATGGCCAATGGAGGGCAAACATAAATGTTTGAGCCTTGAGAAGTTTTGCCTGCTCCGGATTGAATACAGAGAAAATGAATATGAAGCCCAACTAGATATAATACCACAAAAGATATGTTTAACTGAGACAGATATAGATATAAGTTTTTTGATTTTTTAGTTCATTTGTAAAGTTCAGTAATTTTTTTAAGTAATGTCATTTTGAGGCCGTGAAATTGGTCAGTGAATTTTAGAGAGACCTTCAACTAAATATAAATGCTAGGCGGTGGTAATTGGTAAAAATATTTCAAAATTTTACTTTTTTTAAATAATTTAATTTTTCTTAAAAAGATTATTTTTTTTTTCTGTCAACAACTTCTCGAATTCTTGTTTTGATCAAAACGGTTTGTATAGTGGTCTTAGTTTTAAAAGGTGACCAGACAGGTTATATATTTTTTTAGGGGACCAAACGGGAACTTCTTGAGTTATAAAAGGGGAACTTTTTTTTGTCTTAGTTGATCAGGCAGGAATAAATAAATCTTTTACTTCCAAATCATAGTTTTAAATAACAAGATTTATTGGTTAGGTGTTTGGGTCTTATAATAAAAAAACGTTTTGTTTTTGAGGATACTGTTATGATATGGAATTATTCTTATTTTATGCCAAATGTTGTTTGACGGCAGATATGCTAGTCTTCAGTTTTTTGTTAGTTTGCAGTTCAGGACAGTGGCGTGTACTTAAAGGGGCCTGTCATCTGCGTCCATTGTAAAGCAACTTCCAACGCACTTGCTTAGTTTTCTCACTTAATCTTCGTTTTGTTGCTTCTGAAATTAAAGCGTTATGTTGGATAACGATGGATGGTGTTAGACTAAGAAAGTACCTATTTAGGGATGAAGACTTGGAAGTTGTGGACAATTGGGAAATAATTTTTTTTCATTTCATTTATTTTTAATTTTAAAATAATTTCATACTGGTGACCTCAAATAATGAAGCAAATTTTTACACAGGGTGCTTCAAAATATCATCACCTTTCTTTGAAATAAGATATTGTTTCGCCTGTGGACGTTTAACCGTTTGAAAGATATATAGGGTCCAGATGGGATTGGAATGGAAATCACAAGTTTTGGGTTTATTGACATTATACTTAGGAAATAGGGCAAATGTCTAATAAAAAGGTTTTTGGTTTTAGGCCGAGTTTTGTTGTTCTAACAAAAGTTTATTTGGGGCCGGGAGGTTATTATGCTTATTAAAATTATTTTAATAGTTTTGGCTTCTTGATTTTTGTTGTCTGGTTTTTACGCAGGATTATTCCCAACTGTTTCATTTCAAAAGATCATTTGTAGGTGATAGGGTCTCATTAGCCCTTGGACATTTGGTAATTTTTGCTTTGAATAATAGTTGTGGGAAGGGCCCAACTTAATTTTATATGTCGTGAACACCAGGAATAAGGATTTGAGAATGCATTAAGCAGTAAAAATTTTTTTGATTAGGTGTTGTGTGTAAAGACATTGAGTAGGCAGATTTAGTTTTACAACGTTCTTATAGGTGAACCTTGGAATTGTTTTCATAGTTGTTTTTCTGAAAGTGCTCACAAGATAATTCTTTACGGGGTTGAGTGCAAAGTTTGAAACTTAGGTTCTTCACATTATAGTGGTACAGTAAATAAGTACTAACGTTGCTTATTCCCTTCAGTAATAATTCTAAACAAATATACTAACATCGTTTGTGTTTTTTGGAACATAAATATTTTTTTTTCTTAACCTGATTGGTTTTTTTTTGCAATTACGTTTTTTTCATACCTTATGATTTTTAAGTAAATTTTATTTTCAAGAATTTTTTTTCCAGTATAGTTAATTAATTTTTTTGGCTCATACACCTTGCCTTACAAGTAACACAGTTCTGGGAAGGAAAGGGAATCGGCAACTGTAATCAAAGGAAAAGAACAAAAACTATTGCATAACATAACTCGATGAAGATTTTTGTAGTGTTAATTTTATTTTAATTTTTTTTTAAATCGTTAATATGAGCTGCAAACCCACTTAAACATTTTTTAATTTTTTTTTGAATATATTTTTGTTTAATATTTTTTTTTAAATATTTTTTTTAAGGAAGGAATCTGGATTTTTTTCTTGCAAAATTTTTTTTTGGTGCCTAGTTGTACCTCGCCCTACAATGATTTTACCAGTTTATTTAAATATTTTTTTTTCTGAATTAAAATATAATTTCATTTCGAACCCTCGCGTTTTAACAACCTATCATCATTTGTTTTAATTTTTTCTCCCTACTCCAAACCACCTATCAGGGTAGAGTAATATTTTGAAAATTTTAACGAGCCACTAATTAATTTTTTTTTGTATTGGGCTACTGTAGTCGACACCAAAAAAATTTTTTTTTTAATTTTTTTTTGGACACCTTCCGGTACGGTACGATTAATTTAGTTAAAATTTTGGGAATTTCATTTTAACAACTATTAGAGAGTTGCAGTCCTACCAAGACGTTATTTGTATAAATTTTTTTTAATACCATCGGTAAATTTTTTAATTTTTTTTTAAATTACACACAACATCCTACTAGTCTAATTCGACGCAATTTTAGCAAGCGGATTTTTTTTTAAGTGAGCATATTTTACGATTTCTATAACATGAACATCTGTTCCGATGTTTATTGCGTTCACTTATATATTAAGGGATGATGTTGCCTTAAGCAATGCATGGTTCGTGTTCCCTCAGGATAGGTAAGCAGGTTTTGATTTATTCTTTTGAGAAAAATCATTGTATACGGCGATTTGGGTTTTTTTGGAGTTTAATTGTGGAGCCGTTCTGCAATAGCAGGAGTATACCCTAGCGTTAACTGTGTACAACAGCTTTGGGATTTTTGTTATAGGTAGTTTGTTGTACGTTCCATTTAGGGATAAATTTACCTATTCGGTTGCTGAGGTAAACAAACATCACTTAACTTTAATTTTGATCCAGTTCAGCTAGGATAAGCGCAATAATTTTTTTTTTTGGTTTTACTCACGCAGGAGTGGAACATAAGACCTAAACACTGCCAAAGCTCTTGTCTCTCTTTTATTTTTTTTTACTTTTTTTATGGCTACTTGTTAATTCTAATTTAGGATTTAAGTAGTTATTTCTCTCTGCAAGGTTGGACGTCATAGTTGGTTGTACAAATACTTAATATAAACTATGATTACATTTTTAAATGCAAATAAATTTTATTTTCTTACTGCTCCGGTGTTTTTCGATCTTGTTCGCGTCTGCCCGTATTTAAGTTTTATATTTTCTACATTTGTGAGAAAATTGATAGTGATTTTTACTAGTGAGTTTAAAGTGAACTTTGTGTTTCTTATTGCGTGGTTTAGTTTTATAATTGGGAGGTATAATTAAAAGTTTTAAAGTTTAAAGTTTTAATATATATAAAAGGCACCATGGCTTTTTCTGTGAGTCGGTTGTCTGACATAAGGTACTTAGTCAAGGACGAATTAATCTATTAGTTAACATGGAGAGGCATAGCCATTGGATCGGTGGAAGAAATGAAACAACAGCTCATGCTGATTAAGCAAAGAGAAAAGACTGATACAAGTATGAGATACCCTCCGTATCCCTTTAAATTTGGCCAGGATGCTTTTAGCTGCATGAAGAAGCTAGATAGTCTGGTACCGCTGGTAGAGAAGTTCTCTGGTACGAGCAAGGGGGGAGAGTTTAGAAAAATCGCTGTATGGTTGGAACATGTGTTAGCCAGGATAAATAACATGAATCCGTCTAACTTTGAAGAAAGTCAAACCAAAGGCATACTGGTTGCGGAAACCTTGAGTTTGATTGGGAGATTGCAGAGCCAAGCAACAGATTTACTAAGAGTTGGCGTTACCTCAGATGATGATGAAGCATCTGAAACCCAATCAACGAGTCGAAGCTCAGATCACTCGACAAATGTTGGCAACATTCCCAGCCAGTCTCAACTCCCGCAACCACAGCACTCGAGCACACAAAGAACAGCTCAACAGCCTACGAACCAACCGTCGGTCATTGCTCCAGTGCAAATGCAAATGCTAACGAACCCAACTCAAACATCAGTACAAGCACCACTCCCTATGCCGATTGAGAATTACGGTACAACAGCTTTTCAGTATCAACAACCGTCTACCGTTCCTTTGAGTTTAGCTGTCCCCCAAAGTAGCATTGCACCAATTGCTCAGTCACGACCATTTTCATGTTCGTCGCCAGTACCAATGTCAAGTGATCCTGGTACCTCATATCACGTTGCACCTGTACCTCCGCATAAGTGGAACTTAAAGTTTACAGGCGAGAGGGGTACAATCTCCGTCACCGCATTTTTTGAGAGAGTGGACGAGTTGAGTCAGGCTAGAGGAGTTAGCAAAAAGGTTCTACTGAACTCAGGCATCGATCTTTTAGAAAAGTCAGCTTATACTTTTTACAAAGACGTACGTAGAGAAGTCCATATATGGGAACAGCTGGAACAGAGGTTCATGGCAGAATATCTTCCTTCTTCATATGGCGAGAAGCTGTTGAAGGAAATCCAAAAACGTAAACAAGGCCCTGGAGAGTCTATAGAGACCTATATTGCTGTCATAAACACATATTTCCAAAGACTTGGCTGTCCTGTTTCTGAAGAGGCGAAATTAGCTATCGTCTTCAGAAATATCGCGGACATTTATAAGAAGGGGTTGCTACTGAGGTCAATAGCCTATTACATTTAAAAGATTTGTGTCGTAGAATAGACCAGAGATATGGGTTAGAGAAGGAAAATTTTACTCCTAGAACAAACCAATCTATTGAACCTGACTTGGCCTACGTTGACGTAGAGAGCGATATTGACGATTTTCCAACAGGGGTTGATGCAATTCAAATATCAGGTGCCGGGACATCGAACCAACAGAATTTAAATCATCCTGCTAATAGATTCGACAGAAATAGGCAGCAGCCAGCAAGCAGTTTCTCTGCTAGAGCTGATAGAGAGAGACAACAACCACCTAGTGGTCAGTCTAGAGTAAGTGACAGGGATGTACAACCACCACAGGGTGTTGGATCTGGTGGGGCGAATAGGGACTTTGTTTGTTATAGATGCAACCAAACAGGGCACATGGCGATAGGGTGTGCATTACCTAGAGGTAAGCAGTGTTATTCGTGTGGTCAAGCAGGGGTAACAGTCAGAGAATGTCGTAATTGTAATCGTCAGGGAAACGGACCCAGGCGCTCGTAGGCGGTCGACCTTCGAGTAAGCCTGAACAAGCATCGACCGATAGGCTAACGTACGTTTTAGATTATGTGATAAGTCATGCTCGTAAAGATGAAAGGCCTTATTTAGAAGTGGATGTGCTCGGAAATAAGTTATTAGGTTTGTTGGATTCTGGGGCTTCACGTACCTTTTTAGAGAATCATGGTTGGTCAATCATCGAGAGGTTTGGTTTTTCACTTGATACGACGAAGAAGACGAGTTGTATTGTGGCAAATGTTCAAAGCACGAGTAGTATTGAGACAGTGCAGCTTCCTATGCGAGTTCAAGATAAATTTAGGTTAATAGAGGTCGCCGTCGTTCCTGAGTTGCCGCACACTTTGATTTTGGGATTAGATTTTTGGATTTCGATGGGTATAGTACCGAACTTAAGTACTAATGAGTGGCACTTTGCCGATAATAAAGATGTGATTTGTTCTTTAGAAACATCAGACCATCAAACAACTCTTACACCTTATGAATCAGAACGACTAGAGGAATTGGTCGTTAAATATAAGACTATTATGGGTGACTCACTGGGATGTACAGACAGAGTAGAACATAAGATTATAACAGATGCAGCACCGATAAGACAACGTTCTTATAAGGTCTCACCGGTGATTCAAAAACTTATTGATGACGAGATCGACGAAATGCTGAAAATGGATGTAATAGAACGTAGTAGTAGTTCATGAGCTTCACCAGTGGTAATGGTACAAAAGAAAAACACAAAGAAATATCGGTTCTGCGTAGACTACCGCAAATTGAACTTAGTGACGGCGCGTGATATTTATCCTTTACCACTCGTATACAGTCAAGCTGCGCTGAAAACACTGTGTAAACCAACCATGTCCGCAGGTTTGGTGCAGGAGTGTGCGGATGCACTTCAGGAATTGGCCGGCGTAAGAGAGCTAGAGCTCGTATGGGTCCCAGGTCACGTGGGAGTCCCCGGAAACGAGAAAGCGGACAGACTCGCCAGGGGAGGATCCCAGCAGAAATGCGTCGGGCCAGAACCGTTCCTGGGGCTCACAAGAGGGCAAATGAAGTCGGCCCTAACAGAGTGGACCCAGAAAGAGATACAAAGGGAGTGGACCAACACAGGAAACGCCAGACAGGCGAAGGAGTATGTGACAGGCTACAGCAAATCCCGTAGGGACTGGCTGCTCCGTAGAACACGAAGAGAGGTGGGAGCCATAGTGGGAGTCCTGACCGGACACTGCGTCCTACAAGGACACCTGGCAAAGATGAGAGTGAAGGAGGACGCGACGTGCGAGCGATGTTGGGCCGAGGACGAGTCCTCGGCGCATTTTCTCTCATCATGTGAAGCATACAAGGAGGCAAGAAGAGAGGTATTCGAGGAGGAGGCCTTTGAGACGGAGGACCTTCTGAATCTGAGGTGGCCCGATATTAAGGCCTTTATACAGAAGACGGGCAGATTCCTTAGTGAGGGAAGGACGCAGTAGGGGGGATGCCCGGGGGTTGGCGAAAAGGGCGCTTCATGTGCCTAGTCGCCAGGCCTAGAGCCTACCCCACACTACTACTACTACTACTACCACTCGTATCCGAGACTCTTGACAAGTTGAAAGATGCTAAATACTTGTCAACTTTAGATATCAAAAGCGCTTATTGGCAAGTACCAATGGAAGAATCATCGAAGCCACTAACAGCATACATCTGTCGACGAGGTCTCTTCCAATTTAAGCGTTTACCTTTTGGTCTTCATAATGCACCTGCAACTTGGCAGAGACTCATAGATAGCATCATAGGAAACGACTTAGACCCCTACGTGTACGTATATCTCGATGACCTCGTAATTGTCACACAGAGCTTTTCTGAACATCTTAGAATTCTTGAGGAAGTCCTACGAAGATTGCAGAATGCAAAGATAACGGTAAGTTGAGAAAAATGCCAACTGTGTAGGCCAGAAATGACTTATTTAGGATTCGTAGTGGACCGTCGAGGCATCCGAGTTGACCCTAATAAAATTAGAGCCATGTTAGAGCTCCAGAGGCCAAGAACTGTCAGAGAAATTCGTAGAGTTGTAGGTACAATTTCCTGGTATAGAGGTTTCATAGAGAATTTTTCAGCGATAATAGCTCCAATTACAGCTCCAACTAAAAAAAATCAAAAGTTCGATTGGACTCCAGACTGCGAAAAAGCATTTATTAAGATTAAGGAACTTTTAGTGACTGCACCGATTCTTACATGTCCAGATTATACCAAGGAATTTGTCATTCAAACAGACGCCTCAGGATATGGAATAGGAGCATGTTTAACGCAACCTTATCCTGAAGGAGACAAAGTCATATGCTATTTGAGTCGATCTTTGACTAAGCAAGAACGTGTTTACACGACCACCGAGCAAGAATGTTTGGCATTGGTTTGGGCGATAGAGAAGCTCCGGCCATATATTGAGGGGATCTCATTTAAGGTCATAACAGATCATTTTAGTTTAAAATGGCTTCATAGCTTGAAAGAGCCCAGTGGAAGACTTGCTCGTTGGTCTGTAAAACTGCAGCAATATGACTTTGAAGTAATCCATCGGAAAGGGAAAGATTTAGTTGTCCCGGACATGTTGTCTCGCGCATTACCTATGATTGATACAATTTCGCAGCCCAGAGACGTTTCAACATTAATTAAAGATCGATGGTACCAAAAGATGGTAAAGAGGGTCGTAGAATCAGCATTACAATTTATGAATTGGAGATACACTGATAATAAGTTGTATAAATATGTCAAACAAGAATACCCTCAACTTTCACCATCTAACGAATATTGGAAAGAGGTAGTCTCCAAAGATCATAGGCGTAGAATTATTGGAGAAGCTCACGATCCTCCTACCGCAGGACATATGGGTGTGTATAAAACATTCCACAGACTGGCAGAAAAATATTATTGGCCAAAAATGCGCCAGGACGTGGCAACTTTTGTAAAGAAATGCTTTGTCTGTGCAGCTGATAAAGGTGATACACAAGGTGTATCTGATCAGATGATATCTCACCCAAAACCAACTCGTCCTGGGGAAATTATTTCGACGGATTTATGTGGACCTCTACCTCGTTCGACAAAGGGTAATTGCTGGATTCCCGTCGTTACGGACTATTTGAGTAAGTTTTCCTTAGTTTTTCCAATGCGAACAGCTTCTACTCAAGCAGTTGTCAAGCATCTTGAGGAGCAAGTATTTATGGTGTTCGGAGTACCCCGTTTGATACTTTGTGATAATGGCCCTCAGTACAAAAGTAACGAGTTTAAGCGTTTTGCTGAGAGTTATCAGGTTAAAATTCAGTATAATCCGTATTATCACCCCAGAGCGAATCCAACAGAAAGGACGAATCGTACGTTAAAAACCATGTTATGTTGTTATGTGAAAGAAAACCACAGGAAGTGGGACGAACAAATACATAAGCTTGCCTGCGCGATTCGTACTGCAACCCATGAGACAACCAGGATGTCTCCTTTCTTTGTAAATTTTGGTAGGAATATGTGTCTGTCAGGAAAAGATTACTCCAACCCAGTTTTGTTATCTGAAGAGAATGGTGTACAAACTGCAGCTGAAAGTAAGAACGAAGGTTTCCGGAAGCTCTATGCGGATGTTAAGAGAAGGTTAGAGGTGGCGGGAGAGAGAAACGTAGTTCAGTATAATTTGCGTACAAGGGTACCCAACTTTGTTGTGGGTCAGCGTGTTTGGAAGAAAAATTATGTGTTGTCAGATGCTGCGAAGTTTTTCTCGAAGAAGTTAGCACCGAAATTCGTTGGTTCTTATGTGATTAGGAATAAAACTTCTCCATAGATATTTGAGCTTCAGGAACCATCGGGTAAAGTACTGCCAGGGAGTTGGCATGCCAAAGACCTTAAGTCGGCAACGTTACATATTTGTTTATTTGGGTAATTAATCAAGGCTCTTCGACTCGTCTTTCTGTACACAAATTAAGGGTATTTTATAGAGCTAGGTTTGGAGGTTATATAGTGTCCAGAAAGTTACCTGAAAGGGAAAGGAGGCATTCCAACGAATTACTGTGGACACTGCACATCGTATTATTTGGGCATTCTAATCGGAATTTGAGATCACAGGTTTCGGGAAAAATCACATTAAAACTTTTGATTGTTTTGTTTATCTGTGGAATTTCGTGGTTTTCTTTGACGTTCATGAAAATAAACAGCTGTTCTGCTGGGGAATGGCGGCGCTGCCGCATCACAAATGATTTCAGTAACAGAAAGAAAACATTTAGATGTACATTCCATTCGCTTATGTTTATTTTGGAGGATATTGGCCCACTTTGATATCTTTATTAATTTGATAAGGAGAAGATAAAATAAATACGAGTTATGCACTATTGTAAAAGGGAGATAAACGAGGAATAAAAACCAGGACTAAAAGAATAAACAAAATCGTATTTTTATATTATATAAATTTATATATAATCATAGTTAAATAAAGTTAATAACTAACTCAGTCGGATTGAAGGGTTGTGTAGGGCTAGCTAGTGGGGAGTAAACTTAACATCTGAACACTCTTAGGACGGGTTTGAGCAGTAGTTCAATGCGTATTTTAGGTTCAAGTTCAGAAACAACTTTATTAATGTAGAAATGTTTTACAAAAATGGCGTCAAACCATATGAATCTTAGAGAAAACATATATAAAGAGCAAAGGAAACGTTTGACTAAAACTGTAACTAAAATACAACTAAATTCTACACTTAGTATAGCTTTACTCATATGGGAATTGGTTGAGTGTTCAAATATTCCTGGGTTTGATGCATGCTCTGATCTCCAGTAATTGATTTTACAGTTGATGGTTTCAATGCTGAGCTTCTTACAGTCCTGCTGGTTATTTTCCTCCTACTTGCTGTGTCGGCAGGGGTCCGGTAGGCAAATGTGCGGTCTATGTATGGAGGGTGTCTCGGTGTCCTTGTTATAAAAATTTCAACCGTGGAAATAGATCCGACAACAATGTGCGTTTTACGTATTTTCAATATCCCCTTGGTCGATGCTGCCCCCTGTAGACCGGTACGGAAGTATTAATGTATTTCCTCATTGGTTAGTTTGAAAACCGCGGGTTTTTTTCCTCCAGTCTCGCAAACCGGAGTTAGTGATTTTTCAGTGAGAGCGTTTTTTTTATAAATAGGTTTGCATCCTTATTTGAATTTTACCGGGAAAATTAGGTTGGTACTGTCCCCACCAGATTTACGAAACGATTTCCGGCAACTTCATTTTTTTTGTGTTCTCGACAAAGTGCCTTGTCTCTTTCCTAACGAATTTTGGCTCTGCTGGTGGCCGTCTATTGGTGTCCCCATTGTTTTTGTGGTTATTGGCACTTATTGGCACTGCAGTAGTTGCAGATTATACCAAAGACGGTTTACTGTGAGCCGTCGTTGTTTAGGCGAATCTAAGTGACGCTCACACCCTCTGAGAGTGATTTAGGGCGGCCTACGCCATTTCTACGGGAAATAAGAGCGGTAAGTTCGATTTTTTTTATAATTTTTTTTAAATTCTTTAAGACAATATTTGCCTCCCAAATTGTAATTATTTTTCGTGTGAAATGTACTTTTTCGACAAAAGACGTGGGGAATTTTTGGAGTTTTTTTATTTTTTTTAAAACCACGTTTTGGATAAAAACTATATATTGTTTTCTCCTTTGTCTACAGCCCTGTCCATTCCATCAACGGGACAGTTGTGCTGGACGCTGGTGTGAAGCCGGGTGTAGCACTGTAACCCTGGGAAAGGTACGTTAGGATTATTTTAGTTCATCTGTTTAAATCTACTTTATTTTATTGAGTCGACATGGGGTTCTTGATTTAAATTACTCAGTGTAGGGGAACTTCGTGCAAAATAGACGAATTCCAGGAAACTGAAACATTTCATTTTCCACAGGGTTTTTATGCTCGGGCAAGGATCCAGCAACAGATTGAAGTCCCTGTGTTGCCCAGCATGATGTGCTAAGCGAGCACTAGGGGAGGCGTGGGCAGAACGAGACCCGAAGTAGCAGGGAAGAATGTCAAAACCCAACAGCACTTCCAGGTTTTCTAAAAAAAACACCAACAATATTTAAATCAAAGGACCAAGGTAGGATCAAGCAACATTCAGATATAATCTTTCCAATCTTTAAAAATTTTTTTAATATAATTTTTACAGTCTATATATAATTACTTGTAAACGCAAGGTAAAGATATAACGTCATAACCCCAATTTTGCGGTATAATTAAGCTAAATTTTATTGCTAAATTGCTATTGCGGTTATTTTGGCGCTGACTTGTTCCCACCAATTCTTTGATTTATACTTCAGGTTCCAGTATTATTCACAGGTTTCAATATTTTTTTTAATTTGATCAATTTCATTTTCATCCTCTTGAGAAAATAAACAAGATGAACTAATTTTTTTGTATTATTTGTACAACCCAATGACCAACTTTGCAGAGACAAAAGAGAGATGAGGTTATATTTCTTTAGCGGTTTCCTTACATCGCTCTACCTCATGGGGTAGATCTCGGACTGGGTTGCTGTCTGTCTCATTCTACCCAACGTAGAATGATGACAGCAGATATTTGGTCCAGATCTCCCCTATGACAGAATAATTTTGGAAGTATATTTTTTTTCAATCGTTTATATAACTGAGTCTCACACTACTGACTCAGATGTAGGTACACTATGACCTGTTAAAGGAGTCTACCTGTAACGTGCCTCTAGTTATGTCATCTTCATTCAATCTTTTACAATTTTATTTTGTCGATGAGTCAATTTTTTTTTGGGTTTTTTAATTAAACAAATACTCTGGAAGCCTCGGAAGTAGGTAGAATTTCATTGTTTGGCTACAACGTTTGGGTTGAACTGTATTTTAATTAAGATCTTCTTTGTAAAACATTGATATTAAAACACTGTGGCGCTTAAAATTTTCTTATTTCTGAACCCCCCCTTCTCCACTGTATAAAAGTTACCGGGCATATCAATGTTTTACCTAGCTGGAAAATACAGTTCTGCTTCCAGATATTTGTCTAATTACTCAGTAATTTTTTTGTGTCACAAATTGGTACAGTGTCACAAAATGGCGGCAACGTTTTTTTTGGGTTGCCACAAATGTTACCCAACGCATTTTAATTGGCCACATCATACATAAATTAGGCATATCACTCACATGCAATAAAAACTTTAAATGCAAAAATTTCAAAAACCATTGCTCTAAGCGACTTTAAAACAGTATAACTTTTTTACATAAAAAGGTTGGGAAAACCATTATTTTACATAAAAACTGGTATACACCGAGGCACAAAAAAAAGTCACTGATTTTAATGCAATGCTAGTGGTCCAGGGAACACCCTGTACACTATACTTCAAAATTTTTAACGGAATCGTCTTGCCAATTTCAAAAAAACTTACATGCTGGTTATTTTTTGCAAAAATATTAATTAGTAAAAAAGTTATTAAAGAAAATCGAATTGAAAAAATAAAGTTTAACACCCTGTATCTCGGTTAGCACGAACTTTTGGACTAAGGTAAGTGTAACTAAATCGTAATATTTTGACCCAGGGAATCTATAGTTTAACTATGTACAGACAGGGACTAATTAAATGGCCGCTACCAAGTTGGGATGAGAATTTCGGTTTTTTTGTTTAGTCCTTTTAATTTAAAAGCATGAATGAATCTATTTGGCCACTATACCAAACTATACAGCCTAAAAATATTAGTAATTTTGCATTTATTAATGAAAGTTGAAGGCTCTGCGATCAAGAATAGCCTATTCGGTGATACCTATTATGTTCTTCTTTATTTGTTTCATACAGTTAAATATTCAGTGGTCAGTCTGAGACAATTTACGTAATTTCGAACGTTACACTTTGCGCTCAAGAATCACCCTTCTTTGTGAGTTTGGGGTTTTTTCTTTATTTGTTTCACGCAGGTAAATCTTTGGTGAGAATATGGGGGGTGCATTTTTACGTAATTTCGAACGTTGCCCGCTAATTTTTTCATTTGTTTGATCATGGCTGGATCTGGCTGGGTATACAGAGCGGGGCAACCGGCCTGCAGGACGCATCTAAACGTGTTTGGTCTGCAGGCTGCCTACACTTAAATTGAGACCATATTGAAGGGAACGTTAAATTAAATTTTTAATTGCTATTATTAAGAACACCGGATACAAAGGGGGGTAATAGAGTACTTAATCTTCCCAAGTTTGGTAAATTGCAAAGAAACCAAGTAATAGTTTATCGGACAAGTGCATCTTTTCAACTAAAAGAGCAAAAATTTTGCCTGCGGTCTTATTACCAAAATTGTATCAGTATTCAGTAATGATATCTTTTGAAAACTATACACGATTTACCCTCAGATGCACTTAAGCGCAATTTTGGGTTTAATAGCGATTAAGTCCTTGTTCTTCACATACAACAACAGCACAACAAAGAGGGAGAATGGATTAGCTAAGCCTTGTTACGGTGTATCTGAAGGTTAAAAGCAAATTTGTGCGAGAAGATAGAGTTTAATATTTGTCTTTTTTCAAATACGTGTAACTGAGCAATAGCGCACCCAGGAATACGTTTTGGGGGAGGCTCAAAACCCGATAATGCCGTATCTTATGCTATTTTCATTAAACATGTAAAAAATATCAAAAAATCCGAAGGTTCTGGAGGGGGCCCGGGCCCCGAGTGTCCCACCTTGGGTGCGCCATGACTGAGACAGATGGTTTGGATAAAGCATATAAAAGTTTGAGTTTTTGATGTTGGTGTCAAAGGTGTTAGTGGTAGCTGTTTCCTTTTACAACACTTAAAAAGGAAAAATATATTATTTTTATATTGTTCTAGTGCGTTTTGGGGTGACGAACAAAACGTTTAAACACAAAATGACGAAAGTACAAAATCACGAAGTTATTAAAAAAAACCTGTTCTGGTTAGGTTATTATAATTTAAAAAGACTAACCTGACCACATCAGGTTAATTTTTTTGTATAATATTAATAGGTTTTACATATTCTGGTTAGGTTATTACACAAAATCTAACCTGACCAGATCGTGTTAGGTTGGGTTTTATCTTTTATTTTGCATTTCGACATTTTCAAATTCGACATTTTGTCTTTTCTGTGTTTTGTAATTTCGATTTTTTGCGTTTTCGACACTTTGAACTGTTGATATTTTGTGTTTCGATGCTTTTTAAACTATAAAACAAAAAAATAATTTTCCTCGAATTTACTTTTGCCCGACTACAGTTTTATCTGTAAAAAAGTCATAATTTAGTTTTATTTTAGGGCTCCACCAATTTAAGGGCCTAGATAGGCCACTGCTTGGGAACAATTGGGTTAAAGAGGTTACTCAGTAGCGCACCGACGAATATGCCTGAGGGGTGACGAGACCCCATGATGTCGGATTTTATGGAATTTAAATTTTTTGCTCATGTAATATGTGGCACAAAAATCTTAGCGTTGGGGAAGGCGCCGGGCCGCCCCCCCCTTGTTCGTCCATGGCTCCCTATTTTTTGTTAAAATGGCCACTAAAGAAACATAATTACCTCGGAACTATATCACCGATTTTAAAATCTTTATTAATTAAATTAATTGCCGCTTATCCTACTAAAATCGGTAGTATAGTTCGAACATTATAACAAAAATTGGCCCACCTGGTATATACTTTCATGAATTAACTAATAGTACTTAACAAATTTGCAAAAAGTAATAATTAAATATTATTTTTGGGCAACCCCAATTTTCGGGGTCTAGATCCATCACTGATTATATCTGAGGACACGGTCGTCCTTCGTCAAGGTCGCGCTGCCTCTTGAAACCACAGAAGAGCTCGGATCGGTCCGCTTTCAATATGTTCTGCTTGAAACATTTCCGCAATATAGCCGCCAGTCAGAAAGACGATTTTTAAATTATGTGAATTAAGAAATATACTGCCTTTTAATTTACTTATTAGTTATGGGATAGTTTGTTGGGGCACTGCGTTGCAAACTACGTTGGATCCTTTGCTTATTGCACAGAAATATATAAGTATTAAAGGTGATGTATTGCAAACCAAGAATGTATCCGTCTAAACAACTATTTCAAGGTACTAAGAAGCATAAAATTAGAGAGCTTTTTGTATATAGAGCTGCATTATTCTCCCTCAAAAATAAATTTTTCCCCCAATCTGTGACACACACTATAGTCACTAGGGGGTTACCAGTTCAGAACGTTATGTTCCTCTCCAAAACTTCAGCGCAACACAAAGGCATATCTGAGGGCACGGCAGTGCCTCGCCAAGTTCGCGCGCCGTAACCATCTTTTCTTGAAACATTTCAGCCGATATTTGACCTACCTAAAACTCTACTTCGGAATGAGCTACGAATCTCAAACTTTGCACAGTCGTAGATCTCCATGGAGTTAACAACCCCTCATGGAATTCCATGAAGTAGTAAAGTTGTTACGAAATTTCATAAATCGTCGAAATTGCCACTCACTCACTCACTCATGTATAGATCATCAATATTCTACTGTACTTCCAGAAATGCTACAAAGCTGAAATTTGGCAGACTGGTAGAAATTGTGACCAAACCCCTGGAAAAAATCAAGAAACCCCAAAATTTTAATTTACTCCCCTCCCCTATACATTTAAAGTTATGTAAAAGTAGCATCGCCCAGAAATGCTAGAGAGTTGAGCTTTGGCAGACTGATAGGAACTATGATAAAACTATAGGAAAAAATCAAAAAACCCCAAAAGGATCAGGCACGCCTCTTATGGGATTTCTGTAATCCGTCAAACTGCATGAAATTTTGGTATGTTGTAGAGTAAACCTTTCTTATTAAAAGTTCTCATGGGCCCAACTCAAATTAATGACCAGATTTTGAAATACAGGGTGTTGAAAGTGATAATATTCCAGAAGCACATTAGTTCTTTAGACGGGTTTTCCAAACATATACGCAATGTTAGTATTTCATATATTTACGATTTATTTATTATTTTCAATCTGTACCTTTAAAACATTACCTACAGGCTGTTTATGTAAATATTAATCGAGTGTTTTAATGAGAAACTAGCTTTAGTATGTTGTAGATTAAACCTTGCTCATCAAAAGTTTTCATGGGCCGAATTTATATTAATGACCAGTTTTTAAAATACAGTGTGTTAAAAGTAATAATGTCCAAGAAGCATAAACACAATATTAGTATTAAATATATTTGCGATTTATTTATTATTTCCAATCTGTACCTTTAAAACATTATCTACAAGGTGGTAGATTATTTGTTCTTTACAATTAGGCTCTTTTTTTAAAAGTACCATTGCGTATATGTTTGGAAAACCTGTTTAAAGAGCTATTATGCTTCTTGAACATTATCACTTTCAACCCTCTGTATTTTAAAAACTGGAAATCATTTTATGTTGGGCCCATGAGAACTTCCGATGAGCAAAATTATTCTACAACATACTAAACCTTGTTTCTCATTAAAACATTCGACTAATATTTGCTGAAACACCCTGTAGACAATGTTTTAAAGGCACAGATTAAAAATAATAAATAAATCGTAAATATATGTAATAGTAATAGTGTTTATGTTTGGAAAACCCGTCTAAAAAGCTATTATGCGTCTTGGACATCATCTTTTTCAACACGCTGTATTTCAAAAACTTGTCATTAATTTGAGTTTGGCCCATAAGAACTTTTGATAAGAAAGTTTCTGTCTACAATATACCAAAATTTAATGAAGTTTGACGGATTACAGAAATCCCATAAGAGGTGTGCCTGATCCTTTTAATTTACTTCTATTCCCTATACATTTAAAGTTATGTAAAAGCAGCATTGCCCACTTCCAGAAATGCTAGAGAGTTGAGCTTTGGCAGACTGATAGGAAATATGATAAAACTATAGAAAAAAATTAAAACACCCCAAAATTCTAATTTACTTCCCTCCCCTATAAATGTAAAGTTAAGTAAAAGCACCATCGCCTACTTCCAGACATGCTAGAGAGCTGAGCTTTAGAAGACCGATAGTAACTATGATAAAGTTAAAGAAAAAAATTAAAACACCCCAAAATTCTAATTTACTTCCTTCCCCTATAAATGTAAAGTTATGTAAAAGTAACACTGCCCCCTTTCAGAAACGCTAGAGAGCTGAATTTTTTAAAACTGAGAGACAATATGATAAAACTATATGAAAAAATTTAAAAAGTCCAATATTTTCATTAACTCTCCTCCCCTATAAATGTTAAGTTATGTAAAAGTAAGATTACCCACTTTCAGAACCGCTAGAGAGCTGAGCATTGGAAGACTGATAGGAACTATGATAAAACTATAGGACAAAATTTAAAAACACGACAATTTTTATTTATTTCCCTTCCCTATACATGTAAAGTTATTTAAAAAAAAGCCAAGTACGCGAAAATGGCATTCCGTAAAAAGAATTGAGATAAAAGTAAAGCCAAGTTCTCCAATACAAATTTCAAAATGAAAGGTTCTTACTAAGTTGGAAATATTTTTCTAAACTTGGCTATTACGGCTGTAAATGACTCTTAGGGTCCATCTCACCGACTTTTTTTTCGATTCTTTAGCTTAAGCGTTTCTTAATATAATTATAATATGACGTAATAAGAAACACTTTAGGCTAATTAACGAATAAAAAAGTAGGTGCGATGGGCTTTTAGGCACAGTGCTAAATTGAACATAAAGAAGTTTGGCTGCAATAGCAAAGTTTAAAAAACATTTCCAAACTAGTAAGAACCTTTCATTTTGAAATTTGTATTGGAGAACTTGGCTTTACTTTTATCTCAATTCTTTTTACGGAATGCCATTTTCGCGTACTTGGCTTTTTTTTACATGAAATGTTTTTGTTATGATAAATTATATTGGAAACCAAAACTCTATAAACAAAAACAGTCACACTCGCAAAAATTTAAGATCAAGTCATTCATAAGAGAAAATTTTGTAGTACTTTGTGAAAAAATATCATGGTTATAAATACATAATACCTTATAATGATATATTGAAGTTACTTTATCGTAGCTAAATAAGTGTATAATTTTAAATTTATTAATACTGATACATGCTGCCTCCATTTCTTCTTCTTTTTTTTAGTATTTCTTTTTATTACTAGAAATTTTTTAGGTATTCTATTGCTATTATATTTTTTTTGTACTATTTTTCTTTTTGAACTAAATAATTAAATAATAAATAATTTCAGCCGATATTTGACCTATCTAAAACTCTACTTCGGAATGAGCTACGAATCTCAAACTCTGCACAGTCGTAGACCTTCATGGAATTAACAACCCTTCTAAGTTTTATTGACTTCATAAAGTAGTCAAGTAGTTACGAAATTTTAAAAACCGTCGAAATTGCCACTCACTCACTCACTCACTCATGTATAGATAATCAAAATTCTACTGTACTTCCAGACATGCTACAAAGCTAAAATTTGGCAGACTGAGAAATTATGACCAAACCACCCCTGGAAAGAATCAAAAACTCCAAAATTTTAATTTACTCCCCTCCCCTATACATGTAAAGTTATGTAAAAGTAACATTGCCCACTTCCAGAAATGCCAGAAAGTTGAGCTTTGGCAGACTGATAGGAACTGTGATAAAGTTATAGCAAAAAATTAAAACATCTTAAAATTATAATTTACTTCCCTCCCCTATAAATGTAAAGTTAACTAAAAGTAACACTGCCCACTTCCAGAAACGCTAGAGAGCTGAGCTTTGGAAGACTGATAGTAACTATGATAAAGCTATGGAAAGAAATTAAAACACCTCAAAATTCTAATTTACTTCCCTCCCCTATAAATGTAAAGTTATGTAAAAGTAACACTGCCCACTTCCAGAAACGCTAGAGAGCTGAGCTTTTTAAGGCTGAATGACACTATGTTAAAACACAAGGAAAAAATTTAAAAACACCAACATTTTAATATACTTCCCTCTCCTATAAATGTAAATTTATATGAAAGTAACATTGCCTACTTCCAGAAACGCTACAGAGCTGGGCCTTGGAAGGCTGATAGAAATTATAATCATGTTTTCTTGATACATTTCAGCCGATATTTGACCTGCCTAAAACTCTACTTCGGAATGAGCTACGAATCTCAAACTTTGCACAGTCGTAGATCTCCATGGAGTTAACAACTCCTCCAAATTTCATGAAATTCCATAAAGTAGTAAAGTTGTTACGAAATTTCACAAAACGTCGAAATCGCCACTCACTCACTCACTCACTCATGTATAGATCATCAATATTCTACTGTACTTCCAGACATGCTATAAAGCTGAAATTTGGCAGACTGGTAGAAATTGTGACCAAACCCCTGGAAAAAATCCAAAAACCCCAAAATTTTCATTTACTCTCCTCCCCTATAAATGTAAAGTTAAGATTATGTTCTTTTACAATATATTTAAAGGAAAAGAGGTGTTGAAGTCAACCGATTAAGGAAAAATGTTTTACCGGCAAATCCAATCACCACTAAAAATCTTCTGCCAATATATGGGCCCCTAAGCTCATACTAGGTACTATAGTTATAGTTTACGTGTGAGCTAATATAACTAAAAACTGAAATATATTTTATTCAACTCCAGACTAAATTACCTTTTGTTTGATACCACACAAGCCATGTTTTGACTTAAACTCAAATTTTTTAAATCTACCCCCACCCTTAAAAAAAGTAAAAACTAAAATGTTATTTGTTAAACTCCGGACTTAATTACCTTTCGTTTGATATCACACACGCCATATTTTCATTTAAACTCTAAGTTTTGAAATATACCCCCACCCTTTTTTTAAAATAAATTAAAATGTATTTTGTTTAACTTCAGACTCAATTACCTTTTTATTTATTATTTACCTGTCTGTCTGTCTGTCTGTCTGTCTGTCTGTCTGTCTGTCTGTCTGTCTGTCTGTCTGTCTGTCTGTCTGTCTGTCTGTGTGTGTGTCTGTCTGTGTGTCTGTCTGTCTGTCTGTCTGTCTGTCTGTCTGTCTGTCTGTCTGTCTGTCTGTCTGTCTGTCTGTCTGTCTGTCTGTCTGTCTGTCTGTCTGTCTGTCTGTCTGTCTGTCTGTCTGTCTGTCTGTCTGTCTGTCTGTCTGTCTGTCTGTCTGTCTGTCTGTCTGTCTGTCTGTCTGTCTGTCTGTCTGTCTGTCTGTCTGTCTGTCTGTCTGTCTGTCTGTCTGTCTGTCTGTCTGTCTGTCTGTCTGTCTGTCTGTCTGTCTGTCTGTCTGTCTGTCTGTCTGTCTGTCTGTCTGTCTGTCTGTCTGTCTGTCTGTCTGTCTGTCTGTCTGTCTGTCTGTCTGTCTGTCTGTCTGTCTGTCTGTCTGTCTGTCTGTCTGTCTGTCTGTCTGTCTGTCTGTCTGTCTGTCTGTCTGTCTGTCTGTCTGTCTGTCTGTCTGTCTGTCTGTCTGTCTGTCTGTCTGTCTGTCTGTCTGTCTGTCTGTCTGTCTGTCTGTCTGTCTGTCTGTCTGTCTGTCTGTCTGTCTGTCTGTCTGTCTGTCTGTCTGTCTGTCTGTCTGTCTGTCTGTCTGTCTGTCTGTCTGTCTGTCTGTCTGTCTGTCTGTCTGTCTGTCTGTCTGTCTGTCTGTCTGTCTGTCTGTCTGTCTGTCTGTCTGTCTGTCTGTCTGTCTGTCTGTCTGTCTGTCTGTCTGTCTGTCTGTCTGTCTGTCTGTCTGTCTGTCTGTCTGTCTGTCTGTCTGTCTGTCTGTCTGTCTGTCTGTCTGTCTGTCTGTCTGTCTGTCTGTCTGTCTGTCTGTCTGTCTGTCTGTCTGTCTGTCTGTCTGTCTGTCTGTCTGTCTGTCTGTCTGTCTGTCTGTCTGTCTGTCTGTCTGTCTGTCTGTCTGTCTGTCTGTCTGTCTGTCTGTCTGTCTGTCTGTCTGTCTGTCTGTCTGTCTGTCTGTCTGTCTGTCTGTCTGTCTGTCTGTCTGTCTGTCTGTCTGTCTGTCTGTCTGTCTGTCTGTCTGTCTGTCTGTCTGTCTGTCTGTCTGTCTGTCTGTCTGTCTGTCTGTCTGTCTGTCTGTCTGTCTGTCTGTCTGTCTGTCTGTCTGTCTGTCTGTCTGTCTGTCTGTCTGTCTGTCTGTCTGTCTGTCTGTCTGTCTGTCTGTCTGTCTGTCTGTCTGTCTGTCTGTCTGTCTGTCTGTCTGTCTGTCTGTCTGTCTGTCTGTCTGTCTGTCTGTCTGTCTGTCTGTCTGTCTGTCTGTCTGTCTGTCTGTCTGTCTGTCTGTCTGTCTGTCTGTCTGTCTGTCTGTCTGTCTGTCTGTCTGTCTGTCTGTCTGTCTGTCTGTCTGTCTGTCTGTCTGTCTGTCTGTCTGTCTGTCTGTCTGTCTGTCTGTCTGTCTGTCTGTCTGTCTGTCTGTCTGTCTGTCTGTCTGTCTGTCTGTCTGTCTGTCTGTCTGTCTGTCTGTCTGTCTGTCTGTCTGTCTGTCTGTCTGTCTGTCTGTCTGTCTGTCTGTCTGTCTGTCTGTCTGTCTGTCTGTCTGTCTGTCTGTCTGTCTGTCTGTCTGTCTGTCTGTCTGTCTGTCTGTCTGTCTGTCTGTCTGTCTGTCTGTCTGTCTGTCTGTCTGTCTGTCTGTCTGTCTGTCTGTCTGTCTGTCTGTCTGTCTGTCTGTCTGTCTGTCTGTCTGTCTGTCTGTCTGTCTGTCTGTCTGTCTGTCTGTCTGTCTGTCTGTCTGTCTGTCTGTCTGTCTGTCTGTCTGTCTGTCTGTCTGTCTGTCTGTCTGTCTGTCTGTCTGTCTGTCTGTCTGTCTGTCTGTCTGTCTGTCTGTCTGTCTGTCTGTCTGTCTGTCTGTCTGTCTGTCTGTCTGTCTGTCTGTCTGTCTGTCTGTCTGTCTGTCTGTCTGTCTGTCTGTCTGTCTGTCTGTCTGTCTGTCTGTCTGTCTGTCTGTCTGTCTGTCTGTCTGTCTGTCTGTCTGTCTGTCTGTCTGTCTGTCTGTCTGTCTGTCTGTCTGTCTGTCTGTCTGTCTGTCTGTCTGTCTGTCTGTCTGTCTGTCTGTCTGTCTGTCTGTCTGTCTGTCTGTCTGTCTGTCTGTCTGTCTGTCTGTCTGTCTGTCTGTCTGTCTGTCTGTCTGTCTGTCTGTCTGTCTGTCTGTCTGTCTGTCTGTCTGTCTGTCTGTCTGTCTGTCTGTCTGTCTGTCTGTCTGTCTGTCTGTCTGTCTGTCTGTCTGTCTGTCTGTCTGTCTGTCTGTCTGTCTGTCTGTCTGTCTGTCTGTCTGTCTGTCTGTCTGTCTGTCTGTCTGTCTGTCTGTCTGTCTGTCTGTCTGTCTGTCTGTCTGTCTGTCTGTCTGTCTGTCTGTCTGTCTGTCTGTCTGTCTGTCTGTCTGTCTGTCTGTCTGTCTGTCTGTCTGTCTGTCTGTCTGTCTGTCTGTCTGTCTGTCTGTCTGTCTGTCTGTCTGTCTGTCTGTCTGTCTGTCTGTCTGTCTGTCTGTCTGTCTGTCTGTCTGTCTGTCTGTCTGTCTGTCTGTCTGTCTGTCTGTCTGTCTGTCTGTCTGTCTGTCTGTCTGTCTGTCTGTCTGTCTGTCTGTCTGTCTGTCTGTCTGTCTGTCTGTCTGTCTGTCTGTCTGTCTGTCTGTCTGTCTGTCTGTCTGTCTGTCTGTCTGTCTGTCTGTCTGTCTGTCTGTCTGTCTGTCTGTCTGTCTGTCTGTCTGTCTGTCTGTCTGTCTGTCTGTCTGTCTGTCTGTCTGTCTGTCTGTCTGTCTGTCTGTCTGTCTGTCTGTCTGTCTGTCTGTCTGTCTGTCTGTCTGTCTGTCTGTCTGTCTGTCTGTCTGTCTGTCTGTCTGTCTGTCTGTCTGTCTGTCTGTCTGTCTGTCTGTCTGTCTGTCTGTCTGTCTGTCTGTCTGTCTGTCTGTCTGTCTGTCTGTCTGTCTGTCTGTCTGTCTGTCTGTCTGTCTGTCTGTCTGTCTGTCTGTCTGTCTGTCTGTCTGTCTGTCTGTCTGTCTGTCTGTCTGTCTGTCTGTCTGTCTGTCTGTCTGTCTGTCTGTCTGTCTGTCTGTCTGTCTGTCTGTCTGTCTGTCTGTCTGTCTGTCTGTCTGTCTGTCTGTCTGTCTGTCTGTCTGTCTGTCTGTCTGTCTGTCTGTCTGTCTGTCTGTCTGTCTGTCTGTCTGTCTGTCTGTCTGTCTGTCTGTCTGTCTGTCTGTCTGTCTGTCTGTCTGTCTGTCTGTCTGTCTGTCTGTCTGTCTGTCTGTCTGTCTGTCTGTCTGTCTGTCTGTCTGTCTGTCTGTCTGTCTGTCTGTCTGTCTGTCTGTCTGTCTGTCTGTCTGTCTGTCTGTCTGTCTGTCTGTCTGTCTGTCTGTCTGTCTGTCTGTCTGTCTGTCTGTCTGTCTGTCTGTCTGTCTGTCTGTCTGTCTGTCTGTCTGTCTGTCTGTCTGTCTGTCTGTCTGTCTGTCTGTCTGTCTGTCTGTCTGTCTGTCTGTCTGTCTGTCTGTCTGTCTGTCTGTCTGTCTGTCTGTCTGTCTGTCTGTCTGTCTGTCTGTCTGTCTGTCTGTCTGTCTGTCTGTCTGTCTGTCTGTCTGTCTGTCTGTCTGTCTGTCTGTCTGTCTGTCTGTCTGTCTGTCTGTCTGTCTGTCTGTCTGTCTGTCTGTCTGTCTGTCTGTCTGTCTGTCTGTCTGTCTGTCTGTCTGTCTGTCTGTCTGTCTGTCTGTCTGTCTGTCTGTCTGTCTGTCTGTCTGTCTGTCTGTCTGTCTGTCTGTCTGTCTGTCTGTCTGTCTGTCTGTCTGTCTGTCTGTCTGTCTGTCTGTCTGTCTGTCTGTCTGTCTGTCTGTCTGTCTGTCTGTCTGTCTGTCTGTCTGTCTGTCTGTCTGTCTGTCTGTCTGTCTGTCTGTCTGTCTGTCTGTCTGTCTGTCTGTCTGTCTGTCTGTCTGTCTGTCTGTCTGTCTGTCTGTCTGTCTGTCTGTCTGTCTGTCTGTCTGTCTGTCTGTCTGTCTGTCTGTCTGTCTGTCTGTCTGTCTGTCTGTCTGTCTGTCTGTCTGTCTGTCTGTCTGTCTGTCTGTCTGTCTGTCTGTCTGTCTGTCTGTCTGTCTGTCTGTCTGTCTGTCTGTCTGTCTGTCTGTCTGTCTGTCTGTCTGTCTGTCTGTCTGTCTGTCTGTCTGTCTGTCTGTCTGTCTGTCTGTCTGTCTGTCTGTCTGTCTGTCTGTCTGTCTGTCTGTCTGTCTGTCTGTCTGTCTGTCTGTCTGTCTGTCTGTCTGTCTGTCTGTCTGTCTGTCTGTCTGTCTGTCTGTCTGTCTGTCTGTCTGTCTGTCTGTCTGTCTGTCTGTCTGTCTGTCTGTCTGTCTGTCTGTCTGTCTGTCTGTCTGTCTGTCTGTCTGTCTGTCTGTCTGTCTGTCTGTCTGTCTGTCTGTCTGTCTGTCTGTCTGTCTGTCTGTCTGTCTGTCTGTCTGTCTGTCTGTCTGTCTGTCTGTCTGTCTGTCTGTCTGTCTGTCTGTCTGTCTGTCTGTCTGTCTGTCTGTCTGTCTGTCTGTCTGTCTGTCTGTCTGTCTGTCTGTCTGTCTGTCTGTCTGTCTGTCTGTCTGTCTGTCTGTCTGTCTGTCTGTCTGTCTGTCTGTCTGTCTGTCTGTCTGTCTGTCTGTCTGTCTGTCTGTCTGTCTGTCTGTCTGTCTGTCTGTCTGTCTGTCTGTCTGTCTGTCTGTCTGTCTGTCTGTCTGTCTGTCTGTCTGTCTGTCTGTCTGTCTGTCTGTCTGTCTGTCTGTCTGTCTGTCTGTCTGTCTGTCTGTCTGTCTGTCTGTCTGTCTGTCTGTCTGTCTGTCTGTCTGTCTGTCTGTCTGTCTGTCTGTCTGTCTGTCTGTCTGTCTGTCTGTCTGTCTGTCTGTCTGTCTGTCTGTCTGTCTGTCTGTCTGTCTGTCTGTCTGTCTGTCTGTCTGTCTGTCTGTCTGTCTGTCTGTCTGTCTGTCTGTCTGTCTGTCTGTCTGTCTGTCTGTCTGTCTGTCTGTCTGTCTGTCTGTCTGTCTGTCTGTCTGTCTGTCTGTCTGTCTGTCTGTCTGTCTGTCTGTCTGTCTGTCTGTCTGTCTGTCTGTCTGTCTGTCTGTCTGTCTGTCTGTCTGTCTGTCTGTCTGTCTGTCTGTCTGTCTGTCTGTCTGTCTGTCTGTCTGTCTGTCTGTCTGTCTGTCTGTCTGTCTGTCTGTCTGTCTGTCTGTCTGTCTGTCTGTCTGTCTGTCTGTCTGTCTGTCTGTCTGTCTGTCTGTCTGTCTGTCTGTCTGTCTGTCTGTCTGTCTGTCTGTCTGTCTGTCTGTCTGTCTGTCTGTCTGTCTGTCTGTCTGTCTGTCTGTCTGTCTGTCTGTCTGTCTGTCTGTCTGTCTGTCTGTCTGTCTGTCTGTCTGTCTGTCTGTCTGTCTGTCTGTCTGTCTGTCTGTCTGTCTGTCTGTCTGTCTGTCTGTCTGTCTGTCTGTCTGTCTGTCTGTCTGTCTGTCTGTCTGTCTGTCTGTCTGTCTGTCTGTCTGTCTGTCTGTCTGTCTGTCTGTCTGTCTGTCTGTCTGTCTGTCTGTCTGTCTGTCTGTCTGTCTGTCTGTCTGTCTGTCTGTCTGTCTGTCTGTCTGTCTGTCTGTCTGTCTGTCTGTCTGTCTGTCTGTCTGTCTGTCTGTCTGTCTGTCTGTCTGTCTGTCTGTCTGTCTGTCTGTCTGTCTGTCTGTCTGTCTGTCTGTCTGTCTGTCTGTCTGTCTGTCTGTCTGTCTGTCTGTCTGTCTGTCTGTCTGTCTGTCTGTCTGTCTGTCTGTCTGTCTGTCTGTCTGTCTGTCTGTCTGTCTGTCTGTCTGTCTGTCTGTCTGTCTGTCTGTCTGTCTGTCTGTCTGTCTGTCTGTCTGTCTGTCTGTCTGTCTGTCTGTCTGTCTGTCTGTCTGTCTGTCTGTCTGTCTGTCTGTCTGTCTGTCTGTCTGTCTGTCTGTCTGTCTGTCTGTCTGTCTGTCTGTCTGTCTGTCTGTCTGTCTGTCTGTCTGTCTGTCTGTCTGTCTGTCTGTCTGTCTGTCTGTCTGTCTGTCTGTCTGTCTGTCTGTCTGTCTGTCTGTCTGTCTGTCTGTCTGTCTGTCTGTCTGTCTGTCTGTCTGTCTGTCTGTCTGTCTGTCTGTCTGTCTGTCTGTCTGTCTGTCTGTCTGTCTGTCTGTCTGTCTGTCTGTCTGTCTGTCTGTCTGTCTGTCTGTCTGTCTGTCTGTCTGTCTGTCTGTCTGTCTGTCTGTCTGTCTGTCTGTCTGTCTGTCTGTCTGTCTGTCTGTCTGTCTGTCTGTCTGTCTGTCTGTCTGTCTGTCTGTCTGTCTGTCTGTCTGTCTGTCTGTCTGTCTGTCTGTCTGTCTGTCTGTCTGTCTGTCTGTCTGTCTGTCTGTCTGTCTGTCTGTCTGTCTGTCTGTCTGTCTGTCTGTCTGTCTGTCTGTCTGTCTGTCTGTCTGTCTGTCTGTCTGTCTGTCTGTCTGTCTGTCTGTCTGTCTGTCTGTCTGTCTGTCTGTCTGTCTGTCTGTCTGTCTGTCTGTCTGTCTGTCTGTCTGTCTGTCTGTCTGTCTGTCTGTCTGTCTGTCTGTCTGTCTGTCTGTCTGTCTGTCTGTCTGTCTGTCTGTCTGTCTGTCTGTCTGTCTGTCTGTCTGTCTGTCTGTCTGTCTGTCTGTCTGTCTGTCTGTCTGTCTGTCTGTCTGTCTGTCTGTCTGTCTGTCTGTCTGTCTGTCTGTCTGTCTGTCTGTCTGTCTGTCTGTCTGTCTGTCTGTCTGTCTGTCTGTCTGTCTGTCTGTCTGTCTGTCTGTCTGTCTGTCTGTCTGTCTGTCTGTCTGTCTGTCTGTCTGTCTGTCTGTCTGTCTGTCTGTCTGTCTGTCTGTCTGTCTGTCTGTCTGTCTGTCTGTCTGTCTGTCTGTCTGTCTGTCTGTCTGTCTGTCTGTCTGTCTGTCTGTCTGTCTGTCTGTCTGTCTGTCTGTCTGTCTGTCTGTCTGTCTGTCTGTCTGTCTGTCTGTCTGTCTGTCTGTCTGTCTGTCTGTCTGTCTGTCTGTCTGTCTGTCTGTCTGTCTGTCTGTCTGTCTGTCTGTCTGTCTGTCTGTCTGTCTGTCTGTCTGTCTGTCTGTCTGTCTGTCTGTCTGTCTGTCTGTCTGTCTGTCTGTCTGTCTGTCTGTCTGTCTGTCTGTCTGTCTGTCTGTCTGTCTGTCTGTCTGTCTGTCTGTCTGTCTGTCTGTCTGTCTGTCTGTCTGTCTGTCTGTCTGTCTGTCTGTCTGTCTGTCTGTCTGTCTGTCTGTCTGTCTGTCTGTCTGTCTGTCTGTCTGTCTGTCTGTCTGTCTGTCTGTCTGTCTGTCTGTCTGTCTGTCTGTCTGTCTGTCTGTCTGTCTGTCTGTCTGTCTGTCTGTCTGTCTGTCTGTCTGTCTGTCTGTCTGTCTGTCTGTCTGTCTGTCTGTCTGTCTGTCTGTCTGTCTGTCTGTCTGTCTGTCTGTCTGTCTGTCTGTCTGTCTGTCTGTCTGTCTGTCTGTCTGTCTGTCTGTCTGTCTGTCTGTCTGTCTGTCTGTCTGTCTGTCTGTCTGTCTGTCTGTCTGTCTGTCTGTCTGTCTGTCTGTCTGTCTGTCTGTCTGTCTGTCTGTCTGTCTGTCTGTCTGTCTGTCTGTCTGTCTGTCTGTCTGTCTGTCTGTCTGTCTGTCTGTCTGTCTGTCTGTCTGTCTGTCTGTCTGTCTGTCTGTCTGTCTGTCTGTCTGTCTGTCTGTCTGTCTGTCTGTCTGTCTGTCTGTCTGTCTGTCTGTCTGTCTGTCTGTCTGTCTGTCTGTCTGTCTGTCTGTCTGTCTGTCTGTCTGTCTGTCTGTCTGTCTGTCTGTCTGTCTGTCTGTCTGTCTGTCTGTCTGTCTGTCTGTCTGTCTGTCTGTCTGTCTGTCTGTCTGTCTGTCTGTCTGTCTGTCTGTCTGTCTGTCTGTCTGTCTGTCTGTCTGTCTGTCTGTCTGTCTGTCTGTCTGTCTGTCTGTCTGTCTGTCTGTCTGTCTGTCTGTCTGTCTGTCTGTCTGTCTGTCTGTCTGTCTGTCTGTCTGTCTGTCTGTCTGTCTGTCTGTCTGTCTGTCTGTCTGTCTGTCTGTCTGTCTGTCTGTCTGTCTGTCTGTCTGTCTGTCTGTCTGTCTGTCTGTCTGTCTGTCTGTCTGTCTGTCTGTCTGTCTGTCTGTCTGTCTGTCTGTCTGTCTGTCTGTCTGTCTGTCTGTCTGTCTGTCTGTCTGTCTGTCTGTCTGTCTGTCTGTCTGTCTGTCTGTCTGTCTGTCTGTCTGTCTGTCTGTCTGTCTGTCTGTCTGTCTGTCTGTCTGTCTGTCTGTCTGTCTGTCTGTCTGTCTGTCTGTCTGTCTGTCTGTCTGTCTGTCTGTCTGTCTGTCTGTCTGTCTGTCTGTCTGTCTGTCTGTCTGTCTGTCTGTCTGTCTGTAACGACCAACGCGCATAACTCAAAAACCGCTTGGCCGATTTTAATGAAACATAAGGGTGGGGGTATATTTTAAAAATTAGAGTTTAAGTGAAAATATGGCGTGTGTGATATCAAACGAAATGTAATTGAGTCCGGAGTTTAACAAAATACATTTTAGTTTTTGTTTTTTTAAGGGTGGGGGTAGATTTCAAAAATTTGAGTTCAAGTCAAAACATGGCTTGTGTGGTATCAAACAAAAGGTAATTTAGTCTGGAGTTGAATAAAATATATTTCAGTTTTTAGTTATATCAGCTCACACGTACACTATAACTATAGTAGCTAGTGTGAGCTTAGGGGCCCATATATTGGCAGAGTATTTTTGATATTGCCACAGTAAAAATCGTAGAACAGAGCTTATGCCACGTGTGCCATCTGATTTGAGTTGTAATATCTCACAAACAAAAGTTTTAAGAGTGGAAAAAAGTGAAATGTGAACTGCGTCGGAGCCAGAAATGTTATGATTTTGGTTACGCTATTTTTAATATATAATTTTTGTAACATTGTACTCGGATGGAGTCAGGCTTGTGTTTCTAGTCTAACCTAAAAAAGATATATATTTTAATGATCTGCATTTTCCTAAATAGGTAAATTACCTTGTATCTTGTAGTCAGTTTCATTACTGAACTGAAACATCGGTGTCCGTGGTTGACTTTACCCCTTTGAAATTGAGTTTTATACTTTTTTGCAAACATATTGCCTAATTACTAAGAATATTTGGTTTTATTTTTTTTTAAATATTAATTCCTCTGAAACTATTTGTTATTAACTATACTATTAAAGAAAAATTTCTTTTTGCGAAACACCCGTGTCCGTGGTTTACTTTACTCCTTTGAAATTGCCTTTTATACTTTGTTGCAAACATTGCCTAATTACTAAAAATATTTAATTTTATTTTTAAAAAACTATGAATTCATCTGAAACTATTTGTTATTAACTATGTATACTATTAAGTGAAAAATTTCTTTTTGCGAAACACCCGTGTCTGTGGTTTACTTTACTCCTTTGAAATTGCCTTTTATACTTTGTTGCAAACATTGCCTAATTACTAAAAATATTTAATTTTATTTTTAAAAAACTATGAATTTCTCTGAAACTATTTGTTATTAACTATACTATTAAGTGTTGTAAAAATGGGAACGTTGACAGTTAAGTGACTAAAATATATTTCTTAATTTTTGTGTTATCGTGCCCCAAACAATCGACGCGACGCGTCGCTATCAAAAATTTTGGTGATTAGATTACATTATTTTGATGAAAAATAAAAAAAAAGTTTTTTTGATGATCCCAATAGCATTCCTACCGATGGATGGCTAAAAAATAAGCCAACGCAGCATAATTTTTTAGTCAAATTTATATTTGTCAGGCAAAAACTATCCTTGACTAACTATTTTTCAAGAACTGCTCTAATCCTGGATTAATTTCGCAGTCAAGTCAATTAATATTGTTTAAAACACAACTGCTTATTTATTAATATATTTATTTTGGTGTTATTAAGAAGTACGGGCTTTTTTAGAAATTGAACAAAAATAGTTTATTACGCATTTTGCATGCATTTATCTATAAAATACGCTCAAGATTTTAGTTTTTTTAGAAAATAGAATGCTTAACCAAACTGTAGTTTAAGCATGTTTTCAGCTGTTATAAGCAAAAATCTTCAGAGTCAATTCTGCCATAAATATTTTATTATTTATTAGTCCTAAAAAGGTCGGGGGAATTGATACCCTTGATCCCCCCTAGGTAAGGCACTGCGGTGGACTGAGTCAAAATCAAGATCTACAAGTTCAGTTAGTTTGCCAATATTTTTTGTATGTGAATTTTTCCATAAACCTAATTCTTCTCATTTCAGGACAAATAAAAATAATAATTAATAAATGCTGCAAAGTGACTTATTCGTGATTAAATTGTCACTTACTCTGCTGCATGTTTTCAAACCGCTCACCCTCGTTTCAGACATAAAACTTATACAGTGAAACCTCCTATAGGCGGACACTCACGGTTTCGTGAATTTTGTCCGCTTATTGGAGGTGTCCGCATATGAGAGAGAACTGCGAAATTTTTATATATATTTATTAACAATTTCCACTTGAGTTTTTCCGATATTAAATTTTTCCGCGATCTTTCGAGCTGATAGATGTTCCTTCTCCGAAACGTTAACAACTACATATAAGAATTTTTTTACTAGGCGCCATTTCAAAGACATCTATTTCTACTCAACTGAACAATCCCGCCAAATAAAATATGTTGTAAATATTTTTTAACCAAAAAACAATGTCCGCGTCCGGTTATTAGAGTGTCCGGTTATAGGAGTGAATTTTACATGCAAAGAAATAGGGAATAGCTTGGTTCCGAAAAATTTGTCCGCCTAAAGGAAGTGTCCGCTTAATAGAGGTGTCCGCAAGGAGAGGTTTAACTGTACTTTTTAGTTCTGATAAAAAAATACCATATGCATTAACCCGAAAACACACACACAAAAGTTACTTTATAATTTTTTTTTTCAATTCCAATTTTTAATTCTAATATGGCGGCTCTAGTAGCTCCTTTGTGGCACGGTATCAAACAGACAAATTTTAGCGCATTTTATCTGTGTATTGTTGCACTGAACTTGAGAGCTCAAACTTATTAAAAACGTACAAAAATGTTTTTGCTGCCTCCTTGACCCCTGAAACCAAACCGCCTTCCTCCCTCCCCCGGATATCACGGATCCGCCAATAACTTGCTATCTTCATTCCAACTGCGACGCATACGAGAACAAGCTCCCTCAAAAAAAATTTATTATGCGTCCACAAGTCAGGATAGATACCATGGACCTACCCAGGACTGGCAAGGGAGCTCTTTTTTACAAGATAGAAATTGAAAAATTTGTGTTACTTTTTAAACTCATTGTCCAAAGTTCAATATTTTATTTACCATTTTAAATTTAGCTAGAATACAATATACCTAAACATGTTGAATTTTTTTTCTCCATGTATGTGAAAAAACTTTATTAAAATCAGTGGCGTACGCAGAAACCCTGAATATTATCCACTAAAACATGAATTTTCCCCAAAAATCAACATTAAAAACGGACTTCTCTAAAACTTTTCCCTTGCGGCGCTAACAATTTTTTATATTTTTTTAAATAACCTATTTTTATTTTTGCTTGTAGCGCCATTTTTATAAAGGGTGGGGCTGAACAGAATGGCGTTTTTGAAATGAAAATTATTGTTGTTTCTTAACTACTAAAAAAAATTATTACGAAGAATTGTTGTTTAGATGTTAACATTAAACAATTAGGAAATAAAACATGTTTTGAAAAAAATTTCAGGAGTCCACGCGAAATCTTTTTAAACCCACTTTATACATTCTTATTTGGGGAAAGATTGATCTCCCCCTAGGTACGGCCTGGTGGTTACGTGATCTCGCGTCTCGTTAAAGTGTCGTCGCTTACTCGTTTCCATGATACCACAGCTAATAATTATTGTTTTTTAAGGGAAATACCTTAAACCACCCTGAGGTTCTATCCACATCACACGCTCCACGCTCTCACCAATAGCAAACTCTGAGCAGTTACGTGTTGTGCGAAATGCCTTATCTCGACCAATGGCATTTGTATTCGAAAGTGGTGGCAGGCCCTACTGGAACTCCATGCACTGCGACCACAAATGGATCTATTGTGCCCACGTACCTACATATTAAGTTTGACTAAAGTGGCATATTTTTTTTCCACCCAGTACTTAAAAAAACTCTGTAGATTACAAGAATAAATGATTTAGGCTTAACACTTTGGCTCAAAGATATACCACTAAGGCCTCTGCATTATTAGCCATGACCAATGGCATAGTCGCCCGCTCTTCAGAGTTACTGAATTTTACGCGTTTGAAGTAAAATCTGTTCTCCTGCCCGTACCGATTGAATGTTTCTCGGTCGGCCCGTAGAAGAACCTTGCGCAGTAGAGGTCTTTCCGCATACCACGTGACGGCTCGGAGCTAATTTAGCTTGCCATTGGCCAGAGCATGTGATGGGAACTATCACATCGTTCAAGTACGAGAATAGATAGGCTGGAGGAGTAGAAAGAAGCTATCACGGTATCTATTCTAAGTCTTGAACGGTGTGACTATCCACAACACACCCTTTGACCAATAGCAAGCTTTAAATTAGCTCCGAGCCGTCACGTGTTATGCGAAAAGACCTCCATTGCGCAAGCTCCTCCTACGATATAACCGAGAAACGTTCAGTCGGTATAGGGCAGGAGAACAGATTTCACTTCAAACGCATAAAATTCATTAACTCTAAAGAGCGAGTGATTATGCTATTGGTCGAGACAATTCAATTCGCATAAAAAGCGACCGCTCAGAGTTTGCTATTGGTCAAAGCGTGTGATATGGATGGTCACATCATTTGAGACCCAGAATAACTACCCAGAGCACAAGTGGGGCATTGGCATGGGCGTAGTTAGGTGTTCTCATCTGGGAGTCTATAGTCATACTTTCTCTTCTGAATTGTGTTTGTGTGTCTATGGTAATGTCCGAATAATTTCAGGGGTGGGGCTAATTTTAATAAGCTTTGGACGGGAAGGCTTAACCTCCACCCAAGCCACCCTAACTACGCCCATGGGCAATTGAAATTGATTTGTGTGATGCGGAACTTTAAGGAACGACTCCAACAGTGCAGAAAACGGACGTCATCTCCCTGATATTACTCTCAAAACGCAAATTCACTTTTCAACTGTTAAAATCTCAACTTAAATTCTTGTAATTAGCTGAGTTATTCATATTTTAAAAACGCACCTTCATTCTGCTACACCCTGTATTATATTACATATTATTTAAAAAATACGAAATATTTCTTTGCACAATTGAAAATTCTGTAGGTATTGCCAGACGCGACAATCATCATTCTACGGCTAAAAAGGCCTATCTGCAAAAAAGTACTTTTAAAATTAATATGCAATTTATTTCAAAAATGTAAATGTCTAGAATTAATAACTTTTTGATTAGAATTTGATAGAATTGCGCTAGAGTTCTTCCAAGGGCATTATTATTTATTTAAATTAATATTTTTTTAAATATACCATTAGATTTTTTAAATAAACTCGTTTTCTTAAAATTTGCACGTAGGCCCTTATTTAGTTTAATTTAAGCATTAACTCAGGGCTATTCACTGTCTTTCGTTTGGCTTGCCTGGCTTGGGTAATATCAAAATTCTATTAAATTCAGATTCTCATCTTAGCTCTTCTGAAAACGGCAGCGGCCATTTAATTAGTCCCCAAGTGTACCATTAGTTCTGGGACACCCTGTATAAAGCTAGCTCGCCCACACATTTTTTTTTAAGTTTAAAACCTTGGTAAATGAAATTTCCTTTTCAGCAAACGGGAGCACATAAAAAGCACTTAATTTTCGCATATAAATATTACAAAAATATTTATTATTTATCTATGGGCTTGCTAGCTTTATACAGGGTGTTTCAATTAAAAGGTAACAGAGGTGTTTTTGGGTATTTTTCGTGCGAATTTGGAGAAACGCTCGGACACGTCGATTTTGTTTGCACCCCTATATTTTGAATAGGGAAAGTAGGTCTAGTGATACCTTTATTGAAGCTCTCTTAAATATCTTTAGAACCGTGTAAAAATTTCGAAAATCCATTGATTAGTTTTTGAGATATATGCTGCTTGCAAACAAAATCGACGTGTCCGAGCGTTTCTCCAAATTCCCACGAAAAATACCCAAAAACACCTCTGTTACCTGTTAGTTGAAACACCCTGTATAAAGCTAGCATGCCCATAATTTTTTTTAAATTTCCATGGAAACCAAAGGAGCACCAAAATTTTAAAAAGTGGACGAAATTAGCACATAAAGATCACATAATTCAGGAATGTATTTTATTTATTTTTATTGAAGTGGGCTTGCTAGGTTTATAGTAGAGTTTAAAAGCGCGGAAAATGCTTGTAGAACCGATTTTCGTGTGCACTTCATTGCTAAAATGTAAGACACAATATAAATCATTTCTTACACCCTAAGAATGCAAAATCGACTGGTCGTCCAAAAATCGTCGTGTGCAGGGGGTGGTGGGGGTAGTTTTTCCAAAAATTTAGAAAAAATTTTTTTGCCTTTTTTGAATCTATAAAGTGTGCTCATGACTCCACAAAAAGCATATAGTAATATTGCTATCAGAAACATTTATTTTTCAATGTTGAAAATATCGTTCCCAATGCTTTTATATGGAGTTCCCTATTAAACAAGTGCTCGCCCTGAAACCTCATATTTATAATAATGTATAACTTGTTATAACTCGAGAGCCCTTTGCTTAATCAAAAAAACACCTTTTGTAAACTTTGTGTATCAAAGATCAGGGATCACAATGATGTTTGAAAAATGTCAATCGGACGCATAGTTTTTTTTTAAAGTAGCAAAGAGTGAAGCCATGACGCGACGAACGCGGCAGACACTGACATGCGACGAAGGGTCAGATATTTTACAAATGCATGACGGGCCAGGCGAAACGCGACTCTATGTCTTGAGACAAGTCGAGACACACATAAGTTCGTTTTTCATTTTACTCTCGCGGTTACAGATGTTTAAGTTACTTACTTGGTTTTGTTCTTGTGAATTGCGTTATGTATAAATGTTGTGCTTGTGCGATTTGGGCGTGAAGGGCCAAATATCAAAGGCTAGGCGTGAAGAAAAGGGAAATTTAGTTCTATATTAGAATATGACTCTCGGCCCTACGGGCCTCCAATTTATTTCTATATTAATATGTGACTCTCGCCCCCCTCCCCCCCCCCCCCCCCCCCCGAAGTGGACTACTTTTTTTTAAATCAAGCTTTTAGGGTACCTCTCCTCTCCACTTTTTTTAAAGTTGGGAAAAACGAAAATTTTTTCTATAAGAATCATAGCAATGTTGGTTTTATTGAGAAAACCAAAAACCAAATCGGAATCGGTTTAGTTGTTTTTGAGATATCAGCGTTTGTATGTAAAACTTTGAAGGGTCATATCTCAAACCATTTTTTTGCTCGACTTCCGGTGACTTGACAGCCCTTGACTGAACCTATTTCTACGGTAAAAATATTAATTTGTGACTTTAGATGTCACCCACTTAGTGCATTGACGCGCAATAGGTCCCTGCGTTTTTAAAAAACAGCATTAAATTTCAATTATTTGCCTATATCTCGAGACGTCAAAATGAAAAATTTATAATAACTTTATCGATATGGCCTACGAAGATCTATAAACATCAGAGAAAAAAAATTTGATTAGTTTGGTACTTTTAGAGTTTTTGCCAAAGAACCATCAAAATTTGCCAAAAAGTGGTGCTACTTTAAAGTTTCATATTTTAAGACGCCGACAATTAATTTTCATTATCTCGACGGCGACAGATGCGTCCGTTAAAATTGTGTCTTCCAGGTGTAAACTATGTCAAATTTTCTGTTTTGACATATTATGCCTATAGCGGGGATTCGGGGGCTCAAATCAAAAGTCTCGATTCTAATATAGATTTTAACGGGAGGCGCGTAGTTTCTCTTTCAAATATGGATTCCCGGAAGCCCGTATAGGGTCAAATCGAAAGAATGCAAGAATCCATTTCGATTTAGTTTGTCGATGCCTATTAGTTTGCCAAATTTCAGAGCTCTACGATAAGTTTAAATCTCTGGCACCGTTTATGTAAGTGACGTCATCAGGTTAAAAAAAAAATACAAAAATTTTATTTTTTATTAACAGGAATTATTTTTACTGTCAAATTAACAAAAAAACTTCAAATAAACTTTTTTGTAGGTCGCACCCCTCCTTTCCAGGGCTCCTTAAATATAAAAAACCTTAAATTGGTTATATTTTGACAATTTATATCTCAGAAACGATTTTGCTGCATCACTTCCGGTGACTTGACAGCCCTTGATTCAACCTATTTCTACGTTAACAAAATAAATTTATGTGGCTTTAGATGTCACCCACTTAGTGTATTGACGCGCAATAGGTCCCTGTGTTTTTCAAAAACAGATTTTTTTTAAATTTCAATTATTTGCCTATATCTCTAAACAGAGACGTCAAAATGAAAAATTTATAATAATTTTAACGATAGGGCAACCAAGATCTATAAACATCAGAGAAAAATTTTTAGATTAGTTTGGTACTTTTTGAGTTTTTGTCAAAAAACCATCAAAATTTGCCAAAAAGTGGTGCTTCTTTGAAGAGTCATATTTTAAGACGCCGACAATTTATTTTAATTATCTCGACGGCGACAGATGCGCTATTGTGTAGGCTTCCAAAAAAAAATACATAGTTTATTACCGTTAAAATTGTGTCTTCCAGGTGTAAACTAATTACACCATGTCAAATTTTCAGTTTTCACATATTATGCCTATAGCAGGGAGTGGCGGGCTCAAATCAAAAGTCTCGATTCCAATATAGAATTTAACGGGAGGCGCGTAGTTTCCCTTTCAAATATGGATTCCCGGAGGCCCGTAGGGCCGAGTCACATACTAATATAGTGAATATGGACTCCCGTAGGCCTGTAGGGCCGAGAGTCAAATACTAATATAGAAATAAATTGGAGTCCCGTAGGGCCGAGAGTCACATACTAATATTGAAATAAATTGGAGGCCCCCGAGAGTCACATTCCAATATCAAATTTAACGGGAGGCGCATAGTTTCAATTTCAAATATGGATTCCCGGAGGCCCGTAGGGCCCAATCACATACTAATATAGACATAAATTGGAGGCCCGTAGGGCCGAGAGGCACATTATAATAAAGAATTAAACTGGGCGCGGGTAGTTTCCCTTTTAAATATGGATTCCCGGAGGCCCGTAGGGCCGAGAGTCACATACTAATATAGTGAATATGGACGACTGGGGGACCGTATGGCCAAGAGTTACATACTAATATAGTGAATATAGACTCCCTTAGGCCCGTAGGGCCGAGAGTCACATTCTTATATAGAACTAAATTTCCCTTTTTTTCACGCCTAGCCTTTCATATTTGGCCCTTCACGGCCAAATCACACAAGCACACCATGTATACATAACGCAATTTACAAGCAAAAAACCAAGTAAGTAACTTAAACATCTGTATCCGCGAGAGTTACACGCAAAACAAACTTATGTGTGCCTCGACTTGTCTCAAGACATAGAGATGCATAGAATCACGTTTCGCCTGGCCCGCCGTGCATTTGTAAAATATCTGACCCTTCGTCGCATCTCAGTGTCTGCCGCGTTCGTCGCGTCATGGCATCACTCTTTGCTACTTAAAAAAAAAACTATGCGTCCGATTGACATTTTTCAAAAATCATTGTAATCCCTGATCTTTGATACCCAAAGTTTACACAAGGTGTTTTTTTGATTAAGCAAAGGGTTCTCGAGTTATAACAAGTTATAAATTATTATAAATACGCGTTTTCAGGGCGAGCAATTGTTTAATAGGGAACTCCATATAAAAGCATTGGGAACGATATTTTCAACATTGAAAAATAAATGTTTCTGATAGTAATATTACTATATGCTTTTGGTGGAGTCATGAGCCCACTTTATACATTCAAAAAATGCAAAAAAAAAAAATTCCAAATTTTTGGAAAAACTACCCCCACCACCCACTGCACACGACGATTTTTGGACGACCAGTCGATTTTGCATTCTTAGGGTGTAAGAAATGATTTAAATTGTGTCTTACATTTTAGCAATGAAGTGCACACGGGGTGACACGTTAGAAGCGGCTTTTAACTCTACTATTATGGAGGTTTTGAAATATATTTTTTTTAAATATTTAAACACAAAATTAAGTATGATTCATAATCATATAAATCGAGATATTACCTAAGTTGCCTGAATAGTGGTCTTGCTGATATAGAAACCGGTGACTTGACAGCCCTTGATTGAACCAATTTCTTCGTTAACAAAATAAATTTATGTGGCTTTAGATGTCACCCACTTAGTGTATTGACGCGCAATAGGTCCCTGTGTTTTTCAAAAATAGATTTTTTTTAAATTTCATTTATTTGCCTATATCTCTAAAGAGAGACGTCAAAATGAAAAATTTATAATAATTTTAACGATAGGGCAACCAAGATCTATAAACATCAGAGAAAAATTTTTAGATTAGTTTGGTACTTTTTGAGTTTTTGTCAAAAAACCATCAAAATTTGCCAAAAAGTGGTGCTTCTTTGAAGAGTCATATTTTAAGACGCCGACAATTTATTTTAATTATCTCGACGGCGACAGATGCGCTATTGTGTAGGCTTCCAAAAAAAATACATAGTTTATTACCGTTAAAATTGTGTCTTCCAGGTGTAAACTAATTACACCATGTCAAATTTTCAGTTTTCACATATTATGCCTATAGCAGGGAGTGGCGGGCTCAAATCAAAAGTCTCGATTCCAATATAGAATTTAAGGGGAGGCGCGTAGTTTCCCTTTCAAATATGGATTCCCGGAGGCCCGTAGGGCCGAGTCACATACTAATATAGTGAATATGGACTCCCGTAGGCCTGTAGGGCCGAGAGTCAAATACTAATATAGAAATAAATTGGAGTCCCGTAGGGCCGAGAGTCACATACTAATATTGAAATAAATTGGAGGCCCCCGGGAGTCACATTCCAATATCAAATTTAACGGGAGGCGCGTAGTTTCAGTTTCAAATATGGATTCCCGGAGGCCCGTAGGGCCGAATCACATACTAATATAGACATAAATTGGAGGCCCGTAAACACCGAAAGGCACATTATAATATAGAATTAAACTGGGCGCGGGTAGTTTCCCTTTTAAATATGGATTCCCGGAGGCCCGTAGGGCCGAGAGTCACATACTAATATAGTGAATATGGACGACTGGGGGACCGTATGGCCAAGAGTTACATACTAATATAGTGAATATAGACTCCCGGAGGCCCGTAAGGCCGAGAGTCACATTCTTATATAGAACTAAATTTCCCTTTTTTTCACGCCTAGCCTTTCATATTTGGCCCTTCACGGCCAAATCACACAAGCACAACATGTATACATAACGCAATTTACAAGCAAAAAACCAAGTAAGTAACTTAAACATCTGTAACCGCGAGAGTTACACGAAAAACGAACTTATGTGTGCCTCGACTTGTCTCAAGACATAGAGATGCATAGAGTCACGTTTCGCCTGGCCCGCCGTGCATTTGTAAAATATCTGACCCTTCGTCGCATCTCAGTGTCTGCCGCGTTCGTCGCGTCATGGCATCACTCCTTGCTACTTAAAAAAAAAAAACTATGCGTCCGATTGACATTTTTCAAAAATCATTGTAATCCCTGATCTTTGATACATAAAGTTTACACAAGGTGTTTTTTGATTAAGCAAAGGGTTCTCGAGTTATAACAAGTTATAAATTATTATAAATACGCGTTTTCAGGGCGAGCAATTGTTTAATAGGGAACTCCATATAAAAGCATTGGGAACGATATTTTCAACATTGAAAAATAAATGTTTCTGATAGTAATATTACTATATGCTTTTGGTGGAGTCATGAGCCCACTTTATAGATTCAAAAAATGCAAAAAAAATTTGTCCAAATTTTTGGAAAAACTACCCCCACCACCCACTGCACACGACGATTTTTGGACGACCAGTCGATTTTGCATTCTTAGGGTGTAAGAAATGATTTAAATTGTGTCTTACATTTTAGCAATGAAGTGCACACGGGGTGACACGATAGAAGCGGCTTTTAACTCTACTATTATGGAGGTTTTGAAATATATATTTTTTTAAATATTTAAACATAAAATTAAGTATGATTCATAATCATATAAAACGAGATATTACCTAAGTTGCCTGAATAGTGGTCTTGCTGATATAGAAACATGAAAGTGTTATCATTACACTAATTTCTCATTTTATGCAAACTGCTTTGCTTCTATAATTTTTTTATAGTGTGGCACTCCGATGGCTCAGATTGGGTTTTGGTAGATACAGTGGACTATAATTAACATTGGCGCAAAAAATTCATTTAACTAGAGAAAGTAACCAATTTAAAAATTGTAGGTTAAATTAAAAGAGAAATATAATTGTGATATAGCCTCATGGAGAGGGACTTACCGCTGTTTTGAAGTTCCAAAATGCAAGGTTCCAACAGGATGATGGCACGATAATTTTAAATATTTGCGGTATTTTAAAGTGAATTTTCATTATTTCTTAAATTTAAATTTTAAGGTTGTCGTTTTCTAGACATGGCGACGCGCAGCACACTTTGTCTCTCTATCCTGCGCTTGCAGTTTTTTTTTCGCACATGCGCACAGCACTTCACCCTCTATAGGAAACCATATCACTATATTTAAAATTTTATGGATATGTGAAAAACACGATAGAGGACGCTTGTAGTGCCAAAGTATATAAAAATAAAGAAATAAGAAATAAAATGATAATTCTTAAATTTAGAATAGAAATTACATTTTTTGCGTTTAATTCTCGCATTTTAATGCAATTTTGCTTTAGGTAAATTTTATAATAACTAATAGTTGACCCATTTACTTAGGATGAATATAAATGTAAGACTAATAATTTTATGTTCAAGACAAAATTTTAGTCCATGAAAAATAGGAAAGAATAAAAGTAAAATTCAAAAATAAAAGAAAAATAAAGAGGTTTTTTATGGAAACCGAACATATAGAACCAAGCATTTAAAAAAAAAATGTATTTTAAACTTCTCTTCATTAACAACTTATTAGTATTGACCAAAATTATACCCGAATATGTTTATAAAACTACACTGAAAATAAAAAGGAGAACTTTATTGTTGGATGGTTTTCGGTTTTCTAAGACAATTATAACCCAAAAAATAAAAACATACGGATGAATTTCGCTACGCGAGCGGCTTTTAACTCTACTATTATGGAGGTTTTGAAATATATATTTTTTTAAATATTTAAACACAAAATTAAGTATGATTCATAATCATATAAAACGAGATATTACCTAAGTTGCCTGAATAGTGGTCTTGCTGATATAGAAACATGAAAGTGTTATCATTACACTAATTTCTCATTTTATGCAAACTGCTTTGCTTCTATAATTTTTTTATAGTGTGGCACTCCGATGGCTCAGATTGGGTTTTGGTAGATACAGTGGACTATAATTAACATTGGCGCAAAAAATTCATTTAACTAGAGAAAGTAACTAATTTAAAAATTGTAGGTTAAATTAAAAGAGAAATATAATTGTGATATAGCCTCATGGAGAGGGACTTACCGCTGTTTTGAAGTTCCAAAATGCAAGGTTCCAACAGGATGATGGCACGATAATTTTAATTATTTGCGGTATTTTAAAGTGAATTTTCACTATTTCTTAAATTTAAATTTTAAGGTTCTCGTTTTCTAGACATGGCGACGCGCAGCACACTTTGTCTCTCTATCCTGCGCTTGCAGTTTTTTTTTCGCACATGCGCACAGCACTTCACCCTCTATAGGAAACCATATCACTATATTTAAAATTTTATGGATATGTGAAAAACACGATAGAGGACGCTTGTAGTGCCAAAGTATATAAAAATAAAGAAATAAGAAATAAAATGATAATTCTTAAATTTAGAATAGAAATTACATTTTTTGCGTTTAATTCTCGCATTTTAATGCAATTTTGCTTTAGGTAAATTTTATAATAACTAATAGTTGACCCATTTACTTAGGATGAATATAAATGTAAGACTAATAATTTTATGTTCAAGACAAAATTTTAGTCCATGAAAAATAGGAAAGAATAAAAGTAAAATTCAAAAATAAAAGAAAAATAAAGAGGTTTTTTATGGAAACCGAACATATAGAACCAAGCATTTAAAAAAAAAAATGTATTTTAAACTTCTCTTCATTAACAACTTATTAGTATTGACCAAAATTATACCCGAATATGTTTATAAAACTACACTGAAAATAAAAAGGAGAACTTTATTGTTGGATGGTTTTCGGTTTTCTAAGACAATTATAACCCAAAAAATAAAAACATACGGATGAATTTCGCTACGCGAAAACATCCGTATCACAAATTTGCTTCGCAAATTTGTGTTGAAAAAAATTTGCTTCGCAAATTAGTTTATTAACAAATTTGCTTCGCAAATTTGTGTTGAGAAAAATTTTCTTCGCAAATTAGTTCATTAACACATTTGTTTCGCAAATTTTTTACATCCAACACTTTTAAAACTGTTGCAGCATTGATTTTCGCTGCTGCGAGATTTTGTGTTTAATTATTTATAAAAATATGTTTAACAGTATTTGTATTGATATCGTACAATAACATTTGGGGGATTGGAAACAAAATCATTGTCTACAAGTTTCAAACCAAGAATTTGGAGAATTATTATTGGTTCATAAATTTGTGTTAATAAAATTTACTTCACAAAGTTACTTTTGTCAATAATTCGCTTTGCAAATTTAATTTACCAGTATTAATTTAAGTTAATATCGAACTCATACACAGTTATTAAAAAGGGAATTTTTCATTCCTAAAATGTGTAACTCTCGCTTTGCTCATGCGACAGACTCACGGTCTCAAAAAATTACATATTTTCCTTGATACTTGATCAAGTATCATTTCCTCATAAATTCATTAATATTTTATTCTATAAAATCCGTTTAGTGGTTCTTTAAATAATAATGTTATTCCAACTGTTGCTTGAACTTCTGTCTGCAATAATTTACTTATAAATTCACTGAACCGATTTCAATAATAAAAAAGAAGTATTGCTCTTTGAACAAAACTATTGAAATTTTTCGACAATTTTAAATCCAAGATGTCGGAAAAAAGTCAAATTTGTCCTTCTTGAAAGGATAACTTCTTTGTATGTTGCGAGATTTATTTTTTTATGATTAGTACCTCGTTGTGAGTGGTAGATCTAATAAATAAATTCAAAAAAGGGTCGAAAAATTTATCGTAACATAAGAAACAACTATCCTTTATGGAGGGTCAATATTTAGAGTTGGCGGAGAATTTCACCATGATGCTTCTTATTTTATTGTCAGTTTAGTAATAATGAATTTATGAGGAAATGAATGCACATAGAAATCGCATAATCTGTAAAACTTTTCCCAAAAAAATCAAAAAATTTTCAAAAAATATAAGAATAAACAGCCTTTTTAAAAATTAAAGTTTTTATGACCGCCATTTTGGATTTTACAATGACGGCAAATTTTAATAGTGATCTTTTAAAAGCAATCAATCTGTTCCACTTTATATTTTATTAAAATCGGTTCGGTAAAAATTTATTTATAAGGAAATTAATACAGACAGGATTTAGAAGACAATCGTTACAACCTGTAAAACAATATAGTTGAAGCAAAAATCAATTTTTAGGGACCGAAATCATTTTTAACGATTCCTATCTCGTTGTGCTTAACAAAGATAGAGTTTTCTTACAAACAAAAAAATATCCAACATTTCCGACATAATGTTCGATCCATCAATCCCTGCCAACTACTCTTTGCTTTGGTAAAATTGGTGTTATAGTTGGAGAGTTATAACGAAAAACATTTTGTCGGGATTTTTTGCCCACCAGGTATATTTGAAAAGCGCTCACTTTTATAAATGGTTTATTTTAGACCAAATTGATACTTTCAAATATCTTAAAATTCTTACCATAACATACAAACATTTAACATAATATCAGGATGTAATAATAGCAAACTTTAATAGGTGGTAGAAAAGATCAAAAGAAGGACTTTTTCTTATTATATTTTGCATTTGTGCTGGGTGCCAAACTTAACAGCTACTATTTTATATTTTGTTATAACTTCCTTAAAAATCATAACAGAAAATCGACATTTTCTGAAATAATGCATGACAATAAGGGTAATAATTAAATGGTAAAATTATTTGAAAATAAATAGAAATACTCAAAATGAATATCCAAAATAGGGGATTTTGGATATGGCGAAAGGAATGACAGGGGCACAACCTTAATGAACTATCTAGAGGAAAGACACATGTATGCAATTAATTAGTTCTATAGGAAGAAACCGCAACGAAAGTGGACATGGCTCAGCCTGACTACTGAAAAAGCATTGTTAGAGATGTAACAGTCCTAAATAGCTTTACAACAGGCAGTGACCACAGGATGGTCAGAAAGGAAAATTAACAATAAAAATAAACAACTTGACATGAGTAAACTTACAGAAAATAAAGCCATATACAAAGAAATGCTAAATGAATAGCTAACCCAAAACTTAAGATGCGAAAACGAAAATATAGATGAAATAAATGATACGCTGATAAGAACTATGACCCAAGTCGGAAAATATGTGGCACAAAAGGGTGAAAAGGGAGAAAATTTTATATCAGAAGAGATAAAGAAACTCATCGAAAAAAGGCGGAACCTGGAGAAAGGAGGAAATAGAACATCGATAGAATACACAGAAATAAATAAAACTATAAGAAAAATGATAAAACAAAATAAAAGAAAGAGCCAAGAAATAAAAGTTGAAAGAGTTATACAAAATAACAGGTATATGAAATGTCTAAGTCCGACTCTATATATTATCTATATCAGTGGCGCACCCAGGAATATGTCTTGGGCGGGGGCCCGAGGCCTCTTGGGGGGGGGCCCAAGCCTCTTGGAGGGGGCCGAGGCCTCTTGGGGGGGGGGGGGGGGGCTCGAGGCCTCTTGGGGGGGGCCCGAAGCCTCATGATGTCGAATATTAAGCTAGCTGGGTGCGCCCATGTCTATATTATAAATATCACACAGCTATTCTATACAAAATTATACCAAACAAAAAGGGAACCATCGCGAGAAACCATAAAGAAACTCCAAACAAAAATAAAGAACATAAAATAAAAAATAAAGAAAATAATCCCAAACAACTGGAAAAAATCAGTAACCATTATTCTACACAAGAAAGGCGATAGGGCAGACCTAAAAAACTATCGACCTATAACACTCCCCAATGTAATTTATAAGCTTTTCACGAAAATATTAAAAGATAGACTAACAACAAAAATTGACGGATATCAATCAAAAGAACAAGCAGGCTTCAGAAAGGATTTCAATACAGTTGACCACCTGCTAACCACGAAAATTCTAATAGAGCGAGCCAATGAATACAACATTCCACTCTATATTGCGTTTATAGACTTTGAATAAGCTTTTGATAGAATTGAGCACTGGGCAGTAAAAGCATCTTTAATTAGTAGCCGAATAGATCACAGATACACAGATTTAATAGCCAATATATATAGCGAAGCAACAATATCAATCAAAATCCACGAAGGGACCAACCCAATCCGCATAAGAAAAGGTGTCAGATAAGATGACACAATATCCCCTAAACTATTTAACCAGGCCCTAGAAGATGTTTTTAAAAACTTAGACTGGGAAGAAATAGGCATCAAAGTAAGCGGACAATACTTGAACCACCTAAGATATGCTGACGATATTGCCTTAATAACAGATAAGAAAGAGGAACTTATAAAAATGCTGGGAGAACTGGATACAGCAGCTAAAAATATAGGCTTGAGTATGAACTACACTAAAACTAAAATCATAACAAACACAGATGAAGATATCACCAGAATAAACCCAGAAAAAAGAGAACAAGTAGATGAATATATATCTGAGACAAATTATTAAACTAAAAAAAGAAAACCAAACAGCTGAAATCAAGAGACGAGTAAGATTGGCCTGGGCAGCATTCGGTAAATTAAGCTACATAATAAAAAATAAAAAATATCCTCAGTACCTTAAACAGAAAGTGTATAAACAATGTATTCTTCCTGTGCTCACATATGGATCCCAGACCTGGACGCTTACAAAATCAAACATGGATAAGGTAACAAAAGCCCAAAGATCTATGGAAAGACAAATGTTACATGTAAAGCTAACAGATAGAAAAAGGAATGAATGGATAAGAAATAAAACAAAAGTAAGGGATGTCAGAGGAGAGGTAGCAAAATTAAAATGGAAATTTGCTGGTCAAAATATCAAACTGAAAGACAATCGATGGAACAAATGCATTGTAGACTGGAGACCTTGGCAAAATAAAAGAAGTAGGGGAAGACCCCAAATGAGATAGCGGACAATTTGAAGAGACATGCAGGAACTAGATTGATGAACAAGGCGACAGACAGAGAAGAGTGGAAGATATTGGGGGAGGCCTATGTCCAAAGATGGATCGAAGAAAGCTAAATAGATAGATAGATAGATAGACTTAAAATTATTACCAAAAATCGTTAAAATATAGTGCTAATATTATTATTTTATATTTGTTTTAAGGGTCCTTTAGACATGTACAAAAATCTATTTCAATTTCTTTTGTGTAAATTTAATAGCTCATAAAAATATTAATTCTTAAAAGAATTGAGAAATTTATACGTATTCCAAAGATTATTTGGCCACACTGTATCCTTAACCTATCTATATTTTCTTGGAAAAAAGCAACGTTGTTCAATTTGATATTTTAAAATTCATCGTTTTTCCCTACTTTCCAAACTTAAAAAATGCTATGGCAAAAAGTTATTTGAACTTTTTGTCTGCTTTGAACCTTCCGCACCATCTCTTAAAGATTGGTTCATCATTTAAATTACACCCTGTATTTTAGGTATCATATTTTAATTATATTTTATAAAAGGCCAAGGCCCAAAAGTAGGTATCCATTTCCTGTTTACTGGGTATCCAATCTGAAGGACTGCGTATCCAAATGGATACACAATATAGTCTAAAAAGATGCCTTGCAGACTGATAGGAACTATGACAAAACTATTGGAAAAAATAAAAAACCCGAAATTATAATTTACTCCCCTTCCCTATACATGTAAAGTTATGTAAAAGTAACATTACCAACTTCCAGAAACGCTAGAGAGCTGTGATTTGACAGACGGACAGAAACTAAGAGAAATCTATATAATAATTGAGATAAAAGTATAGCCAAGTTCTCCAATATACATTTTAAAATTAAAGGTTTTTACTAGTTTCGAAAAGTTTTTTTAAATGATTTGCGAAATATATTTAAAACGTAAAGTTTGGCACCCGTGAATAAAGAAAACAAAATTTTTTCGTGGATAATCGGGTGTAGAAAGGTTTTGTTCCTCTTGTGTTTTTCCGTGGGCAGCTCGAATACTGTACAGCGTGTCCCATTTTCGATGGGATTAAATGGGAAACCGTACACCTTACCGTCCTCTTTTTTTGAGCCCTTAAAAATGGCGTAATCAGATTTTTGCTATACCCCGTAGTTTCGCTAATACAGGGAGTTTTTGAAAAAATTGTATTTTTAATAATCCCTTGTATCTCGCTTATTTTGCGAGATACTTTTATTCTGTAAAAACATTTTTATGGCAACTTTTTTAGAAGAAAATAATGACGTTATCAATTTTTTAAAATTTTATTTAGTTTTTGAGATATGGTATTTATCATAAAAAAATTAAATACGGACCTGGATTTTTTTTATTACTTTTTTGATTGGTTTTATGCTAGTATTATCATAAAATAATAAAAATTAAAAAAATTTTTGTTTTAAGGTAAAAAAAAAATTAAAAAAAAAATTAGTCCGAACCTGGATATTTCCAACATAAATATAAACTAAAAATTGCTAGTTAAACAATTTTTAGTTTAACTGTTTTGATACTTAGCATATTAAAATGGATTTACGTTAATTTACAGATTTATTTGAAACAAAGTCTACGAAAAATACAAAAAAAAAAACAACTTATAAAAAATAACTAATCTTTCTGATTACCATTATGTGTAAGAAATTGTTGGCATTTTTGAGTAATTTTTCTTAACGCATTTTGCATAAAAATATTTCTGCCATTTAAATATTGGGATTTTGTTGCTTGAATGAAGCAGTCAAACATATCACATTTTTCAAAATCTGGATATGTTCGATTTCTAGCCAGTTTAAAATAATTGTAAGCCATTTACAAAAATGACAAGTAAAATGACAATGTCAATTCCACGCTTTTGTTTTGTAAATTTCACGACCTGCTGTTTGGTTATCAAATAATTAGTACGATATTATTTTTGTAACTTTTTAACTGTTTTTTTTTTACTGTATTTATAAATCTTTTAATTATCATTTCAAAACAGATAAACAAAAATCGTTCAACTAGTGTGTCTTGCAATTTTTAATTTATAATTACGTTGGAAATTTCCAGGTTCGGACTATAATTTTTTTTTCAAATATTAAATAGCTTTTTGTAACCTTAAATCAAAAATATATTAAAGTTTTATCATTTTAAAGTAATAATAGCATGGAACTAATCAAAGTAGTAATAAAAAAAATCCAGGTCCGTATTTAATTTGTTTATGATAAATACCATATCTCAAAAACTAAACAATATTTTTAAAAATTGACAACGTCATTATTTTGCTCTAAAAAAGTTGCCATAGAAAGGTTTTTACAGAATAAAAATATCTTGCAAAATAAGCGAGATACAAGGAATTAATTAAAATGCAATTTTTTCAAAAACTCCCTGTATTAGCGAAACCACGGGGTATAGTAAAAATCTGATTACACCATTTCTAAGGGCTCCAAAAAAGAGCACGGTAAGGTGCAATCAGAAAATCGATATCTTTACTAATAACCGAGTTTCCCATTTAATCCCATCGAAAATGGGACACGCTGTACACCCACGGGGGTTCAAGATCTAATGGCCACCCATTAAGTGTTGACAGTTAACTGTTTCGTGCTTAAGGAACCCTTCAGAACCGTGCATGGTCAATGTAACACCTTTGTAAAGTTGGAGAGACGGTATATAAATTTCATCTTACGATATTGATAAGAGAAATAAAAAATAATGCCTACAATACGGTATGATTTAAGCACAAGTGGCGACATCTACCGAATACAAAACAAACTATGCTCATGGAATAATACAAGAGAAACAAAACCTTTTTATATACGTTTAGGCACGAAAAATTTTTGTTTTTTTTTAAATATTTAGCCTCGGAATTGGACACTGATTCAAAAATAAAATGTTAATTAGTCAACTAAGTGTAATTCATTTAATAACTACTCATTATTTGCCTTTGCCAACCCCTTAACTCTTATTATCACTGGACTTTAATAATAATGTAATTTAATTAAAGTGCCTTTTTATCGCTAAAGTATGTAGCTCTCGCTCCCCTCATGCTAAAAACTTATTGCTTTAAAAAAACATTAATGTCACTTTTATCCTTTGAATTTGGCGTGTAAAATACTAATATTAGTTTTTGCCAAACATTTTGCCTAATATATAATCCAAAGAATTAACCTAGGAAGAATTAACTAGACACTGACTTAAAAATGACATCTGCTATTTTGCAAATTTTATTCTGCTCTTTAAAATTAAAGTATACTATACTATAGTTAAATGTGGCATTTGCGAATTTCTTATCTATGAACCGACAATTTTTAATTTTGGTTGCTTTGTTAAGCGCGCTCTATAAAAATGATAAAACTGTTGACTGATTACTATGTAAAAAGGTTCGAGTAAGCGAATGGTGTAACTTCCGTCAAAATCTGACGTATGGTTTTGAAGATATCGTAATTTTTTTAAATAAAAATACATGAAATTTATTGAGCTTTTTAAATATTTTGGGATAAATATCAAAAACTATCGGTCCAAGATAATTTATTTTATAATAAAACTAATTGTAGCTCTGGCTCCTCTCATGCTACAGACTCAATGCTTCAAAAAAGTGTTAATTTCAACCAATTTGTGTATAATATTCTATTTCGTTGACGTTTTACAAATATTTTTCGCGGTATTTGATCAAAAAATAAACCTACAAACTAAAAATTTGTCATAACTTAAAAATGACATATGTCATTTTATAGATTTTTGTCTCTTCTTTAACATGAAATTAATCCTATTATTATTGGAATTATATTTCAAAAAATATTTGCAAACTCCTTTAATTTTATAAGATTTTTATTAATTTTAGACCGTTTTGATAAATGTTAAGTGCCCTACACCAGCGCCCTCTACATCAAGGTTAAAACTATAAATAAAGTTTTATGTAGAAAGGTTCGGCGAAGTGAGTAGTGTAATTTTTATCCAATTCGGACCTACTGTTTTAAAGATATCGCGATTTTTGTAAAAATGCGTGTTATTTCCGTTGTGATTTTTGCGTGTTTTTTAGTATTTATTTTTCAAACTCAAAAACGGTACAACTTAGAAAAGTCGAACTTTTTAAAAAAATAGTTTGGTATCTTCTTAAAACGATAGCAGTTCGAGAACTGTCAAAAAGTGTAAGGGCAAAAAAATTTTGGAGTAATGACCAGATATATTTTAAAAAACGGCAAATAAACAGTGAAATTCTGACCAATTTTATTGTACAGTGAAAATGCGTCACTGCAAGGATTCAGAAGAGCCCCAAAATGGGGCACTTGACTTTTTCCGATCTGGCTGAAAAACAATAGGCTTCCTGACCACACATAAGAGTATACTTGTGCAAAATCTCAAGTTTCTAGAATAATCCCCTGGACACTTATGGTGTGCCAGCGGAGGTACATCAAAAAAAGTCACTTTTTGACGGTTTTTCCCCTATTTCCCCTACTTGAAATTTTCCGATTTGACCCAAAATTGACACTTTTGGTCTCCCGTAAGTTCTTAATCAGTGCGCCAAATTTCATCCTTCTACGTCAAAGCGTTCCCGAGTAAGCGTCAAAATTCGAGCGCGATACACTAGGGGTGCTAGGGACGGAATAATAAAAAAAATTAAAATAATGTTACGGCCGAGGCTCAAGTAATTGATTTTCGCCACAAGCGAAAATCAATAAACATACGGATGATTTTCGCTACGCGAAAACATCCGTATCACAAATTTGCTTCGCAAATTTGTGTTGAAAAAAATTTGCTTCGCAAATTAGTTTATTACCAAATTTGCTTCGCAAATTTGTGTTGAGAAAAATTTGCTTTGCAAATTAGTTTATTAACAAATTTGCTTTGCAAATTTGTGTTGAGAAAAATTTGCTTGGCAAATTAGTTCATTAACATATTTGCTTCGCAAATTTTTTACTTCCAACACTTTTAAAACTGTTGCAGCATTGACTTTCGCTGCGGCGAGATTTTGTGTTTAATTATTTATAAAAATATGTTTAACAGTATTTCTATTGATATCGTACAATAACATTTGGGGGATTGGAAACAAAATCATTGTCTACAAGTTTCAAACCAAGAATTTGGAGAATTATTATTGGTTCATAAATTTGTGTTAATAAAATTTACTTCACAAAGTTACTTTTGTCAATAATTCGCTTTGCAAATTTAATTTACCAGTATTAATTTAAGTTAATATCGAACTCATACACAGTTATTAAAAAGGGAATTTTTTATCCCTAAAATATGTAACTCTCGCTTTGCTCATGCGACAGACTCACGGTCTCAAAAAATCAAAAAATTACATATTTTCCTTGATACTTGATTAAGTATCATTTTCTCATAAATGCATTAATAATTTATTCTATAAAATCCGTTTAGTGGTTCTTTAAATAATAATTGTTATTCCAACTGTTGCTTTAACTTCTGTCCAAGGGCGGATCTAGAAGTGCTTCTCGGGGGGGGGGGGGCAAGTGCCCCTAGTGCCCCCCCTGGATCCGCCAGTGCTTCTGTCTGCAATAATTTACTTATAAATTCACTGAACCGATTTCAATAATAAAAAAAGGAGTATTGCTCTTTGAACAAAACTATTGAAATTTTTCGACAATTTTAAATCCAAGATGTTGGAAAAAAAGTCAAATTTGTCCTTCTTGAAAGGATCACTCCTTTGTATGTTGCGAGGATTTATTTTTTATGATTAGTACCTCGTTGTGAGTGGTGGATCCAATATTTATTGGATCCACCACTCACAACAAATTCAAAAAAGGGTCGAAAAATTTATCGTAACATAAGAAACAACTATCCTTTATGGAGGGTCAATATTTAAAGTTGGCGGAGAATTTCACCATGATTCTGTTTATTTTATTCTCAGTTTAGTAATAATGAATTTATGAGGAAATGAATGCACATAGAAATGGCAAGGGAATCGCGTAATATGTAAAACTTTTCCGAAAAAAATCAAAAAAATTTTAAAAATTAAAGTTTTTGTGACCGCCATTTTGGATTTTACAATGACGGCAAATTTTAATAGTGATCTTTTAAAAGCAATCAATCTGTTCCACTTTATATTTTATTAAAATCGGTTCGGCAAAAATTTATTTATAAGGAAATTAATACAGACAGGATTTAGAAGACAATCGTTACAACCTGTAAAACAATATAGTTGAAGCAAAAATCAATTTTTAGGGACCGAAATCGTTTTTAACGATTCCTATCTCGTTGTGCTTAACAAAGATAGAGCTTTCTTACAAACAAAAAAATATCCAACATTTCCGACATAATGTTCGATCAATCAATCCCTCCAACTACTCTTTGCTTTGGTAAAATTGGTGTTATAGTTGGAGAGTTATAACGAAAAACATTTTGTCGGGATTTTTTGCCCACCAGGTATATTTGAAAAGCGCTCACTTTTATAAATGGTTTTTTTTCAGACCAAATTGATACTTTCAAATATCTTAAAATTCTTACCATAACATACAAACATTTAACATAATATCAGGATGTAATAATAGCAAACTTTAATAGGTGGTAGAAAAGATCAAAAGAAGGACTTTTTCTTATTATATTTTGCACTATGCTTCTTTGTTTTTTAGATAAAGGGTGCCAAACTTAACAGCTATTATTTTATTTTTTGTTATAACTTCCTTAAAAATCATAACAGAAAATCGACATTTTCAGAAATTATGCATGACAATAAGGGTAATAATTAAATGGTAAAATTATTTGAAAATAAATAGAAATACTCAAAATTAATATCCAAAATAGGGGATTTTGGATATGGCGAAATGAATGACAGGGGCACAACCTTAATGAACTATCTAGAGGAAAGACACATGTAAGCAATTAATTATTTCTATAGGAAGAAACCGCAACGAAAGTGGACGTGGCTTAGCCTGACTACTGAAAAAGCATTGTTAGAGATGTAACAGTCCTAAATAGCTTTACAACAGGCAGTGATCACAGGATGGTCAGAAAGGAAAATTAACAATAAAAATAAACAACCTGACATGAGTAAACTTACAGAAAATAAAGCCATATACATAGAAATGCTAAATGAACAGCTAACGAACGAAAATATAGATGAAATAAATGATACGCTGATAAGAACTATGACCAACGAATACAACATTCCACTCTATATTGCGTTTATAGACTTTGAAAAAGCTTTTGATAGTATTGAGCACTGGGCAGTAAAAGCATCTTTAATTAGTAGCCGAATAGATCACAGATACACAGATTTAATAGCCAATATATATAGCGAAGCAACAACATCAATCAAAATCCACGAAGGGACCAAGCCAATCCGCATAAGAAAAGGTGTCAGACAGGATGACACAATATCCCCTAAACTATTTAACCAGGCCCTAGAAGATGTTTTTAAAAACTTAGACTGGGAAGAAATAGGCATCAAAGTAAGCGGACAATACTTGAACCACCTAAGATATGCTGACGATATTGCCTTAATAACAGATAAGAAAGAGGAACTTATAAAAATGCTGGGAGAACTGGATACAGCAGCTAAAAATATAGGCTTGAGTATAAACTACACTAAAACTAAAATCATAACAAACACAGATGAAGATATCACCAGAATAAACCAAGAAAAAATAGAACAAGTAGATGAATATATATCTGAGACAAATTATTAAACTAAAAAAAGAAAACCAAACAGCTGAAATCAAGAGACGAGTAAGATTGGCCTGGGCAGCATTCGGTAAATTAAGCTACATAATAAAAAATAACAAATATCCTCAGTACCTTAAAACGAAAGTGTATAACCAATGTATTCTTCCTGTGCTCACATATGGATCCCAGACCTGGACGGTTACAAAATCAAACATGGATAAGGTAACAAAAGCCCAAAGATCCATGGAAAGACAAATGTTACATGTAAAGCTAACAGATAGAAAAAGGAATGAATGGATAAGAAATAAAACAAAAGTAAGGGATGTCAGAGTCGAGGTAGCAAAATTAAAATGGAAATTTGCTGGTCAAAATATCAAACTGAAAGACAATCGATGGAACAAATGCATTGTAGACTGGAGACCTTGGCAAAATAAAAGAAGTAGGGGAAGACCTCAAATGAGATAGCGGACAATTTGATGAGACATGCAGGGACTAGATGGATGAACAGGGCGACAGACAGAGAAGAGTGGAAGATATTGGGGGAGGCCTATGTCCAAAGATGGATCGAAGAAAGCTAAATAGATAGATAGATAGATAGATAGACTTAAAATTATTACCAAAAATCGTTAAAATATAGTGCTAATATTATTTTTTTATATTTGTTTTAAGGGTCCTTTAGACATTTACAAAAATCTATTTCAATTTCTTTTGTGTAAATTTAATAGCTCATAAAAATATTAATTCTTAAAAGAATTGAGAAATTTATACCTATTCCAAAGATTATTTGGCCACATATCCTTAACCTATCTATATTTTCTTGGAAAAAAGCAACGTTGTTCAATTTGATATTTTAAAAGTTCATCGTTTTTCCCTACTTTCCCAACTTAAAAAATGCTATAACTTGGCCAAAATTTATTTGAACTTTTTGTCTGCTTTGGACCTTCCGCACCATCTCTTAAAGATTGGTTCATCATTTAAATTACACCCTGTATTTTAGGTATCATATTTTAATTATATTTTATAAAGGCCAAGGCCCAAAAGTAGGTATCCATTTCCTGTTTACTGGGTATCCAATCTGAAGAAACTAAGAGAAATCTATATAATAATTGAGATAAAAGTATAGCCAAGTTCTCCAATATACATTTTAAAATTAAAGGTTTTTACTAGTTTCGAAAAGTTTTTAGCTCACACTACTACTACACTATAGTAGTGTGAGCTATGGTGATCCTAAATTTTTCGAGAAAAAAAAAGTTGCTCCGATTTCAAAATTTTTTATATATCTTTGCGTTTCAGATGATTTTGAAACTTTTTTGTTGCGCCGTCTGTCTGTCTGTCTGTATGTCTGTCTGTCTGTCTGTCTGTCTGTCTGTCTGTCTGTCTGTCTGTCTGTCTGTCTGTCTGTCTGTCTGTGTGTGTGTCTGTATGTCTGTCTGTAACGACCAACGCGCATAACTCAAAAACGGCTTGCCCGATTTTAATGAAATTTGGTACCCAGGCTGGGTTTTGGGTCGAGATGGTCCCTTTAAAAATGAACAAAATCCACTGAACACAAGCCAAATAAAAGGGTGGGGGTAGACTTCAAAAATTAGAGTTTATGTAAAAATATAGCGTGTGTTATATCAAACGAAAGGTAATTGAGTCTGGAGTTAAACAAAATACATTTTACTTTATTTAAAAAAAAGGGTGGGGGTAAATTTCAAAAATTAGTGTTTAAGTGGAAATATGGCGTGTGTGATATTAAACGAAAGGTAATTGAGTCTGGAGTTAAGCAAAATACATTTTAGTTTTTAAAAAGTGGGTGGGGGTAGATTTGAAAAATTAGAGTTTAAGTCAAAACATGGCTTGTGTGGTATCAAACGAAAGGTAATTGAGTCTGGAGTTCAATAAAATTCACTTCAGTTTTTAGTTATATTAGCTTTCACGTAGATACACTATAACTATAGCATCCAGTGTGAGCTTAGGTGCCCATAGATTGGCAGAGTATTTTAAATGTTTTGCGAAATATATTTAAAACGTAAAGTTTGGCACCCGTGAATAAAGAAAATAAAATTTTTTCGTGGATAATCGGGTGTAGAAAGGTTTTGTTCCTCTTGTGTTTTTCCGTGGGCAGCTCGAATGCTGTACACCCACGGGGGTTCAAGATCTAATGGCCACCTATTAAGTGTTGACAGTTAACTGTTTCGTGCTTAAAAGACTCAGAACACTGCATGGTCAATGTAACACCTTTGTAAAGTTGGAGAGACGGTATATAAATTTCATCTTACGATATTGATAAGAGAAGTAAAAAATAATGCCTGCAATACGGTATGCTTTAAGCACAATTGGCGACATCTACCGAATACAAAAGAAACTATGCTCATGGAATAATACAAGAGAATCAAAACCTTTTTATACACGTTTAGCCACGAATTTTTTTTTTAAATATTTAACCTTGGAATTGGACACTGATTCAAAAATAAAATGTTAATTAGTCAACTAAGTGTAATTCATTTAATAACTACTCATTATTTGCCTTTGCCAACCCCTTACAACTGAATAACATCACTGGACTTTAATAATAATGTAATTTAATTAAAGTGCCTTTTTATCGCTAAAGTATGTAGCTCTCGCTCCCCTCATGCTAAAAACTTATTGCTTTAAAAAAATATTAATGTCACTTTTATCCTTTGGCGTGTAAAATACTAATATTAGTTTTTGCCAAACATTCTGCCTAATATATAAACCAAAGAATTAACCTGCTATTTTGCAAATTTTATTCTGCTCTTTAAAATGAAAGTATACTATACTATAGTTAAATGTGGCATTTGCGAATTTCTTATTTATGAACCTACAATTTTTAATTTTGGTTACTTTGTTAAGCGCGCTCTATAAAAATGATAAAACTGTTGACTGATTACTATGTAAAAAGGTTCGAGTAAGCGAATGGTGTAACTTCCGTCAATATCTGACGTATGGTTTTGAAGATATCGTAATTTTTTAAATAAAAATACATGAAATTTATTGAGCTTTTTAAATATTTTGGGATAAATATCAAAAACTATCGGTCCAAGATAATTTATTTTATAATGAAACGAATTGTAGCTCCGGCTCCTCTCATGCTACAGACTCAATGCATCAAAAAAAGTTTTAATTTCAACCAATTTGTGTATAAGATTCTATTTCGTTGACGTTTTACAAATATTTTTCGCGGTATTTGATCAAAAAATAAACCTAGAAACTAAAATTTTGTCATAACTTAAAAATGACATATGTCATTTTATAGATTTTTGTCTCTTCTTTAACATGAAATTAATCCTATTATTAATGGAATTATATTTCAAAAAGTATTTGCAAATTCCTTTAATTTTATAAGATTTTTATTAATTTTGGACCGTTTTGATAAATGTTAAGTGCCCTACACCAGCGCCCTCTACATTAAGGTTAAAACTATAAATAAAGTTTTATGTAGAAAGGTTCGGCGAAGTGAGTAGTGTAATTTTTGTCCAATTCGGACCTACTGTTTTAAAGATATCGCGATTTTTGTAAAAATGCGTGTTAATGCGTGTTATTTCCCGTTGTGATTTTTGCGTGTTTTTTAGTATTTATTTTTCAAACTCAAAAACGGTACAACTTAGAAAAGTCGAACTTTTTAAAAAAAATATTTTGGTATTTTCTTAAAAAGATAGCAGTTCGAGAACTGTCAAAAAGTGTAAGGGCAAAAAAATTTCTCGATTCAGTATTTTTGACTGCAAAAACCTTGCATAGTTTTTGAAAAATCCTCAAAACTCAAAAACCAAAAACTAATTTTAAAAACCAACTATACGGTTACCGAACACTCCCTTAGGTCCGCAAATGTTTAAAATTTGGTTAAAATCCATTGAACAGTTTTGAAGTAATGACCAGATATATTTTAAAAAACGGCAAATAAACAGTGAAATTCTGACCAATTTTATTGTACAGTGAAAATGCGTTACTGCAGGGATTCAGAAGAGCCCCAAAATGGGGCACTTGACTTTTTCCGATCTGGCTGAAAAACAATAGGCTTCCTGACCACACATCAGAGTACACTTGTGCAAAATCTCAAGTTTCTAGAATAATCCCCTCGACACTTATGGTGTGCCAACGGAGGTACATCAAAAAAAGTTACTTTTTGACGGTTTTTCCCCTATTTCCCCTACTTGAAATTTTCCGATTTGACCCAAAATTGACATTTTTGGTCTCCCGTAAGTTCTTAATCAGTGCGCCAAGTTTCATCCTTCTACGTCGAAGCGTTCCCGAGTAAGCGTCAAAATTCGAGCGCGATACACTAGGGGTGCTAGGGACGGAATAATAATAAAAAAAAAAAAATAATAAAATAATGTTACGGCCGAGGCGGCTCAAGTAATTGATTTTCGCCACAAGCGAAAATCAATAAACATACGGATGATTTTCGCTACGCTCATGCGACAGACTCAAGTATCATTTTCTCATAAATGCATTAATATTTTATTCTATAAAATCTATAAAATCCGTTTAGTGGTCCTTTAAATAATAATTGTTATTCCAACTGTTGCTTTAACTTCTGTCCAAGGGCGGATCCAGAAGTGCTTCTCGGGGGCGGGGGGGCTTACTTTAGGTGACATTCTCTGTTGGTAAAAAACGGTATATAATTTTTGAAAAATTTTGCATTTTTATTAGCAAAAACCTTCCTTTTTACTTATTTTTTGTATAGTCAAAAAATTCTCGGGGGTGGGCAAGTGCCCCTAGTGCCCCCCCCTCCCCTGGATGCGGCAGTGCTTCTGTCTGCAATAATTTACTTATAAATTCACTGAACCGATTTCAATAATAAAAAAAGAAGTATTGCTCATTGAACAAAACTATTGAAATTTTTCGACAATTATAAATCCAAGATGTTGGAAAAAAGTCAAATTTGTCCTTTTTGAAAGGATCACTTCTTTGTATGTTGCGAGGATTTATTTTTTTATGATTAGTACCTCGTTGTGAGTGGTGGATCTAATAAATAAATTCAAAAAAGGGTCGAAAAATTTATCGTAACATAAGAAACAACTATCCTTTATGGAGGGTCAATATTTAGAGTTGGCGGAGAATTTCACCATGATGCTGTTTATTTTATTGTCAGTTTAGTAATAATGAATTTATGAGGAAATGAATGCACATAGAAATGGCAAGGCAATCGCATAATCTGTAAAACTTTTCCGAAAAAAATCAAAAAATTTTCAAAAAATATAAGAATAAACAGCTTTTTTAAAAATTAAAGTTTTTATGACCAACATTTTGGATTTTACAATGACGGCAAATTTTAATAGTGATCTTTTAAAAGCAATCAATCTGTTCCACTTTATATTTTATTAAAATCGGTTCGGCAAAAATGTATTTATAAGGAAATTAATACAGACAGGATTTAGAAGACAATCGTTACAACCTGTAAAACAATATAGTTGAAGCAAAAATCAATTTTTAGGGACCGAAATCGTTTTTAACGATTCCTATCTCGTTGTGCTTAACAAAGATAGAGTTTTCTTACAAACAAAAAAATATCCAACATTTCCGACATAATGTTCGATCAATCAATCCCTGCCAACTACTCTTTGCTTTGGTAAAATTGGTGTTATAGTTGGAGAGTTATAACGAAAAACATTTTGTCGGGATTTTTTGCCCACCAGGTATATTTGAAAAGCGCTCACTTTTATAAATGGTTTTTTTTCAGACCAAACCGAACCGATACTTTCAAATATCTTAAAATTCTTACCATAACATACAAACATTTAACATAATATCAGGATGTAATAATAGCAAACTTTAATAGGTGGTAGAAAAGATCAAAAGAAGGACTTTTTCTTATTATATTTTGCACTATACTTCATGTTTTTTAGATAAAGGGTGCCAAACTTAACAGCTATTATTTTATTTTTTGTTATAACTTCCTTAAAAATCATAACAGAAAATCGACATTTTCTGAAATTATGCATGACAATAAGGGTAATAATTAAATGGTAAAATTATTTGAAAATAAATAGAAATACTCAAAATTAATATACAAAATAGGGGATTTTGGATATGGCGAAAGGAATGACAGGGGCACAACCTTAATGAACTATCTAGAGGAAAGACACATGTATGCAATTAATTAGTTCTATAAGAAGAAACCGCAACGAAAGTGGACATGGCTCAGCCTGACTACTGAAAAAGCATTGTTAGAGATGTAACAGTCCTAAATAGCTTTACAACAGGCAGTGATCACAGGATGGTCAGAAAGGAAAATTAACAATAAAAATAAACAACTTGACATGAGTAAACTTACAGAAAATAAAGCCATATACAAATAAATGCTAAATGAACAGCTAACCCAAAACTTAAGATGCGAAAACGAAAATAGAGATGAAATAAATGATACGCTGATAAGAACTATGACCCAAGTCGGAAAAGATGTGGCACAAAAGGCTGAAAAGATAGAAAATTTTATATCAGAAGAGATAAAGAAACTCATGGAAAAAAGGCGGAACCTGGAGAAAGGAGGAAAGAGAACATCGCTAGAATACACAGAAATAAATAAAACTATAAGAAAAATGATAAAAGAAAATAAAAGAAAGAGCCAAGAAATAAAAGTTGAAAGAGTTATAGAAAATAACAGGAATATGAAATGTCTAAGACCGACTCTATATTTTATCTATATCAGTGGCGCACCCAGGAATATGTCTTGGGGGGGGGCGAGGCCTCTTGGGGGGGGGCCGAAGCCTCATGATGTCGAATATTAAGCTAGCTGGGTGCGCCCATGGGGGAAAGGGAACCATCGCGAGAAACCATAAAGAAACTCCAAACAAAAATAAAGAACATAAACTCGGAATTACAACCCGAAATAAGCAAAACGGAAATAAAGAGAGCATTAAAAAAAATGAAAAATAACAAATCACCTGGAAAAGACGGAGTAACGGCAGAAATGCTAAAGTACGGTGGTAAAACTGTAGTTAATACCCTCCATATTCTCCTCAATAAAATTCTAAAAGAAAAAATAATCCCAAACAACTGGAAAGAATCTATACAAGAAAGGCGATAGGGCAGACCTAAAAAACTATCGACCTATAACACTCCCCAATGTAATTTATAAGCTTTTCACGAAAATATTAAAAGATAGACTAACAACAAAAATTGACGGATATCAATCAAAAGAACAAGCAGGCTTCAGAAAGGATTTCAATACAGTTGACCACCTGCTAACCACGAAAATTCTAATAGAGCGAGCCAACGAATACAACATTCCACTCTATATTGCGTTTATAGACTTTGAAAAAGCTTTTGATAGATTTGAGCACTGGGCAGTAAAAGCATCTTTAATTAGTAGCCGAATAGATCACAGATACACAGATTTAATAGCCAATATATATAGCGAAGCAACAATATAAATTAAAATCCACGAAGGGACCAAGCCAATCCGCATAAGAAAAGGTGTCAGACAGGATGACACAATATCCCCTAAACTATTTAACCAGGCCCTAGAAGATGTTTTTAAAAACTTAGACTGGGAAGAAATAGGCATCAAAGTAAGCGGACAATACTTGAACCACCTAAGATATGCTGACGATATTGCCTTAATAACAGATAAGAAAGAGGAAAATGCTGGGAGAACTGGATACAGCAGCTAAAAATATAGGCTTGAGTATGAACTACACTAAAACTAAAATCATAACAAACACAGATGAAGATATCACCAGAATAAACCAAGAAAAAATAGAACAAGTAGATGGATATATATCTGAGACAAATTATTAAACTAAAAAAAGAAAACCAAACAGCTGGAATCAAGAGACGAGTAAGATTGGCCTGGGCAGCATTCGGTAAATTAAGCTACATAATAAAAAATAAAAAATATCCTCAGTACCTTAAACAGAAAGTGTATAACCAATGTATTCTTCCTGTGCTCACATATGGATCCCAGACCTGGACGCTTACAAAATCAAACATGGATAAGGTAACAAAAGCCCAAAGATCCATGGAAAGACAAATGTTACATGTAAAGCTAACAGATAGAAAAAGGAATGAATGGATAAGAAATAAAACAAATTGAAAGACAATCGATGGAACAAATGCATTGTAGACTGGAGACCTTGGCAAAATAAAAGAAGTAGGGGAAGACCCCAAATGAGATAGCGGACAATTTGAAGAGACATGCAGGGACTAGATTGATGAACAGGGCGACAGACAGAGAAGAGTGGAAGATATTGGGGGAGGCCTATGTCCAAAGATGAATCGAAGAAAGCTAAATAGATAGATAGATAGATAGACTTAAAATTATTACCAAAAATCGTTAAAATATAGTGCTAATATTATTATTTTATATTTGTTTTAAGGGTCCTTTAGACATGTACAAAAATCTATTTCAATTTCTTTTGTGTAAATTTAATAGCTCATAAAAATATTAATTCTTAAAAGAATTGAGAAATTTATACGTATTCCAAAGATTATTTGGCCACACTGTATCCTTAACCTATCTATATTTTCTTGGAAAAAAGCAACGTGAACAACATTGATATTTTAAAATTCATCGTTTTTCCCTACTTTCCAAACTTAAAAAATGCTATAACTTGGCAAAAAGTTATTTGAACTTTTTGTCTGCTTTGGACCTTCCGCACCATCTCTTAAAGATTGGTTCATCATTTAAATTACACCCTGTATTTTAGGTATCATATTTTAATTATATTTTATAAAAGGCCAAGGCCCAAAAGTGGGTATCCATTTCCTGTTTACTGGGTATCCAATCTGAAGGACTGCGTATCCAAATGGATACACAATATAGTCTAAAAAGATGCCTTGCAGACTGATAGGAACTATGACAAAACTATAGGAAAAAATAAAAAACCCGAAATTATAATTTACTCCCCTTCCCTATACATGTAAAGTTATGTAAAAGTAACATTACCAACTGCCAGAAACGCTAGAGAGCTGTGATTTGACAGACTGACAGAAACTAAGAGAAATCTATATAATAATTGAGATAAAAGTATAGCCAAGTTCTCCAATATACATTTTAAAATTAAAGGTTTTTACTAGTTTCGAAAAGTTTTTTTAAATGTTTTGCGAAATATATTTAAAACGTAAAGTTTGGTACCCGTGAATAAAGAAAACAAAATTTTTTCGTGGATAATCGGGTGTAGAAAAGTTTTGTTCCTCTTGTGTTTTTCCGTGGCCAGCTCGAATGCTCTACACCCACGGGGGTTCAAGATCTAATGGCCACCCATTAAGTGTTGACAGTTAACTGTTTCGTGCTTAAGGAACCCTTCAGAACCGTGCATAGTCAATGTAACACATTTGTAAAGTTGGAGAGACGGTATATAAATTTCATCATACGATATTGATAAGAGAAATGAAAAATAATGCATGCAATACGGTATGCTTTAAGCACAAGTGGCGACATCTACCGAATACAAAAGAAACTATGCTCATGGAATAATACAAGAGAAACAACACTTTTTATATACGTTTAGCCACGAATTTTTTTTTTTAATATTTAGCCTTGGAATTGGACACTGATTCAAAAATAAAATGTTAATTAGTAATTCATTTAATAACTACTCATTATTTGCCTTTGCCAACCCCTTACAACTGATGTTATTATCACTGGACTTTAATAATAATGTAATTTAATTAAAGTGCCTTTTTATCGCTAAAGTATGTAACTCCCGCTCCCCTCATGCTAAAAACTTATTGCTTTATAAAAATATTAATGTCACTTTTATCCTTTGAATTTGGCGTGTAAAATACTAATATTAGTTTTTGCCAAACATTCTGTCTAATATATAATCCAAAGAATTAACCTAGAAAGAATTAAATAGAAAATGACATCTGCTATTTTGCAAATTTTATTCTGCTCTTTAAAATGAAAGTATACTATACTATAGTTAAATGTGGCATTTGCGAATTTCTTATCTATGAACCGACAATTTCTAATTTTGGTTACTTTGTTAAGCGCGCTCTATAAAAATGATAAAACTGTTGACTGATTACTATGTAAAAAGGTTCGAGTAAGCGAATGGTGTAACTTCCGTCAAAATCTGACGTATGGATTTGAAGATATCGTAATTTTTTTAAATAAAAATACATGAAATTTATTGAGCTTTTTAAATATTTTGGGATAAATATCAAAAACTATCGGTCCAAGATAATTTATTTTATAATGAAACGAATTGTAGCTCCGGCTCCTCTCATGCTACAGACTCAATGCATCAAAAAAAGTTTTAATTTCAACCAATTTGTGTATAAGATTCTATTTCGTTGACGTTTTACAAATATTTTTCGCGGTATTTGATCAAAAAATAAACCTAGAAACTAAAATTTTGTCATAACTTAAAAATGACATATGTCATTTTATAGATTTTTGTCTCTTCTTTAACATGAAATTAATCCTATTATTATTGGAATTATATTTCAAAAAATATTTGCAAATTCCTTTAATTTTATAAGTTTTTTATTAATTTTGGACCGTTTTGATAAATGTTAAGTGCCCTACACCAGCGCCCTCTACATTAAGGTTAAAACTATAAATAAAGTTTTATGTAGAAAGGTTCGGCGAAGTGAGTAGTGTAATTTTTGTCCAATTCGGACCTACTGTTTTAAAGATATCGCGATTTTTTGTAAAAATGCGTGTTAATCCGTGTTATTTCCGTTGTGATTTTGCGTGTTTTTTAGTATTTATTTTTGAAACTCAAAAACGGCACAACTTAGAAAAGTCGAACTTTTTAAAAATATATTTTGGTATTTTCTTAAAAAGATAGCAGTTCGAGAACTGTCAAAAAATGTAAGGGCAAAAAATTTTCTCGATTCAGTATTTTTGGCTGCAAAAACCTTGCATAGTTTTTGAAAAATCCTCAAAACTCAAAAACCAAAAACTGATTTTTAAAACCAACTATACGGTTACCGAACACTCCCTTAGGTCCGAAAATGTTTAAAATTTGGTTAAAATCCATTAAACAGTTTTGGAGTAATGACCAGATATATTTTAAAAAACGGCAAATAAACAGTGAAATTCAGACCAATTTTATTGTACAGTGAAAATGCGTCACTGCAGGGATTCAGAAGAGCCCCAAAATGGGGCACTTGACTTTTTCCGATCTGGCTGAAAAACCATAGGCAATAAGAGTACACTTTTGCAAAATCTCAAGTTTCTAGAATAATCCCCTGGACACTTATTGTGTGCTAACGGGTACATCAAAAAAAGTCACTTTTTGACGGTTTTTCCCCTATTTCCCCTACTTGAAATTTTTCGATTTGACCCAAAATTGACATTTTTGGTCTCCCGTAAGTTCTTAATCAGTGCGCCAAATTTCATCCTTCTACGTCGAAGCGTTCTCGAGTAAGCGTCAAAATTCGAGCGCGATACACTAGGGGTGCTAGGGACGGAATAAAAAAAAATAAATAAATAAATAAAAATAATGTTACGGCCGAGGCGGCTCAAGTAATTGATTTTCGCCACAAGCGAAAATCAATAAACATACGGATGAACCGAACCGAACCGAACCGAACCGAACCGAACCGAACCGAACCGAACCGAACCGAACCGAACCGAACCGAACCGAACCGAACCGAACCGAACCGAACCGAACCGTATCACAAATTTGCTTGGCAGATTTGTGTTGAAAAAAATTTATTAGTTCGCTTCGCAAATTTGTGTTGTTGAGAAAAATTTGCTTCGCAAATTAGTTTGTTAACAAATTTGCTTCGCAAATTTGTGTTGAGAAAAATTTGCTTCACAAATTAGTTCATTAACACATTTGCTTCGCAAATTTTTTAAACCCACTTTTAAAACTGTTGCAGCATTGATTTTCGCTAAGCCTCTCGCTTGCGGCGAGATTTTGTGTTTAATTATTTATAAAAATATGTTTAACAGTATTTCTATTGATATCGTACAATAACATTTGGGGGATTGGAAACAAAATCATTGTCTACAAGTTTCAAACCAAGAATTTGGAGAATTATTATTGGTTCATAAATTTGTGTTAATAAAATTTACTTCACAAAGTTACTTTTGTCAATAAGTCGCTTTGCAAATTTAATTTACCAGTTTTAATTTAAGTTAATATCGAACTTATACAGAGTTAATAAAAAGTGAATTTTTCATCCCTAAAATGTGCTGCTTATGCGACACAAAAATTACATATATAAATTCATTAATCTTTTATTCTATAAAATCTATAAAATCCGATTAGTGGCTCTTTAAATAATAATTGTTATTCCAACTGTTGCTTTAACTTCTGTCTGCAATAATTTACTTATATATTCACTGAAACGATTTTAATAATAAAAAAAGGAATATTGCTCTTTGAACAAAACTATTGAAATTTTTCGACAATTTTAAATCCAAGATGTTGGAAAAAAAGTCAAATTTGTCCTTCTTGAAGGGATCACTTCTTTGTATGTTGCGAGGATTTATTTTTTTATGATTAGTACCTCGTTGTGAGTGGTGGATCTTATAAATTAATTCAAAAGAGGGTCAAAAAATTTCTCGTAACATAAGAAACAACTATCCTTTATAGAGGGTCAAATTCGATTTAGTAAGCCATATTATATTTAGAGTTGGCGGAGAATTTCGCCATGATGCTTTTTATTTTATTGTCGGTTTAGTAATAATGAATTTATGAGGAAATGAATGCACATAAAAATGGCAAGGCAATCGCATAATCTGTAAAACTTTTCCGAAAAAAATTAAAAAATTTTCAAAAAATATAAGAATAAACAGCCTTTTTAAAAAGTAAAGTTTTTATGTCAGCCATTTTGGATTTTACAATGACGGCAAATTTTATTAGTGACCTTTTAAAAGCAATCAATCTGTTCCACTTTATATTTTATTAAAATCGGTTCGGCAAAAATTTATTTCTAAGGAAATTAATACAGACAGGATTTAGAAGACAATCGTTACAACCTCTAAAACAATATAGTTGAAGCAAAAATCAATTTTTAGGGACCGAAATCCTTTTTAACGATTCCTATCTCGTTGTGCTTAACAAAGATAGAGCTTTTCTACAAGCAAAAATATATCCGAAATTTCCACACATTTCCAACATAATGTCCGATCAATCAATCCCTGCCAACTACTCTTTGCTTTGGTAAAATTGGTGTAATAGTTGGAGAGTTATAACAAAAAACATTTTGTCGGGTTTTTTTGCCCATATTTGAAAAGCGCTGACTTAATAAATGGTTTTTTTTTTCAGGCCAAATTGATACTTTCAAATATCTTAAAATTCTTACCATAACATACAAACATTTAACATAATATCAGGTTGTAATAATAGCAAACTTTAATAGGTGGTAGAAAAATCAAAAGAAGGATTTTTTCTTATTATGTTTTGCATTATACTTCTTTGTTTTTTAGATAAAGGGTGCCAAACTTAACAGCTATTATTTTATTTTTTGTTATAACTTCCTTAAAAATCATAACAGAAAATCGACATTTTCTGAAATTATGCATGACAATAAGGGTAATAATTAAATGGTAAAATTATTTGAAAATAAATAGAAATACTCAAAATTATTACCAAAAATCGTTAAAATATAGTGCTAATATTTTTATTTTATATTTGTTTTAAGGGGCCTTTAGACATGTACAAAAATCTATTTCAATTTCTTTTGTGTAAATTTAATAGCTCATAAAAATATTAATTTTTAAAAGAATTGAGAAATTTATACCTATTCCAAAGATTATTTGGCCACACACTCAAACTTAAAAAATGCCATAACTTGGCCCAAAGTTATTTGAACTTTTTGTCTGCTTTGGACCTTCCGCACCATCTCTTAAAGATTGATTCATCATTTAAATTACACCCTGTATTTTAGGTATCATATTTTAATTATATTTTATAAAAGGCCAAGGCCTAAAAGTAGGTATCCATTTCCTGTTTACTGGGTATCGCATCTGAAGGCCTGCGTATCCAAATGGATAAACAATATAGTCTAAAAAGATGCCTTGCAGACTGATAGGAACTATGACAAAACTCTAGGAAAAAATAAAAAAATCCGAAATTATAATTTACTCCTCTTCCCTATAGATGTAAAGTTATGTAAAAGTAACATTACCAACTTCCAGAAACGCTAGAGAGCTGAGATTTGACAAACTGACAGAAACTAAGAGAAATCAATATAATAATTGAGATAAAGTATAGCCAAGTTCTTCAATATACATTTTAAAATTAAAGGTTTTTACTAGTTTGGAAAAGTTTTCTTAAATCTTTTGCGAAATATATTTGAAACGTAAAGTTTAGTACTCGTGAATAAAGAAAACAAAATTTTTTTGTAGATAATCGGGTGTAGAAAGATTTTGTTTCTCTTGTGGTTTTCCGTGGGCAGTTCGAAAGCTGTACAGCCTGTCCCATTTTCGACGGGATTAAATGGGAAACTCGGTTATTATTAAAGATATCGATTTTCTGATTGCACCTTACCATGCTCTTTTTTGGAGCCCTTAAAAATGGTGTAATCATATTTTTGCTATACCTCGTGGTTTCGCTAATACAGGGAGTTTTTTAAAAAATTTCATTTTAATTAATTCCTTCTTTTGCAAGATATTTTTATTCTGTAAAAACCTTTCTATGGCAACTTTTTTAGAGCTAAATAATAACGTTGACAATTTTTTTAAACATCGTTTAGTTTTTGAGATATGGTATTTATCATAAAAAAATTAAATACGGACCTGGATTTTTTTTATTACTATTTTGATTGGTTTCATGCTATTTTTGATTTAAGGAAAAAAACTATTGAATATTTGAAAAAAATAATTATAGTCCGAACCTGGAAATTTCCAACGTAATTATAAATTAAAAATTGCAAGACACACTAGTTGAACGATTTTTAGTTTATCTGTTTTGAAATGATAATTAAAAGATTTATAAATAAGGCAAAAAACGTTAAAAAGTTACAAAAATAATATCATACTAATTATTTGATGGTAGCACAGCAGGTCGTGAAATTTACAAAACAAAAGCGTGGAATTGACATTGTCATTATACTTGTCATTTTTGTGAATGGCTTACAATTATTTTAAACTAGCTAGAAATCGACCATATCTGCTTCATTCAAGCAACAAAATCCCAATATTTAAATAGCAGAAATATTTTTATGCAAAATGCGTTAAGAAAAATTACTCAAAAATGCCAACAATGTCTTACACATAATGGTAATCAGAAACATTAGTTATTTTATGTAATTTGTTTTTTTTTGTAGTTTTCGTAGACTTTGTTTCAAATAAATCTGTAAATTAACGTAAAACCATTTTAATATACTAAGTATCAAAACAGTTAAACTAAAAATTGTTAAACTAGCAATTTTTAATTTATATTTAGGTTGGAAATATCCAGGCTCGGACTAATTTTTTTTTAAATATTAAATATTTCTTTTTACCTTAAAACAAAATATTTTGAAATTTTTATTATTTTATGATAATACTAGCATGAAACCATCAAAATAGTAATAAAAAAATCCAGGTCCGTATTTAATTTTTTTATGATAAATACCATATCTCAAAACCTAAAAAATATTTTAAAAAGTTGACAACGTCATTATTTTCTTCTAAAAAAGTTGCCATGAACAGGTTTTTACAGAATAAAAATATCTCGCAAAATAAGCGAGATACAAGGGATTATTAAAAATACAATTTTTTCAAAAACTCCCTGTATTAGGGAAAATACGGGGTATAGCAAAAATCTGATTACGCCATTTTTAAGGGCTCAAAAAAAGAGCACGGTAAGGTGCAATCAGAAAATCAATATCTTTAATAATAACCGAGTTTCTCATTTAACCCCATCGAAAATGGGACACGCTGTACACCCATGGGGGTCCAAGATCTAATGGCCACCTATTAAGTGTTGACAGTTAACTGTTACGTGCTTAAAGGACTCTCCAGAAAACTGCGTGGTCAATGTAACACCTTTGTAAAGTTAGACGGACGGTATATATAAAACTCATCTTACGATATTAGTAAGAGAAATGAAAAATAATGCCTGCAATACTGTATGCTTTATACACAAGTGGCGACATCTTCCGAATACAAAAGAAACTATGCCCATGGAAAAATAATTTCATAAGTTTTAATATATTGCGAAATATATTTAACACGTCACTGTCAAAAATTACTAAAAAACATTTTTGTAAAATTTTCTTGAAAACAAAGGGCTGTAGGATATAATAAGGTAATAAGTAGTTTTTTTTAATTTAAATAGACAAAATATGTAATAAAAATTGATTATTTTGGTTATTGTTGAAAATTTATTTTTATAAGTACGACCCTGTAGGCTTACCTGTGAAATAAACCCCACATTATATTAAAGCTTTTAAAAGGAAATTTTATTTTCTACAATAAAAAAAGTGTAATTTTCGAGTAAATTTTATAAAACCTAAAATAAACATGTTTTTTCGAAATAATCCCAATTTACGGACGCCACTGAAGAGCTACTTGCTTTTCCTAATCTCGTCGACCAATACATCGTTGAACAGTGGTCTTTTCATAAAAAGATAGCGGCTTAGGAGCTGCAAAAAAGTGAAAGGGCAAAAATTTCGATTTAGTAATGTGGCTGCAAAAATCTACATAGTGTTTGAAAAATCGTGAAAACTCATAATTTAAAAAATTCAATCGGAAAGTTACCTAACATTCCTTTGGGCCTCGCTCATGCTAAAAACCTATTTCTTTAAGAAAAAATTCAAAATTCACTTTTATCCACTGCATTTGAAGGTAATATCCCATTATTATTGTTTTGCGAAATATATTTAAAACGTTACAGTTTATGATCCGTGACTAAAAAGAATCCGTGACCAAAACAGAACAAAAATATTCGTGGATAAGCAGGCATTAAAAGGTTTTGTTCCTCTTGTATTTTTTCCGTGGGCAGCTTGAAAGCTGTACACTCACGGGGTCCAAGACGTAATGGACACCTATTAACTGTTTCGCTAGAGAGACAGTATATAAATCTCATCTTACGATATTGGTAAGTGAAATGAAAAATAATGCCTGCTATACCTTATTCTTTAAACACATGTAGCGACATCTACGAAATACAAAAGAAACTTTGCCCACGAAAAAATACAAGAGAAACAAAACCTTTTTGTATAAGCTCTAACCACGAAAACTGTTTGTTTCTTTTTAAATAAAGTTATCCAAAAATTAGCCTGGAAGCTTGAAATTGGACACTGATTTAAAAATAAACCATGTGCCATTTAACAAATTTTTACCTTATATGAAGTTAAAGCACGTTAGAAATTAGTCAAAACTAAGTTTGCAAGCTTCGCAAATTTGTGTTGAAAAAAATTTGCTTCGCAAATTAGTTTATTACCAAACTTGCTTCGCAAATTTGTGTTGAGAAAAATTTGCTTTGCAAATTAGTTTATTAACAAATTTGCTTTGCAAATTTGTGTTGAGAAAAATTTGCTTCGCAAATTGGTTCATTAACACATTTGCTTCGCAAATTTTTTACATCCAACACTTTTAAAACTGTTGCAGCATTGATTTTCGCTGCGGCGAGATTTTGTGTTTAATTATTTATAAAAATATGTTTAACAGTATTTCTATTGATATCGTACAATAACATTTGGGGGATTGGAAACAAAATCATTGTCTACAAGTTTCAAACCAAGAATTTGGAGAATTATTATTGGTTCATAAATTTGTGTTAATAAAATTTACTTCACAAAGTTACTTTTGTCAATAATTCGCTTTGCAAATTTAAATAACCAGTATTAATTTAAGTTAATATCGAACTCATACACAGTTATTAAAAAGGGAATTTTTTATCCCTAAAATGTGTAACTCTCGCTTTGCTCATGCGACAGACTCACGGTCTCAAAAAATTACATATTTTCCTTGATACTTGATCAAGTATCATTTTCTCATAAATGCATTAATATTTTATTCTATAAAATCTATAAAATCCGTTTAGTGGTTCTTTAAATAATAATTGTTATTCCAACTGTTGCTTTAACTTCTGTCCAAGGGCGGATCCAGAAGTGCTTCTCGGGGGCGGGGGCTCACTTTAGGTGAGATTCTCTGTTGGTAAAAAACGGTATATAATTTTTGAAAAATTTTGCATTTTTATTAACAAAAACCTTACTTTTTACTTATTTTTTGTCTAGTCAAAAAATTCTCGGGGAGGGCAAGTGCCCCTAGTGCCCCCCTGGATCCGCTAGTGCTTCTGTCTGCAATAATTTACTTATAAATTCACTGAACCGATTTCAATAATAAAAAAAGAAGTATTGCTCTTTGAACAAAACTATTGAAATTTTTCGACAATTTTAAATCCAAGATGTTGGAAAAATAGTCAAATTAGTCCTTCTTGAAAGAATCACTTCTTTGTATGTTGCGAGGATTTATTTTTTTATGGTTAGTACCTCGTTGTGAGTGGTGGATCCAATAAATAAATTCAAAAAAGGGTCGAAAAATTTATCGTAACATAAGAAACAACTATCCTTTATGGAGGGTCAATAATTAGAGTTGGCGGAGAATTTCACCATGATGCTGTTTATTTTATTGTCAGTTTAGTAATAATGAATTTATGAGAAATGAATGCACATAGAAATGGCAAGGGAATCGCGTAATCTCTAAAACTTTTCCGAAAAAAAACAAAAAATTTTCAAAAAATATAAGAATAAACAGCCTTTTTAAAAATTAAAGTTTTTATGACCGCCATTTTGGATTTTACAATGACGGCAAATTTTAATAGTGATCTTTTAAAAGCAATCAATCTGTTCCACTTTATATTTTATTAAAATCGGTTCGGCAAAAATTTATTTATAAGGAAATTAATACAGACAGGATTTAGAAGACAATCGTTACAACCTGTAAAACAATATAGTTGAAGCAAAAATCAATTTTTAGGGACCGAAATTGTTTTTAACGATTCCTATCTCGTTGTGCTTAACAAAGATAGAGCTTTCTTACACACAAAAAAATATCCAACATTTCCGACATAATGTTCGATCAATCAATCCCTGCCAACTACTCTTTGCTTTGGTAAAATTGGTGTTATAGTTGGAGAGTTATAACGAAAAACATTTTGTCGGGATTTTTTGCCCACCAGGTATATTTGAAAAGCGCTCACTTTTATAAATGGTTTTTTTTCAGACCAAATTGATACTTTCAAATATTTCAAATATTTTTAAAATTCTTACCATAACATACAAACATTTAACCTAATATCAGGATGTAATAATAGCAAACTTTAATAGGTGGTAGAAAAGATCAAAAGAAGGACTTTTTCTTATTATATTTTGCACTATACTTCTTTGTTTTTTAGATAAAGGGTGCCAAACTTAACAGCTATTATTTTATTTTTTGTTATAACTTCCTTAAAAATCATAATAGAAAATCGACATTTTCTGAAATTATGCATGACAATAAGGGTAATAATTAAATGGTAAAATTATTTGAAAATAAATAGAAATACTCAAAATTAATATCCAAAATAGGGGATTTTGGATATGGCGAAAGGAATGACAGGGGCACAACCTTAATGAACTATCTAGAGGAAAGACACATGTATGCAATTAATTATTTCTATAGGAAGAAACCGCAACGAAAGTGGACATGGCTTAGCCTGACTACTGAAAAAGCATTGTTAGAGATGTAACAGTCCTAAATAGCTTTACAACAGGCAGTGATCACAGGATGGTCAGAAAGGAAAATTAACAATAAAAATAAACAACTTGACATGAGTAAACTTACAGAAAATAAAGCCATATACAAAGAAATGCTAAATATACAGCTAACGAACGAAAATATAGATGAAATAAATGATAAGCTGATAAGAACTATGACCAACGAATACAACATTCCACTCTATATTGCGTTTATAGACTTTGAAAAAGCTTTTGATAGTATTGAGCACTGGGCAGTAAAAGCATCTTTAATTAGTAGCCGAATAGATCACAGATACACAGATTTAATAGCCAATATATATGCGAAGCAACAATATCAATTAAAATCCACGAAGGGACCAAGCCAATCCGCATAAGAAAAGGTGTCAGACAGGATGACACAATATCCCCTAAACTATTTAACCAGGCCCTAGAAGATGTTTTTAAAAACTTAGACTGGGAAGAAATAGGCATCAAAGTAAGCGGACAATACTTGAACCACCTAAGATATGCTGACGATATTGCCTTAATAACAGATAAGAAAGAGGAACTTATAAAAATGCTGGGAGAACTGGATACAGCAGCTAAAAATATAGGCTTGAGTATGAACTACACTAAAACTAAAATCATAACAAACACAGATGAAGATATCACCAGAATAAACCAAGAAAAAATAGAACAAGTAGATGAATATATATCTGAGACAAATTATTAAACTAAAAAAAGAAAACCAAACAGCTGAATCAAGAGACGAGTAAGATTGGCCTGGGCATCATTCGGTAAACTAAGCTACATAATAAAAAATAAAAAATATCCTCAGTACCTTAAAACGAAAGTGTATAACCAATGTATTCTTCCTGTGCTCACATATGGATCCCAGACCTGGACGCTTACAAAATCAAACATGGATAAGGTAACAAAAGCCCTAAGATCCATGGAAAGACAAATGTTACATGTAAAGCTAACAGATAGAAAAATGAATGAATGGATAAGAAATAAAACAAAAGTAAGGGATGTCAGAGTCGAGGTAGCAAAATTAAAATGGAAATTTGCTGGTCAAAATATCAAACTGAAAGACAATCGATGGAACAATTGCATTGTAGACTGGAGACCTTGGCAAAATAAAAGAAGTAGGGGAAGACCCCAAATGAGATAGCGGACAATTTGATGAGACATGCAGGGACTAGATGGATGAACAGGGCGATAGACAGAGAAGAGTGGAAGATATTGGGGGAGGCCTATGTCCAAAGATGGATCGAAGAAAGCTAAATAGATAGATAGATAGACTTAAAATTATTACCAAAAATCGTTAAAATATAGTGCTAATATTATTATTTTATATTTGTTTTAAGGGTCCTTTAGACATGTACAAAAATCTATTTCAATTTCTTTTGTGTAAATTTAATAGCTCATAAAAATATTAATTCTTAGAAGAATTGAGAAATTTATACCTATTCCAAAGATTATTTGGCCACATATCCTTAACCTATCTATATTTTCTTGGAAAAAGCAACGTTGTTCAATTTGATATTTTAAAAGTTCATCGTTTTTCCCTACATTCCCAACTTAAAAAATGCTATAACTTGGCCAAAATTAATTTGAACTTTTTGTCTGCTTTGGACCTTCCGCACCATCTCTTAAAGATTGGTTCATCATTTAAATTACACCCTGTATTTTAGGTATCATATTTTAATTATATTTTATAAAAGGCCAAGGCCCAAAAGTAGGTATCCATTTCCTGTTTACTGGGTATCCAATCTGAAGGACAGCGTATCCAAATGGATACACAATATAGTCTAAAAAGATGCCTTGCAGTCTGATAAGAACTATGACAAAACTATAGGAAAAAATAAAAAACCCGAAATTGTAATTTACTTCCCATCCCTATACATGTAAAGTTATGTAAAAGTTACATTACCAACTTCCAGAAACGTTAGAGAGCTGTGATTTGACAGACTGACAGAAACTAAGAGAAATCTATATAATAAATGAGATAAAAGTATAGCCAAGTTCTCCAATATACATTTTAAAATTAAAGGTTTTTACTAGTTTCGAAAAGTTTTTAGCTCACACTACTACTATACTATAGTAGTGTGAGCTACGGTGATCCTAAATTTTTCGAGAAAAAATAAGTTGCTCCGATTTCAAATTTTTTTATATATCTTTGCGTTTCAGATGATTTTGAAACTTTTTTGTTGCGCCGTCTGTCTGTCTGTCTGTCTGTCTGTCTGTCTGTCAAGGCCCAAAAGTAGGTATCCATTTCCTGTTTACTGGGTATCCAATCTGAAGGACAGCGTATCCAAATGGATACACAATATAGTCTAAAAAGATGCCTTGCAGTCTGATAAGAACTATGACAAAACTATAGGAAAAAATAAAAAACCCGAAATTGTAATTTACTTCCCATCCCTATACATGTAAAGTTATGTAAAAGTTACATTACCAACTTCCAGAAACGCTAGAGAGCTGTGATTTGACAGACTGACAGAAACTAAGAGAAATCTATATAATAATTGAGATAAAAGTATAGCCAAGTTCTCCAATATACATTTTAAAATTAAAGGTTTTTACTAGTTTCGAAAAGTTTTTAGCTCACACTACTACTATACTATAGTAGTGTGCGCTATGGTGATCCTAAATTTTTCGAGAAAAAAAAAGTTGCTCCGATTTCAAATTTTTTTATATATCTTTGCGTTTCAGATGATTTTGAAACTTTTTTGTTGCGCCGTCTGTCTGTCTGTCTGTCTGTCTGTCTGTCTGTCTGTCTGTCTGTCTGTCTGTCTGTCTGTCTGTCTGTCTGTCTGTCTGTCTGTCTGTCTGTCTGTCTGTCTGTCTGTCTGTCTGTCTGTCTGTCTGTCTGTCTGTCTGTCTGTCTGTCTGTCTGTCTGTCTGTCTGTCTGTCTGTCTGTCTGTCTGTCTGTCTGTCTGTCTGTCTGTCTGTCTGTCTGTCTGTCTGTCTGTCTGTCTGTCTGTCTGTCTGTCTGTCTGTCTGTCTGTCTGTCTGTCTGTCTGTCTGTCTGTCTGTCTGTCTGTCTGTCTGTCTGTCTGTCTGTCTGTCTGTCTGTCTGTCTGTCTGTCTGTCTGTCTGTCTGTCTGTCTGTCTGTCTGTCTGTCTGTCTGTCTGTCTGTCTGTCTGTCTGTCTGTCTGTCTGTCTGTCTGTCTGTCTGTCTGTCTGTCTGTCTGTCTGTCTGTCTGTCTGTCTGTCTGTCTGTCTGTCTGTCTGTCTGTCTGTCTGTCTGTCTGTCTGTCTGTCTGTCTGTCTGTCTGTCTGTCTGTCTGTCTGTCTGTCTGTCTGTCTGTCTGTCTGTCTGTCTGTCTGTCTGTCTGTCTGTCTGTCTGTCTGTCTGTCTGTCTGTCTGTCTGTCTGTCTGTCTGTCTGTCTGTCTGTCTGTCTGTCTGTCTGTCTGTCTGTCTGTCTGTCTGTCTGTCTGTCTGTCTGTCTGTCTGTCTGTCTGTCTGTCTGTCTGTCTGTCTGTCTGTCTGTCTGTCTGTCTGTCTGTCTGTCTGTCTGTCTGTCTGTCTGTCTGTCTGTCTGTCTGTCTGTCTGTCTGTCTGTCTGTCTGTCTGTCTGTCTGTCTGTCTGTCTGTCTGTCTGTCTGTCTGTCTGTCTGTCTGTCTGTCTGTCTGTCTGTCTGTCTGTCTGTCTGTCTGTCTGTCTGTCTGTCTGTCTGTCTGTCTGTCTGTCTGTCTGTCTGTCTGTCTGTCTGTCTGTCTGTCTGTCTGTCTGTCTGTCTGTCTGTCTGTCTGTCTGTCTGTCTGTCTGTCTGTCTGTCTGTCTGTCTGTCTGTCTGTCTGTCTGTCTGTCTGTCTGTCTGTCTGTCTGTCTGTCTGTCTGTCTGTCTGTCTGTCTGTCTGTCTGTCTGTCTGTCTGTCTGTCTGTCTGTCTGTCTGTCTGTCTGTCTGTCTGTCTGTCTGTCTGTCTGTCTGTCTGTCTGTCTGTCTGTCTGTCTGTCTGTCTGTCTGTCTGTCTGTCTGTCTGTCTGTCTGTCTGTCTGTCTGTCTGTCTGTCTGTCTGTCTGTCTGTCTGTCTGTCTGTCTGTCTGTCTGTCTGTCTGTCTGTCTGTCTGTCTGTCTGTCTGTCTGTCTGTCTGTCTGTCTGTCTGTCTGTCTGTCTGTCTGTCTGTCTGTCTGTCTGTCTGTCTGTCTGTCTGTCTGTCTGTCTGTCTGTCTGTCTGTCTGTCTGTCTGTCTGTCTGTCTGTCTGTCTGTCTGTCTGTCTGTCTGTCTGTCTGTCTGTCTGTCTGTCTGTCTGTCTGTCTGTCTGTCTGTCTGTCTGTCTGTCTGTCTGTCTGTCTGTCTGTCTGTCTGTCTGTCTGTCTGTCTGTCTGTCTGTCTGTCTGTCTGTCTGTCTGTCTGTCTGTCTGTCTGTCTGTCTGTCTGTCTGTCTGTCTGTCTGTCTGTCTGTCTGTCTGTCTGTCTGTCTGTCTGTCTGTCTGTCTGTCTGTCTGTCTGTCTGTCTGAGATAATTCAGTGAATGATGAACCGAACCGAACCGAACCGAACCGAACCGAACCGAACCGAACCGAACCGAACCGAAGCATTGGTCTAAGTATAGATCAAAGCACGGAAAAATTGTGACATATAATAATGATTAAACTCATCGTGTAAATACCAAATTTAAAAACAATAGTTAGTTTATAATAAATATTAAATATTAATAGGTACCAAGTAGGAAGTTAGTGATAGATCGAAAGCAATCGTGTCGACCGGGCGAGTCGCGCCAGTGCAGCGGTTAAAAATAGCACAAGCGGTACGAACTACATATACCTCTGCTCCCCCGTGCAGCAAAAGGTGCCGGGGGACCGCATCACTTGCATTTGTTGGCGACTCAGTAAAACACAGTGGACATTATATATGCTAAACTGTTAAGATAACACAAAAATGAATGATAAAGAGAAAATACTGAAAAACATGGAGATAAGCGAGGGAAAGGTTAAGGAGGGTGGAGAATTTATTCGGCGACCGTCCTTGACCCGTTCACCACCAGGTTTGCTGAGATACCAGAACAACATTACCAGCACAGATGGAGAAATTTCAGACGTAGGCAAAAAAAGGTCGGCCAAGAGCCCGCTAGAGAAGAGCAGGAGAAGAAAAGAAACAAAGGCGGATCCTAACAACGAACTTAACGTCAGTACAGACAAGGATGATGCGGATGATGAAGAAGAAAGTGAAGAAGAAGGGACAAATTCCGAGAAAGAAAAACAAAATAACCGGGAAAATTCAAATAACACAAGCAGGACAGATACCCAAAACCAACGCACCGACTATGGAGAAACTATAAACACAATTTTAGAAGCAAAGGAAAATATTTTTAAATCCATAAATAACACGGGAAGATTAGGGAAGCCAACTTTTTCTTTGGAAAATCAGTCTACAGTAAGAGACAACCTGGATGTTATGACAAAAACATTAATAAAACTGCTGACTGACATGAACTTAGAAAAAGACAAAAGAGAGGAAAAACTACACAAATCAATTGAGATAAACTCCAGCGAAATAAAAAGGTTACAAAATGAGATAAAAAGATTAGAAACCATAATATTAGATTCGGTAAATACCACAGTCACTTCTCAGCCGACTCCAACGCAAGCTTTCTTCCAGAATCATACGGCCAAATCTGAAGCTTTCAGTCTGACCTCTAATAAAACTGCACAGCACAGCCAGCGTCAAATCATTCAGCCTGCCAACCAGCAAAACGCACCTACTGACACAGACACAGACGCAAACGATTGGAACTTGTTCCAGTCACGAAAAAACAGACGAAAACAACAAAAAACATACGCAGAAATAACAGGAACAAAATCAGCCGAAGAACTCCAAGAGGGCTGGAGAACACCACCTCATAAAGAAGAAAAGCTCCAAACAATACTTATACTACTACCACAACTCGACAACGAAACACAAATACAACCAAGACAAATTATAGAAAAGATAAGACAACTAACAAGACCAGAAATACAAAATGATGAAAGCTTGAAGAACATTGTTCCTCTCAGCCGAGGGCGAGTTATCTTACAATACCAGAACGAAACGCAAAAAGAAAAGATAACAAAAGTGCTAAAAAAAGCAGAGCAAGAAGAGAAAATTAAAATATTGGGTCAAAAAAGATCACCTAAATTCATAATTACGGGAGTAACAAAAGGATACGAAGATAGGGACCTGTTAAATGCCATAATGAAGGAAAATTAAGAAGTTCTTGACAATTTTGGAGAAACTTTGCATGAAAACGTAAAAATCGTAGCATGAAGAACTTGCCGAAACCAATACAAAGAAAACATAGTCATGGAAGCCGCTGATCTAGATATCTTTAAGTTCTTCGTTAAAAAACAGCGTCTGTACATAGACATGATGACAACATACATTGAGGAAGAGGTAAACGTGGTACTCTGTTACAAATGTCACAGATTTGGACATATACAAAAATACTGCAACGATGAACCAAGATGTAATTGTTGCGGAGGCAAACATGAAGGACGGACCTGCACATCTCACGAAATGAACTGTCCCAACTGTCAAAGTGCTAGAATCTCGCAAGAACACCGACAACACTCTGCTAGAGATAAAAACTGTCCCATATACCGACGAAAAATAGAACATACTAGACAAACAACGGTAGACTACAGACAAACAGGAAACAGGGAAACACCAGCAAATTAAAATGGATTTAAAAATTTTGCAAATTAATACAGATAGGGGACGAGAGGCAATGCACCTCATGCACAAAAAACTGGTTGATGAGAATTTCGACATTGGAATAATAAACGAACCTTATAAAGGGTACGAAGGAAACAGACAATACCAAATCCATAGTAACGGACCGGACGCTAAGACACATATATGGGTTAAAAGGAACATTAGCAACGTAACAACCAGACTCGACCTAACAAGCAATAACACTGTAACTATAGAAATAAGCACAAATTCCAATAAATTACTGATAAGCTCAATATACGATGAACCCGCGGGAAACAGTAACCAACGATTAAACGAATTCTCACAAAAACTACAAAGAACAGCAACGAGGCACTTATTGGCAGGTGATATAAATGCGCATCACATTGCTTGGGGAGGAAATAACACAGACAGAAGGGGTATCGAACTACTGGAATGGGCGGTAGGACACGGATACGATATATGCAATGATAAAGAACAGTTACCCACATTCAACAGCCAAATGGGAAGAAGTTACATAGATATGACTTTGAGTAAACAAGTGCCCGTGAACCAATGGACGGTTCTAGATGAATACACCCTAAGCTTGCATCGGTATATAACATACAAAATTCGCCTAATTGAAAAACTAAAGAAAATAAAAACCAGAAAATACGATTTTGAAAAAACGGATTGGGAAAATTTCAAACAAAAACTCCAACTTAAAATAAATAACCATCCAAATTGGACCATTAGCAACGCAGAAGAACTAGAAAAGGTTGCCGAGAAATTTAATGGTATTTGTAGTCAAACTTGTAAACAATATCTTAAAATTAAAGAAACAGAAGAAGACAACGAAACTCCATGGTGGGATGAAGAGTTGCAACAAAAAAAGCAAGATAATCACAGGCTAAGAAGAGAAGCCCAACGTGCTCTAGATCAAGAAGAAAGACAAAGAAAATTTACAGAATATAGAGAACACATGCAAGAGTATAAGAATCTAATAAAAGAAAAAAAAATGGAATCTATACAAAACAAAATAGCCAGTATAGGAGACCAGAACCCATGGGATATAGTATGGAAATTTTTAAATAAACCAAAGACCGTGCCACCTCAACAAAATATTCAAAAAGATGATGGGACATACACACAAAATGAAAAAGAAAAAGATGAATATCTTGTTCAAAAATATTTCCCACCAGATATTGCCGAATATGACACACCTGAAATGACTCACTTTAGACATAGACAGGCAACGTATACAGAATCAGACGAACCAAATATAAATAGAATAGAAATAGAAGATATCGTCAAATCCCTGAAGAAAAATAAAGCTAATAGTACAGATTGAATCCCAAACGAAGCAATAATACACATATTCTCTGTTGCCGATCAACTTATGTTAGCTATTTATAATAATTGCCTAAATTACGGCCACTTTCCCCAAATCTGGAAAAAAGCTAAGTTGATATTCATTCCAAAAAAAAGATGGAGGTGCTAGACCAATCAGCCTACTACCAACATTAGGAAAGATTCTTGACAAACTAATTAACAAAAGACTTCAACTACATTTAGAGAGAACCAACAATATAGACTCAAATCAGTATGGTTTTAGAGAGGGAATGGGAACAGCAGAAGCACTTGAAGTTTTAGTAGAAGAAATTAAAAACGGAAAACGAGAAAAAAAACATCAGTTGGTTGTTGCCCTAGATTTAAAAAATGCATTTAATAGCGCTTGGGCACCTTATTTGGACTACCAAATGGAAATGGCAGATGTAGGACAGAAGATGAGACGAATCTGTAATAGCTTTATGAAAGAGAAAAAAAAACCAACAACTTAGAAGCGGCAATAAGTAGAGGATGTCCACAAGGCTCGAGTCCTGGTCCAACGTTATGGCTCCTAATTATGCAAGGATGGTTTAAATCCATTGATGAAGCAGACCAAAGCTATGAACAAAAGCACAAAGACAGACTTGCAAAAAGAAAAGCATATTGTGACGATCAATTTATGGTAATAAAAGGAACATCACGCACAGAAATCGAGAGAAAATGGACAATTGTCTGGGAAGCCTGCAAGAAGTGGGAACGTAATAGTGGTGTGACATATAACAAACAAAAGACAGAGGTTATGTTTATTCCGGCAGGCACCTTAAGACGTGGACCACACATTGAAATAGAAGGACAAACGATTCAATTGAACGACAAACAGAAATACCTAGGAGTTACCATTGACAAGACATTATCATTCATCGAACATGTAAAAGGCGTAAGAGACAAAATTGGCAAAAATGCAATAAAACTAACTGGACAGATTACACGGCGATACGGTCATAATAAGGACATCTTCAAAACAATCATTGATTGCGTTTTTAAACCAGCAGCCCTCTACGGCAGTGAAATATGGGGAGAAAAAGCCGTGATTGTAAAAATTCAAAGACACCTCAATGCCGCCATGAGACCTTTACTTCTTTTAATAAACAGAGCCTACGCAACCACTACAACTGATGCTCTACAGGTTATCGCAGGGACTCCGCCATGGTGGATAGAGGCATCAGAGAAATATAATGAATGGAGAACACAGCGAATACATATTTATAGCTCTCGAATACGAACAGTTGATAGACCACATCCAACAATAAGAGAACACTTAGAAGACCAAGAGAACAGTGAAGAACTTAGTCATATTTTTGTTGCTACGGATCATGAAGAAAACGGAAAAACAGGAATCGGTATACACTGCGTAGGCTACGAAGATTTACAGGTGCGAGTGAAGGACCAAACTGATGCTCATACGGCCTACTTAATAGGAATTCTGATAGGTTTAAACACAGCCATTGAAAGAAGGCAGAAAAAAGTACATATAAAGACAACCATATCAAAAGTCATTGACACAATAAAAATAAACAAAATCTCGACAAAACTAGCGGCTCACATATTAAAGAAAGTTGAACTTCGAGTAAATTTTAAATGGTCAACAAAAATATCACTGGTACGACAAGAGCAAGGTTTCATACTTGCAAAAGAAGCTGCAAAACGAGCTACCAACCTAAACACAAGAAATCTAGATTACGACCACTACGTGTACAAAACAAAAAATATTAAAAGAAGGGAAAAAATAACAAAGACGTTAAGTGACTGGCAAACATACTGGGATGAGCCAGAAAAGGGAAGAGAATACTACACACATTGCAGGGAAGTAGGTCTAGACAGAGTACCTTTAACTTTTAAAGCGACACAAATGACTACAGGACACGGAAACACCAGACATTACACACACAGGTTCAGACTGAATGACAATCCAGAAATGTGCACTTGTGATTTAAACGCAGCTGAAACAGTAGAACATATAAGACAAGAATGCACTCTAGAAGCTCGCCGGCTAATTCGCGAGGAAATAGTACGTCAGTATGGAAATCTTCAGATTAACCTAAGAATTAACAATCAGACAAATTATTTAGACGTAGCAAAAATTACTCGATGGGCAGAACTTGCAATGGAAACAGAGCAAATGCGTTAGAGTCAGCTGTGTGGTCTAAATTTAAAAAAAAATTGTAAATAGAGACCTAAAAAAATATTATAATAATAATAAATAGACGTTTTGTAAATTATATGATCTAATGTTAGTATGTTAAACTTTGTAAGCATAAGCAAAAAACAGCAGCAGTTACATAGACTAAGTAATAAGCACAAATATCTATATAAAGAATGCTAAAACAAAATTATGAAAAAAATCAGAAAATAAGCATAAAAAACAACAAAATACTTAAAAAAAAAGGTTATATCTTAGATTCATTCATAAGAGAAAAATAAGAGAAAAAAAAACAACAAAAAAAATTATTATAGAATTTAATTAAGCTACAGTTAATCCTTCGATCTAAGGTTAATATAAACAGAATGTACGTATGTTAGGATTAAATCGTAGATTATAAAAATGAGAAATGTAAGGTTTATATTAAGTGAAACAAAAAAAGGGTAAGAAATATGGAAAAAGGGGTAGAAGGAGCAGTAAGAGAAAGCAAAAGTTGTTCTAAATCTCCAAGCATTGAGACAACAAACATAACATAAAGGGGGAAACAAAACTGGGATTGACTGAGAATGAAGTGTGAATGGAGTAAGAGTGAAAGATAAAGGCAATAATTAAACGCAAAATAAGGCATTTAACATCGAAATTGGGCGTAAACCGAAAGGTAGGAAGCCTAGCCTATTCTGGAGGGATCACTCGATCCGATAGCTTGACTTCGGCGACACCCTCCTGTCTGTCTGTCTGTCTGTCTGTCTGTCTGTCTGTCTGTCTGTCTGTCTGTCTGTCTGTCTGTCTGTCTGTCTGTCTGTCTGTCTGTCTGTCTGTCTGTCTGTCTGTCTGTCTGTCTGTCTGTCTGTCTGTCTGTCTGTCTGTCTGTCTGTCTGTCTGTCTGTCTGTCTGTCTGTCTGTCTGTCTGTCTGTCTGTCTGTCTGTCTGTCTGTCTGTCTGTCTGTCTGTCTGTCTGTCTGTCTGTCTGTCTGTCTGTCTGTCTGTCTGTCTGTCTGTCTGTCTGTCTGTCTGTCTGTCTGTCTGTCTGTCTGTCTGTCTGTCTGTCTGTCTGTCTGTCTGTCTGTCTGTCTGTCTGTCTGTCTGTCTGTCTGTCTGTCTGTCTGTCTGTCTGTCTGTCTGTCTGTCTGTCTGTCTGTCTGTCTGTCTGTCTGTCTGTCTGTCTGTCTGTCTGTCTGTCTGTCTGTCTGTCTGTCTGTCTGTCTGTCTGTCTGTCTGTCTGTCTGTCTGTCTGTCTGTCTGTCTGTCTGTCTGTCTGTCTGTCTGTCTGTCTGTCTGTCTGTCTGTCTGTCTGTCTGTCTGTCTGTCTGTCTGTCTGTCTGTCTGTCTGTCTGTCTGTCTGTCTGTCTGTCTGTCTGTCTGTCTGTCTGTCTGTCTGTCTGTCTGTCTGTCTGTCTGTCTGTCTGTCTGTCTGTCTGTCTGTCTGTCTGTCTGTCTGTCTGTCTGTCTGTCTGTCTGTCTGTCTGTCTGTCTGTCTGTCTGTCTGTCTGTCTGTCTGTCTGTCTGTCTGTCTGTCTGTCTGTCTGTCTGTCTGTCTGTCTGTCTGTCTGTCTGTCTGTCTGTCTGTCTGTCTGTCTGTCTGTCTGTCTGTCTGTCTGTCTGTCTGTCTGTCTGTCTGTCTGTCTGTCTGTCTGTCTGTCTGTCTGTCTGTCTGTCTGTCTGTCTGTCTGTCTGTCTGTCTGTCTGTCTGTCTGTCTGTCTGTCTGTCTGTCTGTCTGTCTGTCTGTCTGTCTGTCTGTCTGTCTGTCTGTCTGTCTGTCTGTCTGTCTGTCTGTCTGTCTGTCTGTCTGTCTGTCTGTCTGTCTGTCTGTCTGTCTGTCTGTCTGTCTGTCTGTCTGTCTGTCTGTCTGTCTGTCTGTCTGTCTGTCTGTCTGTCTGTCTGTCTGTCTGTCTGTCTGTCTGTCTGTCTGTCTGTCTGTCTGTCTGTCTGTCTGTCTGTCTGTCTGTCTGTCTGTCTGTCTGTCTGTCTGTCTGTCTGTCTGTCTGTCTGTCTGTCTGTCTGTCTGTCTGTCTGTCTGTCTGTCTGTCTGTCTGTCTGTCTGTCTGTCTGTCTGTCTGTCTGTCTGTCTGTCTGTCTGTCTGTCTGTCTGTCTGTCTGTCTGTCTGTCTGTCTGTCTGTCTGTCTGTCTGTCTGTCTGTCTGTCTGTCTGTCTGTCTGTCTGTCTGTCTGTCTGTCTGTCTGTCTGTCTGTCTGTCTGTCTGTCTGTCTGTCTGTCTGTCTGTCTGTCTGTCTGTCTGTCTGTCTGTCTGTCTGTCTGTCTGTCTGTCTGTCTGTCTGTCTGTCTGTCTGTCTGTCTGTCTGTCTGTCTGTCTGTCTGTCTGTCTGTCTGTCTGTCTGTCTGTCTGTCTGTCTGTCTGTCTGTCTGTCTGTCTGTCTGTCTGTCTGTCTGTCTGTCTGTCTGTCTGTCTGTCTGTCTGTCTGTCTGTCTGTCTGTCTGTCTGTCTGTCTGTCTGTCTGTCTGTCTGTCTGTCTGTCTGTCTGTCTGTCTGTCTGTCTGTCTGTCTGTCTGTCTGTCTGTCTGTCTGTCTGTCTGTCTGTCTGTCTGTCTGTCTGTCTGTCTGTCTGTCTGTCTGTCTGTCTGTCTGTCTGTCTGTCTGTCTGTCTGTCTGTCTGTCTGTCTGTCTGTCTGTCTGTCTGTCTGTCTGTCTGTCTGTCTGTCTGTCTGTCTGTCTGTCTGTCTGTCTGTCTGTCTGTCTGTCTGTCTGTCTGTCTGTCTGTCTGTCTGTCTGTCTGTCTGTCTGTCTGTCTGTCTGTCTGTCTGTCTGTCTGTCTGTCTGTCTGTCTGTCTGTCTGTCTGTCTGTCTGTCTGTCTGTCTGTCTGTCTGTCTGTCTGTCTGTCTGTCTGTCTGTCTGTCTGTCTGTCTGTCTGTCTGTCTGTCTGTCTGTCTGTCTGTCTGTCTGTCTGTCTGTCTGTCTGTCTGTCTGTCTGTCTGTCTGTCTGTCTGTCTGTCTGTCTGTCTGTCTGTAACGACCAACGCGCATAACTCAAAAACGGCTTGCCTGATTTTAATGAAATTTGGTACCCAGGCTGGGTTTTGTGTCGAGATGGTCCCATTTAAAAATGAACAAAATCCACCGAATAAAAGCCAAATAAAAGGGTGGGGGTAGATTTCAAAAATTAGAGTTTATGTAAAAATATAGCATGTGTTATATCAAACGAAAGGTAATTGAGTCTGGAGTTAAACAAAATACATTTTAGTTTATTAAAAAAAAAGGGTGGGGGTAAATTTCAAAAATTAGTTAGTGGAAATATGGCGTGTGTGATATCAAACGAGAAGTAATTGAGTCTGGAGTTAAGCAAAATAAATTTAAGTTTTTAAAAAGAGGGTGGGGGTAGATTTGAAAAATTAGAGTTTAAGTCAAAACATGGCTTGTGTGGTATCAAACGAAAGGTAATTGAGTCTGGAGTTCAATAAAATATACTTCAGTTTTTAGTTATATTAGCTTTCACGTAGATACACTATAACTATAGCATCCAGTATGAGCTTAGGTGCCCATAGATTGGCAGAGTATTTTAAATGTTTTGCGAAATATATGTAAAACGTAAAGTTTGGCACCCGTGAATAAAGAAAATAAAATTTTTTCGTGGATAATCGGGTGTAGAAATGTTTTGTTCCTCTTGTGTTTTTCCGTGGGTAGCTCGAATGCTGTACACCGACGGGGGTTCAAGATCTAATGGCCACCCATTTAGTGTTGACAGTTAACTGTTTCGTGCTTAAGGAACCCTTCAGAACTGTGCATGGTCAATGTAACACCTTTGTAAAGTTGGAGAGACGGTATATAAATTTCATCTTACGATATTGATAAGAGAAATGAAAAATAATGCCTGCAATACAGTATGCTTTAAGCACAAGTGGCGACATCTACCGAATACAAAAGAAACTATGCTCATGGAATAATACAAGAGAAACAAAACCTTTTTATATACGTTTAGCCACGAAAATTTTTTGTTTTTTTTTTAAATATTTAGCCTTGGAATTGGACACTGATTCAAAAATAAAATGTTAATTAGTCAACTAAGTGTAATTCATTTAATAACTACTCATTATTTGCCTTTGCCAACCCCTTACAACTGATGTTATTATCACTGGACTTTAGTAATAATGTAATTTAATTAAAGTGCCTTTTTATCGCTAAAGTATGTAGCTCTCGCTCCCCTCATGCTAAAAGCTTATTGCTTTAAAAAATATTAATGTCACTTTTATCCTTTGGCGTGTAAAATACTAATATTAGTTTTTGCCAAACATTCTGCCTAATATATAATCCAAAGAATTAACCTAGGAAGAATTAAATAGACACTGACTTAAAAATGACATCTGCTATTTTGCAAATTTTATTCTGCTCTTTAAAATGAAAGTATACTATACTATAGTTAAATGTGGCATTTGCGAATTTCTTATCTATGAACCGACAATTTTTAATTTTGGTTACTTTGTTAAGCGCGCTCTATAAAAATGATAAAACTGTTGACTCATTACTATGTAAAAAGGTTCGAGTAAGCGAATGGTGTAACTTCCGTCAAAATGTGACGTATGGTTTTGAAGATATCGTAATTTTTTAAATAAAAATACATGAAATTTATTGAGCTTTTTAAATATTTTGGGATAAATATCAAAAACTATCGGTCCAAGATAATTTATTTTATAATGAAACGAATTGTAGCTCCGGCTCCTCTCATGCTACAGACTCAATGCATCAAAAAAAGTTTTAATTTCAACCAATTTGTGTATAACATTCTATTTCGTTAACGTTTTACAAATATTTTTCGCGGTATTTGAACAAAAAATAAACCTAGAAACTAAAATTTTGTCATAACTTAAAAATGACATATGTCATTTTATAGATTTTTGTCTCTTCTTTAACATGAAATTAATCCTATTATTATTGGAATTATATTTCAAAAAATATTTGCAAATTCCTTTAATTTTATACGATTTTTATTAATTTTGGACCGTTTTGGAAAAAAAGTCATATTTGTCCTCCGTGAATAGATCACTTCTTTGTATGTTGCGAGGATTTATTTTTTTATGATTAGTACCTCGTTTTGAGTGGTGGATCTAATAAATAAATTCAAAAAAGGGTCGAAAAATTTATCGTAACATAAGAAACAACTATCCTTTATGGAGGGTCAATATTTAGAGTTGGCGGAGAATTTCACCATGATGCTTTTTATTTTATTGTCAGTTTAGTAATAATGAATTTATGAGGAAATGAATGCACATAGAAATGGCAAGGCAATCGCATAATCTGTAAAACTTTTCCGAAAAAAATCAAAAAATTTTCAAAAAATATAAGAATAAACAGCCTTTTTAAAAGTTTTTATGACCGCCATTTTGGATTTTACAATGACGGCAAATTTTAATAGTGATCTTTTAAAAGCAATCAATCTGTTCCACTTTATATTTTATTAAAATCGGTTCGGCAAAAATTTATTTATAAGGAAATTAATACAGACAGGATTTAGAAGACAATCGTTACAACCTGTAAAACAATATAGTTGAAGCAAAAATCAATTTTTAGGGACCGAAATCGTTTTTAACGATTCCTATCTCGTTGTGCTTAACAAAGATAGAGTTTTCTTACAAACAAAAAAATATCCAACATTTCCGACATAATGTTCGATCAATCAATCCCTGCCAACTACTCTTTGCATTGGTAAAATTGGTGTTATAGTTGGAGAGTTATAACGAAAAACATTTTGTCGGGATTTTTTGCCCACCAGGTATATTTGAAAAGCGCTCACTTTTATAAATGGTTTTTTTTTCAGACCAAATTGATACTTTCAAATATCTTAAAATTCTTACCATAACATACAAACATTTAACATAATATCAGGATGTAATAATAGCAAACTTTAATAGGTGGTAGAAAAGATCAAAAGAATGACTTTTTCTTATTATATTTTGCATTATACTTCTTTGTTTTTTAGATAAAGGGTGCCAAACTTAACAGCTATTATTTTATTTTTTGTTATAACTTCCTTAAAAATCATAACAGAAAATCGACATTTTCTGAAATAATGAATGACAATAAGGGTAATAATTAAATGGTAAAATTATTTGAAAATAAATAGAAATACTCAAAATTAATATCCAAAATAGGGGATTTTGGACATGGCGAAAGGAATGACAGGGGCACAACCTTAACGAACTATCTAGAGGAAAGACACATGTATGCAATTAATTAGTTCTATAGGAAGAAACCGCAACGAAAGTGGACATGGCTCAGTCTGACTACTGAAAAAGCATTGTTAGAGATGTAACAGTCCTAAATAGCTTTACAACAGGCAGTGATCACAGGATGGTCAGAAAGAAACCCAAAACTTAAGATGCGAAAACGAAAATATAGATGAAATAAATGATACGCTGATAAGAACTATGACCCAAGTCGGAAAAGATGTGGTACAAAAGGGTGAAAAGAGAGAAAATTTTATATCAGAAGAGATAAAGAAACTCATCGAAAAAAGGCGGAACCTGGAGAAAGGAGGAAAGAGAACATCGATAGAATACACAGAAATAAATAAAACTATAGGAAAAATGATAAAACAAAATAAAAGAAAGAGCCAAGAAATAAAAGTTGAAAGTTATATAAAATAACAGGAATATGAAATGTCTAAGTCCGACTCTATATATTATCTATATCAGTGGCGCACCCAGGAATATGTCTTGGGGGGGGGGGCGAGGCCTCTTGGATGGGCCCGAAGCCTCATGATGTCGAATATTAGGCTAGCTGGGTGCGCCCATGTCTATATTATAAATATCACACAGCTATTCTATACAAAATTATACCAAACAAAAAGGGAACCATCGCGAGAAACCATAAAGAAACTTCAAACAAAAATAAAGAACATAAACTCAGAATTACAACCCGAAATAAGCAAAACGGAAATAAAGAGAGCATTAAAGAAAATGGACAATGGACAGAACACTACAAGGGACTGCTGCAGGAAACGAGACCCGAATATCTGGCAGCCTCTCCGAGGAGAGACATAGAAGTACACGGAGAGGAAGTAATCATCGAAAAAGAAATGATAAAAAATAGTATTAAAAAGCTTAAATCCGGAAAAGCTAGCGGACCTGGAGGAATATATGCTGAAATGCTCAAATATGGATCAGAGAAACCAATCGAAAATCTCACATATATTATCAATCAATGCATAAACGGACATCCAGTATCTGATGATTGGAAAATTGCATTCATATCCTCAATACATAAAAAAGGAAACAAGCTGGATTGCAACAATTACAGAGGAATTTCAGTAACTAGTACTCTCAGTAGATTGTACGATAGGATTCTTAGAGATCTAATAGAGAAGGATTTTCATGAACAAGAAGAAGAAGAGCAAAGTGGGTTTCGTGCAGGCAGATCTTGTAGTGATAATGTTTTTTTGTCTTAAACAAGTAATTGAGAAAAGGAGCGCCAGAAATATAGAGACTCATGTTACCTTTGTTGACCTACAAAAAGCATATGATACCGTTCCAGTAGAAAAACTATGGACAGTACTAGAGCAAACTAATATCAATCATACATACATAAAAGCGATAAAAGAACTATACAAAGGGTCAAAATCTAAAATTAAAATTGGAAATCGACTTTTAAAAGAATTCCTGGTAACAAAAGGCTTAAGACAGGGATGTTGTATTTCTCCAACTCTTTTTAAAATATATATCGCAGTAGCTCTAAAAAACTGGAAACGGAAAGTGCAACTTAACGACCAATTTACCATATACACACTACAGTTTGCTGACGACCAAGTAATGGTAGCTAATGATAAAGAGGACATGGAGTATATGATGAGAAAGTTAATGGAAGAATACCAAAAGTGGGGATTAACAGTGAACGTGGACAAGACACAGTACTTATGTATTGGAAACGAATCCAGTGAGTTAGAACTAGACAATGGACAACTAATATCTCCATGCAATGAGTATGTATACTTGGGTGTCACATTTGATAAGACAGGAACAGACTGTAAAGAACTGGAAAAAAGAATAGTAAAAGCAAAAAAGGTTATTGGATGTCTTAACAGTATTTTATGGAGCAGAGAGATAAAAAAGAATGTAAAATTTAACATATATGAAACAATGGTGAAAAGCACGCTGTTGTATGGAATAGAGACTTGTCGCGTAACAGAAAAATACAAAACAAAAATGGAAAGTGTCGAAATGGATGCAATAAGAAGATCAATGAGAATATCTAGAACAGATCACATAAGAAATGAGATCATAAAAGAAAGAATGGGAATCGAAGGGAGCATAACGGATGATATCACTAAAAGACAACTGATATGGTACGGCCATGTACAACGGATGAACGACGAAAGATTACCAAAGCAGGTCCTAAAATGGCAACCAATAGGGCGCAGAAAAAGAGGGCGTCCTAAACTAGAATGGCAACAGTCAATCCAAAGATCAATGAGTCAAAAAAATCTGACAGAAGATGATTGTCAGGATCGAAGGAGGTGGAGAATAGGCGTCGGACAACGTAGAAAAACGTTCTAAACCGACTAAATAAAAAAATTAAAGAAAATGAAAAGAAACAAATCACCTGGAAAAGACGGAGTAACGGCAGAAATGCTAAAGTACGGTGGTAAAACTGTAGTTAATACCCTCCGTATTCTCCTCAATAAAATTCTAAAAAAAAATAATCCCAAACAACTGGAAAGAATCAGTAACCATTATTCTACACAAGAAAGGCGATAGGGCAGACCAAAAAACTATCGACCTATAACACTCCCCAATGTAATTTATAAGCTTTTCACGAAAATATTAAAAGATAGACTAACAACAAAAATTGACGGATATCAATCAAAAGAACAAGCAGGCTTCAGAAAGGATTTCAATACAGTTGACCACCTGCTAACCACGAAAATTCCAATAGAGCGAGCCAATGAATACAACATTCCACTCTATATTGCGTTTATAGACTTTGAAAATGCTTTTGATAGAATTGAGCACGGGGCAGTAAAAGCATCTTTAATTAGTAGCCGAATAGATCACAGATACACAGATTTAATAGCCAATATATATAGCGAAGCAACAACATCAATCAAAATCCACGAAGGGACCAAGCCAATCCGCATAAGAAAAGGTGTCAGACAGGATGACACAATATCCCCTAAACTATTTAACCAGGCCCTAAAAGATGTTTTTAAAAACTTAGACTGGGAAGAAATAGGCATCAAAGTAAGCGGACAAAACTTGAACCACCTAAGATATGCTGACGATATTGCCTTAATAACAGATAAGAAAGAGGAACTTATAAAAATGCTGAGAGAACTGGATACAGCAGCTAAAAATATAGGCTTGAGTATGAACTACACTAAAACTAAAATCATAACAAACACAGATGAAGATATCACCAGAATAAACCAAGAAAAAATGGAACAAGTAGATGAATATATATCTGAGACAAATTATTAAACTAAAAAAAGAAAACCAAACAGCTGAAATCAAGAGACGAGTAAGATTGGCCTGGGCAGCATTCGGTAAATTAGGCTACATAATAAAAAATAAAAAATATCCTCAGTACCTTAAACAGAAAGTGTATAACCAATGTATTCTTCCTGTGCTCACATATGGATCCCAGACCTGGACGCTTACAAAATCAAACATGGATAAGGTAACAAAAGCCCAAAGATCCATGGAAAGACAAATGTTACATGTAAAGCTAACAGATAGAAAAAGGAATGAATGGATAAGAAATAAAACAAAAGTAAGGGATGTTAGAGAAGAGGTAGCAAAATTAAAATGGAAATTTGCTGGTCAAAATATCAAACTGAAAGACAATCGATGGAACAAATGCATTGTAGACTGGAGACCTTTGCAAAATAAAAGAAGTAGGGGAAGACCCCAAATGAGATAGCGGACAATTTGAAGAGAAATGCAGGGACTAGATTGATAAAGATATTGGGGGAGGCCTATGTCCAAAGATGGATCAAAGAAAGCTAAATAGATAGATAGATAGATAGACTTAAAATTATTACCAAAAATCGTTAAAATATAGTGCTAATATTATTATTTTATATTTGTTTTAAGGGTCCTTTAGACATGTACAAAAATCTATTTCAATTTCTTTTGTGTAAATTTAATAGCTCATAAAAATATTAATTCTTAAAAGAATTGAGAAATTTATACGAATTCCAAAGATTATTTGGCCACAGTGTATCCTTAACCAATCTATATTATCTTGGAAAAAAGCAACGTTGTTCAATTTGATATTTTAAAATTCATCGTTTTTCCCCACTTTCCAAACTTAAAAAAAGCTATGGCAAAAAGTTATTTGAACTTTTTGTCTGCTTTGGACCTTCCGCACCATCTCTTAAAGATTGGTTCATCATTTAAATTACACCCTGTATTTTAGGTATCATATTTTCATTATATTTTATAAAAGGCCAAGGCCCAAAAGTAGGTATCCATTTCCTGTTTACTGGGTATCCAATCTGAAGGACTGCGTATCCAAATGGATACACAATATAGTCTAAAAAGATGCCTGCAGACTGATAGGAACTATGACAAAACTATTGGAAAAAATAAAAAACCCGAAATTATAATTTACTCCCCTTCCCTATACATGTAAAGTTATGTAAAAGTAACATTACCAACTTCCAGAAACGCTAGAGAGCTGTGATTTGACAGACTGACAGAAACTAAGAGAAATCTATATAATAATTGAGATAAAAGTATAGCCAAGTTCTTCAATATACATTTTAAAATTAAAGGTTTTTACTAGTTTCGAAAAGTTTTTTTAAATGTTTTGCGAAATATATTTAAATCGTAAAGTTTGGCACCCGTGAATAAAGAAAACAAAATTTTTTCGTGGATAATCGGGTGTAGAAAGGTTTTGTTCCTCTTGTGTTTTTCCGTGGGCAGCTCGAATACTGTACACCCACGGGGGTTCAAGATCTAATGGCCACCCATTAAGTGTTGACAGTTAACTGTTTCGTGCTTAAGGAACCCTTCAGAACCGTGCATGGTCAATGTAACACCTTTGTAAAGTTGGAGAGACGGTATATAAATTTCATCTTACGATATTGATAAGAGAAATGAAAAATAATGCCTGCAATACGGTATGCTTTAAGCACAAGTGGCGACATCTACCGAATACAAAACAAACTATGCTCATGGAATAATACAAGAGAAACAAAACCTTTTTATATACGTTTAGGCACGAAAAATTTTTGTTTTTTTTTTAAATATTTAGCCTTGGAATTGGACACTGATTCAAAAATAAAATGTTAATTAGTCAACTAAGTGTAATTCATTTAATAACTACTCATTATTTGCCTTTGCCAACCCCTTAACACTGATGTTATTATCACTGGACTTTAATAATAATGTAATTTAATTAAAGTGCCTTTTTATCGCTAAAGTATGTAGCTCTCGCTCCCCTCATGCTAAAAACTTATTGCTTTAAAAAAATATTAATGTCACTTTTATCCTTTGAATTTGGCGTGTAAAATACTAATATTAGTTTTTGCCAAACATTTTGCCTAATATATAATCCAAAGAATTAACCTAGGAAGAATTAACTAGACACTGACTTAAAAATGACATCTGCTATTTTGCAAGTTTTATTCTGCTCTTTAAAATAAAAGTATACTATACTATAGTTAAATGTGGCATTTGCGAATTTCTTATCCAGGAACCGACAATTTTTAATTTTGGTTACTTTGTTAAGCGCGCTCTATAAAAATGATAAAACTGTTGACTGATTACTATGTAAAAAGGTTCGAGTAAGCGAATGGTGTAACTTCCGTCAAAATCTGAAGTATGGTTTTGAAGATCATAATTTTTTTAAATAAAAATACATGAAATTTATTGAGCTTTTTAAATATTTTGGGATAAATATCAAAAACTATCGGTCCAAGATAATTTATTTTATAATAAAACTAATTGTAGCTCCGGCTCCTCTCATGCTACAGACTTAATGCATCAAAAAAAGTGTTAATTTCAACCAATTTGTGTATAATATTCTATTTCGTTGACGTTTTATAAATATTTTTCGCGGTATTTGATCAAAAAATAAACCTACAAACTAAAAATTTGTCATAACTTAAAAATGACATATGTCATTTTATAGATTTTTGTCTCTTCTTTAACATGAAATTAATCCTATTATTATTGGAATTATATTTCAAAAAATATTTGCAAATTCCTTTAATTTTTTAATTTTATAAGATTTTTATTAATTTTGGACCGTTTTGATAAATGTTAAGTGCCCTACACCAGCGCCCTCTACATCAAGGTTAAAACTATAAATAATGTTTTATGTAGAAAGGTTCGGCGAAGTGAGTAGTGTAATTTTTGTCCAATTCGGACCTACTGTTTTAAAGATATCGCGATTTTTGTAAAAATGCGTGTTATTTCCGTTGTGATTTTTGCGTGTTTTTTAGTATTTATTTTTCAAACTCAAAAACGGTACAACTGTCAAAAAGTGTAAGGGCAAAAAAAATTTCTCGATTCAGTATTTTTGACTGCAAAAACCTTGCATAGTTTTTGAAAAATCCTCAAAACTCAAAAACCAAAAACTAATTTTAAAAACCAACTATGCGGTTACCGAACACTCCCTTAGGTCCGCAAATGCTTAAAATTTGGTTAAAATGCATTAAACAGTTGGAGTAATGACCAGATATATTTTAAAAAACGGCAAATAAACAGTGAAATTCTGACCAATTTTATTGTACAGTGAAAATGCGTCACTGCAGGGATTCAGAAGAGCCCCAAAATGAGGCACTTGACTTTTTCCGATCTGGCTGAAAAACAACAGGCTTCCTGACCACACATAAGAGTATAGTTGTGCAAAATCTCAAGTTTCTAGAATAATCCCCTGGACACTTATGGTGTGCCAACGGAGGTACATCAAAAAAAGTCACTTTTTGACGGTTTTTCCCCTATTTCCCCTATTTGAAATTTTCCGATTTGACCCAAAATTGACATTTTTGGTCTCCCGTAAGTTCTTAATGAGTGCGCCAAATTTCATCCTTCTACGTCGAAGCGTTCCCGAGTAAGCGTCAAAATTCGAGCACGATACACTATATGAAAGTGCTAGGGACGGAATAATAATAGGAACCATGACAAAACTGTAGGAAAAAGAAAAAAACCCGAAAGTATAATTTACTCCCCTCCCCTAAACATGTAAAGTTATGTAAAAGTAACATTGCCAACTTCCAGAAACGCTAGAGAGCTCAGATTTGACAGACTGACAGAAACTAAGAGAAATCTATATAATAATTGGATAAAAGTATAGCCAAGTTCTTCAATATACATTTTAAAATTAAAGGTTTTTACTAGTTTGGAAAAGTTTTCTTAAATGTTTTGCGAAATATATTTAAAACGTAAAGTTTAGTACCCGTGAATAAAGAAAACAAAAATTTTTCGTAGATAATCGGGTGCAGAAAGGTTTTGTTCCTCTTGTGGTTTTCCGTGGGCAGCTCGAAAGCTGTACACCCACGGGGGTCCAAGATCTAATGGCCACCTATTAAGTGTTGACAGTTAACTGTTTCGTAGTTAAAGGACTCTTCAGAACACTGCATGGTCAATGTAACACATTTGTAAAGTTAGACAGACGGTATATAAATCTCATCTTACGATATTGGTAAGAGAAATGAAAAATAATGCCTGCAATACTTTATGCTTTATATACAAGTGGCGACATCTTCCGAATACAAAAGAAACTATGCCCTTGGAAAAATAATTTAATAAGCTCTCCAATATACATTTTAAAATGAAAAGTTTTTACTAGTTTTGAAAAGTTTTCTTAAATATTTTGCGAAATATATTCAAAACGTAAAGGATTTTGATGTTCATATATTTGGGTCACTGTCAAACATTACCAAAAAAATTTTTTGTAAAATTTTCTTGAAAACAAAGGGCTGTAGGATATAATAAGGTAAAAAGTAGTTTTTTTTTAAATACAACAAGTAGATGAATATATATCTGGGACAAATTATTAAACTAAAAAAAGAAAACCAAACAGCTGAAATCAAGAGACGAGTAAGATTAGCCTGGGCAGCATTCGGTAAATTAAGCTACATAATAAAAAATAAAAAATATCCTCAGTACCTTAAAACGAAAGTGTATAACCAATGTATTCTTCCTGTGCTCACATATGGATCCCAGACCTGGACGCTTACAAAATCAGACATGGATAAGGTAACAAAAGCCCAAAGATCAATGGAAAGACAATTTTTTTTTTTTTTTTTTACGGGTATGCGCACTCGCAAGGAGATCCCTATCACGCTCGACAAGCGGCAAGTGCGCGGAAATGTTGGTGTGTGTTGGTTTTGAAACGGTTCAGGTTGTAACCTGCAGGGAAAACTGTCGCAGGGAGTTTATTCCACAGCGATGCTGTTCTCCAGAGACATGAATTCTGATATAATGAGGTTCTTGGTGCCTCTATTTTGACAGTAAATTGAGGGTTACCGTCTGTTTGACGTGTTCGCCTAGTAGGTGCTACTCCCGGGGAGATCATACGTGCCAACTCTTTAGAGCATTTTCCGTGATAATACCTGTAGAAGAGAGAGAGATCGCCCACAGTTCTTCGATGTTCGAGACTATCCAAGCTACGGGTAAGTGCGGGGTCATTGATCAGCTTGATAGCTCGCTTTTGCACGGTGTTCAAAAGCATTAAGGTATGTTTGGGTGCCGCACTCCATATATGTGAGCAGTACTCCATAGTTGGTCGAATCTGGGCTTTGTAGAGTGTCAGCAGTTGGCTTGGTGTATACAGATGTCTTGTACGAAATAGCACCCCAAGCTTTTGGGACGCCCTTTTAGCTATATCTGCCACGTGACTGTGCCAAGACATGTTTGTCTCTGCAGTGACTCCTAAGATGTTCAACTGGCTCTGCAATGTGACAGCACTTCCAGATAGCATGATGTTTGGCTCACCGGTGCTGGTCTTTTTTGAAAACAGGGCTGCTTGGGTTTTCTGCGCGTTGAACTGTACAAGGTTTTTGTTGCCCCAGTCCTCTATTATCTCCAGGTCGTTATTTATCTGCGATATTTGAGTTAGTCTAAGATGATGGAATTCACGTGCGGATAGACACTGAGTGGGTGGTATGACTGAGGAGACTACATTGCCATCATCTGCAAAGCAATAACGTGTTGGCGAAAGGATTGCTCCCTGTGGCACACCAGCATTTATTTGGTAAGAGTTGGAGTTCCGGCCATCCAGTGCAACATAAATGGATCTATCCTTAAGGTAACTTTCAAACCAAGTGCAAAGTCTCGGCGACAATCCCGTTGCTTTGAGCTTGTTGAGCAGATTTTCATGCCAGACTTTATCAAATGCTTTAGATATATCTAAGGCAATTGTTCTTGTTTCACCTCGCAACTCAATCGCTTTTTGCCATAAGTGAGTGACGTATGTAAGTAAATCGCCAGTTGACCTATATTTTCGAAATCCGTATTGCTTGTCGTTGATAATTTAGTATTTTTCCAAGTACTTGGTTAGGTGATTGTTCACAACTCTTTCCATTACTTTTGATATCACCGGAAGTAGAGCAATTGGTCTATAGTTTAACGGATCTGTCTTTTTTCCTTTCTTTGGAATGGGTTGTACTGCGGCAGACTTCCATGATGATGGATATACTCCTTGCCTATAAGATAAATTGAATAATTTTGCGAAAGTTGGGGTGAGTTTGCTAGCACAATTTTTGAGTACTATCGCGGGAATGCCATCTGGACCTATTGCTTTGTTTGTATCCAACTTTTTAAGGGATTTTCGTATTTCTCTGTGACAAAAGGGTACCTCTGGCATACTGTGGGAAACCCTTTCAATGAACGGTGGAGTTTTTCCATTTGGCACTGTTAGGTTTGAGTTGGAGGAAAAGATTTTGGCCAGCATATTAGCTTTTTCCTCTGATGTTGTGGCTAAGTGAGTATTTTTATCTGTAAGTGGTGGTATGGATGACTTGGTGAAGTTTGATCCAACGGCTTTTGCAAGAGACCAAAAGGACCTAGAACTACTTGGACAATGTTACATGTAAAGCTAACAGATAGAAAAAGGAATGAATGGATAAGAAATAAAACAAAAGTAAGGGATGTTAGAGGAGAGATAGCAAAATTAAAATGGAAATTTCACGGTCATAATATCAAACTGAAAGACAATCGATGGAGCAAATGCATTGTAGACTGGAGACCTTGGGAAAATAAAAGAAGTAGGGGAAGACCCCAAATGAGATGGACGGACGATTTGAAGAGACATGCAGGGGATGACCAGGGCGATAGACAGATAAGAGTGGAAGATATTGGGGGAGGCCTATGTCCAAAGATGGATCGAAGAAAGCTAAATAGATAGATAGACTTAAAATTATTACCAAAAATCGTTAAAATATAGTGCTAATATTATTATTTTATATTTGTTTTAAGGGTCCTTTAGACATGTACAAAAATTTATTTCAATCTCTTTTGTGTAAATTTAATAGCTCATAAAAATATTAATTCTTAAAAGAATTGAGAAATTTATACGTATTCCAAAGATTATTTGGCCACACTGTATCCTTAACCTATTTTAAAAAGCAACGTTGTTCAATTTGATATTTTAAAATTCATCGTTTTTCCCTACTTTCCAAACTTAAAAAATGCTATAACTTGGCAAAAAGTTATTTGAACTTTTTGTCTGCTTTGGACCTTTAATTATATTTTATAAAACGCCAAGGCCCAAAAGTAGGTATCCATTTCCTGTTTACTGGGTATCCAATCTGAAGGCCTGCGTATCTAAATGGATACACAATGTAAAACTTACATTACCAACTTCCAGAAACGCTAGAGAACTGAGATTTGACAGACTGACAGAAACTAAGAGAAATCTATATAATAATTGAGATAAAAGTATAGCCAAGTTCTCCAATATACATTTTAAAATTAAAGGTTTTTACTAGTTTCGAAAAGTTTTTTTAAATGTTTTGCGAAATATATTTAAAACGTAAAGTTTGGTACCCGTAAATTAAGAAAACAAAAATTTTTCGTGGATAATCGGGTGTAGAAAGGTTCTGTTCCTCTTGTGGTTTTCCGTTGGCAGCTCGAAAGGTGTACACTCACGGGGGCCAAGATCTAATGGACACCTATTAACTGTTCCGCTAGAGAGACAGTATATAAATCTCATCTTCATACAAAAGAAATTTTGCCCACGAAAAAATACAAGAGAAACAAAACCTTTTTGTATATGATTTAACGACGAAAAATTTTTGTTTCTTTTTAAATAAATTTATCCAAAAATTAGCCTGGAAGCTTGAAATTGGACACTGATTTAAAAATAAACCATGTGCCATTTAACAAATTTTTATCTTATATGAAGTTAAAGTACGTTGTAAATTAGTCAAAACTAAGTTTAATTTATTTAATAACTCATTATTCGCCTTTGTCAGCCCTTTACAACTGCTAACTGTGATTATCACTGCACTTTAATAATAATTTATCGAATAATTTAATTTAATTTTAATATAATATAATAAAAGTGCCTGTTTACCGCTAAAATATGTAGCTCTCACTCCGGTCATGCTAAAAACTTATTGCTTTAAAAAATATTAAGGTCACTTTCATCCGTTATATTTGTCATGTAGAATACTACCTAATATAAGTTTTTGCCAAAGATTGCATGTTAGCTCCCGCTAAATTTCGCGGTTGTTTATATATATTTTTAAAAACACACAACTGTATGAAGGACAAAGCGCATTCCGCGTATTTGGACATGCGCACCAACAACCGGGGAGATCCTTGTCAATCGCCTAGAGAAAATGGCGTGTTAATTTCGTTCTCCAACTATTTCAAATATCTACACCTGAAAGTGCTCGATTTTTGTGTACTGAAGCATAGAACTAGAAACTTCAACCCTTCAGCTACGTGGTGACATCATTAGATCCAATCAGGGGCCCCTTGGAACGTGGAGAAAGTGGATGCAAAGAGGTGAGTGCATTTGTTCTGATTACCGTTGTGTGCCACCAATATTTTACCTATGGACGTTTTGATTATTTCGTAATTTCATATCAATATTTATGTTTGTTCGCGCTATCATCAATTAAAATTTATACAGTCCATTGCATTTAACGTTTTTCTAACCGTGGACTAACATAAAGTGCTCCTTCGACCGAATTATTTTAAATAATAAATCCATACGACGGTATTAATAATTATTTACCTAATCTGTGGCCAAGCCAAACAACGGCCTTGAATTTTCGCATCGCATCGAAAGTCGTCGGTGTGGTGCGTGCAGGACACGTGTCTAGAGCGTGGTCATTCAGTAAACAAAGCGAGTAGGAATCAAAACAAACAAAACAAACGTTCAGTGGTGTACCATATCATTTTGATATTTAAAACAATTTTCATCAATTGCGATAAATTAGTGCATATTTTCGACAATTCGTCATTTTTCTATTTCAGAAGCATTAATTTAGCGTTAATTGTATATTTACCGACAATTTCGTCATTTCAAAGGTAAAATCATGTCTGTCAAAAAAGCCGTACAAAAACGCAAGGGTTTTTTATCTGCGATCACCGAGTGTTATGTGTTGTCAAAGACCGCGGAAAAGGATGAAAGAGCGAGAAACGAGTTTCAAGTGAGGTATTCCGATTTGGATGAAACTTTCGATAAATGCATGCTGGCGCATAATGACGTCATTATGTTGATAGACGACTCGGACGATGAGGAGTTTAAAACGCAGGATGCGATCCTTTCAGAAGCTCGTAAATATTTTTATGCGTGTAAGGGGGTTTACTCTAAAATATTTCCGGTTGAGGCCCCATCCTTTTCGGGATCATATGTTCGACAAAACGAATCTGAAACTCCAAAACTCAAAGAGTTAGGTATTCCCATATTCCGAGGTGATAAAAAATTATGGCCAAGCTTTTTCGATCTTTTTAGTAACATATATATATTTATCGGTTTCACAACGTTCTACGTCTTCCGATACCCAATCTCCACTCGTTTCTGTTTGCCCATAATTCATCATCTAGGCCTCTTATTCTTATTTCACTATCTATTCCTTCTCTCCAGCTTCTCCTTGGTCTTCCTCGTTTTCTTCGGCCAGTTGGTTTCCATTGTAATATTTGTTTAGGTAGTCTTCCATCATCCATTCTTTGTACATGTCCGTACCACACCAGTTGTTTTGTTCTTATATCATCCACTAGAGTACGTTCACCCACTGTCATAATTTCTCTTATTCTTTGATTGGTAACTCTTTCTCTTTTTGATTTTTCTGCTGCTCTTCTCCAATAGTCCATCTCCGTAGCGGAAAGCATTTTTTCTGTTCTATCTTTGATTGGCCATACTTCTGAGCCGTATGTAATAATACTTTTTACAATAGTGTTATATATAAGCTTTTTGTTATGTTTTGATATACTTTGGTCCCAAATTATTCCATTTAATAAAGTTATTGCTTTTCTTCCTTGTACGTTTCTATCTTTTATAGCTTTGTCTAGTGTTCCGTCAGCTGTAATTTTTATACCCAAATATTTATACTCATCACAGGACTGAATTCGCTGCCCAGTATTTAAGGTTAGATCCTGTTTCGTTCCACCAATACACATATACTCTGTCTTATTGATATTAACCTCTAGTCCCCACTTATTGTACTCGTCTATTAGTTTTCGTGTCATATATTCGAGGTCGTCATAATCCTGAGCCACCACTATCTGATCATCGGCGAAACATAAAGTATACAAGGTGGTTTCATTCAACGGAATTCCCATGTTTTGGCATTTTCTCTTCCAGACTTTAAGGACCTGTTCCAAATATATCTTGAAGAGCGTAGGCGAGATACAGCAACCTTGTTTAAGACCTTTATTTACTTGAAAGCCTTTGGTTAGTTTTGCTTTTATTTTAACTTTTGCCTTACTATTGCGGTATAACTCTTTGATGGCCTTAATTAGTTGTACGCTTATGTTTGTCTTTTCCAACGCTTTCCAAAGTAGATTTAGTGGTATACTATCATATGCCTTCTGCAAATCTACGTAAAGCAGATGGAGCTCCTGTCCGTATGCCATTTTCTTTTCAATAACTTGGGTTATACAAAAGAGATGATCTGAAGTCGATCTACCCGCCCTGAAACCAGCTTGTTCTTCTGCCTCCATATCTTTATATTCGCTCTCCACTTTATTTCTTATTATTTTGCCATATATTCTGCTTAGCGTACTAGTTACAGATATACCTCTATAATTGTCACATATATCTTTCCTTCCTTTTTTGTGTATTGTGGATATATATGACGTTTTCCACTCAGTTGGTACTACAGCTCCATTTAAATATCTTTGGAAAAGATTCCGTAATCTACAAAACAATTCTTCAGTGCCATATTTAATAAGTTCAGCTGGGATATTTCCGGGTCCGGACGTTTTACCGCTTTTTAAGGTTTTGCACACGTTTTTGACCTCAGATATTGTGAGGGGTACTGGAGATCCCATCGTTCTAATGATATTGTCTCTTTCGTCTTCCTTGAATTCTGCTCTATCTCCAGTTAAAAGTTTTTTAAAATGCTCATCCCATTCTTTGTCTGGTATTGGTGAAATAATATCTCTGCATGTTTCTTTTTTGATCGATCTTATAGTTTTCCAGCTTTCGGTATTTCTCCTACCTCCTAAGTAAGAATCTATTTTCTGGCACTTTTGCATCCATGATTGATTCTTCTTATCACTGATCATTCTTCTCACCTTTGATTGCGTATTTAGTAACATTATAGATCAAAATCAAAGTCTAAGTAACGTTCGAAAACTTCAATATTTATTTTCATATCTCGAGGATGAGCCTTTAAAATTGATATCAGGGATTAGCTTATCTGATCAAAATTATAAAATTGCTTATGACAAATTAGTCAATAGATATCAAAACAAGCGAGACCTCGCAAATGATGCTTTAAGCTCAATTATGAACTCCACCTTAAAAAACGAGTCAGCTAAAGAATTGCGTAATTTAATTGACACCTTTTCTGAATCCCTAGAAATTTTAAAATCACTTAGCTTTGACGTTGACAGTTGGGACTTTATTATTTTTTTCATTTTATTAGAAAAATTGGATATTCCAACGCGTTCAAATTTCGAAATGAGTCACGCCAATACTAATATCGAAATTCCCACTTTTCAGTCACTTTTTCAACTTCTAGAAAAAAGATGTAAAGTTTTGGAATCACTTCCTCAATCAACAGCATCCAAAAAGGTGCCTATATACCAAAAATCAAATTCTATGCAAAATCAGTCTGGGCAAAAGCCTACCTATCAAAATTCAAATTCTATGAGAAATCAGTTTGGGCAAAAGCCTACCTATAAATCATCAAATTCGCCTTTTATAGGACTGGCTGGCACCTCAACTAATTCGAGTACGGGAATAAAATGTTTCCGGTGTAATCAAGGTCACGTGCTTTCGAAATGTCAAACATTTCTTGATCTCTCACCTATCGATCGCCTATCTTTCGTCAAGCAGAAAAAATTATGTCTAGCGTGTTTTCATCCCCTGCATGGCGTAGATACGTGCAAATCAAAATATTCATGCAGGACTTGCAATAGTAAAAGGCACCACACTTTAACTCATATCTTAGAAACTAATCAAGAGTCTGGAAGCCAAGATACTAGTCCTGTCATTCACACACCACCTGTCAATTATCTTCATGTGTCATTAAATGCCTCAGGACCTGCAGGTACCTTTCTTTTATGCACCGCCATAATAGATGTTATGGACAGTTGCGGAAATTTTCAACCTGTAAGGGCACTGCTTGATTCTGAATCACAGACAGGATTCATCAGTGAAAAGTGTATTCAGCGTCTTAATCTTCCTAGGCGAAGTTACACCACTGAAATATTCGGATTAAATCAGATGTCTTCTTTTACTTCCAAAGGGCTCGTTCAATGTCACATTAAGCCACAAGGACAAGTCACTCCTTTACTTAATTTCGAAGTAATTGTTGTTCCACAACTATGTTCCAATATGCCTACATTCTCTTTGAACGATAATCAGTGGAAACACTTGCAAAACCTTAAACTTGCCGACCCATCTTATTTCAAATCTAGACCTGTGGACCTGGTTATTGGTTGCGAGCTATTCGCACAGATATTCAAGGAGGGCAGGGTTCTTGGACAGGTAGGGCAGCCTTCAGCCTTTGAAACTATCTTTGGCTGGGTCGTCATGGGAAAGGTTGACGAAGTAGGTAGTCTTACGGAACGAACCAGTTGTTTTTTAACGAGTCATTCACCTCCTTTAGAGGTCATTCTCCCTAGGTTTTGGGAAATCGAACATTTGCCTAAAAAACAAATCTTATCAAAGGAAGAAAAACAGGCAGAATCAATTTTTACTGCTAGTGTAGTACGGCAACCGAGCGGTAGATTCATGGTAGATCTTCCGTTTAAAGATAAAATAAACCCTGACCTAGGAAATACTTATCCGCAAGCTTATCGTAGATTTTTACTTCTAGAAAATAGATTAATCAAAAATCCTGATCTGTACACTGCCTATTCAAGTTTCATGCAAGACTATATCGATTCTAATCATATGAGTTTAGTTTTATCTAGTCAACCAAAGGTCGACGTATCGTGTTTTTTAGCACATCATTGCGTACTAAAGCCGGAAAGCTTAAGTACAAAATTAAGGGTAGTCTGGGATTGTTCGGCAGTCACCCCAAAAAATATTAGTCTCAATGACACATTGTTATCTGGACCGAAACTTCAAAAGGATATTGCTTCTTTACTCCTTACGTTTCGTCTTAATCCTATTGCCTACATTGCTGACATCAAACAGATGTTCCGTCAAGTCCTTATCAATCCTTATCACCGTCCTTATCAAAGGATATTGTGGAGGTTTTCTCCACATGACCCACTTTCAGTGTGGAAACTTTCTACTGTCACTTTTGGCATGACATGCTCACCTTTTCTAGCCATGCGTACCTTAAATGAGCTGGCAGAGAGAGAAAAGGAACGTTTTCCTATGGCTAGTACTGTTCTAAAAACGTCAATCTATATCGACGATATCTTGGGAACTAGCCCTTCGCTTTCTGAAGCTCTCTCCCTTCAAACAGAACTCAATAATTTGTTGAAGTCGGGAGGATTTGAACTTAAAAAATGGGCAAGCAACTGTCCTGAGTTATTGGCAACATTGCCAGAGTCCGATCGTCAAATGCTTCTTTATTTCGACAAGGAGGAACCCCACTTTATCAAAGTTTTAGGACTTCAATGGCATCCAAAAACCGACATTTTTTCTTATCAATGCCGAATGAAGGACAAACCCCCAACCAAACGTTCTATTTTATCTATCATCACAAGGGACAATCTTCGATCCCTTAGGTTTTCTTTGTCCCTTGTTGCTACAAGCAAAATTTATTTTGCAACAGTTGTGGATATCGAAAATAGGCTGGGACGAAGAACCAGACTCTTCTATCATCGACTCTTGGAACAAACTTCGTTCTGAATTCCCGCTTCTTTCCAATTTTCAATTACCCCGACAAATCAAACTGTCAAAAACCAATACCTGTCAAATCATCGGCTTCTGTGACGCTTCAATTCGAGGCTACGCAGGCGTCGTATATTTTCGTGTAGAAGAGGAAAACAATATATATGTTTCTCTCATATCTGCAAAATCTAGGGTCGGGCCTATAAAGTCACAAACTTTGGCTAGGCTAGAACTCCTAGGCGCATTTCTTTTAAGCGAATTAATTGACTTTGTTTTATCTAGCTATGAAGGAAAAATAGCTTTTACAAATATCGTTACTTTCTGCGATTCGCAAGTCGTATTGCACTGGCTTTCATCCCCTCCTAATCGCTGGCAAACCTTTGTTGGAAATCGAGTCAGTAGAATCCAAGAAATCATTCCCTCAAACTCGTGGCGCTACATTCCTTCTGCTTTGAATGCAGCCGATATTGCGTCACGAGGGGCCACCCCTTCACAGCTCATGTCACATGACATGTGGTGGAACGCACCGTCGTTTTTGTGGTCTCCCGAAAACGAATGGCCCGATTTTCATAAACGAAAAATGCCGATTGATTTCGGAGATATTAATCTGGAGGAAAAGCCAAAAGTCTGTTGCAATGCGATAATTGGTGTCAACTTCTTAGATCAGCTTCTTATCAAATATTCCTCTATATCAAAAATTCAACGTATCATTTGTTATGTCCTTCGAATAGTTAACCTTTTTCAAAACCATTCCTATCAAAAACCCACTAAGCCGCCGGACCAAAAAGTTATTTTTGAGAATATTGTTTTTCCTACCACCGGTGAGATGCAAAGTGCGTTACACCTTCTTATCAAACGCGTGCAAGGTTCTTGTTTTTCTGAGCTTTTTTCCGCGTTATCTAAGGATAAACCAATACCGAAACCTTTGCGAAAACTTTCACCTTTTCTTGATGAGAATAATATCATTAGAGTCGGTGGCAGATTACAAAAATCTGACCTTTTGTCTTATTCTGCAAAACACCCCGTCTTACTTTCGAGTGACCATCGTTTAACTACTCTTCTTATCGAGTCCGCTCATCGACAATATCTTCATCCTGGGTTTAAAACATTACATAATCTGCTTTTACAGCAATTTTGGATATTATCTGCCAGACGGGCAATTTAAAGAACCATATCCAAGTGCTTGCAATGTTTTAGAATCAACCCTAAACCCTATAGACCGCCCATAATGAATTCACTTCCCGCTCATCGAATCAATCAACTAAAACCTTTTTCGAGTGTAGCTATCGACTTTTGTGGACCTTTCTTTGTGATTCCTCATCGTTACCGTGGTTGTAAAGCTTTCAAATCGTATGTCTGTGTGTTTGTCTGCCACACATTGCGTGCATTTGGAATTAACCATGGAACTGTCCACCGAAGGGTTCGTAGGTGCATTCCATCGATTCATTTCCAGACGCGGAAGCGTGACGCAATGCTGGTCAGATCAAGGCAGTAATTTTATAGGGTTTCGTAACCAATTACTGGATTACGCAAGAAGTGCTGCCACCAGACTTTCTATTCGTTGGCATCTGGGACCTCCTCTCAGTACACATTTCAATGACCTGGCAGAAGCTGGCGTCAAAAGTTTTAAAACTCACTTTGTACGAGTTGTCGGCGACCAGAAGTTGTCTATCATGGAGATGTCCACCCTTACCTGTCGCATAGAAGCCGTACTTAATAGTCGCCCTTTATCTCCTGCCTCTTCAGACCCACACGATCTTCAACCTCTTACCCCTGGGCATTTTTTGACACTTGAACCCCTTAATTCAGAAATTCCGGAGTCAGATTTGTCCGAGGTTCCCCTAAATCGGCTCTCGAGATGGCAACTAATCCAAAAACTACATAATGATTTTTGGAAACGGTATTCTATAGAGTATTTGCATACGCTACAACAGCGACACAAGTGGGCTGATTCGTCCCCAAATATCAAATTAAATGATTTGGTTATCATAACAAGTGATCACATTCAAACGCCTTTGAAATGGCCGGTCGGTCGGGTCATCGAACTGCATCCCGGCGGGGACGGTCAGGTGCGTGTTGCGACGGTACAAACGGTTACCGGTGTTTATGGGCGGCCAGTTGTAAAACTGTGCCTCTTGCCAAATTAAAAGTAATTTTAATTTTCTACCTTTTACCGGGTATTACAATAGGTTTTTTTTTTTTTTTTTAATTTTTTGTTTGTTTGTTTTGCCTTTTTTTGGGATTTCGTTATATCAAAATAAACTTACGATACTTATCTGTTTTCATTCATTTATATTTATCGGTCGATTCTTTTTCTTATATCTATATCTGTCCGGTTGAGATTCTAAAATTGTGTGTTTTGGAGGGCAGTTATGTTAGCTCCCGCTAAATTTCGCGGTTGTTTATATATATTTTTAAAAACACACAACTGTATGAAGGACAAAGCGCATTCCGCGTATTTGGACATGCGCACCAACAACCGGGGAGATCCTTGTCAATCGCCTAGAGAAAATGGCGTGTTAATTTCGTTCTCCAACTATTTCAAATATCTACACCTGAAAGTGCTCGATTTTTGTGTACTGAAGCATAGAACTAGAAACTTCAACCCTTCAGCTACGTTAGATCCAATCAGGGGCCCCTTGGAACGTGGAGAAAGTGGATGCAAAGAGGTGAGTGCATTTGTTCTGATTACCGTTGTGTGCCACCAATATTTTAGCTATGGACGTTTTGATTATTTCGTAATTTCATATCAATATTTATGTTTGTTCGCGCTATCATCAATTAAAATTTATACAGTCCATTGCATTTAACGTTTTTCTAACCGTGGACTAACATTGCATTGCATTTGCATAATATATAGTCCAAAGAATTAACCTAGGAACTTAAAATTAGACACTGTCCTAAAAATGACATCTGGTATTTTGCGAATTTTACTCTGATCTTTAAAATGAAAGTATACTATACTATATAGTTTAATGTGGCATTTGCGAATTTCTTAATATCTACAAGAAAATTTTTATTTCTAGTTACTTTGTTAAGCGCGCTCTATGAAAATGAAAAAACTGTTGACTGATTATTATGTAAAAAGGTCCGAGTAAGCGAATGGTATAACTTACGTCAAAATCTGACTCATGGTTTTGAAGATATTGTAATTTTTTTAAATAAAAATACTTGAAATTTATGGAACTTTTTAAATATTTTGCGTTAAATTTCAAAAACCATAGGTTCCAGATAATTTTTTATAATGCAACAAATTGTAGCTCCCGCTCCTTTCATGCTACAAAAACAGTGCATCAAAAAGAGTTTAAATTTTACCAATTTGTCTATAATATTGTATTTCGTTAACTCTTTACCAATATTTCTCGCGGTATATAATTTAAAAATAAACCTACGGACATAAAATTTGCCATAACTTAAAAATGACATATGTCATTTTATAGATTTTTTTCTGCTCTTTAATATGAAATTAATCCTATTATTATTGAAATTAAATTTCCAAAAAGATTTGCAAATTCCTTTAATTTTATAAGATTTTTATTAATTTTGGACCGTTTTGATAAATGTTAAGTGCCCTACACCAGCGCCCTCTACATTAAGGTTAAAACTATAACAAAAGTTTTATGTAGAAAAGTTTGGCGAAGTGAGTAGTGTAATTTTTGTCCAATTCGGACCTACTGTTTTAAAGATATCGCGATTTTTGTAAAAATGCGTGTTATTTCCGTTGAGATTTTTGCGGGTATCTTAATATTTATTTTTCAAACTCAAAAACAGTACAACTTAGAAAAGTCGAACTTTTTTTAAAAAATATTTTGGTCTTTTCTTAAAAAGATAGCAGTTCGAGAACTGTCAAAAAGTGTAAGGGAAAAAAAATTTCTCGATTCACTATTTTTGACTGCAAAAACCTTGCATAGTTTTTGAAAAATCCTCAAAACTCAAAAACCAAAAACTAATTATAAAAACCAACTAGACGGTTACCAAACACTCGCTTAGGTCCGCAAATGTTTAAAATTTGGTTAAAATGGGTTAAACAGTTTTGGCGTAATGACCAGATATATTTTAAAAAACGGCAAATAAACAGTGAAATTGTGACCAATTTTATTGTATAGTGAAAATGCGTCACTGCAGGGATTCAGAAGAGCCCCAAAATGGGGCACTTGACATTTTCCGATCTGGCTGAAAAACAACAGGCTTCCTGACCACACATAAGAGTATACTTGTGCAAAATCTCAAGTTTCTAGAATAATCCCCTGGACACTTATGGTGTGCCAACGGAGGTACATCAAAAAAAGTCACTTTTTGACGGTTTTTCCCCTATTTCCCCTAATTGAAATTTTCCGATTTGACCCAAAATTGACATTTTTGGTCTCCCTCAAGTTCTTAATTAGTGCGCCAAATTTCATCCTTCTACGTCGAAGCTTCGCAAATTTGTGTTGAAAAAAATTTGCTTCGCAAATTAGTTTATTAACAAATTTGCTTCGCAAATTTGCGTTGAGAAAAATTTGCTTTGCAAATTTGTGTTGAGAAAAATTTGCTTCGCAAATTAGTTCATTAACACATTTGCTTCGCAAATTTTTTACATCCAACACTTTTAAAACTGTTGCAGCATTGATTTTCGCTGCGGCGAGATTTTGTGTTTAATTATTTATAAAAATATGTTTAACAGTATTTCTATTGATATCGTACAATAACATTTGGGGATTGGAAACAAAATCATTGTCTACAAGTTTCCAACCAAGAATTTGGAGAATTATTATTGGTTCATAAATTTGTGTTAATAAAATTTACTTCACAAAGTTACTTTTGTCAATAATTCGCTTTGCAAATTTAATTTACAAGTATTAATTTAAGTTAATATCGAACTCATACACAGTTATTAAAAAGGGAATTTTTCATCCCTAAAATGTGTAACTCTCGCTTTGCTCATGCGACAGACTCAGGGTCTCAAAAAATTACATATTTTCCTTGATACTTGATCAAGTATCATTTCCTCATAAATTCATTAATATTTTATTCTATAAAACCTATAAAATCCGTTTAGTGGTTCTTTAAATAATAATTGTTATTCCAACTGTTGCTTTAACTTCTGTCTGCAATAATTTACTTATAAATTCACTGAACCGATTTCAATGATAAAACAAGGAGTATTGCTCTTTGAACAAAACTATTGAAATTTTTCGACAATTTTAAATCCAAGATGTTGGAAAAAAAGTCAAATATTTCCTCCTTGAAAGGATCACTTCTTTGTATGTTGCGAGGATTTATTTTTTATGATTAGTACCTCGTTGTGAGTGGTGGATTTAATAAATAAATTCAAAAAAGGGTCGAAAAATGTATTGTAACTTAAGAAACAACTATCCTTTATGGAGGGTCAATATTTAGAGTTGGCGGAGAATTTCACCATGATGCTTTTTATTTTATTGTCAGTTTAGTAATAATGAATTTATGAGGAAATTAATGCACATAGAAATGGCAAGGCAATCGCATAATCTGTAAAGCTTTTCCGAAAAAAATCAAAAAATTTTCAAAAAATATAAGAACAGCCTTTTTAAAAATTAAAGTTTTTATGACCGCCATTTTGGATTTTACAATGACGGCAAATTTTAATAGTGATCTTGTAAAAGCAATCAATCTGTTCCACTTTATATTTTATTAAAATCGGTTCGGCAAAAATTTATTTATAAGGAAATTAATACAGACAGGATTTAGAAGACAATCGTTACAACCTGTAAAACAATATAGTTGAAGCAAAAATCAATTTTTAGGGACCGAAATCGGTTTTAACGATTCCTATCTCGTTGTGCTTAACAAAGATAGAGCTTTCTCACAAAAAAAAAATATCCAACATTTCCGACATAATGTTCGATCAATCAATCCCTGCCAACTACTCTTTGCTTTGGTAAAATTGGTGTTGTAGTTGGAGAGTTATAACGAAAAACATTTTGTCGGGTTTTTTTGCCCACCAGGTATATTTGAAAAGCGCTGACTTTTATAAATGGTTTTTTTTCAGACCAAATTGATACTTTCAAATATCTTAAAATTGTTACCATAACATACAAACATTTAACATAATATCAGGATGTAATAATAGCAAACTTTAATAGGTGGTAGAAAAGATCAAAAGAAGGACTTTGTCTTATTATATTTTGCATTATATTTCTTTGTTTTTTAGATAAAGGGTGCCAAACTTAACAGCTACTGTTTTATTTTTTGTTATAACTTCCTTAAAAATTATAACAGAAAATCGACATTTTCTGAAATTATGCATGACAATAAGGGTAATAATTAAATGGTAAAATTATTTGAAAATAAATAGAGATACTCAAAATTAATATCCAAAATAGGGGATTTTGGATATGGCGAAAGGAATGACAGGGGCACAACCTTAATGAACTATCTAGAGGAAAGACACATTTATGCAATGAATTAGTTCTATAGGAAGAAACCGCAACGAAAGTGGACATGGCTCAGCCTGACTACTGAAAAAGCATCGTTAGAGATGTAACAGTCCTAAATAGCTTTACAACAGGCAGTGATCACAGGATGGTCAGAAAGGAAAATTAACAATAAAAATAAACAACTTGACATGAGTAAACTTACAGAAAATAAAGCCATATACAAAGAAATGCTAAATGAACAGCTAACCCAAAACTTAAGATGCGAAAACGAAAATATAGATGAAATAAATGATACGCTAATAAGAACTATGACCCAAGTCGGAAAAGATGTGGCACAAAAGGGTGAAAAGAGAGAAAATTTTATATCAGAAGAGATAAAGAAACTCATCGAAAAAAGACGGAACCTGGAGAAAGGAGGAAAGGGAACATCGGTAGAATACACAGAAATAAATAAAACTATAAGAAAAATGATAAAAGAAATAAAAGTTGAAAGAGTTATAGAAAATAACAGGAATATGAAATGTCTAAGACCGACTCTATATATTATCTATATAAGTGGCGCACCCAGGAATATGTCTTGGGGGGGGGCCGAGGCATCTTGGGGGGGGGGGGCCGAAGCCTCATGATGTCGAATATTAAGCTAGCTGGGTGCGCCCATGTCTATATTATAAATATCACACAGCTATTCTATACAAAATTATACCAAACAAAAAGGGAACCATCGCGAGAAACCATAAAGAAACTCCAAACAAAAATAAAGAACATAGGCTATAGGGCAGACCTAAAGAACTATCGACCTATAACACTCCCCAATGTAATTTATAAGCTTTTCACGAAAATATTAAAAGATAGACTAACAACAAAAATTGACGGATATCAATCAAAAGAACAAGCAGGCTTCAGAAAAGGTCTCAATACAGTTGACCACCTGCTAACCACGAAAATTCTAATAGAGCGAGCCAACGAATACAACATTCCACTCTATATTGCGTTTATAGACTTTGAAAAAGCTTTTGATAGTATTGAGCACTGGGCAGTAAAAGCATCTTTAATTAGTAGCCGAATAGATCACAGATACACAGATTTAATAGCCAATATATATATAGCGAAGCAACAACATCAATCAAAATCCACGCAGGGACCAAGCCAATCCGAATAAGAAAAGGTGTCAGACAGGATGACACAATATCTCCTAAACTATTTAACCAGGCCCTAGAAGATGTTTTTAAAAACTTAGACTGGGAAGAAATAGGCATCAAAGTAAGCGGACAATACTTCAACCACCTAAGATATGCTGACGATATTGCCTTAATAAAAGATAAGAAAAAGGAACTTATAAAAATGCTGGGAGAACTGGATACAGCAGCTAAAAATATAGGCTTGAGTATGAACTACACTAAAACTAAAATCATAACAACCACAGATGAAGATATGACCAGAATAAACCAAGAAAAAATAGAACAAGTAGATGAATATATATCTGAGACAAATTATTAAACTAAAAAAAGAAAACCAAACAGCTGAAATCAAGAGACGAGTAAGATTGGCCTGGGCAGCATTCGGTAAATTAAGCTACATAATAAAAAATAATCTTCCTGTGCTCACATATGGATCCCAGACCTGGACGCTTACAAAATCAAACATGGATAAGGTAACAAAAGCCCAAAGATCCATGGAAAGACAAATGTTACATGTAAAGCTAACAGATAGAAAAAGGAATGAATGGATAAGAAATAAAACAAAAGTAAGGGATGTCAGAGGAGAGGTAGCAAAATTAAAATGGAAATTTGCTGGTCAAAATATCAAACTGAAAGACAATCGATGGAACAAATGCATTGTAGACTGGAGACCTTGGCAAAATAAAAGAAGTAGGGGAAGACCCCAAATGAGATAGCGGACGATTTGAAGAGACATGCAGGGACTAGATGGATGAACAGGGCGACAGACAGAGAAGAGTGGAAGATATTGGGGGAGGCCTATGTCCAAAGATGGATCGAAGAAAGCTAAATAGATAGATAGATAGATAGACTTAAAATTATCACCAAAAATCGTTAAAATATAGTGCTAATATTATTATTTTATATTTGTTTTAAGGGTCCTTTAGACATGTACAAAAATCTATTTCAATTTCTTTTGTGTAAATTTAATAGCTCATAAAAATATTAATTCTTAAAAGAATTGAGAAATTTATACGTATTCCAAAGATTATTTGGCCACACTGTATCCTTAACCTATCTATATTTTCTTGGAAAAAAGCAACGTTGTTCAACTTGATATTTTAAAATTCATCGTTTTTCCCTACTTTCCAAACTTAAAAAATGCTATAACTTGGCAAAAAGTTATTTGAACTTTTTGTCTGCTTTGGACATTCCGCACCATCTCTTAAAGATTGGTTCATCATTTAAATTACACCCTGTATTTTAGGTATCATATTTTAGTTATATTTTATAAAAGGCCAAGGCCCAAAAGTAGGTATCCATTTCCTGTTTACTGGGTATCCAATCTGAAGGACTGCGTATCCAAATGGATACACAATATAGTCTAAAAAGATGCCTTGCAGACTGATAGGAACTATGACAAAACTATAGGAAAAAATAAAAAACCCGAAATTATAATTTACTCCCCTTCCCTATACATGTAAAGTTATGTAAAAGTAACATTACCAACTTCCAGAAACGCTAGAGAGCTGTGATTTGACAGATTGACAGAAACTAAGAGAAAACTATATAATAATTGAGATAAAAGTATAGCCAAGTTCTCCAATATGCATTTTAAAATTAAAGGTTTTTACTAGTTTCGAAAAGTTTTTTTAAAAGTTTTGCGAAATATATTTAGAATGTAAAGTTTGGTACCCGTGAATAAAGAAAACAAAATTTCTTCGTGGATAATCGGGTGCAGAAAGGTTTTGTTCCTCTTGTGTTTTTCCGTGGGCAGCTCGAATGCTGTACACCCACGGGGGTTCAAGATCTAATGGCCACCCATTAAGTGTTGACAGTTAACTGTTTCGTGCTTAAGGAACCCTTCAGAACCGTGCATGGTCAATGTAACACCTTTGTAAAGTTTGAGAGACGGTATATAAATTTCATCTTACGATATTGATAAGAGAAATGAAAAATAATGCCTGCAATACGGTATGCTTTAAGCACAAGTGGCGACATCTACCGAATACAAAACCATTTTATATACGTTTAGCCACGAAAAATTTTTGTTTTTTTTAAACATTTAGCCTTGGAATTGGACACTGATTCAAAAATAAAATGTTAATTAGTCAACTAAGTGTAATTCATTTAATAACTTCTCATTATTTGCCTTTGCCAACCCCTTACAACTGATGTTATTATCACTGGACTTTAATAATAATGTAATTTAATTAAAGTGCCTTTTTATCGCTAAAGTATGTAGCTCTCGCTCACCTCATGCGAAAAACTTATTGCTTTAAAAAAATATTAATGTCACTTTTATCCTTTGAATTTGGCGTGTAATACTAATATTAGTTTTTGCCAAACATTCTGCCTAATATATAATCCAAAAAATTAACCTAGGAACAATTAAATAGACACTGACTTAAAAATGACATCTGCAATTTTGCAAATTTTATTCTGCTCTTTAAAATGAAAGTATACTATACTATAGTTAAATGTGGCATTTGCGAATTTCTTATCTATGAACCGACAATTTTTAATTTTGGTTACTTTGTTAAGCGCGCTCTATAAAAATGATAAAACTGTTGACTGATTACTATGTAAAAAGGTTCGAGTAAGCGAATGGTGTAACTTCCGTCAAAATCTGACATGTGGTTTTGAAGATATCGTAATTTTTTAAATAAAAATACATGAAATTTATTGAGCTTTTTAAATATTTTGGGACAAATATCAAAAACTATCGGTCCAAGATAATTTATTTTATAATGAAACGAATTGTAGCTCCGGCTCCTCTCATGCTACAGACTCAATGCATCAAAAAAAGTTTTAATTTCAACCAATTTGTGTATAAGATTCTATTCCGTTGACGTTTTACAAATATTTTTCGCGGTATTTGATCAAAAAATAAACCTAGAAACTAAACTTTTGTCATAACTTAAAAATGACATATGTCATTTTATAGCTTTTTGTCTCTTCTTTAACATGAAATTAATCCTATTATTATTGGAATTATATTTCAAAAAATATTTGCAAATTCCTTTAATTTTATAAGATTTTTATTAATTTTGGACCGTTTTGATAAATGTTAAGTGCCCTACACCAGCGCCCTCTACATTAAGGTTAAAACTATAAATAAAGTTTTATGTAGAAAGGTTCGGCGAAGTGAGTAGTGTAATTTTTGTCCAATTCGGACCTACTGTTTTAAAGATATCGCGATTTTTGTAAAAATGCGTGTTAATCCGTGTTATTTCCGTTGTGATTTTTGCGTGTTTTTTAGTATTTATTTTTCAAACTCAAAAACGGTACAACTTAGAAAAGTTGAACTTTTTTTAAAAAATATTTTGGTATTTTCTTAAAAAGATAGCAGTTCGAGAACTGTCAAAAAGTGTAAGGGCAAAAAAATTTCTCGATTCAGTATTCTTGGCTGCAAAAACCTTGCATAGTTTTTGAAAAATCCTCAAAACTCAAAAACCAAAAACTAATTTTAAAAACCAACTATACGGTTACCGAAAACTCCCTTGGGTCCGCAAATGTTTAAAATTTGGTTAAAATGCATTAAACAGTTTTGGAGTAATGACCAGATATATTTTAAAACACGGCAAATAAACAGTGAAATTGTGACCAATTTTATTGTACAGTGAAAATGCGTCACTGCAGGGATTCAGAAGAGCCCCAAAATGGGGCACTTGGCTTTTTCCGATCTCACTGAAAAACAATAGGCTTCCTGAACACACATAAGAGTATACTTGTGCAAAATCTCAAGTTTCTAGAATAATACCCTGGACACTTATGGTGTGCCAACGGAGGTACATCAAAAAAAGTAATTTTTTGACGGTTTTTCCCCTATTTCCCCTACTTGAAATTTTCCGATTTGACCCAAAATTGACATTTTTGGTTTCCCGTAAGTTCTTAATCAGTGCGCCAAATTTCATCCTTCTACGTCGAAGCGTTCCCGAGTAAGCGTCAAAATTCGAGCGCGATACACTAGGGGTGCTAGGGACGGAATAATAAAAAAAAAAATAAAATTATGTTACGGCCGAGGCGGCTCAAGTAATTGATTTTCGCCACAAGCGAAAATCAATAAAAATACTCTGCCAATCTATGGGCACCTAAGCTCACACTAGGTACTATAGTTATAGTGTGAGCTAATATAATCAAAAACTGAAATATATTTTATTCAACTCCAGACTCAATTACCTTTCGTTTGATACCACACAAGCCATGTTTTGACTTAAACTCAAATTTTTTTAATCTACCCCCCACCCTTTTGAAAAAAACTAAAATGTATTTTGTTTAACTCCAGACTCAATTACCTTTCGTTTGGTATCACACACGCCATATTTTCACTTAAACTCTAATTTTTGACATCTACCCCCACCCTTTTTTTAAAAATAAACTAAAATTCATTTTTTTTTAACTCCAGACTTAATTACCTTTCGTTTGATATCACACACGCCATATTTTCACATAAACTCTAATTTTTGGAATCTACCCCCACCCTTTTATTTGGCTTGCGTTCGGTGGATTTTGTTCATTTTTAAATGGGACCATCACGGCCCAAGACCCAACTTAGGTACAAAATTTCATTAAAATCGGACAAGCGGTTTTTGAGTTATGCGGGTTGGTCGTTACAGACAGACATACACACAGACAGACATACAGACAGACAGACAGACAGACAGACAGCAAAACAAAAAAGTTTCAAAATCATCTGAAACGCAAAGATATATAAAAATTTTTGAAATCGGAGCAACTATTTTTTTCTCGAAAAAATTAGGATCACCATAGCTCACACTACTTATAGTAGTAGTGTGAGCTAATAATAAAAATAATGTTACGGTCGAGGCGGCTCAAGTAATTGATTTTCGCCACAAGCGAAAATCAATAAAAATCAATAAAAATATGTATCTACACTTTGCACATAGAATGGTGGTCAAGTAAGACAAAAAATTGTCAAATTTGATAAAAATAAATAAAAATAGGTTTTTGAGTTATGGCAGCTGAAAAAGTAAAAAAAATTAAGTTTATGGTTATAGTACAAAAACACATTTATAAAAATGACTCTGACATTTTGGATCTCACAAAAAAAATAAAAATGCAGACATGTGGATTTTCAGTCAGGGACACTCAAAATTATCAATTAAATTTTTCATGTACGGGATTTTTATGAGCACGAGTGTACCTGTAGAAATTATTTTTTGCAAATATATTATAAACTACAGCTCTTAGTAAACATATATTTGAGGAATGATCATGATTTAACGACTATATCTTTCTGTACCTATGTTTATAATTTCCAACCCTTTAAAAACTACCCTTATAATTTATTTATTTTGTGTTAACTCCTGTACCTTATTTAAGTTTAGTCTAAAAATTTAATGAAAATTGCTTTAATAGCAGTTTGGTTTGAATTTCAAATATATAAAAAGTGTGCAAATATTTAACCGCTGTTTCTACCCAGAAGTTGAATTTTGTTTATTTACGCCTTTTTTCCTGTGCTTAATTATATTAACATATTTTTTTCAAAATTTCGTTGGCCGCCCGGCTGCCCCCTCCCCCAATATTAAGCTCTCAATAGTACTGCGGGGATAAAAACTATTCAGCTGTCATATTGATTTTTAAATAGATTTTAGATGATGACTTAAAATAAATAGAAACTGGCAATATTAAAGGAAAGCTGTCTTTACCAATTTTAACAGGCTGTTCATTTTATTTTAATGCAATGCTAATGAGAAACTTTTCTTTTCTAACACAGGGGGCTGCAAGTATGGAATAGCTTTTCTGTTTTGGCTTAACAAAAGAAGTGAAGAACCATCCTGCACCGCTACGACATGGTATTGGAAAAAATAGTTTTTATCTGATGCTGGAAATGTCAAATACCACAAAATGTTTGACGAGAACCACAAGGCTGCCTGGTTCAAGCCACATCTGGAATTTAGCGAATACGGCGTTTCATGAAGAAAGCAACGAACCCTTTCCCTCCACCTTAAATGGGTTTTTTGAATGTTTTTGTTAAAAACTTGAAACGGGACCATAGCGTCTTTCATTGATTAGCTTTTTGATGAAGATTTTATGACACCTGTTTTGATCTATTATTTATTAATAATCCCATCTCACCTGACCTGTTAACAGACCCAAAAATACCTTAAGTAAAAAGAAGCTTAAGGTGTCACAATATTTTATTAATTCTTAAGCTAGAGTAATGAAATTTGGCACATACATTGTGTCCACGGATTGAGTGCAGGTAAGGTATAAATGACAAAAAGAATCGATTTAGATTGTGATTTTCTGGTAATCGCTCGTGCTTGGTCTTAAACTAACATGTTAAGAAAATAAGCCAACTCAATTAATATACAGGGTGGTTTATCAGGTTGATTTTATAAAATTTTTAAGATTAAAGTACCCTTGTTTTAAAAGATATCAAAGAGGTTATTAAGCAAAGTTGTTTAGAATTAAAAATTTCGGCTAATTCTCAACTTTCACAACAATCAGCTAAAAATCGTCTAAAAATTTTTTTATAACCGACTTAAAAAATCAAAAAAAACTGATTTTTCTGAAAATTGAGAATCTGACGTAACTTTTGATTCTAAACAACTCTTGATAATAACCTTTTCCGATATTTTTAAACAAATAATCTTAACAGTTTTTATCAAATCAGCCAACAAGCCACCTTGTATATTAATTGATTTGGTTCATTTTTTTAACATTTGTGTTAGAAACCAAGCAAGAGCGATTCCCAGAAAATAAAAATCTAATTCTAAGTTTTTATGTCATTTATACCTTACATGTACTCAATCTGTGGACACCTGCACATCTATAGGTTTGACTGAATTGGTAGTTTATACCATTACTTACAGGTCAGTCATAGAAAAAAATCGAACGGGCAACAAATTTTGTCATAAAAAATGTTTGACTTATTCTCTTCCCTATGTCAGCAAAATTACACAAACTGCGGTGGGCTATTTTTTAAATTTAAATACTTAATACTTTGCCCCTGGTCCCTTAGGGCTGTAAGGAGCGACATCTTATTTTAACCCCACTTCATAATCTGAAAATCATTCTGGATCTCATAAACTCAGCACCTGAGTGGGTCATATATCACTAAATGCAAAATTTTTGATCCTCAGGGGTAGCCTCTAGATAGGGGCTATAAATGTAAAAATCGACCAGTTTGATCAAATCTAAATTATTTTTGTGGCAATTTATATTGACACTAATCACATGTGCAAAGTGCAAAGCGATCTTTAAAAATTAATTTTTTTTGTGATATGTGATTGAGTTTAAAATTAAGAAGCGGTCCACCGCCCCACCATTTGGTGTAATTTCGCTGACTCCTGCAGATTGGAAGCGGCTTTTGTGCTATTTCAGTTTTGGTGTCCCGATTTTTGATCCAGGACTAATAACTTTTTTGCTTTAAAATGTTTAGTCAAATATTTTCTTAACCAAAAAGGTAAGAAAATACACTGAGAAAAAAGACATGGATTTCGCAACCTAAGAAACCCCCGGGTACGAATTTTAAAAGTATTACATTTAAAACTTCATAATATTTACAAAAATAGATTTTATCTTTTAAATTTACCACCCTGTATCTTGGAAACGGAGCAATTTCGGACTAAAGTATGTTTACTTTAATCGACTTATGTTGGTCTAAGAAATCTGTGGTAGAAGTGTGCAAAGTCCTTAGCGGGACACCCTGTATAATTTTTTTAGAGCTAAAGAATCAGTGCGATATGCGCGTTAGGTATCACTACTCTATCTTAAACTGTTAATAATTAAAAAATTAGGATCACCATAGCTCACACTACTATAGTATAGTATATGTGTGAGCTAAAAATATTTAGACACCGTAACAGTTCTCTTACTGAAGCATTTTTGGGTCTGTTAAGTTTAGGCAGTGTTGGGGGGATCATTGGTAATCTGGTAATCGATCAAAATAGGTGTTATAAAATCTTCATCACAAAGACCTTTAAAGCCAATTTTTGACACTATGGCCCTGTGGTATTTTTCATTCATCTTATAGACATACGAAAAATGTTAAAATTTTTATATGCCCAGAAATCACAATCAATTAAACCATCCCTCAACAATGATGGAGGAGGTGATGCCTCCTTGTAAAATATTTGGAGGTATATATCCATACAGATTATATATCCATACCAAGCGTGTTATTTCTTTTACTAAATGTAGTATCTGTAGTTTTAAATAAAGATTCCTGGTGATATACAAATTCAACAATTTTGGGTGCGTCTATGCAAGGTATTGTTCAATTTTTGTATTTTATGTACAGGTTGATTGGTTATATTTGCGTGGCAAATTTTGTTCTTTTGGACTATGTCAGGAGTGACAAAGACAGCCTTCTTAAGTTAAAGGCAACACCCTGTATATTATTGGTCACCAGAAAAGATATATTTGTCCTCATCTTAAAAATATATAATTTCTTGACATTTGTGTAGACCGTTTTTGTGTTACATTATTTTTAATTTACTATTAAAGTGCTCTAATCATAATCGACTTGAAACAGGATTCCGTATACTTCAATGTAAATTTGTAGCGACACTTTTGACACAGTCCAAAAGATAATATGGAGATAATTTTGCAACTTTGTATTTAAAGTTTTTTCCATCAACTTCATTAACCCTTGATAAAAGTCAAGCATATATAACCAATAACCCTGTATAGGGACCTTGTTTAGCTAATTTTAAGCTATAGCTGTCAAATATAACATTTATAACCTTCTAGTTGGGTATGTGACAACATATTTTTTAAATGGAACACCCTCTATATTTTCTATTATTTTAATTAATTAATTAATTAAAATTATTATAAACTTTTTTTCCAGCAGTATTTAAAATCCGATAACTTTATAATAATTGGGATTTGTTTTGACATATTTATAATAATAGAATACATCAAACCTAACACCATTTATTCTTTTGTCAGTCAAGAGAAGTATTGTAATTTATGTTAAAATATATTAATAACTTTAACAATTTAAAAACCGAATTACTTGTAAGATTTGTCGAGAATGTCATTAAATCAAGCTTTAACCGTCAAAGTAAAATTCAATCTTTAAGGCGACAAATTCGATTCAGCTAATTTTTTACGCAAATGACAACAAGGCAAAATATTTAAATATCAGTCAATAGGTGGCACTACATATTAGAGTCCTAGGGACACCTATTTGGTTTCTAAATTGTGGGCCTTACTAAAATTTTAGGGATGACAAAAAACAAGACATTTTGAGTTTGACACTGACGTTAATTTTTGCCCAAAAACACAAGTGGGCGGCTAGTTTTCCAATAGCAACAGAAAAAATAAAAGAATAAAGTAAATAACAATGCCTATTTTTTTGTCAAAAACCAGGGGATGACATTTCATCTTATAAATAAAAATAGAAAAAAAGTGTTTATTTACTGTGATAGAAAATACTGATAATACCGAAGAAGACTTAGGTACAATAGGATGGAACACATAATGTTCCTATGAGCCTGCCTCCAAATACATCTAGCAAATATATTTAAAGACCTTCCGATATCATTGATCCAGAAAATGAAAACGAAAATCTCCTAATCCACAGATGCTGCACAGGATAAGAAGTAAAGTTTTCGGCAATCATTGTAAATTAAATATAATAAATGAGTTGTTTTTATTGTAGTACTTTACTTTTGTTTCCACAACCTCGTAGAAAAAATATTGTACCTACATACTTAACGAATGTGTTTAGTGCGTCTTCCGCACTGGTTAGGTAAATTACTATTTCCTGCGACCACATATAAAAATGTTGGATTTTACACGATTTGCATCCTCAGAAAACATAAAATATATCCGTGTGCAGAAATTTTTTCGCATATGTGTGACAAGTACTTTCAGTACTTCGGCACATTTATGGAAAGTGTTTAACTGTCACAATACTTTTTCGCACATGTGTTACAAACTACTTTCCCATACATGTGCGGAAAAGCAGTTTCATTTGATTTGCGCAAAATTAAACATCAATTTTTACAAAAATTAGTATAGTTCAACAGTGTCCCAACTAACAATTATAGTAGCGGCTACATGCTCCAAAGGCTTTCCTACTTTCTTATGGTAGAAATGTGGTGATCTCAACCAAAATTCGTTACTTTTTAGTTCTGACTACTGTTTAGTATCACGAAAAAGTAGAAGTTTCGTAAAAATGACCATTTAAACTACCTGATAGGATTGTTTCTTGATAGTCTAATCTGATAGTCTGCTCTACCACAATAGCACGTTGCCAAAGTTTTACTTTCTTTTTAGTCGTTAATTCGTAGTCACCCCGACATTTATATGTTACTTAATTACCACTACAAAGTTGGGCTTAATTGAAGTCGCAAACGGGTGTATCCGATAACTACCTTATAACTTTATATTTTACTACATAGGTTTGGGTCATCATAGTAATATCTGATGTAATAATGTAGAGAAAATTACTTTTGAGGACAACCTAAAAGTCACAAAAACTTTGTTTTTGTTTTTATGTCAATCCTTCAAAGTAGAGACTACTTCCTATTTCTACTTTAAAAACGTAAACATCTTAAAGTCGCCTGTTGGTCGCGACTAATGTTAACCTTACTTTTTTTGGCTCCTTAAATTATTGCGAATTTGTTATAATTTATAATCAATTAAAGCAAGTATCGTTTATAATAAATTCTTAGCAAAGTACGACTTGTAAGCAGAATTTTAAGTTATGACTTAAGTGCAACTAATACAAGTGGTATAAATAGATCGAAAATGCTCCCTGATTCTCATTGCTACGTTTTCATGCGAATTGAGTTCGATTTAATCTTATTGGAATAAAGCCATAATAACACTATTATTAGAACCGAACCAATACATGTACTAGAGACCCAGAGAGAGAGATGTCCCAAAAATTTGGTTCTGTTGTCGCGAAAAACAAATATCTAAATTTGGCAACCCTAGTTAAGTTAGATGCTAGATCAATTTTTAGTTTTTATTGGTAGGCTTTAAGGTAGGGTTGCCAGATCTGTTTTAGGTCAAAACGGGTCTAAAGTTAAAAAAGAAGCAAACATATGGGACAAAGCAGAAAAAAAAAAACATAAAAATACATATGGAAAGTTTAGGAACGTTTGTGAGCCACTCATTAATAATGATGTCCGTAATATGCACTTGTACGCAAGCATATGTTAAAAAATAGTTTTATCATTTTTGTGTTGCAGTTGACTTCTTAAAATAAAACAATTGATGTGAGATAAATTGATAAAAGTTTAAAATTTTGTGCCAAGTTCGAAAAATGGGACAAAGGACGTCCCGTTAATACCTTGTCCTCCTTGCTTTTTTATTGTAACATTGACAAAAATATAACGTTTTAACCTAAGCACATTGTACAACAGCATTCCCCAAATTATGCTGAATTGATGTACGGTACTTAAATATTCAATTAAAATTTGTTTACTGCTTTAATGTAATATTTAATACCAACAATCAATACAGTGCTGACAAATTGTTTGATGTTGCGATGCGATAGAAAGACCTAGTACCACACCTTCTGACACTATCAATAAAAAACATTTTAATATTTTATGTATCTGTTCCCCAAATGATGACTTTCTAGTCGGACAACTTTCTTAATGAGTAAAATTAACGTTTACCTAAAATTTATTGTAAACCATGTAGGAACTCATAAACCTTACTGATTCTAATTAGAGTTTGAAATAAAGATTGGAAAATTTAATTGATTTTAATATGTTTTGTGCCCATTTGAACTATCCTTATTGAGTTATGGACGCGTTCCCCAAGTAATTTTTTGAGTATAAAGAACACAAAATTAAATTAGGGACGTTTTTATCAAAAATGTTTCTGAAATGTGGAGATGAGTTTGAAGTATAACAATCTGACAATAATTTGAAAACTGTAATTTACTACAGCTTTAACTAAAAAAATCTTCTCCAATTGAAATTCTCCACCTCCATGATTTTTACATATGTTTTGGTATATTATAAAAACTTTTTAAAATTTACTTTTATTTATTTATTTATTGGATACTTTACAAACATCACTAATTATATTGAGAAAAATTTAATGAAAAAAAGTAAATATTTATAACTTAACCTACTGCCTACCTACAAAAGAAAAAAAGATGAAATATTACATAATGCGTAATGAATCGTTATTGCCAAATTAATTTAATCATAAATAATAAATAATAAAACAAACTGAGTTGAAACCTGGTTGAAACGCCATGGAAACGCAGCAACCGACGGCAAGACGACAGTACGGATTTATGTGTGTGTGTAAGAGAGAGCGCGAGACACAGAGTAAATTTACTGAGAAGAAAAGAGACAGTGCCATAGCAAAAGGGAATTTCTATTTTACTGACCATCATTTTAACGACCAACGTATTTTCGATAAAAAAACCGCCTAGTTTGTGGTAAAAACAAATATTAACTTTTAAGTTAACAGGTGTTAGTGAAGTACCACTTCTAAACAGCTCTACTGACCCATCACTTAACTACAACTCAGTTTTATCCCAAAAACCACCTTTACTTAGCTTCTACCACCCTCGCTTAGGCTTAGCTTCTACCATCAAAAAATCAACTACTACCACCTACCGTAGTAGAACCTAAGGGAAGGTGGAAGTACTTGATTTTTTTGTGGTGAAAGCTAGGACAAGTTGGTGGAAGTACTTGATTTTTTTGTGGTAAAAGCTAGGACAAGTTGGTGTAGCAAAGGTGGTAGTAGTTGGTTTTTTAGGGGAAGAATCTAAGCGAAGGTGGTAGTAGTTGGTTTTTTTGTAATGGAAGCTAAGCGAAGGTGGTAGTAGTTGGTGTAGAGTCTAATAATTAAAGGTATTTTTGCTATAAACCTGAGCTGTAACTAAATAATAGATAAATAGGTAACTGTATGGCAATGGTAGGAGCTTTTATTTATTAGTTATGATTTGTTTCGACCCTATACAATTTAGTCTGACGTGAAATAGTATAAAAAATCGTTGTTGGTCAGTAATATTCAAGTCAGTAATATCCATGTCAGTAAAATTCGGGTCAGTATAATAGTCAGACCTCAAAAAATGTTTTGATTTATAAACAAATAAAAAATGGGTTTGGTCTTCTGTTTTTTACTAATCTTATTCAACTTAATCTGTGCTTCTGTTAAAATGGCTTTTTGATGAATGATGCTACAAAACAACGAAGCCTTCAAGTTTATTACAGTGCAAATAATCTGCAATCAAGTACAATCTACATAGAGAAATGATGAAGGCATGTAAACCAAAGGAAAATAGGTAAGTGAGAGAGCTATGAACCATGGGGAATACGCCCTTTTTATTGGCTTTCATTATTCAGAATAATGATATCTGTAGGCAAATATTTTAAATACTATATCTTGAAACATATCGCAGAAGCCCCATGTATAAAAATTTCCTTTTTTTGTTACAGGATCCACATTTTCAAAGACGAGGAAACCTCTACAAATGTGAATACATAAGATTTTGGGAAGATATGTATACAGGATAATCCGAGAACTTATACAGAAACCTCTGGCCTAGTTTGAACTAAAGAACAAAAAAGTGTTTGAATTTAATGACAAAATGTTATTATTAGTACTAACTACCTACTCTGAAATTAAAATAAAGATCATAAGTTTTTTCCTTACACATTGAGCTGTGTCAGGCATCCATTATAAATGTAACCCCCCACGATCCCCATGAGATCCACTATCCCCACAAGATAGTGAGGGGGTTACATTTATAATGAATACCCCTGTACATGTGGCAATGTGTTAATCCTAAATCATTTTTTGTTGTAATCACTAGAGACCCACATGTGGTCGTGGTGCATCGAGGTCCACTAGGGCCTGCCAGCACTTTAGAATACAATACCCCTGTACATCCAAAAAATTGATGTCTTTTGTTTTATTTAATGGTCATGTCAGTGGAGGTCCCAGAGGGGGGGGGTGGTATTACATTTGGTATTACACACCTGAGCAAAAAATAAGGTTTTATAACCAGATAGATAGGTTCAAAAACAACCCCCCTCCATGTTTAAAATTCAGTTTCCATCTATGTGTGCCCACATTGCTTAAAAAATTTCATTTGGTGACCTTGCATTTAAACAAGTCAATCCATGTCCCGTTGTGTGATACATTTTTTGAATCAGGGTGGGCACACATACATGGAAACTGGGTATCACTGCCCCCTCTAGATAATTTTTTAAATAAAAAACTACATAAACAACTTTTATTTATTTCATTTAAAATAATAACTTATTACAATAATTGATTAAAACATTAAAAGCCATACTAAATATATTGAGAATGACAAAGGCTGACCTGAAATCAACCAGGAAAGAAGTCAACTTAAAATTTGTCTGGATCATCTCAGCAAATCCTTGGTTCAGTAGGGCAATGAATGATTGTTTTCTTTGTTGATATCATAAAGGCATTGCATATTACACATGTTGTCGGGTGATCTATTTATAAGAATACATGGTGGTTAAGCATTCGTTGCAGTCCCTATCATATACCCCAATGGTGATAAGGAGACCTCATTGGCCTTTAGCAGCTAGTCATAACTCATAGAGTTAGTTCAATTGCAATACTTCTTTAGCATTTCTGGTTACTACAAGCAGTGATCTAAAATTTAAAAAAAAAACAGTGTGATAAATAACTCAGATTTTATAGTTAAAATTATTTGTTTTGATTCCAATTAATAACTTTTCAACTAGGGTAGACGAGGCCATAAGTCCTTGAATACATCCTTGATCAGAACATAAACTAGGCCTTATTGTAAAAGCGTAAAAATTAGCTATGTGTTTTCTTATATTTTTGTTAATAAATACTAATCTATCACTATCATTTTTAAAGTTTTTTTACCTGAGTTTGTTGATAATATTGTAAAACAAAATAATTTGTTTAAAACTTTTGTTGTTGATCCTCCTTAAATGTCAATGACAAGTGACGTCTGTTGCTGACGGTCTGATCGGCCATATAACTTGAACGTCGTGATTTGCTTACCCGCGCGGTGGCTGACCCTTTCTAGGAATTTTTTAGTTGCCGAGAAAAGTCGGTAACACGTTCCCGTAACGGATGAGGTAGAAATTTCAATGTGCTATTTAGAACTATAAGGGAATGGAGACACTAAAGTAGTAAGTGGTACGTAGCCGTAACTTAGGCTCACTTTCAAGTAGCTCTCCCCTCTATGAAGGAATAATTTTTGTACGCCATGTTTTTTTTTGAAGGACAGAAAAATTGTTTTTCTTATTTTAGTTTTGAAGCCCATTTTACAGAGATATAGTTTTTCGTACACAAATTAATAAAAGCTTTACCAAATATCCATATTAAAAACCATTTGGTCGGATTATCTGCCAATTATAAAAACATAACCTCAAAAACCACAACGAAAATATTCCATCAGCTACCAGAAAACGGCTAAATTTTGCAGGCGCGCCTATTTTTTGCAATAAACATAATGCATGTTGCACATAAAAATTTGCGTGGCAGTTGAATTTTTACCTCTGCCCGTTAAATCTCGTAATTTTGGATAACATAGTACATATTACAGACATAACCAAACTAAAAACTTAGCGTGTTTGTTTACTGTTGTGTTCCATATTGTATTATAATAATTCTACCAAAAAGAAACGATTATATTATTTGCAACTACATCGCTACTTTTATGCTATTACGGAAAAAAAACAGCCTCTACGACGTAGTAGATACCTGGCTGCGACGTAGTAGTGTAGTTGTTACTACAGTGACTTTAAACACTTGGCCTAGTAGTCATAACCAGAAATTGGTTCCCCACTTAGGGAATTAACACGTCGCTGTATGGTATACTGAGACGTAGCGGGAATTCGTTGCGGTTACCTTTAAGAAATTCTTTCTAGTTGGGGTTTCGTCGTGACAACTTTAAATGTTTGTTGGGGTCCGTGTGAAAAATAGCTCCATAACTCGACAGAAAGTAACTTTCTCACGCTCGTGTGAAATTTGTCAGTTATCTTATAAATTGGTTCGTAATCCCGTGATTTTGTTTGTTACGCTATGGCCAGCCCTTAAAAAACGTTTTGTAAATAGAAAAAATTGTATGTCTTTAAATACCTTCTTATAATCATTTAACTTATATTAAACAACATTTTGTTTATTCAAAATATCTGAAAATAATGTGAAAATCCGGGTCACGTGATCTTAGTTAAATTTTCTCAATCGAATTGACTTGCCTCCGGTATATGGGGGTGGCGCTTCAGTCAGAAGGTTGATGGCTCTTGTCTGATTTGGTGTCCTGCAGCAAATATAAAATTGAGCACGCCTTTGTAAATCCTAATAGATCTCTTCTATAAAAAACTAGTTGAAACATTATTTCTGTTCATGTGCAAGATTTTTTTTAAATCTTCAAACGTATCTTGTTAGATTTTTGATTTTCTTTTGTACATTTTCAAAAAATACAAGAATCGAAACAATTTCACTACAGTTTTCTATAACACAACTATGCTACTGAAATGCCAAACATTGTTTTAAAATATTTGTTGTGTTTTAGCCATAACTTTTTTTTTATTTTTTGAATAAAATGATTTTGCAAAAAACTGCTAAGATACAGTTGTTAAAAATGCTTTAAAAGACTACCCCTCAAAATTTCGACGCGTTCCGCTTTCTCATTTTCTATTTCTATTAGAACAAAGATTTGGCCAAAAAAAGCGATATCAGTGTTGTCAAATGGTAAGTTTTCGGTCGAAGTTTGTCCCCTTAAGGCGACAAATTCGATTCAGCTAATTTTTTACGCAAATGACAACAAGGCAAAATATTTAAATATCAGTCAATAGGTGGCACTACATATTAGAGTCCTAGGGACACCTATTCGCTTTCTAAATTGTGGGCCTTACTAAAATTTTAGGGATGACAAAAAACAAGGCATTTTGAGTTTGACACTGACGTTAATTTTTGCCCAAAAACACAAGTGGGCGGCTAGTTTTCCAATAGCAACAGAAAAAATAAAAGAATAGAGTAAATAACAAAGCCTATTTTTTTGTCAAAAACCAGGGGATGACATTTCATCTTATAAATAAAAATAGAAAAAAAGTGTTTATTTACTGTGATAGAAAATACTGATAATCCCGAAGAAGACTTAGCCACAATAGGATGGAACACATAATGTTCCTATGAGCCTGCCTTCAAATACATCTAGCAAAATATATTTAAAGACCTTCCGATATCATTGATCCAGAAGATGAAAACAAAAATCTCCTGATCCACAGATGCTGCACAGGATAAGAAGTAAAGATTCGGCAATCATTGTAAATTAAATATAATAAATGAGTTGTTTTTATTGTAGTACTTTACTTTTGTTTCCACAACCTCGTAGATAAAATATTGTACCTACATACTTAACGAATGTGTTTAGTGCGTCTTCCACACTGGTTAGGTAAATTACTATTTCCTGCGACCACATATAAAAATGTTGGATTTTACACGATTTGCATCCTCAGAAAACATTAAATTTCATCCGTGTGCAGAAATTTTTTCGCACATGTGTGACAAGTACTTGCAGTACTTCGGCACATGTACGAAAAGTGTTTAACTGTCACAATACTTTTTCGCACATGTGTTACAAAGTACTTTCCCATACATGTGCGGAAAAGCAGTTTCATTTGATTTACGCAAAATTAAACACCAATTTTTAGAAAAATTAGTATAGTTCAACAGTGTCCGTGTGAAAAATAGCTCCATAACTCGACAGAAAGTAACTTTCTCACGCTCGTGTGAAATTTGTCACTTTCTTCTCTTGCTATGTAATAAATAAATAAATAAATGAAAAGGGCCTTATTTTCAGCGAAGTTAAGCACAAGCTTCTGTTAACTGAGCAATATACTAATTATCAAAAACTATCTTATAAATTGGTTCGTAATCCCGTGATTTTGTTTGTTACGCCAAGGCCAGCCCTTAAAAAATGTTTTGTAAATAGAAAAAATTGTATGTCTTTAAATACCTTCTTATAATCATTTAACTTATATTAAACGACATTTTATTTATTCAAAATATCTGAAAATAATGTGAAAATCCGGGTCACGTGATCTCAGGTATATGGGGGTGGCGCTTCAGTCAGAAGGTTGATGGCTCTTGTCTGATTTGGTGTCCTGCAGCAAATATAAAATTGAGCACGCCTTTGTAAATCCTAATAGATTTCTTTTATAAAAAACTAGTTGAAACATTATTTTTGTTCATATGCAAGATTTTTTAAAAATCTTCAAACGTATCTTGTTAGATTTTTGATTTTTTTTTGTACATTTTCAAAAAATACAAGAATCGAAACAATTTCACTACAGTTTTCTATAACACAACTAGGCTACTGAAATGCCAAACATTGTTTTGAAATATTTGTTGTGTTTTAGCCATAACTTTTTATTTTATTTTTTGAATAAAATGATTTTGCAAAAAACTGCTAAGATAGGGTTGTTAAAAATGCTTTAAAAGACTACCCCTCAAAATTTCGACGCGTTCCGCTTTCTCGTTTTCTATTTCTATTAGAACAAAGATTTGGCCAAAAAATGCGATATCAGTGTTGTCAAATGGTAAGTTTTCGGTCGAAGTTTGTTCCCTTAAAAATAATATAATATATACGCTGTTCAATTTAAAACTAATATGTTGCTTAGATAACCTATAAATGTCATATTTAAAATGAGCTAACCAAAGTCCCTTTTTGAACTATTTTTATTCTTAGTTTTTAAAAGCATTACCAAAAAAGTTTTTTGGGGTGAAACTTTATAACACTGTACAGGGTGTTTCCGTATATTTCGACCAAGGTCTACTGCGCTTATTTTAAGAGATCATAAACGTAGTTGTAGGGTTTATCTTATACCGCAAATTTTCTGAAAAGAAAAGTGTATGTCGCAGTTATAAAAAAGCACAAACAAGGTAAACCCGAGGGGTCATCGGCACCCTAAAATTTTGTACAGCGTCCAACAGGACTTGGGTCCTGACGTGTACTGTTGGGTCCTGTTGAGTACTGTTGGGTACTGTCGTGTACTGTCGAGTACTGTTGGGTACTGTCGTGTATTGTCGAGTACTGTTGGGTCCTGTCGGTGTACTGTTGGGTACTGTCGTGTACTGTCGAGTACTGTTGGGTCCTGTTGAGTACTGTCGTCGTGCCTTGGGGGGGTCCGACAAGGACAAAGCGCGCCCTCAAAAAACATGCGAGCAAAAAAAAAAAAAAAGCTCATCATCTTTGGGGAACCGCGCCGCGCTCATAAATGTTGCGACCAAAAAAAAAAAAACAAAAACGCTCATCATCTTTGGGGAACCGCGCCGCGCTCACAAATGTTGCGACCACAAAAAAAAAAGGTCATCCTGTCTTTTCGCTTCTACGCCACTGTTTCGGGTTAGACAGTTGTGTCGAGTACTGTCGTGTACTGTTGGCTTCTATCGTACTGTTACGTCCTGTCGTGTCCTGTTGGGTACTGTCGAGTACTGTTGGGTCCTGTCGTGTACTGTCGAGTACTGTTGGGTACTGTCGTGTACTGTTGGGTACTGTCGTGTACTGTTGGGTACTGTTGGGTCCTGTCGTGTACTGTTAGGTACTGTCGTGTACTGTCGGGTACTGTTGGGTCCTGTCGTGTACTGTCGAGTACTGTTGGGTCCTGTCGTGGTACTGTCGAGTACTGTTGGGTACTGTCGTGTACTGTCGAGTACTGTTGGATCCTGTCGTGGTACTGTCGGGTCCTGTTGTGAAATTTGTGCAGTACTGTTGAAAGCTGATGACCCCTCGGGTAAACCTCATGACGAATCTGATACCTTCTTAGCCCATTGGCACACTCCAAGTGAACTGAATATATCAGCCTTAAAAACAGTTTTTTATAAATATCTCAGAAACGAAAGCCCATACTAAGTTTTTGGTTATAATACAAATCATTGGTAAAATGTTCTACCATATTCCAAAAACCGCATATAGTAGGGGAAGCCGTTTCGACGAATTTTTTTTTAGACAACGCCGAAAATGTGTTATTTGGGTGATTTGAACCATTCTTAGCAATATCAGTGTGACGTCTGTCTGTGTGTGTGTATGTCTGTCCGTATCACGATAGATCCTAAACGGCTGAACCGATTTTCATGAAATTTTCAGGTAAAATGGTGTTCGACAAGCTGATTAGATTTGTGTTAAAAGCCATTAATGCTAATGACAGTTAAGAAATTGAAAATATACTAACTTTTTAACATAACATCGCATCAATATGCCGTTTTCGGAATATAGTAGAACATATTTTTCTCAATAATTTGTGTTGTAAGCAAAAACTTTATAAGAGCTTTCGTTTCTCAGATATTTACAAAAAACCGATTTCAAGGCTGATATAGCATGGAGTTTACTTGGAGTGGGCTAATGGGCTAGGAAGGTATCAGATCCATCATGGATCCATTTATTTTATCATTTAAACCTCGATTTAAACCCTACAGTTTATTAATCTATGAAATTTTTTGGTTTATGTTAAGAGTTTAAAATGTATACCTAAGTTAAAAACTATATTTATTTAAGTTTTTTTTATAAATTAGTATAATAAACTAATGTTCTTCATAAGGTTTGCAGTATATTTATGACAAAAACATAAAAACAAATTCCATTAACATATTTTCTTTACATAAAAACAAATGCCATTAACATATTTTCTTTGAATTGTTTTTGTTTACCATATTATTTCTTTTGCATGCATTAAAAATTACGTTGTTTACAGTAGTTCAAGATATTCGTAGCCTGCAGCAGTATAGCACCACATCTCAAAAGCTGCGAGTTTGTTTGCAGGCAGTATCTGTGATCGTCCAGGGTTCTACAAAATAAAAAAAGTTCAAATTGTTTTTTTTTCTGATAATTAAAATATATTTTTTATTGTTGCCAAAGCTTAAAGTTATTTGGGTAAAAAAATACCTCCTAACTACAAAATTTTGTGTGGGTGTCAAGCGCAGATTTGTGGGGGGTAACGTGGTAAAAACCCACCCTAGAAGAATAAACTTTTTGCTAACAATTAAAGGGAAATAGGAGAATTGACCCCCCCCCCGAGAAAAAAAAAATATTACAGATAATTTTTTCGTCGATTATTACCCCTTCTCAAGATTTTGACCTAGATCCGCGCTTGGTTGGTGTCGGTCAGTCGGCAAACCTTAATAGCTGTAATGTTAAGACAGGCCCCTCAGATCAGAAGTTTCACAGGCCAGAATAATATAAAAGATGACCATGTTATTTTTACGAGTATTTATGTACTACCTATATAGCACATAGCATGTACATACATATACACAGGGTGTAATTTAAGTGATGCGCGAGACTTTAAGGGATAGTGGCAAATGTTAAAAGTAGACAAAAAGTTAAAATAACTTTATATCAAAAGTTTTTTGTTTACAAGCGTTTATTAAGTTTGAAGAGTGGGGGCAAACTATGAATTTTAGAAATGACAAATTTGACGTCAAATAATTTTTTTTATCATTATTAGAGACCCTGTATGTATGACATATTTTAAAGCAATAGAGACGCCAGAAATTCTTCAAAGTTACTTAAACTCAATTTTATTTGGTTATGTTATTTTCTAGCCAAGTTCACTGGCGTTTCACTAAAATAATTTAAGTTGTCAGCGGTGAGTGACATCTATTATCATGCAACATATATACAAACCCGTTTGTCCGTCACAAATGCTTGTCAAAAATCGTATATTTTAATTTTCCGAAGCTTATGTCTCTATAAAGAAGTCTACTAAGTATAGAGGACCGATATTTCCGTCCTTTGATTTTGACTAAGATAAGTTTTGTCGCGTCCCTATTTCTTTAAAATATGTCATACATACATGGCCTCTAATCATTATGACCAAAAATGTTTTTTTCCAATAGGTAGAGATTTGTTAATTTTTAAAGTTTATTTTTTTATAAACTAATAAATTAAAAACAAATTTAAGATAGGCGTTTGTACATATCTAAAGGCTCCTTAATAAAAATAAAATATTTGCACTATATTTATTAAAATGTTTCCAACATTTTTTTGGTAATAATTTTGAGTATTTTTATTTTTTAAAATAGTTTTAACACTTGAATATTACCTTTATTGTTATGCTTTATTTCACAAAATTTCGATTGTTTGTTGTAAATTGAAAAAAAATTGTTAAGTTTGATACCCTGAATCTAAAAAATGGGTTTGATGCAAAATGTAATAGGAAAAAAATCCTTCTTTTGACCTTTTTTACCTCCCCTTAAAGTTGGGTGCATCAAATAAATTACACCTTATATACCGGGTGGGCCCAAAAAAAACCGGACAATTTTTTTTTCATTATAACTATACCATTGATTTTAATGGGATAAACAACTCATTGGCGTAGCTAGGGGGGCAGGGGGGGGACAGGGGGGCTAGCACCCCCTAAAGTCCCTCAGGCCCCCCTAAGATATTTTAGGCCTCCCCTACCGACTACTAGTAAAAGAACATGACGCTCAAAATACATACTTTTCTATTATTATTCGGGAAATATTCAAATAAAATAGGTGCATTAAAATTTTAAATCATTCAGATAATGTTTACATTTCAGGAAAAAGCCCTTGTCTTGCGGAATTAGGCTTTTTCTCTTTAAATTATCAGTAACTTTTCTGCACTTATGCAATCTCCCGAAAATATTTTTTAAATTTAAACATAATTATGCATATTGAATATTTCTTACATATTGGCGACATCTTGTAAAATATTATAGAAGTGTAAGTTAAATTTCGCATTTAATAAAGACAGCGACCTTTGCCCCTCTGTTTCCGAAATCGGGTTGTAGATGTCGTAAGGTTATAAAAGACCTTTTTAAACTGTTTTTCTAAAATAAATATAATAATCTTTTTAGTTTTTTTGAGGTTAGCGTTTAGTGTCTTATGGAAATTTTCCGATTTTGGTGACAATTTCATAACCATTTTCATATTAAGTTTTCCCACGTCGTTAAATGGAATAAATTCGTCGAGCAATATCGGGAAATTTTTAAGAGCAGAAATGACCGTTTTAAAGAATTTTATTTTTCGGTTAAATCAAACTGTTGGTCATGATTCTATCAAACAACATATAGCAGAAAACACCTATCCAAACCTCTACCAACTTTTTAAAGTTGCGAGTATTCTTCCAATTTCAAGTGCAACTTGCGAGAGGTCTTTCTCTGCCATGAGGAGAGTTTTTAATTGGCTTAGAACAACTATGACTCAAGAGAGACACTCAGGTTTGCCATTGTTATTCATAGAAAAAGATGTTGAGGTCGACTTAGACAGTGTGGTAGACGCTTTCAGTCAGCGACGTAGAAAACTTTCTTTGTAGAATTGCTGAATTACATACTTCCTGTGTATACATATAAATAAGTTGGTAAATGTATTATTAAATTTGTTATATTAAAATATTAGAACATTTAATGCGCGTATTTTTTTTTATTAATTGCACACTTTGCACGACTCTTTAAAACCTATGTTTGCTTTCTGTTCAAGATAGACCGGAGCCACGGCCCCCCCCCTGAAAAGCAAGGCTAGCTACGCCAATGGATAAACTGCACTAGACAGATAATTAATCAGAGTTTTTACTAAATATATTTTTTTTCCGCTATTTTAAAATCCAAGATCGCGGACGAAATATAATTATACCCTTCAAAGATGCTCGTTTATTCTTATGTTGCGAATATGTTTTAATTATTTTTTTAAATTAGTGAAAAAGCTGCATTCTTGCCACGCACAACAAGGTACGAATCAGCAAAATCGGTTTGGTGGTTCTAAAAAAAATATTTTTGTTTGAACCATTGTTTTGAATATTGCACGATTGCCTTGCCAATCATGTCTGCATTAATTTCCTTATAAATTCATTACTACTAAACCGATTTTGATGAAACAAAGAACATCCTGGTGAGAATTAATTGCTTTTTAAAGATCATGATCAAAATTGATTCTTAAAAATTATTTTCCGAAAATGTTTTAATTTTCTTTTTAATTTATAGAAAAGCACTACTTTTCCCGCATACAGTGAGGTACAAACTAGTAAAATCGCTGTAGTGGTTTTCAAAAAAATCCTATTTTTGTTTCAACTATTGTTTTTATGATCATTCGATTGCATTGCCAATCCTGTCTGCATTTATTTCCTTATAAATTCGTTCTTATTAAACCGATTTTCGTAAAATGAAAAAAATCGTGGTGCGAATTGATTATTCTTTAAAGATTATAATCGAAATTAGCCGCCATCTTTAAAGTTAAGATGTCGGACAGAATCATACTTCTTATTTTCCGAAAATGTTTTAGTTTTTTTTTTAATTTATAGAAAAGCACTAGTTTCTTCAAATTAACAAGGTATAAAGTAATAAAACTAGTGATGTCGTTCTCACAAAATCTGATTTTGTTTTAACCATTTTTTACAAATTATAAGTTCTTTGTAAATTCATTATTACTGAATGGATTTTAGTAAAATAAAAACATCATATTGCAAACTGATTGATTTTTAAAGATCAATCAGTTTGCAATATGATGTTTTTTATTTCACTAAAATCAGTTCAGTAATAATGAATTTATAAAGAAATGAATGCAGGCAGGATTGGCAATGCAATCGTATTTTCTGTAAAACAATGGTTGAAACAAAAATATATTTTTTTCAGAACCCACACACCGATTTACTAATTTGTACGACGTTGTGTGGGGAAAAAGTAGTGTTTTTCTGTAAATTAAAAGAAAAACTAAAACATTTTCGGAAAATAAGAATAAACACGCCATTTTGAAGAATCAAGTATGATTCTGTCCGCCATCGCCATATTAAATCTTTTTTTAAAGATCTTTATAAAGCAATCAATTCTAACCAGAAGGTTTTTTATTTTATTAAAATCGGTTCAGTAGTAATGAATTTATAAGGAAACAAATGCAGACATGATTGGCAAGCCAATCGTATAATATGCAAAGCAATGGTTAAAACAAAAATTTTTTAGAACAACTTAACGGATTTTACTAATTTGTACCTTGTTGTGCGTGGCAAAAATGCAGCTTCTTTACTAATTTAAAAAAATTATTAAAACATGTTCGCAGCACAAAAATAAACGAGCATCTTTGAAGGGTACAATTTAATTTCGTCCGCCATCTTGGATCTTGAGATGACAGACAAAAAATATATTTTGTCAAAACTCTGATTAATTCTCTGCCAAATGCAGTTTGTCCCATTAACATCGATTGTACAGTTCAAAAGTTATAATGAAAAAAAATTTTCCTTTTTTTTTGGCCCACCCGGTATATTATTTTAATGATCTATATAAAGATTGCTTCCAAATTAAATAGGGCCATTTAGACTAAATGTTTGCGTGATGTTCTTTCCAACATTCTGCTATACAAGAAAAATCCAAAAGTATAAAAGTATGTCCTTAAATTATCTTTTGGACATTGTGGAAAAAAATCCATAAAATATTGGCAAGCGACTAGGGGTTAGTCAGCAATTTTCAAAATATTTTAGTGTTAAATTAGACCCAACTTTTTCCACCTCCCTGTTTGGTTGGTTTTTGAGGAGGAGTTGAACTTAACACATGGTCAAATATGAGAGGCTTCCTTTTCACGGAGGCAGGTTCCGAATAGTGTTTTTCTTAAACCAGCAACCACACAAGAAATCTATGAAATAATAGCAAAACTACTGAACAAATACTCATCAGGTACTCGAAAGTGGTGGCAGGCCCAACTGGACCTCCATGCATGGCGACCACATATGGATCTATGTGCCCACGTGCCTACATTTTGAGTTTGACTGGCATATTTTTTTTCCACCTAGCACATAAAAAAACTCAGATTACAACAATAAATGATTTAGGCTTAACACTTTGGCTCAAAGATATACCACTAAGGCCTGCATTATTAGTTAGTGTTGTGATGTGCCTGTAGTTGTAATAAAGCAAGTTGCAAAATATATCAGTTAAGTTAAGTTTGATCATTAATAAAATGTTTGAGACAGGGGTTTTTCCAGAAGCCCTAAAAGTGGCAAAAGTTGTCCCAGTTTTCAAAAAGGGTGATCCACAAGAAACAAATAATTATAAACCTGTGTCTCTGCTTCCGTCAGTGTCAAAGGTCTTCGAGAGATCGGTATACAACCGCCTAATAGATTTCATTGAAAGAAACAACATACTTACTGATTCTCAATATGGTTTCCGGCATTCAAAATCCACAGAGTTAGCAGTTTTTAAAACTGTTGAATTTATAATGGAACAAATCGATCCAAAAGTGGCAGGCCTTTGACACCATCGACCATAAAATCCTCATGGAGCAGCGATATTATCAAATCTTATTTAGCTGACCGAAGCAACTAGTATGCATATCTGAACTGGGTGATAAGTATTGTACCTGAAAGAAAATAAATATATACTATACTGTACTATTCGGAGCCTGTCACTCTGAAACAAGGGGTCCCTCAAGGTTTAATCCGGGGGCTTCCGTCTCCGCCTTGTTCTTGCTGTATGTAAATAATTTTGATAAAAATGTCCTGATTGAAATACTCTGTCAATTTGCTGATGATAGCTCCGCAACAGACTCTGAGCAAACAACAAATCTTTTATAATGTAAATTCTCAGCGACAGCTGAACAGATGAGACAGTGGTGCATTGACAAAAATCTTAAATTAAACACTGAAAAAACATGATTGGTTACGTTCTGCAAGAGCAAGACTGAGGAGTAACTCTATGTTACAGTAAATCACAAAACCATAGTCAAGCAAGACTGTTAAATTTTTGGGGCACTACTTAGACTCTACCCTGAGTTTTCAGAACCACACTAAACATGTAACAGCTAGGCTCAATAACTATTGTGGCCTAATCAAGAGATTAAAGGACCAACTTTTCATAGAAACAATAAGAAATTTCTATTTTTCCAATATAAAATAAAAATGCAAAGTTTAAAAATAAAAACCAAAAAATTTTTATCTGATAATAATTTTATTCATTTAAATTTGAATATTGACAAAATAATAAATTTACAAACACAACTTTTTCTGGGTATTACGCCACTGGAAAAATTATTTTAAAAAATTAAAAAACCACTGCGTTTCTCCTAGAAAAATAAAAATCACTAATTTATATATTTTTTTATTATTAACTGTACAAGAGGTCTCTTCATGTTTGTTTTTAAATGTCTTAGATGTTTTTTTTTAATGATTCAAACTTTTTAATGTTGTCCTATTGGCTACTAATCTGTTTTACTTTATTTGAATTACCTTATTTTAAATTCTTTTTAAATAATCGTTTTAAGAAACCAAAATTTGTGAATTAAGTCTCTCTAAAATAGAATATTAAGTGCATATTTTTATATAAAAACAAAAAAAATCTATAGCTTGAGTAGTTTTTAATTACTATTAGTAATAGGCTAGTTAAGTATGCTGTACACTTTTATATTTAAGTACATAGATCTCTAGGTGATACTCGATCAAAAATTTGACGTTGCTTTGTCTGTGTAAGATATTGTAGGCAAATAAAGGATAATATTATGTTATAGCCGTTTTACAGACCTAATTTCAAAAAATTATATCTTTATAGCCCTTGCTATATGCAGTTACACTTTTGTCACTGACATGAAATAAACATATTTCCTAACCAGAAATATATTAAAAAGTAAATATGTCAAGTTGGTATAAAATTAAAGTAGGTAGGTTGACGGAAAAAAAACTCACAGATAAAAACAACTCAAAGACATGCCATTTTTCAGATGTTTTTTGTTGTTGCTGTCAGTATGCATATGATAAATAAAGAGGTTTGACATGCCACAAAAGTGTAACTGCCTATGGCAAGGACTATACGCTAAGTAAGATAGCAATATGAGACATATTTTCCTGTTTAAACAAAGCTGCAGCCTTTAATACCAAGCAGAAGTTATTTTGATTTTAAGTTTCCAAAAGGCCTTGGTATATCTTTTTCAAAACAATTTTCTCAAAAAATTGACAAAATAAAAAAACTGTTATTTACATAACAGTTAAAGGAGAAAGGTTTGCATTGTTATTATTTTTCCTTAGAAGCAATTTACCTAAAATAAAATAAATGAATCCATGAAGGATTATACCTGTCTAGCCGATTACTACACTCCAAGTAAACATCACGCTATATCAGCCTTGGAAACAGTTTTTTTTAAATTCCTCAGAAATGAAAGCTTCTACAAAGTTTTTCTATATAACACAAATTATTGAGAAAAATGTTATCTACTGTAAAGAGACCTAGTTTGGTGTTGCCAAATTTTGGTCTTTTACGTTTGGCACTCGTGATTTCACCCTTTCGGACGGAAATCTGGGCGCCACTCTAAGAAATAAGGGAGCTTAGAGTCTCCACCGGCCAGTACGGCTAGCTTATAAACAGTCGAGAAAAACGGGTTCTAGTTTTGGTTGGGAAATAAAATCCAGGCAATATAACCCAAATGTACCACTTTTATTTGGTAAAATCTAACAAATATCATAGCTATTTACAAATTAACACAATAATCACTTTAATCAAAGCATAGGCAGCTTATTATTCTACTAATCTGACACAGTGTTATTTACATACGGTTTTCTCAATTTATTCGATAATTTCTATTACGGAATCCGGCAAAATTCGGTGTTACCTATTTAGTTTGGTCCTTTTCGCAAAGACTGCTAGAATACGGTTTTGACAAGTCCGTGGTCTATATAGAATTAAATAATGTCTAACAGTTCAAGACGCGGTGCCATCAATCCCTTGAACCGGGAAGAAGTTAAAATCACCCTATGTGACGCGTGCCTGCCTGTTTGGCTACCAAAGACAGGGGTCCGGGAACTAGGGTGATTTGGGGATCCTATGGGAAATCAATCCAGAAAGACGCGTGCCTGCCTGTTTGGCTACCAAAGACAGGGGTCCGGGAGGTCTGGATGATTCGGGAATTTACCAATTCTGGGATCAGCCCTTAAGAACGCGTGCCTGCCTGTTTGGTTACCAAAGGCAGGGATCCGGGGCTAAGGGCGATCCAATAGAAAGAAAACGGGTTACATAAAGAATCTGCAATTTTCCCTTTTATTACACGAGATTTAAACTCACACAATGTCGGGAAGTTGCCTATTCTTTTAACCGGGAATATGTTAAACCAACTCTGTAAGGCGCGTGCCTGCCTGTTTGGCTACCAAAGAGAGGGGTCCGGGAATCAGAGTGATGTGAGCTACCAACGGTGGAACCAACCCTTAAGAACGCGTGCCTGCCTGTTTGGCTACCAAAGACAGGGGTCCGGGAATAAGGTGGTTCGGGAATAAAATGGGTTTAAGAAGTTCCTGCAATTCATCACAATACAATATACGGAAGAATTATGCAAATAATAATATGTACGGCTTATAATGCGACGGAAAACTGAATCAAATATTTTATGCTATAGCCTACGTACTTACCAACAAACAGCGGTTATACTGGGTTTTATACACACACACTTTTGAACGCGAAGTGCCGGTTTTAAATCTTATGTCGTTCACCACGAATTAACGGTCTCAAAATTTCCCGCATCGAACAACGCAGCCTGCTTAAATCTAGTTCGGTCGGTTATACTCGATGTTTAGTAGGGGGAACCGAAACGAACCGGGGACTGGCGGTAGATACCGAGAGGGTCTCGACACAAAATATAAACTGCCAATGCTTTATGAAAATACTAAATAACTTAAAACTAATTAACACAATCTGATTAAGGAGAAAATTAGTAACTTTGTTACACACCCCCCTTTCTTCGGAAAAATGCAAAATACGTAGGATTTTGTCATTTTTGAATATTGAAAATATACATATAAACAAAAAAAAATCCTTTTGCGAAAATAACTTAAAGCTAATCTCACCAAAATAACGTAGCTTAAATAAACTTTTCTAGAACTGCTCCCGTCCGTCGGCTCTATTCCTGAGTTCTAGTAGCGGTTAACGAGGTCATAATTAAGTATGTACCCCGGGTACTAAGTACCAAACGGTTAAAGAGGTCTCTTTTAATTTGAGTACCCCTGATAAGTCTCTTCTTAGTTTCTGGTAGTAGCTCCAAACGGTTAACGAGGCCATATCGGTTTATGTACCCCGGGTACTAAGTACCAAACGGTTAAAGAGGTCTCTTTTAAACTGAGTACCCCTGGTAAGTCTCTTCTTAGTTTCTGGTAGTAGCTCCAAACGGTTAACGAGGCCATATCGGTTTATGTACCCCGGATACTAAGTACCAAACGGTTAAAGAGGACCTACCTAGTAGGGACCCCTGTAAATATATATCGTTATTATTAATAAAAATTAACTTTCCCAAACAAATAAATTCCAAAATGTTGACTTTATAACGATGTAAGAACGGCAAACTTAAAATCTTGTTGCGCAGACATATTAAAGAAAATACTAATTCTGGACTTACTTAGTAAAACGGTATATAACGCGGTATTTTAATGGGGGCGGCGAAAGGGTCTACGGATAGCTTCCGGGCAACCACAACCGGAACAAGTATAATGTGTATGTAAACAGCACTGCACACCTACTGATCTGGTAGTTCCCGAACGGCGGGCTCTTGTGCTTCCTTGATTAAGTCGACAACAATCCTTCGTAAGAACATTAAGTCGTCCACATTGGGAACAAAATTTTAAACGGTGCCCTGAACAGTTGGCGCGTCGGTGACCAAGTTTACCACAGGTCCAACATAGTTCGTGGTTGGACACATCAAGGAACAAGATGCTTTTTAGCCGCGGGATGGGTGGCCCAGTTGGAGTGCTTTTCTCTCTGACCGTAATGTTTTCCGTAATTGCACGTTCTGGCGCATCGAACTTATGTTGTCTAGGAGTTCGCCTGTCACTCCTCTCGGTATCCGATATCGGGTATTCGACAACGGTTACTATGGAATCCTTATCGCTGTCGCTGGTATCTTCACTCGATACATATTTACATAAAATCGGTGAAGTTTTAACTGGTATACCGGTAGAACTACAACCCTGCTGTGGTTCATGACTGGTAGTATCGGTAGAGGTAACACTAAGTGGGAGAGATTCCACTATTTTCTGGACCATCTCGGCCACCTGAGAAAAGTTCTCCTCCGGCTTAAATGCAGATGACGGTGAGGTATGAATATCGGTTTGATTGGGAAGGATCGTGGCATCTAATTCGTCGATGGCGTCCGCCAGTTCAGCCACATTGTCCCCTACCCCCGATAATGGCGAGGTGGCGATGTCTATTATCGGTGAATCCATCTCTCTCAAAGAGAAATTGATTATATATCCCGAAATAATTTTCCCTTTTTTTTTTAAACCCCGGTAATCGTAGCGGAAATGAGAAAACTCAGTCTTATTATATACTTTATTTAAAAAAAATTATTTAAAATTAAACAGGTATCCGTTATCACAGTGTAAGTTTGGGTATTCTTTTATATCACAGTTCGGTAACCGCCAATTCGGCTGCTAATGTCTGAGACCGCAAAACTAATTTCAGCCTTTAGAAAAAAAAATGTAGTAAAATAAAAGATTTTTTTAAAGTAATTAACACCGTTCTTCTAGTAATAACCAAGAGTAATGATAAATCAAAATTAGACATTCGGTAGTGTAAAACGAATAGCTCGGCCGGAAGAAGAAATATAAGTTCGACGACATCGACGATTTGCAGGTATGTCCTTTGGCCGTTTATTGGCCAAAAACCGGTGCATGCCTGGTAGCCAGTCACGTGACGAAGGATGATTTTCCGCGAAGTTCACTGCCGAAGTTTCATCCCACTCTATATCTTCCTTGGGATCTTCCAGCAAAAGGGTCGGCGGAATCGGGGGTAAAGGTATCTCGGATAATTCATCATTATCTGAGCGAGTGAAAGCAAATGGAACGAATGTAGGAGTCAAGCACATATCGGACAAGATGTTAATTTTTGATTTCTGGTATTCGGACGAGGTGGTCTCACTGAGGATATCAGCAAGTCTATCAACTCCTTCTTCCATACTTAACACAGATGTAACATCTGACATTTTCGCCCATTCGGACAGTGGGAAGTGCTTAAAGAAATGCAGCGGGGGAACCGGTAACTCTGGTAAGTTTTGGTCAGAAATTGGAGAAAATACGTAGCTAGACAAAAGAGGCGCTAAAGGCGGAAATGTAAACTGGTCGGCACTGTTGACTGGACTGTCTGCCTCAAAGAAAGTTTCGACCCGGGAAACCGGAGTAGCGGAATTGCCGTCAGAAAGATTGTCAGAGAGATTTCGGAGTACCTGATCTAAAGCGTCTGGTTCTGGAGACGAACAAATATACTTGACTTCTTCCGGTGATTCGCTTTTACTTGGGCTTTTACTTATCTGCAGCGGTGAGTTTACCAGGTAACCACGGCATCAAGTTTTCATTGAGGGCAAGTTTTGCCAGAAAAATACTGACCGGAAGGGAGTGTAAGGAAACGCTCCAGTGTTTGTCTTTCTTTTGAAAGCGAAGAGGGAGCTTTTCGTTGTCGGTGTGTGTCGGGGAAACCGGTGTGATTTGGACCTCATCCATCCTCTACAACAGAAAACTTTATGACACTAAACAATAAAAAAAAACAAAACGCCTGCGGGATTAACGAAGATGAGCCGACTTTAAATCTTTAATGTGAATGCGCTTAATTCTCTTTCCTTGATCATCTTTAAGATCAAAAACAACGGGTGAAATAACTCTGACTACGGTATACGGTCCCGAATATTTCGGTGCAAGTTTTGCTGCAAACCCTTTTACTGCGGAGGATAACGGATGTTCCTTTTTAAAGACCTTGTCTCCTACACGGCATCGCCATTCGCGCCTTCGTAAATTATAATTACGACTCTGTGAAGAATACGCTCTAGCCAGTCTAACACGGGTCAATTCGTACAATTCTTTTAGTTTTTGTACACGGTTTGACACTTGTTCTGGGTTGAGGTCGGGTTCTCGGTCAATATCATCCTCTTCAGAGGGTAGTAATCTATGTAAGGCGTTCGGTATTTCTAACGCCCGTCCAAAGTTTAGAAATGCAGGGGAAAAACCGGTAGACTCATGTCGGGAAGTATTATACGCAAACTGGAGGTCGGACAAGTGTAAATCCCATTTGCGGTGTTCATTTTCGGAAAGTTGTGCGATCATCGTTTTCATAGAACGATTAGTCCGTTCTACAGGGTTATCCTGGGGAGTATACACAGGAGTGAAACGATGGCGAATGCCATAACCCTGTATGATCTCACGAAAAGCCTTACCTTTGTACTGTACACCATTGTCACTTATTACAACTTTTGGGCAACCGAACCTTGCGAGAATTAACTCGTGTAAGGCTTGAGCAACATGGTTGGCGGTAGCTTTACGTAGAGGTCTACACTCTACCCATTTGGTAAACCTATCTTGAAACATCACAACAAACGAATGGCCCTTAGCTGATCTCGGTAACGGGCCAATCAAGTCTGTAGATACGGTAGTCCACTGGTCTTTATTAGGTGACGGTTGCATCTTTCCTGGAGTCTGTTATTGCGAGACCTTGTACTGCTGACATCAAGAACAGGATCGGACATAGGCAGCGATTTCTCGAAACATGCCTGGCCAATAATACCGCAACGCAATCCTTGCAGCGGTTGTAGCTATTCCCATGTGACCAGCAGTGGTAGAGTTATGGTTTTCTTGTAAAACCTGCACTCTTGCAGTCTGCGGTATACACAGTTTCCGAGGGTCTGTAAATTCCTCATCTTTTAGGTCTGACATATAACAAAAATATCTATACAATCGCCCTTCTCGTACGCAATAATCTGGAAATGCTTTAGGGTTTGCTTCAACCTCACTTAGCTTGTTAGCATACCAGTTACATGGAGAACAGTTGGCTAGAACAAATACTGGGTCAGCTTCTGGTTCAGATTCTCCAGTCTCTAACGGATCTCTAGATAGAGCGTCAGCAATCCGGTTTAAAATTCCTTGACGATACTTTATCTCAAAATCGAATTGCTGCAAAAACATTCGCCAACGGGCCAATTGGCCTGATGGGCTATCTAAAGAAAACAGCCAACGGAGAGACTGGTGATCAGTAACGACGGTAAAGTGGTATAGCTCCAAGTAGGGACGCATTTTCTCTACTCCCCAAACTATGGCAGCGCACTCTTTCTCTGTAACACTCATTTCACTCTCGGTAGATGTAAGAGTTCTACTCTCATAAGCGATTACATGGTCACCATCTTGGTAATGTTGAATTAAGGCCGCGCCTAGTCCGTATTCAGATGCATCAGTCTGTAGGCCTAGAAAAATCTGGACAGGCCAAAACAGGAGCCTCAGTTAGACATTTTTTCAGCTTGTCAAATGCGGTTTGTTGAGTTTCAGTCCAAATAAACGGTTCTCTCTTTTTCAATAGCTTGTTTAACAGTGTTGCTATCTGTGAAAAATTTGCAATAAATCGACGGTACCAAGATGCAACTCCCAAAAATTTTCGTAATGCTCTTTGATTTGCTGGTGGAGGTATCTGTAAAAATACTTTCTACTTTTCCTGGGTCGGTGCCTATGCCTTCTGGCGTTATCATGTGGCCTAAATATTTTAATTCTCTCCTGCCAAACTGGCATTTTTCTGGGTTAAGTTTCAGATTTGCGTTTTTTAAATGGCGGAAAACTTCTCGTAAATGTTCTAGATGAGAAGCAAAATCCGAACTTATTACGGCTACATCATCAAGATATGGAAAGGCAAACTCTAGCTCTGGCCCTATTACCATTTCCATTAGACGTTGAAACGTTGCAGGCGCTGCGTGCAGGCCAAACGGCATCACTTTAAACTGGAAAAGCCCTCTTCCTGGCACAGTAAAAGCAGTGATTGGTTTACTATATTCGGTTAATGCTATCTGCCAATATCCTTGTTTTAAATCAATCGTGGAAATATAGCGAGCTTTACGTAATTTGTCTAAAATGGAGTTTATGAACGGTAAAGGATAAGCATATTTATGAGTTACGTTGTTTACTTTCTGAAAATCTATACAGAAACGAAATTTTTTGTCTTTCTTTCTGACCATAACAACGGGTGAACTCCACGGGCTACATGACGGTTATCGGTTCTGTGTTAAGTTTTAATTTAATTTTATGTTTTACAAGTGGCGTTGTGCCTACAATTTGTTCAAATTCTGTGAGTTCTTGGTCCAGAAACGCATCTAGGCGTTTTTGCTCAGCTGGAGTCAAAGTCAACGGTTCATGGTTCTCTATAACATATATCAAATCTACGGGATTATTATTACCTGCAGCGAATTGTATGTTTTCGTTCAAAAAATCTAATTGAACTTTATTTCTGCGCATAAAGTCAACTCCTAATATTATATCTGCGCTCATGCCAGGTAAGTAAAACATTGTTTCACTATATATCTTTCCTTCTACTTTAAGTTCTAAAAAGTATGCAATTTTAATCGGGATAACGGCCCCATCGGCAACTTTTGCATGGGTAACGGGTGAAGATTGAGCTTGAATCTGTCTTTCTTGACAATACTGCGCTAGATTATCTCCACAATAGGACCTTTTAGCTCCAGTGTCTAGTAAAGCGGACTATTTCTTATCAAAAATCATTACGTCAACATGAGGTCGACCATCGGTGCATAAAGATATTTTATCAGTTTTTGAGGCCTGAGTTTCGGGTAACTGTGTTGGCCTCGGGTTTTGACAGCTCCCATTTAGTTTTCCTGTCTGGAACACAGACAATCTCTGGAAAGTATTCCATTTTGGCCGCACCTAGAACAAAATACTTTTGGAGTGCCCTGACATTGGTTTCTCATATGGCCTGTTTCTCCACATCTCCAGCAAACAGCTGGAATATCAATTCGTCTGGTAAACGTTCGGCCTTCCCCAGCATAAGTTCTTTGGGGAGGGAGTCGGTTTTCGGATCCACGGGGTTGATTTGGTGTCGTCTCTTGTGTGGTATTATAAGTTCTTTGATCACGATTATTGTATCTTCTATTTTGGACAGGTGGCGTCAACGGACGAGTTGGTGCTAAACCAGAGGACGTAGGTTCCTGAGAAGTATTTACCCGATATGTGGGAAAAGTTGGTGGTCTTAAATCTTGCCGAACCCTTAACTGTTGCCCTGCATTATGTGGCGGCCTTACTGATCTAAAGTTTTCCACATTTGCATGAGTCTGGTTAATTTCCTCTCTCAGTAACTCGTATTCACGTACCGCTCTGATAAATGTTGAAATATCCCTAAAATCAGATCTTTTAATCTCTCGTCGGTATTCTGGTAATAAATTTCTGTATAACCAGGTTAATTCTTGGTTTAAAGTATAACCTTCATGTCTTCGGAGAAGCGTTTGCAAATCGGTAACGTACACAGAAACAGGTTCATTAGACTTTTGTATTCTCTTAGCTATCTCAGACTCCAGATTTTCAAAATAGTTAATCGGGAAGTAGTGATTACGGAATTCATTAACAAAAGCTTCCCAGTTGGTCCAGTTTCTTACGTTATTACGACACCAAGCCGCAGCCTCTAACTGAAATAGTTCGGGTAATAACGGTATAAAAGATTCTCGATTAATTTGATGGGCGGTGCATTTCTCTTCCAATTGCTCCAGAAAAGACGTAGGATCACCACGCCCATTAAAACTGATTCTCCACTGATTTACATTAAAATATTGAGCTGTCTAAATATTTATCGGCTGTGGTACTTGCGTTGGAGTAGCCACAGGATTATTTTGACTCTTGTCATAGACCTCTGCATTATTACAATATAGTGGGTTGTTTTAGCGTAATTTGTGGTTGTGGTCGACGGATCTTCATGTTGACATGTGGTACTACGGTATGGTATGGGCAAATTTTGGTAATTTCTTAATGTCTCAGGATTGTACTGTACAGTTTGCTCAGGAATCGTAGACCGTAAAAGGTTGGTAGCATTTGATATAGTGGGATAATGTGGTACCCAAGCGTAGGAAAAGGTCGGGATAATGGGAATTTCATATGGCACAGGTGCGTGCGAAACTGGAAGATTGTATGCAACGGATGAAAGGTGGTATATATTGACCGACGTTATTACAAACGGATGTGGCGTAGGGATTATTCGGTAGGAAATAAGGCCTTGTTAGGTAAGAAGTTGACGGGTTAGATGGTACATATGGTACGGAAGTGGTCGGTACGGTGGAGTATTGAAAACTTGTGGTTATCGGTATGACGTTTGCAAGGGTATAGTTTGGAATTGCACTGTTCGGTATTATCGGCACTGCTGGGTATGTAAATCCGCAGTTGTTGTCTTGTGAACTGGTAGTTGGTACTAACTGGGTAATATTAGGTGCTTGGGAAACGGAGTTATTAGTATGGAGTACCACAGGAGGGGAGCTCAAATTCAATCGAAGGGGGTCCTGATTAGGAGCAAATGTAAAAGCAGGGTTTGAAACGGAGATGATACTTGATGTCGGAATCTGTACAATATTTGTAAAAGAAGGAATGTCACTAGTTGTATATGTTTGATAAGACGAGGTTATGGGCAAAACTAAGGTACTGACAGGGCAAGTAACGGAAGTTTGTTGTGAATTTGCAGTGGTTATAGTGGTATTGGACGCCATGGACTCAATTGGGTTACTGGTAACTACAGGGAGTTCGTGTACAGTCGGTGTCAACCTCGGGGATTTTCGTTCTTCACGAAGATATTCTCTGAGTCTCTTTCTCCTAATTTCCATGTTTCCGTCAATGGACAAGCCAAAACGCATAAGAATTTCGTCCATTTCACTTTTCTTAAGATAATTAATCCAAGCCGATGTCGGCAAAACCTCCAGTTGGGTTCCAACCTCTACGGAATTTTTAGGCATTGTATCGCCGGTTTGTTTTTCCAGCAGGTCTCCAAATAAGGGCTCCATATTTAGATCGGAGTCCGAAACTGAACCGTTGTCACTTTCGTGTAAAGACATTTTTATTAATTTAGTATCTTTTTATACCATTTTAAAGTCCTATTCTAAGCTTTTTAGTTAGTGTGTATTCAACACGTGTTTGTCTAAATAAAATCGGCTAAAGTCGTAAAATTTCGTGACTTATCTACTCTAGATGCAATCAAATAGGTCCGGATGAGTTCGGGCTTTATTGGTAAGTATCGTTTTCCGAATGGACTCGGAGAAAACACGTGGCAGGATTCGACAATAATCGAGAGAGTTCGGGTTTTATCGGTAAAACTGTTTGGGTTTTATCGGTAACTATCGTTTTCCAAATGAACTTGAAGAAGACACGTGGTAGGGTTCGACAATATTCGAGAGAGTTCGGTTTTATCGGTAACACTGTTCGGGTTTTATCGGCAACTATCATTTTCCGAATGACCTCAAAGAAAACACTTGGTAGGAATCGACAATATTCGCGAGATTTCGGGTTTTATTGGTAAAACAGTTCGGGTTTTATCGGTAGCTATCGTTTTTCGAAGGAACTTCAAGAAAACACGCGGTAGCAATCGATAATGTTCGAGAGATTTCGGATTTTTTCTGTAAAAGACTTCGGGTTTTATCGTAAACTGTTCAGGTGTTATCGGTAACTATTGTTTTCCGAATGAACTCGAAGAAAACACGTGTTAGGAATTAACAATATTCGAGAGATTTTGGATTTTATCGGTAAAAGAATTCGGGTTTTATCGGTAAAACTGTTCGGGTTTTATCGGTAACTACGTTTTTCGAACGGACTCGAAGAAACGACATGGTAGGACTTGACAATATTCGAGAGACTTTGGGTTTTATCGGTGAAAGAATTCGGGTTTTATCGGTAACTATCGTTTTCCGAATGACTCGAAGAAAACACGTGGTAGGAATCGACGATATTCGAGAGATTTCGGGTTATATTGGTAAAACAGTTCAGGTTTTATCTGTAACTACCGTTTTCTGGCGGAACTTGAAGAAAACACGTGGTAGCAATCGACAATGTTCGAGGGATTTCGGATTTTGTCTGTAAAAGAGTTCGTGTTTTATCGGTAACTATCGTTTTCCGAATGAACTTGAAGAAGACACGTGGTAGGGTTCGACAATATTCGAGAGAGTTCGGGTTTTATCGGTAAAACTGTTTGGGTTTTATCGGTGACTATCGTTTCCCGAATGAACTTGAAGAAAACACGTGGTAGGAATCGACAATATTCGAGAGAGTTCGGGTTTTATCGGTAAAAGTGTTCGGGTTTTATTGGTAACTATCGTTTTCCGAATGAACTCGACGAAAACACGAGGTAGAAATTGACAATATTCGAGAAATCTTGGGTCTTATTGGTAAAAGAATTCGGGTTTTATTGGTAACTATCGTTTTCCGAATAGACTCGAAGAAAACACGTGCTAGCAATCGACAATGTTCGAGACATTTCGGATTTTATCGGTAACTATCGTTTTCCGAATGGACTCGAAGAAAACACGTGGTGGCAATCGACAATATTCGAGGGATTTCGGGTTTTATCGGTTATTATTGCGATTTTGAGTAAAACTCCCTAAATGAAATTCCTATTTAGTTTGAACTTCTAGTCAACTATTTAGCGCAAAGTTAAATTCCCTACCCTATAATTAAACAGCAATGAAAATAGACCTGCTACTTTTTGTAATAAAAAAAAATGCAATTCGTTATTCAACGCTATACAATACTTAAAAATTACTTAGTTTTCAAAGAAAATGTCTATATCGACTTCTAAACGATTGAACTTTTTAAAATTTGTCAAAATCAGGGGTCGTAATCAGAGTAAATTCGGCTCTAATTAAAACTATACGCTCTATTATCCTAAAAAGGATTGAATAATTTTGGGTAATAGTGCGCAATCTTTAAATTGTCTTAATTAGGATTTTCCTTACACATAATAACGGTTTTTTCCTACAAAGTGTCAGATGAGTAATAGCGGTAAAAAATAAACCCAACAAATTAAGAAACACACGTTGGGCGCCAAATTTGTAAAGAGACCTAGTTTGGTGTTGCCAAATTTTGGTCTTTTACGTTTGGCACTCGTGATTTCACCCTTTCGGACGGAAATCTGGGCCCCACTCTAAGAAATAAGGGAGCTTAGAGTCTCCACCGGCCAGTACGGCTAGCTTTTAAACAGTCGAGATAAACGGGTTCTAGTTTTGGTTGGGAAATAAAATCCAGGCAATATAACCCAAATGTACCACTTTTATTTGGTAAAATCTAACAAATATCGTAGCTATTTACAAATTAACCCAATAATCACTTTAATCAAAGCATAGGCAGCTTATTATTCTACTAATCTGACACAATGTTATTTATATACGGTTTTCTCAATTTATTCGATAATTTCTATTACGGAATCCGGCAAAATTCGGTGTTACCTATTTAGTTTGGTCCTTTTCGCAAAGACTGCTAGAATACGGTTTTGACAAGTCCGTGGGCTATATAGAATTAAATAAAGTCTAACAGTTCAAGACGCGGTGCCATCAATCCCTTGAACCGGGAAGAAGTTAAAATCACCCTATGTGACGCGTGCCTGCCTGTTTGGCTACCAAAGACAGGGGTCCGGGAACTAGGGTGATTTGGGGATCCTATGGGAAATCAATCCAGAAAGACGCGTGCCTGCCTGTTTGGCTACCAAAGACAGGGGTCCGGGAGGTCTGAATGATTCGGGAATTTACCAATTCTGGGATCAGCCCTTAAGAACGCGTGCCTGCCTGTTTGGCTACCAAAGGCAGGGATCCGGGGCTAAGGGCGATCCAATAGAAAGAAAACGGGTTACATAAAGAATCTGCAATTTTCCCTTTTATTGCACGAGATTTAAACTCTCACAATGTCGGGAAGTTGCCTATTCTTTTAACCGGGAATATGTTAAACCAACTCTGTAAGGCGCGTGCCTGCCTGTTTGGCTACCAAAGACAGGGGTCCGGGAATCAGAGTGGTGTGAGCTACCAACGGTGGAACCAACCCTTAAGAACGCGTGCCTGCCTGTTTGGCTACCAAAGACAGGGGTCCGGGAATAAGGTGGTTCGGGAATAAAATGGGTTTAAGAAGTTCCTGCAATTCATCACAATACAATATACGGAAGAATTATGCAAATAATAATATGTACGGCTTATAATGTGACGGAAAACTGAATCAAATATTTTATGCTATAGCCTACGTACTTACCAACAAACAGCGGTTATACTGGGTTTTATACACACACACTTTTGAACGCGAAGTGCCGGTTTTAAATCTTGTCGTTCACCACGAATTAACGGTCTCAAAATTTCCCGCATCGAACAACGCAGCCTGCTTAAATCTAGTTCGGTTGGTTATACTCGATGTTTAGTAGGGGGAACCGAAACGAACCGGGGACTGGCGGTAGATACCGAGAGGGTCTCGACACAAAATATAAACTGCCAATGCTTTATGAAAATACTAAATAACTTAAAACTAATTAACAGAATCTGATTAAGGAGAAAATTAGTAACTTTGTTACACTACTATATTTTGAACACCACATATTGATGCGATGCTCCGTCATTAGCATTAATAATTTAGACGTACATCTAATCAGCTCGTTAGTGTCAAGCACTATTTTTCATGAAAATTGTTTCCAGAGCAATCGTGGACCAGACAGACATACAGAATCAGAGTATCTTTATTATGATAAAGTGCAATGTACAGAGAAGAATGTCTGATGATTGTTAAATAAACTGAAACATCACAACAAAAAAAATAGATTATAATAATAATAAATATATATATTATAAAATGTACCATTGTGAAAGATAAAAAATTTAAATAAAGCAAAAACAAGAGAAACACATAAGTCCCTGTAAGTTAAGAACTCATTCATTGTGTATGGTTCGATGTTGACTAGACATTGGAATAAAAAAATTTAAATAACTTTTGTCTTAATATTAGTTATAGGTTTTTAGACAGATGACATGACAATATTGCTAAAATAGGTCCAAATACACCCACATAACACATTTTCTTAATTTTGAAAAAATAGATAATAATATTATTGTTAAACTTATGTTTGTTATAATGTATGAATTTTATTTGACCATTTATATGAATTTAAATAAATGCTTTAATGTTTAATTTTGCTAAACTTAATAATTGTACTTACTGAATACATAGACCAATAAAGATGAATTTAAAATTTGATGTTATCTCAATTTTTTTTTAAACGAAAACAGTTCCTTGTCTAGCCATTGCTGCGCGGGCTAGGACGGAAAAAATGGAAATTTAAAAAATAAACCGAACCAAAAAATTTTACATCACAAAATATAATTTTTTGATTGAAGATTTTTTAATAATGCATTGTTCAGCTGTCTTCAAATTCGAACTGCTAATCTACCTTTATGGATTTGAACCAAATTTATCAGATCAGTAGTATACACTGAGCTATAAAAACAAAAATAGTTATTTACCTAACAAGTGCGAAAAGTGACCCTTTTCCGCCCGAACGGCAGTTACACGAACGACGCAAAGCGGAGTTCGGAAAGGCCGTTAAGGGCGGAAAAGACACTTTCCGCGCGTGTTAGGTACAATATTTTTCCTACTTGCGTAAAAAACTTCTTCCTACATAATGTATTTTGTATTTATATTGACAAATTATGTTTTCGTTTTAGTTTTAAAATTCAAGTTCATTACTATAATTATTTTATTTTTATTTGCTTTCATAAAATCACCAAAAAACGCACGCTACCTTTTTTAAAAATTTTGTAAAATAATTCCAAATTGATATTCAGGCACTCTATTATTTTGGTGTCATTTTGACATTAATTAGTGACAAGATATTTTTTCGGATTGTGTTATTGTTGTTACTATGGGATTAAAAATACAAACATTGCAGCAAGTGTCATTTCCGCGTTATTTTCGGTTTATCTACAAAGTTTTCTTTAAAATGGATTTCGACGACAGCGATATTGAACTTCCAGACAGTATTTTGAATGACGCAGCATCGGCGAGGGAGGAATTAGTTCCAGAAAAGTCCCGTCCGAGATACGAAAAAGAGTACCACGCTTTTGAAGATTGGTTAAAAGCAAAGAACACTTCATCGCTAAAAGAAGAGGTATTTTTGGCCTATTTTCTTATTTGTCAAAGAGTTTCGTGTCTAGCACGTTATGGTCAAAATTTTCAATGCTTAAAATGTGTATAAGACTACGAAAAAATATAGATATTGGGCGATATTATAACTTAATATCATTTATTAAACGAAAAAATGTCGGTTTTAAACCAAAAAAGTCTCAAGTACTGCAAAAAAATGAGACCGATAAATTTTTGAAAGACGCTCCCGATGAGATTTATTTAATGAACAAGGTGGCCACAATATTCGGCATTGCAGGAGCCTGCCGAAGAGCGGAGTTAGCGAATTTACAAGTATCCGACATCAAAGAGAAAGGCGACATCCTGGTGGTAACAATTTTCACACTAAGAACCATACTTCAAGGAGTTTTGTGGTCTGCGATCCCAACAAAGACGATATAAGCTATATCAACATCTACAAAAAATACAAAAATTTGCGACCACCTAACACACCGCACCAACGGTTCTTTGTTTCCTACCATACCGGTAAATGCTCGAAGCAAGTAGTTGGTATAAACACATTTGGCAAGATCCCCGGTAACATCGCCGGGTTTCTTAAGCTGCCAAATCCGGAAACTTATACGGGCCATTGTTTCCGACGATCTTCTGCCACAATGTTGGTCAATGCCGGAGCAAATATAACCAATTTGAAGCGACATGGTGGGTGGAAGAGTGCGTCAGTAGCCGAATCCTATGTGGAAGAATCCGAGGAAAACAAGAAAAAAATTGCAACGCAAATTTTGCAGAAAAAAAGTGACACAAATCAGGAGACAGGAGAACGCCAACCATCCACCTCAGTACTACCCTCCACCTCAGAACTACCATCCACCATAGCACTTCGATCCACATCAGTGCAAAGAAGCACGAATGCAGAAGCAACGACAGTGTTTCCATCAATGACGACGACTAATACATCGATACAATCTGAAAACCTAACAAAAGTGGCGGCGTCAGCATTAACATTACAAAATGCGACGCATTGCACGTTTAATTTTCATATTATGCGTTAAACTTTTTTAATTTTTCGAGTAGTTTTTAGTTTTTTTTCACTGTTTCCGTTACAAATAAAAATATAAAACAAAAAAAGTCTAAATTTACTTTAATATGCAAAGCGTGCGTAAAAGTATTTTTTACGCACGGCGTGCGGAAAGTTCAACTTTCCGCACGCAAATGCGTGCGTAAAAGTGCACGCAAAAAAAATTTTTTGTGATGACCATGCTGCTGTAAACATGTAAAATGAAATAAATCCTACTAAAATATTTTTAAGCAATCATTTCATGCTGTTTGTTTAAATTATAGTGAAATTTTTCAGGTTTAAAAAAAATCTGCCTCCTGCTCCCCTTCTTAACTCCTTTTTTGAGGTAATTTTTGAAAGAGATTTTACAATTTCTTACTCTATGAACATGTATTCCTTTTTGTCATTTTATTTATAATTTCTTTTTTTTATTTTGGTTCCAATAATTTTAAGATTATAAATAATGAAATAAATAAAACAAAAAGCCTGCAAAGTGTTCTAAAACTTTAACACCAGTGTTTACTAAAGGGTCTAAATTCCTACATCTAAAAGTCTAGATTTTGGTTGAAGGGGCAAGTCACTCACTTGGATGCAATAATTTTTAATATCTAGGTAATTTGTTTATAAATACTTTGCAATATAGGCCATCTTTTTTTGTTGTAGCAATGACATTATATCCATACAAAACTTAAAAATAAATAAAAAAATTAGGAGATGTGTTAATGAAAAAGGATTCTAATATATCTTGCAATTTTTACAATATTTAAATATTGATACATACTTAATATGGTACTTAATGCATTTACAGAGACAGTTTTAAGTTATTTATGTATTATTTAGCATTGAAAAATTTTTATATATAATTTTGTTTATTGACCATGGATTATTTTTTTACTTTTTTAAACTTTAAACCACCCCATAAGGAATCCTATAAATGCAGACTAGATTTTTTAAAAAAGACATTCGAAACATTTTCAAAACATTTAAAAAGTTAATAAGAATTATTGTGATATTAAACTCACTGAGAAATGCTTACTATGTTATTATTGCACATTAGCATGAACCAAACCTTGCAGTTATTTGACCTGTAAGTATTAAAAAAATACACTTAAACTGGTCAAGGTCTATAGGATCCAAGTGCTAAGTTTTAAGATGATAATAAATACGGGTGTAAAACTCTACTGACACATTCCAGAATTTTTTGTTTTTTTAATTTCATTATTTCAAGCATTATTTGTTCTTAAAATTTTAGCGACAACAATAAAAATTATAAAATCTTTAAAAAAAGATTTAATTAACCCAACCTGGAAAACGTAATGATTTTTATCACTAGGTGTGCTCAAACTTTTGTTGTACTCACACTAGTATAAAAAAAAAAACAAAAAAAGAGGGGATGGGGACAGGACACCAAGTTTTCTTTTAACACCTCAAAGACTCTCATAAAATTTAAACAGCATGAAATGGTTATTTAAAAATTATTTTACTAGTATTTATTTTATATAACATAAGTTTGAACCAGCATGCATAACATTTCATATGTTTTCATGCCAACATCAGAAAATACTCAAGTGTGGTTTTGTAGTTTAAACAATAAATAAATAAAAAGTTTTGTTTAACTGACATTTTTTTTAAAATTCTATTTTTTAACTTAAGGTAAAGGGCTACCAAGGCAAATTAGTAAGAACACAGATGACCCTCCTCTTTCACCATTGTAAAAATACAATTTTTTTGAGAAAATGGTTTTGAAAAAGAGTTAGGGCTTCTGTTAAGGCACTTTGGAGACCCAAGCTCAAAATACCTTTTACTTGCTATTAAAGCTCTTGCTTCCTTTGAATAGTAAAATTTGTTTCATGTTACTATCTAACTTCGTGTTGCGAAATATATTTTTTTCATTAGGTCTGCAAAACTATAACAAAAATTTAACTCCTCAAAAATCAATGAAAGAGGAGGGTGAAAAAAGTTGGTGATTTTGGCATAGCTGAGGTCTACCTGAATACTGGCTAAAATATTTCGAAAATTTCTGACCCTAACCCCTAGTCGTTTAATGATGTTTTATGAATTTACCCTGTGAAAACCTTGCATCCCTACTTTTATTTCTATTAATGTACACATTCATTTCTTACTGACAATAATCTTGGCACACTTTATTCTCTCTAGCTCGACAGCTAGGACACACAGGACATGGGTTTCATTCCAATTATGCATATCTTCTAGGCCTTCTTCTTGGCTCAGTTGAAGGGAGTGACAATAATATTGTCCCCGGAGGATTTTAGCTCGTGTTGTTACAACCACTCGCAAACATTTTTCAGCCGTAAAATCAAATCTTTACACACAAAACTTAAAAATTAAAAAATAATTTTAAAATCAAAACATTTGTTGAAAAAGAAAAACAAATGTGACATATAACTGACACAACTGTCATGACCCGTCATGACATCCGAGATCAATCTGAAGTTAGGCTCCGCGCCAATGGTATTTTTATCCATGAGTGGCCCACGCAGGACACTGGCTAGACCTATTTTCTTGTTAAGTTGGTTGCCTACATGTTATTCTTTGAAGATTTTTGTGGACCTCCAAATTTAAACCTAATTTTCTCCAAAACCAAGAAGTTTTAGAAAAAAATAATAAATTTCCAGTAAATAGCTTGGTAATGTACACAAATCCGTTTAGTCTCAAAAATGTGGGAAAGGCCCATTCATATCTCTGCAGAACAGCATCGCTGTGGAATAAACTCCCTGCGACAGTTTTCCCTGCAGGTTACAACCTGAACCGTTTTAAAACCAACACACACCAACATTTCCGCGCACTGGCCGCTTCTCGAGCGTGATAGGGATCTCCTTGCGAGTGCGCTTAACCGTAAAAAAAAAGAAATATTTGTTTTTTTTCTAATATAATTTTATGCTTTGCTAAACAATAGGGTATCCAAGTCCCGGGACCAAATATGTTTTCGGGACTTCGGTACCAAATGTCAGGTCCCGGGACTAGTCCCGGGCTGGTCTCGAAACTAAAATAAGAGTAATTAAATTAATTTAACACAGAACAGAACACAGCTTTATTGATATTGGTAAATGGTTAACATAAAAACAAATTGACAAACGTAGCAAATAAAAAGGTAAGTATAGGGAAACATTACTTTTGTCCAAAGTGAGATATAAGTGCCACGAGTGCATTTAAGGACTCATCATTTAATCTTAAACGAAGCTTGTTACAAAAACCGCCGGCCACTGAGAAAGCTCTCTCCAATTGAACGCTGGTAGATGGTAGTATATACGCCCCCCTATGCTTAGATTTTTTTTTATATTATACATATTTCATGAATAGAAACATAAAATAGCATAAAATACACCCTCATGAGGTCTCGGCCCCCCCCCCCCCAAAACTGTCTCAGGCCCACCCCGAAACTTTTTTCTACATACGCCACTGGGTGGTATAGTCAGTAAATGTTCTTAGCATAGCAGAAAATATAGTCGTCGACAACCGTCATCCTCAAAAAGGACCATTTCTCGTTTTATTATTTTTGAAAATCGATCTGGTTTTGCACTTGATGACGTTTGTATGATTGCTCTTGTACTTGTTGAGGCAGTAGCAAATATTGCATTTTCAATAAATTCGTCTAACTCAAGGGCGGATCCAGAGGTGCTTCTCGGGGGGGGGGGGGGTGTGACATTCTCTGTTGGTAAAAAACGGTATATATATTTTATTGAATTAGTGAGTGGTTGTAATTTCGATGATAAAAACAATAGACACTTTCATGCGCCGCAGGCAAGAATTTTGAATTTTTATTAGCAAAAACATTACTTTTTACTCATTTTTTGTATATTCAAAAAATTCTCGGGGGGGGCAGGTGCCCCTAGTGCCCCCCCCCTGGATCCGCCACTGGTCTAACTTTTTTGCGATCTTTTCGCGTTCATGCAATAGACGCCGTTGCGTCACGCTTATTATGCATGTGTCTGGTATTATTTAGCGGTTTCGGGACCAAGTTGAGTTCTCGGGACCTTCACTGAGTCCCGGGACCACTTTTTTTGGGAAAACTCCCGGGACCGTCCTGGGACCAAGTCCCGGTACTGGATACCCTACTAAACAACAAAAGCAATGCAGGCCTGTAAATGCTTAGGGACCTTATATTGGACAGAAAATGATAACTGTCACAATAGGTGACAATTCAATATACCTATTGGTAGGTTAAAAAGAGGTCTGTCCAAATTATATTGCAAGACTTTACAAAATGCGTCTTGGGGGGCAATTTTTCCTTTATTATGTGTGTTTGACCTACCGGTCAACCAACCAAATCTGTGCTCATGCATAAACAAACAAAACAAAATCTACATAACCCTACAAAAAGATTATTAATTTTTAACGAATAATGTTGTAATTTTATTAATTTGGTGTTAGATTTAAGTAGTTTTGATGTCCCTTTTACAAATATTTTTATTATTCAATGTTTTGTAATGTTGAGAAATTATTGGTGTTCGACATTTGTATGTGATCTTCACTTTATGGTAAGTCTACCCTAACTTTTATGTATGTAATATCTGCTACAAATATTCTCTTTATTATTAGGTTTTTCCATCTTTATTGTCCCCTGAAGATGAACCTTTGTATGTTCGAAACTAGTTGGGAATTATAGCCTGAAAATTTAAATAATTAAAATTATTGTGAAGGAACTTTGGATTTTCTTTTCCCACTATGAATAGAAACATTCACCCTGGAGAACTACAAAACCTTGAAAACACTTGTCCAAGACTACTACTCCAGAAATTTCAGAACCTATCAATAAAGAGAAATAAAGCTGAGGCTCATATATGGTTTAACACACAATGCCAAAAACTTAACCTAACTCCAAATTTTATCCAAAACAAGATTAACAAAAAAACACAACTCTCTTACCAAACCGAACATAGACTGAATCAGGTCAAAAACCATATGATAAAGGAAGAAAAGAAGAAATGGTATTCCACAAAGGATTATATTCAAACCATGCTAACTATAATATCTGCTATTATTGTCACAAAAATTGACGACTACTCTTGGCATAATTTCAACTCTAAACTAAAAACAAAACTTAAGTGTGACAAAGATAAACATTTCAAGAATTTAAATAAGAAAATTAACAAATTAAAAGATGAAAAGCGGGAAGAAACTAAACTTAAAAACACTTTTACAGACCATGTATTCCATCCAAGAATTCTTAACTTAAGTGACACCACCTTCACAGAACAAGAAATAACTTTTTTGGAAAAAGGACTTAAGTTTAGCCCACAACTTCCGATAGCTGAGACTTCTGTCACACATCTAATGGCAGACATTGAAGCCACCCTCTCACAAAAACAAACAGACTTTGTGAACATGTCAAGAGGAGGCTGCAGACAAGTGATCAGAAATTTAAAGTCTTCTATGGGTACCTCTAAAAATAAGATTATTAAAGATCATAATAAACTAATTAAGAGCATACGAAAGAAGATTAAAGATGAGGACTTAGTACTTGGTAAGGCAGACAAGGGAGGTTGTTTGGTAATCATTAAAAAAACTAACTATATTTCCAAAGTTGAACAATTCATAAGTAATAATACATCCTTTATTGAAATTAAAAGAGATCCTAATTTAGCATATACAAACGACTTAAAAAGAACTATCAACTCTTTGGAAAAGAATTTGAGTCTCTAAAATATAATAAATCACAAATACCTATGAACCCACTATGCCCACTACTTTATGGAATAGGGAAAATTCATAAAGCAACAATGCCTGTTAGGCCAGTGGTCAGTTTTGTCCAAGCATCAGCATACTATTTAGCTAAATGGCTTAATAAATTTTTTAAAGAACATCTTAATTTTGAAAATCAATACAGTATAAAAAATACTTCAGAACTAATTAAAAGTATTGACAATATTAGTTTACCAGACAACTTCCTGCTTGTTTCATTTGACATTGTTAATCTTTTTCCTTGTGTTCCTAGATTGGAAGTTATCAATATTGTAAAATACCTTCTAGATTCTTGTAACAAATTCTCAGATAAAGAAAAAATGTGTATTTCTGCTTTATTACACAAATGTTTAAATTTGGTTTTTTAAGTTTAACAACAAGTTTTACAAGATGACTGAAGGCCTTCCTATGGGCAGTAGTCTTTCTCCTCTCCTCGCAGAGATTTTTATGGGTTTTTTGGAAAAAAAACTATATCTTTAATAGTGGTCACCCACTCATAGATAAAGTTCGCCTTTGGCGAAGATATGTTGACGACACATTTGTTATTTGGACGGGTGACAGAGCGGAATTGACAGAATTTCTTGCTTTTCTCAATTCTTTAAACAATAACATCAAATTCACTATGGAAATTGAAGACATTCAAAAACTTAATTTTTTAGACATTACCATAACCAGAGAAAATAACTCTCTAGTTTATTCTATATATCGAAAACCTACTCAAACGGATCACGTAATACCTGCAGGTTTAAACCATTTCGCCTGTCAAAAAATGGCAGCGTTTCATGCTTTTATTCATAGACTTTTTTCAATTCCGCTTCGTCCATTAGAATTTATTAAGGAGAGAAATATTATATATCAAATTGCCTATAACAACGGTTATAAAAAACATATTATAGATAACTTAATTAACAAAAAATACAGAAAAATAATGCATAATTTAGTAAGTAATAATCTGTCACAAATCCCGCCCTGGCAACCTCCAAGATACATTTCGTTAACTTTTTTAGGTTTTGTCTCCATACGAGCAGCGAATGTTCTTAAGAGTCTTAAAGATAACATTAGAATAACTTTTAAGCCTTTTACTTCAATCTCATCTCTTTTTTCAAAAAACAAAGATAACCGAGAACCCTTAGAAAAGAATGGTGTATACAAACTTTCTTGTAATGATTGCAATGCTCAATACGTAAGGCAAACAGGGAGAAATTTCAAAACACGCATAGAAGAAAACCTTAATAGCCAAAACTCTCCTAATGACAACCGTTCAGCGTTTGGAACTCACCTAAAAGGTAAACAACATTCTTTCAACATTAAAAACAACTTCCAAATTTTACATAACAACAAAAAAGGACTAAAACTCAATGCTCTTGAGAACATTGAGATTGCGAGGTTGGAGACTGAAATAAACTTGACAAGCCTAAATGATCCGGTCTTAAACCACTATAAGGAAGCTGCCCATGTTGTTAACTTATTTAAGTGGAAAAATCGGTTTTGATATTTTTTTTTTGTATTTTGACAAACGTAACTTCACCAACTTGCTGAACAACATATTAAATTTTGAATTTCCCCATCCCTTTATTATGTGTGTTTGACCTACCGGTCAACCAACCAAATCTGTGCTCATGCATAAACAAACAAAACAAAATCTACATAACCCTACAAAAAGATAATTAATTTTTAGCGAATAATGTTGTAATTTTATTATTTTGGTGTTAGATTTAAGTAGTTGATGTCCCTTTTACAAATATTTTTATTATTCAATGTTTTGTAATGTTAAAAATTATTGGTGTCCGGCATTTGTATGTGATCTTCACTTTATGGCAAGTCTACCCTAACTTTTATGTATGTAATATCTGCTACAAATATTCCCTTTATTGTAAGGTTTTTACATATTTATTGTACCCTGAAGATGAACCTTTGTATGTTCGAAACTAGTTGGGAATTATAGCCTGAAAATTTAAATAATTAAAATTATTGTGAAGGAACTTTGGATTTTCTTTTCACACTACCAAGGGGACTGTCAGTTACGAAATGCTGCCGCTCTTGCCAATTCATTGATCCCAAGTGAAACAAACAAAGGACCGTTCACAAGTTGTGTTTCACTTTTTAGATATGTTGTTAAAATATTATTACGAAAAACTCTTACAACGTAATGTGCAAGGTGGTACCTAAGGGGGGGATTAGGTTAGGGTTTAAAGTATATTACACAAAAAAAGGCACCTGATCTGGTCAGGTTAGTTTTTATTATTATGTCTAATAACCCAAGCTTTCGACATTTTGGACTTTCAACATTTTGTAATTCTGCTATTTCGCATAGTGACATTCAGTAATTTAGATATTTTTAAATAAACATTTTGTGGTTTCGACTTTCGATATGTATAACTACACACACACACACACACACACACACACACACACACACACACACACACACACACACACAGATACACACACACACACACACACAAACACACATACACACACATACACACACACACGCGCGCGCACACACACACACACACACACACACACACACACACACACACGCACAAACACACACACACACTCACAAACACACAGTTTCCCATAGAATCTACTTTTATTTTTATTCTTATTTTGATATTTATTTTTATCTGTATAAACCCAGCAGTAACGTCTTTTATACGAAAATTGGTCGTGGCACCCCTGTGTTGTTATTCTTGAGATACCGAGCGAGTACTCCTCGAAATTCGAGCGAGGACCAATAGAGATGCGGAAATCGAGTGACATCGCCTGCGCAGTTTACTTTCAACTGATTTTGAGAGAGTACTCCTCGGGGAGACTTCAAGAATACTGACACTGTAATCTTCCGCCGGCGGCGACAGCAGCCGAAATGGGGCAACTGGGCGCTGCCAACTCGGCGGCCCCAACTTGGCGCCGGGCAAACTCGGCGCCGGACTAAAATATTTTTTTTTGATAAAATGTGCAGATGAAAAACAAAATATATTATTTATACAAAAACATCTTTAAAAAATCCTTTACGCAATTTTTTTTAAATTTGATTTTGTTAAGTAAAGGTAAATCCATTAAGTCGAGTGTTAAAATTTGGTAGGTGTAGTGTTTGGTAACCCGGTAAGACTACAATTTACGTTTTTTATTAAAACAATGGCGGATTTAAAATGGCGGATTTCTTTGTTTTTAAACCGATTTGTCCGAAACTTGAAAGTTTGATGTGCCTAAGATCACATAATACAGTTTTATCCTCAAAACTAAAAAATTCACGACATGAAGTTAGTCCCTCTTTGTTAATTTTGCCGTGGAAAACAAAGAAAGAAAGTAAACTTAGCTGACCTCATAAAGAAAACGAATAAGAATTACAAATCTGAAAGAATTTGACGTTATTTGACATTTCAGTTTCTGTGGTTATTGGTTTTCTGCTCTGAATTTATTTGCAATTTTTAAATTACAAATTTAGAACGAATTAGGCCTTTTTACAAAAAAAAAATATATTATATCGTGAAGCTACATCTAACAAAAAGTGGGAAATTGCCTTTTAGGTAAGTTTTTAAGTTTAAAAATTGCCTTTTAAACGAGAAATCTTGACCGACAGATTTTTTCACATCCTTTCAAATTTCGCCAGATTTTTTGAAATGTAAAGAATTACCCCCTTGAAGTCAGATAATGACTTTGTGTCTTTAAGCACACCTTCTTATCCAAATTATTTTGTTAAAAAATGGGTTATCCATAAATTATATAAACATAAATTGGGAGAGGAAGTGTATCATGGGTGTGTTAGATTTGCTTGAACCACAGATTGAGGGAATAATATCCTAGCAAAGTGAGATTTCTGCAGTTATCTCATTTTTAGATATCCAGTTATGAATTTGTTAGCTTTCGATTGTTAAAACAATGATACACTAGTGAAAAATTTACAAAAATTGTTTTTTTTTACATAATTTCAAGCTTTGCCAAATACCATCAAAAGCAACACAGGCCAGCAAATATTTACACAGAAAATGATCAAAAGGTGACAATTGAAGAAGTTGGTAGGTTAAAAATAGGTAACTGGCCAAATTATTTTGCAAAACTATAAAAAGTAAGTCAAAGGCAAATATTGACTTTTTGAATTTTACAATAATTGATTTGTTTTTTTTTAGCATAATTTTTAAGCTTTGCAAAATGCAGACAAATGCAGGCCTGCAGCAAATACCTTATGAGAAAATGATAACTGGGCAAAATATGTGACAATTAAAGATTTAGGTAGGTTAAAAAGAGGTTATGTGTATTTTGTTGTGCTGTGTAACAAAAACAGAATTTTTACCTTTATACCCTGCAAAGCACTTTTATTTTTGCCCTTGGTAGGTATTCATTTCCTTTTCAAAAAGAAAGACAGCAATTTATGTTATAACCAAAGAACTTTACTATTTCTTTCTGATTTAAAAATATAGTTTATGGTTTTATAATAGTCTTGTAGGTAATAAGCTAGAAAGGTGCCAGACCTGTCACAGATCCATTCAGTTAGTTACAAATTTATCAATGCAATTTTTTTCGCTAAAGTGTTACATATTTTTAGGGGGTTCCTCTGAAATGTGTTTTGTGGTTTTAATGGGTAAGGTTAGGTTCAGGTTCTTGTTTTTTCCTCAACAATCTATTTCTAGTTTTATTCGTTTTGACAAAATCCTTCCTAGCCTGCACAGCAACGGCTAGAAAAGGTATTGTTTTAGTTAGATGATTTTTTACAAGCTTTTATTTAGCTTCACATGTTCTGTTAACTATCAAATCTTGTGAAGCGTTTTTGACACACTTCCCATTATCCGATTTCGATGAAATTTGGTACACACATAGTGGTCCCATGACAATACAATATTAGAAAAAAATATCCACTCACCCCTACCCCCACCCCCTTCTATAGAAAAATGTGTTTCTGACACACTTCCCGTTATCCGATTTGGATAAAATTTGGTATACACATAGTGGTCCGATGATAATACAACAATAAGAAAAAAATATCCAGCCACCCTTACCCCCACCACCTGCCATAGAAAAATTTGTTTTTGACACACTTCCCGTTATCCGATTTGGATGAAATTTGGTATACATATAGTGATCCGATGACAATACAATATTAAGAGAAAAATATTCTCCCACCACAACCCCCCCCCCCCTTTCATAGAAAAATGCGTTTTTGACACACTTCCCATTATCCGATTTGGATGAAATTGGGTATACATATAGTGGTCTGATGACAATACAACATTGAAAAAAAAAATCCTCCCACTCCTACTCCTACCCCTTTCTAGAGAAAAATGCGTTTTTGACACACTTCACTTCAAATGACTTTTATAAAATTTGGTATATGCATAAAGGTCCGATGGAAATACAGCCCAAACAAAAAATTTATTTCTACCTCTGCCCCCACCCTCCCCTTCCCTCAATAGAAAAATGAGTTTCCAAACAACTCACGATCTGCGATTTCATTATAATCTAGTATAAACTCTTCTGTTCTGTTATTGAACAAATATTTTCATTTATTAGGTTAGATAGCTGAGACTAAAAAGTAGAAAATAAATTGGTAACAAAAAAATTTTTAGTCACAAGCTTTTATAAAACGCACTAAAAATTTAAAAATAATTTTCCAACATTCTGATATTATCATAATAATAAAAGCGTTGGCCGCAAATCAAAGCATAAGTTAATCTAAATAGCAGGGCATCAAAGATAATATATTTGATGTGCCGCAATGTTATGCCATTGCGATATAGTTCAATGAATAGAGCCCAAAATAGGGGGGTTACCCTACAAAAGGTCCGGTAGTTCTGAATTTTGGATATGTTGTTAAGCTCAGGAGGGTTGTTAAAAATCTGAGTTTTCGTCACCTCCACCCCTGTGCTCCCTCCGCCATCTTACAATAACAATCAAAAATTGGCACTTTTTTTAGTTTTTTGCCTTTAATTTCGTTCCAGTACACTAAATCGCAAAAAGAGTTATATGAAATTTTTAACCATAGTTTTTGAAAAAATCAGATAAAACTTACAAACAAAAATATTTTAATTTGTGATTTTTTAAAATTGGTTAAATATACGGGCGCCTCTGAATTTATAACCATGAAACCAATCCGACGTTCTTGTACTGCATTTTAAAGGAAATTTTATTTGCTACAATAATGTATAACACATTTTGTTCTATAGACTTTGGTTTAAAAAAAAATCGAATAAATCATGGAAAAAACATGGATATTTTTTACTTTTTTAAATTACTTCAATTAACGGACGCCGCTGAAGAGTTTATAAATAGTTGACCACCATCGAGTTGTACCTTTTTCAAAAGGAAATGTCATTGTCTACAATAAAGTATATTACATATTTTTCTCTTAGAAGCGTATTTTTTGAGAAAATTTGGGAAAACCTAAATATGTTAGATTTTGGGGGTCTGGGGGGGGGGGGGGGGGTTTGAAGAGGTGGTTAGTTTAAGAAGGTATTTGACCCCTAAGCTCTCTTACCTTTTTGTACGTCACTAAATTTACACAAAAAAAATAAAAATAAATAAAAAACGTGCCGTTTAAAGCACTACATTTAAAAAAATTATTATTTTCTAACTTACTTTAAGTTAAAAGTTACTCATACTCCAATACAATATTTAAAAATAGATTTAAAGGATGGATTTTGTAGCTGATAAAATTCTCTACAAGATATGTTCGTTGGACTTTTACCCTAGAACAAAGTATTTCGGAGCTTAAGCCGTCTAAAGTAGAAAAGGTCTGAAAATTTGCCCAAGCACGTGATTTTAGTCATTTTTGGAAATTACCTAGCTCCGTTACTACTGCTCGCAGAACAACCACGGTGCCACCCGTATGTAGATAATTATATCCTCTAAAAAATTTCATGTAACTCTTTTTGCGATTTAGTGTACTGTAACGAAGTTACAGGCAAAAAACTACAAAAAGTGCCAATTTTTGATGGTTTTTTCAAAATGGCGGAGGAAGCCCAGGGGTGGGGGTGACGAAAACTCAGATTTTTAACTACCCTTTCGACCTTGATAACATATCCAAAATTCAGAACTACCGGACCTTTTGTAGGGTAAAACTCCTCTATTCATTGTACTAATACCTATGTCAGAGAAATGCCTGGGTATCTTGGGTCGGGTTGGGTGGGTTTGGTACCTCCATTTTTCTGCTAGATAGATTCTTGCAAATAGTGATATTTAATTGATACGGATATCTTATCGTGCTAAAATCGTCACAATTTCCATCAGTCAGCCATCGCTTTTATTATTATGATAATATCAGAATGTTGGAAAATTATTTTTAAATTTTGAGTGCGTTTTATAAAAGCTTGTGACAATTTTTTTTTTTTTTAATCAATTTATTTTTAATAACGCCGAAAATCTATTATGTTACTGTATTTCAACCAATCTTAGCAATCTCCTCGTGACGTCTGTCCGTGTGTGTATGTATGTCTGTATGATAGCTCCTAAAATGCTGAACCAATGTTCATGAACTTTTTAAATAAAATGGTGTACCATACTCTAGAGCTGTTTAGATTTCATTCAAAATCCCTTACCAAATGCTAATAACAATTTTTTGGCAGTCGAATTTTTTTTCAACATGCATTTTAACAGAGCATCACATAAATATGTGGGTTTCATAATAATTTGGGTTATAACCAAAAACTTCGTAGGAGTTCACTTGGAGTGTGCTAATGGGCTAGGCATAGAACATTTCTAAAAACTCCACTGTATTTATTGCATGATGATACAAAATTATTCATGTTTAGGAAAATGTGCAAGTTTTCTTCGGTCAGTAGCTGGGATGTAAGATTCACCTAATCAGTTTTATTTATCAAGGTTTTAATAGTGATGAATGTGAAAAAAAGGCAAGAATTACAAAGTTTAATAGTTTATATATATATAAAAAATAATAAACACATATACAAAACTTTTTTATAATTAATTTCATATTTTTAAAGAGGCCTTAAGCAACCAATTTTTAAATTTTAACCATAAAAAAATACTGACGACATAAAAGACAATTAGATAATTTTTCTCAGGTACACTAAAAAAAAACTGTTTTCAAATCAACCATAAAAAATTGGTTACTTCCATACTAACGATAAACAGATATTTTGTTAATATAGTGTAGTTTTACTTAATAAAATTTATAACTAGACTAAAATAGTGCGCTTCCTATTTTTTTTTAAAACTAGGTCTTTGCTTTTTAACTAAAATTGTATTGTATATTGAACACTTTTTTCGTTGTTTCGCTAGCTAATGAAAATTTTAGTACGCAAGCAAATTTCAATTTATTACTGGATTTTATTTTCCCAGTAAATATCTCTGCCGTCCTTAACCTGGGAGTGGACATGTGGAACTATGGTACACAAACGGACAGGTGGGGTGTGATACACCCCAATTAAATAAAAAATAATACAAAAAATATTACTAACTAAATAAAAAAAAATTCAGTTTTAAACAATTTGTTTCTGAATATTTTCAATAAATAAAAAAGCCATAGTAAGAAAAACATCATATTTATTCTTTGAATCAAATAAAAGTGGTAACATTCATATTTTAACATAAAAAAACAAGTTTAACAAAATTTAAACTGCTATTAAAAAAAACCCTAGCTGGGTATTATTTAACAAAAAAAGTAAAAACTAAAACATCAACTATTCCAATAAAAAAAAATAAAGAAAATCCGTTAAAATCCAAAAAAGTTATGGCCCTTGCAACTTTGGTAAATTTGCGCAATCTTGACAGAACATTAATGCATGCTCCAGACATATATAAGCACCACAGGTTACACACGAATTCTTAGTTTTCCTATCTCTAACTCTTGGACATTTTGAACACCTTCCTTGTTGATTTGGCCTAGCTCTCTTGACAGTAGGCCCAGTTCCTTCACCCAAAATTGTGCTTATATTGCTTCGCAGCTCTCGTGAGAGTCTAGGATTTTCTTTTCTTTCTGCCTGATGTCCTTTTACTAACTGCATGCCTAATTCTTTTATGAATAATCTTCTGTCGAGTTTATCGCCTTTATTATTTTCTCTAAAAATTATTTGACTGTTAATTGCCGCAGTATTCATCAACGAATAAAAAATAGCCAGTGGCCATCTTCTGGTAGCTCTTGCAACATTGTAGCTCGCGGACATTTCATCAACCACGTCTACACCACACTTAGTAAAGTTGTGGAAAGAGATCATCTCAGGCAGTTTCTTTTCTGAATTAGAAAGAATTGTATCATCATGATGTAGAGATGACAAAAGAAGTGTTACTTTTCCTTTTTTTGGAAAATACGAAAGAAGAGTAAGGTCTTCTTGAAAAGCAAATTGACTTGAAAATATTTCTTTATTGCGAGTCTCCAAAAACTTTGCGGGTATATCTGCCTTGTTTCTTCTGATAGTCCCGACTGCAGTCAGCTTGTGCTTTTGCAAGAGACTTTTAAAAAGGGGAACACTGGTGTACCAGTTATCACAGGTAATATTTCTTTTAGTACCTGAAACTGGTGCGACTAATTGGTCAACAATATCTTTGGGACTGTTACTTACGTGAAATGGACCTTCAGGTTGCATGCCAACGTATACCTCCATATTTAACAAGTAGTAAGTACGAGCGTCCACTAAAGCCTGAACTTTGATGCCATATTTGGCTGGCTTGTTTGGAATATATTGCCTAAAGGCGCATCGACCACGGAAAGATTCCAATTTTTTATCAATAGTAAGGTACTCTGAAGGGGTATACGCTGCCCTACAATTTTCCGTAAACTTATCAACCATTGCTCTTATATGTGCCAACCTATCAATTTTCAGTCTTTCCTGGCGGGTTTCTTTTACGTCAAAGCGCAAACAGGATATCAGAAACCTAAATCTTCTTTGACTCATTGTAAATCTAAAGATATCTATTCCAGTACCATCTGTATTCCATAATTCTTCCAAATTTCGGTGATTATTTCTGAAAACCCCTGCTAAATAAAGAAGCCCCAAAACCGCCATGATCTCCGTTGCCGTAGTTTCTCCGTAATGTGGAGAATTTTTCCATTTGCCAGATACTTCTCGTATTTGGATATTTGTGTTTTCAAAAAGATCTGCTATCATCATATTATCTATAAAAAGTAAAAAACAATCCATCGGAGTTTTGGCATTTTTTCCGGATGCCTTAACCCCAGGCAAATGTGTAATAATATTTTCCGATCTTGTCCTTACATTTTTACTGGGAATTTTAGCTAACCATTTTGACCCATTTTTTCCTAAGAAAAATTTCGGCACCAGTTCATCGGCTTCCTCTTCTTCCTGCAGATGTTCATCGGTCTCTTCCTCGTCCTCTCCATCTTGTTCTTGGTCCGGATAATCACTTATTGTGCTAAGGCGATCTTCTTCATATTCTCTTCCAAATCCTCCTCGACATCATTAGACGAATCAATGGCTTCAGATTCTTCCCAGAGCCTTTGCAAACGATCCTGCTTCTTCTGCCACTCACACATTGCGCTAAAAGAAAACAGAACTGATTATACACTCCGCCGCTGCCATGCTGAACGCAAAATCCGTCTCTTTTGCGTGAATATAGCCTCCCGATTCTCAATCAAAAAGGGCAACAAACTGTTGGAAGTTAAAAGGCTTCAGTTTTAGTGAAAACGGTCATACTTACATTATTTAATATGCCAAAAACTGTAAAACGAAATAACAAAAAAAAGTTTCACAATCGGACACGTGGGGTGTGTCACACCCCAACGCACTTTCAAGCGATGCTGTTTCGATGAACGACGTTCAGCCACTGCCGACGCGCAATGAGAGTCTAGACAAATACCTAATTGAAAGCTACTAAGCCGCGCGGGCGCAGAAACTAATATTTTGAAGAGTTGTGTATGTGGTTTTAGGCTTTGGGGTGTACTACACCCCACATGTCCACGGCCGGGTTAAGCTAGAATGCCGTTAACTACCTAAAAAAATTTCCTAGTTTTGATAAAAAAAACCCGGAAAATAATAAACAAACGATGCTCCTTGATAGCTGGAAGTTATTAGTTTCTGGAACACCACAAAAGCTAAAAAAGATTTGCTTATAAAAATTGATGTAGAATAATTTTGTGATTAACACGGCACCAAAACATAAAAATTGTCCAAATGTTGGTTAACGGCATTATAGCTTATGCACGGCAGATCTGTGCATCTATCAGCTTTTGTTAGTCCATTTTTTCTGTAAAAGTTAAAGCTGTATTCCAACTATTAGGGTCATATAATTTTTAACTTTTTGGTGTTTTGAAAGCTGTAGAAAAAACAAGAATAAAGGTCCAAAATTCGCTTTACTTATATGTATCCAACTGGTGGGTGAATCACTTCTTTTGCTCTATTTCGTTTCTCTTATAGTAGAGTTAAAAGCCGCTTCTATCGTGTCACCCCGTGTGCACTTCATTGCTAAAATGTAAGACACAATTTAAATCATTTCTTACACCCTAAGAATGCAAAATCGACTGGTCGTCCAAAAATCGTCGTGTGCAGGGGATGGTGGGGGTAGTTTTTCCAAAAATTTGGAAAACATTTTTTTGCATTTTTTGAATCTATAAAGTGTGCTCATGACTCCACCAAAAGCATATAGTAATATTACTATCAGAAACATTTATTTTTCAATATTGAAAATATCGTTCCCAATGCTTTTATATGGAGTTCCCTATTAAACAAGTGCTCGCCCTGAAAACGCGTATTTATAATAATGTATAACTTGTTATAACTCGAGAACCCTTTGCTTAATCAAAAAAACACCTTGTGTAAACTTTGTGTATCAAAGATCAGGGATTACAATGATTTTTGAAAAATGTCAATCGGACGCATAGTTTTTTTTAAAGTAGCAAAGAGTGATGCTATGACGCGACGAACGCGGCAGACACTGACATGCGACGAAGGGTCAGATATTTTACAAATGCACGGCGGGCCGATATTTTCGTGCTAATGTAAGGGTTTGAAAATACACGCCTTTCTTGAAGACGGCTAAAGGTTTTAACAAAAACTTTTTTTTATCGTTTAAAGTGATCTTTGGTACAGGCCTAAAACTATTTTTTAGTTAAAAAAATTTCTCCATAATAGCATGAAATTATGCTTATTTATAGTCAAAAATCGATCATTTTCATATAATTTTTTTAATAGGAAATTTTTATCTGATTCAATCGGGGAAGAATTTCGGGCCTACAAGGGACATTCCTCTAAATAAATAAAAAATAAAAATACAAAAAATTGCAGGTCATCTGGTAGGAAAACGTGTATTGTTAAACCCTTACAAGACCAACAATTGCCGCTTTTGTCATCAATAAAGGCTCTGCTGGTAGCTAAGAATTATATTTAAAACAATAGCAATATCCTTGTCTTTTCGGTTTTTTACGAAACCGGACCATCAGAGCCGCAGCTAGCATTTTTGGCGCCCGAGGCAGCATTTAAAATTTTTAGTCCTTTTCACCCCTTGTAAGAGGTTTTACCAAATCAAAATGGTAAATTATATTTGACATTCTCATATACTTTCCGCACTGTTTTTGAATTGAGTTGTTTGGTATGGAAAGTGGCACGTTTTCGTCCTCACTTTACACACTAAAAAATAGGGCGGACTATAAACAAACAAATTGTGTGTAAGTGACTGGAAGAAAATATAAACATTTGCACGTGTATAAGTACCGTTGTTTTTTTTTAAATTTATATATTTTATACAGGAGGACGTTATTTAGACATTTTCAAATTTTTAGTCCCTTTCACCCCTTGATAGAGGTTTTACCAAATCAAAATGGTAAATTATATTTGACATTCTCATATACTTTCCGCACTGTTTTTGAATTGAGTTGTTTGGTATGGAAAGTGGCACGTTTTCGTCTTCACTTTACACACTAAAAAATAGGGCGGACTATAAACAAACAAATTGTGTGTAAGTGATTGGAAGAAAATATAAACATTTGCACGTGTATAAGTACCGTTGTTTTTTTTTAATTTATGTATTTTATACAGGAGGACGTTAATTAGACATTTTCACCTTAAGATTGTTAACTCCTAGAGAATGAGCCAGAAATCGAACAAAAGGTTCGAAAAAGGGCTGTTTCTATAAGGCTTAACCCGTGTTTGAGGTTTCTATGTGTAATTTTAAACAGTGAGACCAACATTATTTACTGGACGCTATTTCCTGAATATGTACATGGGTGCCACAAAATACACATAAAAATACTTTAATTACCTGTCTAAAAATCACTGCTTATTTAGCATTAATTGAATATACATAATTCCATGCACCCTTTTGACATTTTTTTAGATCAATATAATGGCACAGCTTTTTAAGGGTCAGAGTTGCGCCGATATTCTAGTGTAAATGTGTGTTGTGGTTGTTTAGAAATACACGGGTTTCTCCAAGACGGCTACAGATTTTTACAAAAACTTTCCTTAATTATTGAAAGTAATCTTTTGTCTAGGACCAGAATTATTTTTAAGTTTACAACAAACAAGATGTCAAAAATTAGATAAAATTATGCTTAAATATAGTCACAAAGCTACAATTTTATAATATTTTTTTTTATAGGAAATAGATCTTTGTTTTAAACGGGGAAGAATTTTCGTCTTACTGGTGATATTCTTCTAAATAATAAAAAAAAATGTTAAAATAAAATGGCATCTGGGACGTTTAAAACGCTTACAATGTATAAAATATTCGTATCCTCTCTTCCTTTGATAGGGGTTTTACTAAATTCAAAATTACAAATTGTTTTTTACACTCGCGTGCGAAAAATACTGACTTGCGGCAATTTTTTTGGATGAGTTTGGTACGGAAAATGGCACTTTTTGACACTGTCGTATTTTCACTTTATTTAGCCATCTTTTAATATTTTTGCTCCTGTGTAAATATAAGTTCAAATATGTTGTATGTGAATTGTCAATCTATCTACGGCGTGTTATTAATATAATTTGTTTTTTTATAAAAACCGAGGGGTGATAAGCTGAACCAAATTTGTACACCTTCCTACGGGACTTTAATAAATTTTTGGGCTTGTAGTGTCCTGTATAGTCCTGACTGACAGGCGCCCATAAAAAAATTCGCGATCAACAAAAAAAACGTCTTAACTCTCGTTTTTTTAGCCGGCCGCCCTACTTAATCATGCTTAGGGCACCCCTTAGGCGCCAGTACCCTCGGAGTCCTGTATAGTCCTGTGGCAATCCTGTGGAAGTCCTATGGAGTCCTGTATAACGATTTTCCATTTTAAATACATTTGGTAGAAAAATATTTTAATGAAAAAAAATTTGCTAGAAAAACATTTGGTATACAAACAGTTCATAGAAAACACAATTAACTAATAATAACTATTTTTGGAAAAATACATTTGGTAGAAAGTACAATTGGCAAAAAAACCTATCACAGAAAACACATTTTCTAGAATAACATTTGATAGAAAGTACAACTGGCAGAACAGCAAATGTTAGAACATTGGGTATGAAAATATTTCATAATCTAACCAAACCTATCCTGACCTAATATGTACTTTTTAAATGTTTTTTCACCAAGTCTCTTTCTATCAAAGGTTTTTCTACCAAATCTATTTTCCATTAAATATTTTTTTACCAAATGTTTTTCTAACAAATGTTATTTCTACCAAACTTATTTTATATCAAGTGTTATTTTACCAAATGCATTTTCTATCAAACATTTTTTTACCAAATATATTTTCTACCAAATGTATTCTACTAAATTTTTTTCTACCAGGGGGTCGATTTTTGTCGATTAGACCTCCGATCGTTTTTAGCCAGCTAAAATTTTTAGCTATATAAAATTGGGCTGCATTGAGTTCAACTAGAACTGGCAAAATATCGAGGAAGGTTTCTGCTCAATATTTTGAAACAAAAAGGCAAAACAACATTCTAGAGCTAATTTTGTTACGAATTTCATTCTATGAAGGACACAAAAACCGTTTTCCGACACGAATTGTACGCCGAATTTATTTCTCAGTGTTCATACAAGTCAGTGATCGCGAGCCGCAGTGTTGTCAGTGCAGCTTGGTAGAATTCTTTCACTTATTTCAGAAAATCGAGTTCGCCGTGATTTTTATGACACTTACTTTGACAGACAAGTATGAAGGAATTTCACAAAAAACAAATAGATTTTTTAAAAAATTATATTACTAGTTCTAAAAAAAATGATAAGTTGATTTATCACACGTGCAGATATGGTTTTCTGTGGGGCGGATCACTATTCCAGAGAGGGGCTCCATTTCTTTTAATTACGCCCCTCACTAAAGACAAGAAGATTTGGATAGCAGACTTGGATAATCTGTGGTTCTACACGGTCTCGAAGCCTCACCTATAAAATCTACTGATGATATAAGAAGAGAAACATATAGTATATAAAGTTTTCCATCCCAGAGACGTTCTCCATTTCTTTTAAATATTTCCCTCACAAAAGACGAGAAGATATGGGTAGTTCTGCATAGTCTCGAAGCCCCACTTATTTAATCTCCTGATGATATATGAAAAGAAAGATACCTACCTTTAGTTAGTATACAAAGTTAAAATCATCATAAAAATTCAAAATAATGGATATATATAGCAGGCTTAGGGAACATCCTTAAATTATGTAACACAAAAATTCAGGATTATTAATCCCTTCTCGTAACGCATTTTCAAAAAAAAAAACAGATTAAGAAATCATTGTGTGTAACGCAAAGCCAAACCCCCCTCCCTTGAGTGTTACATAATTTAAGGATATAGGCCCTTATAAGGAATATAACTGGGTCTACTTTTTTGAGGGACTTAAATCAAATTTGGTCATAAAACATTTAAATAATATTGGTGCTCTTTGCGTGGTTACATCGTTAGTTTACCAATTTTTAATAGGTGCTTATTTTGATATTTTAATTTAGCAGGGTTATCCTAGTTACACTCTCTGATTATAGGTACTTATAGCTTTTTTAACTATAGACTATAGCAACCCCCACAACCAAAATCACTATTTATTGCTACAAGCCTGTGACATAGGTACCTATCCATTTTTTTTTGAATTTAACTTTGCATACCGATACTACCCATCAAGAATCATAGTTTCAACATAATACACACCTATTCAAATTTTTTTTGTTAATAAATTATTTAGAAACCTTATACAGTTGGTACTTTTTTTAAACTTTTATTGGGTCACTGAATAATGACTACCTATCCAGTCCTTTATATTAAATCAAAAACTTTTTTGATTATAATAGAAAAAAAAAAACTTTATTTTACATTTTTTGTACCTAACATTTGAGTTAAAATAAGTTCTAATAAAAAATTATTTGAAATTTTTTTTTTCTAAAACATTTTCCTTGTACGAAAATTTGTTTTGAAACCATTTTCTTTAAATGGAAATTTGTTCGAACAAACTTCGACTAATCGAAGAAAATGTTTTTAAACAATTTTGTATGAAGAAAATTTTATTGAATGATTATCCTTTTGAATAAATATGAATGAAATAAAAAGTTAATGAATTATTGATTTAGAATCTTAATAAGGTACTTTATTTTTTTTTATGTGTTTTTGGTGATTATAAAAATACTCTGCCAATATATATGGGTACCTATAAGCTCACACTAGGCACTATAGTTATAGTGTACATGTGAGCTAATATAACTAAAAACTGAAATATATTTTATTCAACTCCAGACTCAATTACCTTTCGTTTTGATACCACACAACACAATGTTTTGAGTTAAACTCAAATTTTAAATCTACCCCCACCCTTTTTTTTAAATTAAAATGAATTTTGTTTAACTCCAGACTCAATTACCTTTCGTTTGAGATCACACAGGACATATTTTCACTTAAACTCTAATTTTTGAAATTTACTCCCACCTTTTTTTTTAACTTAAATTTATTTTGTTTAACTACAGACTTCTTACTTTTGGTATCACACACGCCATATACCCTTTTATTTATCTTGTGATCAGTGGATTTTGTTCATTTTTAAACGGGACCCACCACCTCAAATTTCAAGCGGTTTTTGAGTTATACGCGTTGGTCGTTACAGACAGACGGCGCAACAAAAAACTTTCAAAATCATCTGAAACACAAAGAAATATAAACATTTTTGAAATCGGAGCAACTTTGTTTTTATCGAAAAAATTAGGATCACCATAGCTCACACTACTATAGTATAGTAGTAGTGTGAGCTAAAATAATTTTTAAAATTAAGATTTTACAGTTTTTGTAACATTTGAGTAAAAATATGTTCAAATGGAAAATTCTTCGAAATCATTTTCCTTGTATGGAAATTTCTCCAAAAACATTATTGATTTAGAAACTTCATAAGGTACTTTATTTTTTTAAATTAAAATAATGACTAGTGCTTTATTTAAAATCAACAACTTTGTGTTTTTGGTGATTATAGAAAATAAGTTTTTCAAATTAGGATTTTACATTTTTTTAGAACATTATTATTACAACATAGGGGCATGCTTGAAGCATTTTTTGACATTTAAGTAAAAATATGTGCGTAGTAGTTATTTTTGTTAATCCTCATAGAAAAAATTGGGTTGCAGAAATATCTTTAAAATTAATTTTATTGTTTAAATGAAAAATTGTACGAAATCATTTAGTCCTAAACATTTTCTTTAAACAGAAATTTGTTCAAAAACATTTTCAAGAAAATTTTAATATATAATTATCCTTCTGGAGAACTGAACAAAAAATGTTCTGTAAAACATGTACTCAAAATATGTAGCAGGCACATAGATAGCTTTTCTTTCTGGGGGGATACTCCCATGTAGAAAGTACTGTGCTGTTATTCCATGACGGACATAATATTTTGGACAGGGTAGGCAGAAATGCTCGCCGGAGGCAAATACACTGAATACAGAACATGTCCAAGACACTAAAATTTCATGACAAAAACTTGTTCAAGAAGGGAGGAAATGACCCCCAGTTATCTTATATATGTGCCTGGTACCTATTTCTCACAAACTATTATCAAACCGAACATCACTTCATATATTGTTCAACTGTTTTTGTTTGTGGAAATGTAATCACTTTACGCACTTTTCGTATGAATAATATTATTTTTGATAAAAATTAACAAATATATTATTTGATAATACATTGTATTCAATTTCACATTCACATAGTTACATTACTATAACAGAATAAATCATATGAGAGATTTGGGTGGCATCTACTAGTCTTGTGCTGGTCTCGAAGGATGTTTATTTTTCTGCAACAAGTTGTTATTTGGACTAACATAGCAGATGATAGGGATTGCTTGCAACCTTGAGAAGTTTGTCTTTGTTGCATCGTAGACACATAAGTAACCCGTAACAAAAAAAATTCTATATTAAAAACCAATAATTTTCAAGAAGATGCAAATTTTCCAGCTCTAATTATTTTTGAAAAGCTTGCCTTTAGAAATATTTCCAATTGAAAAAAAAAACATTTTTTTGGCAAAGGGTGCCCAAAGGGGCTTGTTAGCGAAATACTAGACAACAGTAGACTAATACTTACGTTTGAACATACGGCCCAACAGCTAAACAACCAAAACTATCGAACGTTGAACATAAATAATAAAAACATTAAATTCCTAACCCACTTTATGCAGAACACCCAGAGACAAAATTTTCTCTATGAGAACACCAAGGTTATTTTTTGTTGTGAATTGCAGACTGGCGGGCCTTAGATGACGTAGTAACAAGCACAGTGGGCCAAATCAGATATCCAGTGCAATTTTTCTTGGTAAAACTAGATATTACCAAAACTAAAATTTTTTAAAAGAATGGAATGAATGTATGTTTATACGCCAAGGAAGTAGCTTGGGGAGGGAGGGTAAGCCCTGTAAGATCAAAATTTTGGCTAACTTTGATCTTACAGGGCTTACCCTCCCTCCCCAAGCTACTTCCTTGGCGTATAAACATACATTCATTCCATTCTTTTAAAAAATTTTAGTTTTGGTAATATCTAGTTTTACCAAGAAAAATTGCACTGGATATCTGATTTGGCCCACTGTGCTTGTTACTACGTCATCTAAGGCCCGCCAGTCTGCAATTCACAACAAAAAATAACCTTGGTGTTCTCATAGAGAAAATTTTGTCTCTGGGTGTTCTGCATAAAGTGGGTTAGGAATTTAATGTTTTTATTATTTATGTTCAAACGAAATGAACATAATCTATCAGGGGCGCTGACCAAGTCCACAAATAACATGCGGACTAGGACTTTCTGCTCTGTTTTTTCTAAAATTTTAGTAACATAATTAAGTCTCATTATAAAGAAATAAGCTCCCCTAAAAAAAGAAAACATTATTTTACTTTAATTGCTGTTTTTGTAGTTTAATAATAATATAGAAATAGATTCCTACAAAAAGATAACTGCTTGTATTTCTATGGGAAGGGGTAAAGTAAGAGATTCCCCTCCCCCTCACAACCAACCTACCATAATCTGCCCCCGTCCGATATCATAAGGACTGAAGATTTTTATTTAATGATATGACATAACTTTTTAAAACTCACTTTTGCATTTGGGTAGGGAAATGTGTCCAGGATCAGACATAACAGGTATTTTCCTAAATAAACCAGATCACGTTTTTATTTTCCATAAGTAAAGGCTCAACGAAATCTTTATGGTGAAATATAAAAGATAGATCACAGTGTCCTCTTCTCATACAAAAAATGTTTAAAGAAGACAAAATTCTGTGCCGTTGTGGAACATGAGTTCCAAAATAAGACAAGAGTTGCAACAATGTTTTAAGAAACTTGTAGGACTTAAATATGTGTTTCAAACTTATGTACGTTTTACTTAGTACACAGTTTTTTTTTGTACTGAATTTCTAATTCAAATCGGATCATATACAATTTTTTATTTATACAAGGTGTTTAAGTTATTGTCAAAAAGTTTATATAAACGTAGACATGCAAACGCTTAGTTTTCGAGATACAGGGTGTTAAAATTTCATATATTTTTTAGTTTTTTGTTTATAGCTCGTGCAGTTTATGAGATATGCAGCTCAAATGTAACACATATATTTAGCTGGTGTCATTACACTTTAAGACATATCAAACGATAGTAAAAATCTAGAAGGTTATACTTTTTCAGGGCTCATGTCACTTTTTTCCTGGGATATTTTTTTGTTGTAAGCCACTGGTAGATTCTAACACAAGAAATAAAATCCTTGTTTCGTTTGCAAACTTTTTTGTCTCTTGCAATTTTTTCGCATCTCTAACCGTTTATAAAAAAGCTTTTGCGCCAAAGACTGCTATCATCAAAATAAAAAATGCTTGGGTATGGCATGGCGACTATATCAAAATAAACAAAAAATATTATCTTGAAAACTAAGTGTTTGTAGACCTATGTTTATATGAACTTTTTGTCTTAAAATCACTCAAGAAATTTAATACTAAAATTATGTTATTGAACACCCTGTATATATGGGTCTGAGTGGAAGAGCGGGCTAAACAAACGATTTTTTTTTCTAATAGTGCCTAATTTTTCTCAAATTTTTGTACGCGGCGACATTTTTTTTATTGAATATTTTCTGTCATGTGCACAATAAGGTTAATGGGTGGGTGGGAGGATAGAAGAAAAAAAATTCTTATTATTTGTATTGTTTCGCAATACTTATTTTAGGTACTAGCAGGTGGAGCCCATCTTCAGTAAACATATCTAGCCTACCTAAACTATATCACACTCGTCCTCCTTGTACGAGTTTCCTTATATCTTCCATTACTTTAATCTTTTTGCGATCTAAAAATTAAACCTATTAAATGAATGGACAAGTCGCTCCCCGCGGTGGCGCAATAGTCTAGGTACTAATTGTAGGCTAGGCTATAAATGTCTGCCCTTTTTTTGCATTGGTTTGGTTAGGTTTATGACTTTTGACCTAATTAGTCAATTAAACAAGTGTTTACTACTTTAGACATTATTTCATACATATGAAAAATGACCGATAGTTTTAAAAAGTAGACAAGTATTTGTAAACATAAATACTATTTTTCAAATTAAATCAAATCTTTATTATTTTTCCGTACAAATTGTACATAAAGAATGGGGGGTTAAGGAATAACTGTACTAAAACATTAATTAAAAGTGGTTTGGTTAGATATTATTTAAAAAAACTTTAATTAAGTACATGTTTGCATTTTCACTAATATAACAATATAACCATCAAAATGAAGTTATTTTTATTTTATATTTGGATTGCCTTAAGAGTTTGACTTTGGAGCAGTGATTAAATTTAAAATTAAACCGATTTTAAAGGAAAAAAACAATTATACCCACATACCAGCCAAAGCTATTAGGTAAAAACTATAAAGAATATAAAAATGCGAAATTATTTTTAAAAAGAGTATCGTTATATAAATCTAAGTATGTGACATTCTCTTTAATTTTGTTTTAATGACTGCCTTTTTAAATTAGTAGTTTTGTAACCGTGTAACCAAATTAAATATAAATGTTCCGTCAATTAAAACAAATAATTTGTATAGTTTTAGCGTATAGTAGCCATCTTGAATTTTAAAAAAAGCCGTATTAATCTTTATTTGCAATTAAAGCCTTAAGGAAAGTATCGGTTTCTTATTCCAATTGATTAATAACTAACCTAAAAAAATAACAATAGCCGGCTTCGCTGGTTCGGCCTGACTTGCACATGTCATAGCGTAAAAAAATCGCCTTAACAAGGAAGAATGGCTTATAAAACATGTATGCCAAATTTCATTAAAATTGGTTAAGTAGTATCTGAAATAATCTTTATTTTATATTTGCGATCATTTTTTTTAGTTGGATTGAAAAACTTATTTACTTTACATATATTTAAAAAAATTTTAAATCAGTACCTGGTCAATTATTTAGCTGCATTTTAAATATGAAAGTTTTTATAGGACACCCGGTACATCGGTACCTAAAATTTTGAGGATTTACTACCCCTTAATCTTGTAATACAAAACTGCTAAATTATAACAATTGGTCCCACTGTGCGACGACCCTCCACGCTATTTATCGCCAGTGCCAAGGGGTGCTGTGGAGTCTAGACCGGCAGCGTTGCCGGGCATCATGCTAAATCTTGAGGCTAAAATTTTTTAGTCGGCCAAAACGATCGGAAGGTTAATTGACAAAAATCGGCCCCCAGATGTCACAGCATTTCTAACCTAAACTCAAAACATTTTATTACGCACATTTTGGCTTACTTACTTGGCTTTCTTCTGTTTCATTTTGTATAACGCTTTCCGTATTTGAGTAACTTTTATTGCGGTCTGCGAAAATTAGTAAAGAATCAGCCTACAATAAAATTATTTAAAAAAAAAATGTTTACGTTGGGGTTAAAAAGTGCTCTTTTTATTTTATCACTTGTTTATAGCACTTACCTACCAAGGGATAAAAAGCGAGCGTAGCAAGTACCTAAATTCAACTAGGTACAAAAAGACAGTTTTATCCCGCGGTTTATTACGCTATTTTTTAAGCCTAAATTGCGAAATAGAACATTATATACCTAGGTACTAAAGTGACACTTTCTATATCAAGGCAAAAAATGCGTAGTAGGAGCTTAGTGAGAGCTACAATTTGCCAAAGGATAAAAAGAGATATATACTATACTATTTTTTGCGCTTATATGGCCCCGTTTTATTAAAATTGTTTGCAAATAAAACAGACTTAACTATAGTGGCCTAAATTTTATTTTTCGCACTTTAGGCATGAAAAGTAATAATAGGGATTAAAAGTGACATATAAAGAAATAAAAAAATTTAATTTCTAATAAAAACGTGAAAACCGAGAACCTCCTAAAAAATAGAGAAAACTCGGAAAAAAGTGCGAAAAATCACATAAACCCTGTGATAAAATTGTTCTTTTTATTTTTAATTACGCGGCGAATTGTCCCCTCTAGCTTGTCAAACTACAAACTTTTCGCCTCCGGGAAAAAAGTGGCACGTTTATCCCTTGATATAAACCTGTACTAATTTTTAGTCGGCCAAAACGATCGGAAGGTTAATTGTCAAAAATCGGCCCCCAGATGTCACAGCATTTCTAACCTAAACTCAAAACATTTTATTACGCACATTTTGGCTTACTTACTTGGCTTTCTTCTGTTTCATTTTGTATAACGCTTTCCGTATTTGAGTAACTTTTATTGCGGTCTGCGAAAATTAGTAAAGAATCAGCCTACAATAAAATTATTTAAAAAAAAATGTTTACGTTGGGGTTAAAAGGTGCTCTTTTTATTTTATCACTTGTTTATAGCACTTACCTACCAAGGGATAAAAAGCGAGCGTAGCAAGTACCTAAATTCAACTAGGTACAAAAAGACACTTTTATCCCGCGGTTTATTACGCTATTTTTTAAGCCTAAATTGCGAAATAGAACATTATATACCTAGGTACTAAAGTGACACTTTCTACCTCAAGGCAAAAAATGCGTAGTAGGAGCTTAGTGAGAGCTACAATTTGCCAAAGGATAAAAAGAGATATATACTATACTATTTTTTGCGCTTATATGGCCCCGTTTTATTAAAATTGTTTGCAAAAAAAACAGACTTAACTATAGTGGCCTAAATTTTATTTTTCGCACTTTAGGCATGAAAAGTAATAATAGGGATTAAAAGTGACATATAAAGAAATAAAAAAATTTAATTTCTAATAAAAACGTGAAAACCGAGAACCTCCTAAAAAGTAGAGAAAACTCGGAAAAAAGTGCGAAAAATCACATAAACCCTGTGATAAAATTGTTCTTTTTATTTTTAATCACGCGGCGAATTGTCCCCTCTAGCTTGTCAAACTACAAACTTTTCGCCTCCGGGAAAAAAGTGGCACGTTTATCCCTTGATATAAACCTGTACTAATTTCTTGACTTTCGAGGACTAAAATTTTTATTTTCTGAAATAAGAGACAAAAATGCGTTTCTAGTCCCTAAAATGAGGGCCCAAAATACGTTTTTATTTGCTGAGGTGCGGTTCGGTTCATTAAGTTTTACAGACATAAGTAGTTATATGTTCTGTCAAAAAACACCCCCTCTACCCCTCATGTTGAGTGTTATCTCGGAATTTTTTCTGTCGACTTACTTTCCCTTTTCTCGCCCGATGCAGGTATTCGGAGGGTAAAAATTTACAGATCTAAAGGTATCAAAACAAAAATCAGAAGATTTTAAATATATTACCTTTAATTATTATTAAATCTAGAAAAAATCTGAGTTTTCTACTGCCCTCTCCCCTGAACCGAATCGAACTCACCACCCTTAAAAGCTAAAATTAGTTTCTTTAATGTCCCCACCATGAATTATCCCTATTTTATAAAAAAGTTGAAATATATTTGTCTACCTATATGACTAACCTTATAAATACCTCTGGCCTCACTGTGTTTCTGGTTAACACAAGTTGGAGAAACCTTGGGACCCTTCGGTACAGTTAGAGTTGGCATCGTACCAGGACCCTAAAATAAAAGGAGTACGCTTCCATATTATACATCTTAAACATAGTTAAAAAAAAGAAAAGTTGCAAAAAACTATGGTTTAAAATATCTAATTATCGCCTACTGCCTAAGCATAATTTATCTTTGCCCTTACCACTTTTTTTGGGTCTTTTTTTTCCCCTTCGCATTAAGTCGAAGTCTCCATTTTTTGTATTTTCTTCGTTCATCCATACTTACTACCAATGTTTACACGACTGTTATATAATCAAAGTTACTACCCAAATGCACTCAATAAACGAATAAGTACACTTAGTTCAATGAATAGAGGCCAAAATAGGGGGGTTACCCTACAAAAGGTCCGGTAGTTCTGAATTTTGGATATGTTGTTAAGCTCAGGAGGGTAGTTAAAAATCTGAGTTTTCGTCACCCCCACCCCTGTGCTCCCTCCGCCATCTTGAAAAAACCATCAAAAATTGGCACTTTTTTTAGTTTTTTGCCTTTAGTTTCGTTCCAGTACACTAAATCGCAAAAAGAGTTATATGAAATTTTTTAGAGGTTCTGGGAGCAGTAGCAACGGAGCTAGATAATTTCCAAAAATGACTAAAATCACGTGCTTTGGCAAATTTTCAGATTTTTTCGACTTTAGACGGCATAAGCTCCGAAATACTTCGTTCTAGGGTAAAAGTTCTAAGAACATATCTTGTAGAGAATTTTATCAGCTACAAAATCCATTCTTTAAATGTATTTTTAAATATTGTAACGGAGTGGGAGTAACTTTTAACTTAAAGTAAGTAAGTTAGAAAATAATAATTTTTTTAAATTTAGTACTCTAAACGGCACGTTTTTTATTAACTTTTATTTTTTCATGTAAATTTAGTGACGTACAAATAGGTAAGAGAGCTTAGGGGTCAAACACCTCCTAAAACTAACCACCTCTTCAAAAAACCCCCCCAGACCCCCCAAAATCTAACATATTCAGGTTTTCTCAAATTTTCTCAAAAAATACGCTTCTAAGAGAAAAATCTGCAATATACTTTATTGTAGCCAATAAAATTTTGTTTTGAAAAAGGTACAACTCGGGAGGGGTCCACTATTTATAAACTCTTCAGCGGCGTCCGTTAATTGAAGTAATTTAATAAAGTAAAATATATTCATGTTTTTTCCACTACCATTGCATTGCATCAGTGTATTTTTTATGCCTCGGTGTATACTTAAGCAGGTTTTTAAACAGAATCTTATTTTAATTATTAAATAATTATTATTAACAAAAAAAATAAAACCAATTATAAAAATTTTACACGTTTTGTTGCAACAACAAATTTTTAGATAGAAAAACAAAAAAAAATCTACAATAAATGTTCGAAATGGCCACCGTTAACCTGAATACATTTGTTTATTCGCTTATTATACGAACTTCTAATTTTAAAATGAGGATTTGCATTTCTGAACGCCTCTCCAGCATTTTGAATTTTTTTAAATAGTTTTTCTTGGGTATTTATCTAGCCTAAAATAATAAACAGTTTTAAGTTTGATTTACTATTTGTTAATTTTAAAATTTTAACTTAGTTACTGAGAGCGCCATGCTTAAGAAATTTTATATTTTTTGTTAAGAAATAATAAATTATTAATTTTATTGATAATTAACATTTTCTTTCAAAACAATAACAAAATACTTGCATTAATAAAGTATTCCTGCTTACCATTTAAAAAAAACTAATACGAAGAGGTTTTTGTTCCTCATTAAAACAAAGCCCTACACAGTTGCAATAACGAACAATGATAATTTAAGAACTACCCTGTATATTTTTTAACTTAATATTTCTTAAGAAAACATCCAATCTCAGAATGCTATAAAAAAGTATTGATTATGCATAGCTATGTATAAAGTAGGTAAGAATTTAATCAAAAATCTTTTACGCATGCAATAAAAACTAATTTAAATATCTTGAAAACCGTTTCTCTAAGCGACATCTAAACGCTATAACTTTTTTACTTAAATAAAATTAAAGCATTAATTTTTTCAATAGAATCTGGTATACACCGAGGAACAGAAAAGTTAGACCTATTTTAATGTAACGGTACCGACCCAGAGAACACCCTGTATAATATTTATTTTTTTTACCAAACTTAAATTGTCCATGCCCAAAAACCACCAAACCGAATTTTTTGTGCAACATTATTAATTAGTAGAAAGAATTGAAGAAAATATCATACATAAATTAGGCATATCACTCACATGCAATAAAAATTTTAAATGCAAAAATCTCAAAAACCGTTGCTTTGAACGACTTTAAAACAATTTAACTTTTTTACATAAAAAGGATGGGAAAACCATTATTTTACATAAAAACTGGTATACACCGAGGCACAACAAAAATACACCGATTTTTATGCAATGGTGGTGGTCTAAGGAACACCCTGTAGATTGCACATCAAATTTTTCAACGGAATCTTCTTGCCAAATTAAAACAAACTTACACGCTGGTTATCTTTTGCAAAAATATTAATTATTAATAAACTTATTAAAGAAAATCGAATTGAAAAAATAAAGTTTAACACCCTGTATCTCGGTTAGTACGAACTTTTGCACAAAAGTAAGTTTGGCTAAATCGTAATATTTTGACACAGGGAATCTACAGTTCAATTATGTACCATTAGTTCTGGGACACCCTGTAATTATAGGACCCTTGAAAGTTAGTCTAGTAGGTAGACAAGTAGTTATTAGGTTAGATAATATAAATCTGTATCTCTTATTCGCTTGTACGCTGTTGATACATTACATAAATAAAATACAATTTCAATATCTCACTAGTTAATTTTTTCATAGCAAGAAATAACCATCGTCTCCCACTCTTCTTAAAAATTTTCTCTGCACTCTCTTTAAGCTCTCTTTATGACCACTATAAAAAAGCTGCCAAACTAAAATGGAACACCAAACGAACAAGTGCATAGTATACATTGTTGAATCATAATGCCTCAATAAAAATTTTACATTTGTCATAAGACAATGGAAGGTAATATCATGATTTCTCCCTAATGTCAATTACTGTGTCTTTTCTTGGGACAGTCCAGTGCACGTTATTAGTTTATTGAAATGAAGAGGATAACAACTGACCCAAAATTTGTACATATTATGTTGCAAGTAATACCGTGTAAATCTTTGAATAATGCATGGGCGCACCCAGGAGGGGGGCCGGGGCCCGGGCCCCCAAGCCTTAGATTTTTTTACTTATTTTCGACAGATTTCAGAAAAAAAAACACAAAAAGTAGCATAATATTCGACATCATGAGGCCTCGGCCCCCCCCCCCCAAGAGGCCTCGGGCCTCCCCAAGACATATTCCTGGGTGCGCCACTAAATAATGCCAATAAATTTACATATAAATTACTGTAATGCCATGCTAATTTATATGGTTAATGTAAGGTAATGCTAACAGTTGCTTCCCCTTGATTGAAACTGCACTGACACCTCAGAGTAATAAAATATAAAGAGAACTTTAGTAGGCCCGTTTTCGGCGGTCATTCATTCATTTGTTGGTAAACAATGTAGCTTTTCCGCTGTTGCCGCCTCCTCTGCCTCTGTAAAATTTTATAAATAATAAGTAAGGTTCAACTTCTTACCTTACCAAAATTTATAGTGCTTTGAGTTGGTTAGGCTATTCAAACCGTGCGATAATTTGTCATGCGCTTACTAGCCCGCGTCGCGTCATTTTATGCTGTGTATTTCTTATTACATCCTGCGTAAAAAAATTATTTAGACAACATAATTTATAAACGGCCCCTTTTCCCACAAACCGAACCGAACCGAACAGGTGTATGACATCATATTACGGATTTCGTGTTAGCAGGGCCGGGTTTCGTTTTGAGCTACTTGGACTATATTCCCAGGTAAAAAGGGAATCCTTTTTCCTATTGTAGAGGACGATTAACTCTTAGTCATTGTTCCAACAGTTTTAACCGGTATTAAGGATATTCTATTTGTAGCACTTCGATGGCTCAGATTGGGTTTTGGTAGATACAGTGGACTATAATTAACATTGGCGCAAAAAATTCATTTAACTAGAGAAAGTAACTAATTTAAAAATTGTAGGTTAAATTTGAAAGAGAAATAAAATTGTGATATAGCCTCATGGAGAGGGACTTACCGCTGTTTTGAAGTTCCAAAGTGCAAGGTGTACACCTTTCCATAAAAGCTATGTGACTTGACGTTCCAACAGGATGATGGCACGATAATTTTAATTATTTGCGGTATTTTAAAGCGAATTTTCACTATTTTTTAAATTTAAATTTTAAGGTTGTCGTTTTCTAGACATGGCGACGCGCAGCACACTTTTTCTGTCTCTCAATCCTGCGCTTGCAGTTTTTTCGCACATGCGCACAGCACTTCACCCTCTATAGGAAACCATATCACTATATTTTAAATTTTATGGATATGTGAAAAACACGATAGAGGACGCTTGTAGTGCCAAAGTATATAAAAATAAAGAAATAAGAAATAAAATGAAAATTCTTAAATTTAGAATAGAAATTACATTTTTTGCGTGTAATTCTCGCATTTTAATGCAATTTTGCTTTGGGTAAATTTTATAATAACTAATAGTTGACCCATTTACTTAGGATTAATATAAATTTAAGACTAATAATTTTATGTTCAAGACAAAATTTTAGTCCATGAAATATAGGAAAAATAAAAGTAAAATTCAAAAATAAAAGAAAAATAAAGAGGCTTTTTATGGAAACCGAACATATTGCCGGCCGAAAATGCTATGCATTTTCTAAACTATCAAGTGGCAAAGGACATAGCTTTGAGATTGGTCTCTTTAACACAGTCCCTTGTCTTGACATTAGCAACTCGATTTACACCGTCTTTACCCGAAAAAATTTCAATTATTCTACTGAGCTGCCATTGTAGCGGTGGTATAAAATCATTCTTGATTATTACCAAACGACCAACTTCTGGAGTACAAGTGGGGTCCAGCCTTAGTTGAAGTGTATGCAAATATTCTTGCTGCCAGCGTCTCCAGAAATCCTGATGGATTCTTTGAAGCAGCTGCCAACGAGTTAATCTATTAATATTGACATCTGTTAAGTAAACGTCAGGAAGAGCTGTCAACGGTTCCAATGATAAAAAATGACTTGGTGTCAAAACAGAAATGTCATTTGGATCCGAGAAAATTTCAGTTAGCGGTCGAGAGTTCATAATAGCTTCAATCTGACAGGTGACTGTATATAACTCTTCATATGTTAAAATTTGTGAACCAATGGTTCGAAATAAATGTTTTTTGACAGTTTTAATCCCAGACTCCCAAAGACCTCCAAAATTGGGACTGTGACTTGGAATAAAATGCCATTTAATTGGACGAGAAGAATCAATCTGTAACAACTGTCTATTTGCCGAAACTAGGTTCGTTCCATTATCAGAATACATATCAGTTACGTAATTTCTACGAGCCACAAACCTACGCATTGCTGCGATAAAAGCATCGGCTGTCAAATCACTGACTATTTCGATATGTACCGCTTTCGTACTCATACAAACGAATAAGCAAATATATGATTTTAAAGTACGTGGGGCACCGCGGGTTCGGTTCATTAAAATAGGAATTGGGCCACCTAAATCTACTCCCGTATGCAAAAATGCTCTGAGTTGAGAAACTCGTGGAAACGTGGTTGTACCGATTTAGGGGATAATTTAAAACAGGGGATGCATTTTGCTAAAACTTGACGAATTTTGCGTTTTGCCGCAATTATCCAATAATTTTGGCTTAGTAAAAAATGTACTGTTCTTAATCCAGCATGTAAAAATTTTAAATGAAAATGTTCGATAATTAAATAAGTAATTCTACTTTCGCGGGGTAATTTTTTGTCATAAGAGAGAGAAGAATTGTGCAATCTTCCACCGACGCGTAATAAATTTTGGTCATCTAAAAATAGATTTAATTTTTGCATCGGTTAAGATAATTTTATATTATTTTTAAGAGAATTTATTTCTTCCGAAAAATAGATCGATTGTTCGTTTTTTATTAATAAATAAAGTGCGGTTTGAATTTCTTGAAACGTTAAACAAGTTTCAAAAATTATACTTTTATTTAGAAATTTTTTATTTATAAAACTTAAAATATACGCTAAAATTCTACAAAGTTTAGTAAAAGATGAGTTTTTATTAATAAGCGAAGTTAAAAAATTTAAGTTTGGGGTTTGCGTAGTAATTAAAGTTAAGTTTTTATTTGCTTTTTCTTCATTTAAAGTGTCTTTAATTTCCAAGGTTATAGGCCAGTAGTAATAATGTAATTTTAAAAATTGGGGACCTTGAAAAAATAAACTATGATTTATAAGTTCACTAGGATAGAGACCTCTTGAAGCTTCATCAGCGGGATTCTGAGAAGTGGAAATATAATGCCAATTTTTGGGAGATACTTTTTCATGAATTTGCGTGACTCTATTTTGTACATAGGTTTCCACCTAGACGGATGTCCATTTTTAATCCACGATAAAGCTACTTGAGAATCACTCCATGCGAATATTTGGTGAATTTTAAGTCTGTTTTCAAAACTATGAAGAATAAATTGAATTAAATCAGCTAATATATTACAAGCGGCTAACTCGAGTCGTGCGACACTTGTAAATTTTATAGGGGCGACTTTAGTTTTTGAGCATAAAAAATAAATAAAAATTTTATTTTTATAAATTATGCGTAAATAAACAATAGCTGCGTACGCTTTATTTGAAGCGTCTGAAAACCCGATTAATTCATATTGAGCGTTTCCAGAAAAAATATTGATAAAGCGGGATAAGCGAAATTCTTTTAAAAGTGGTAATTCTAACCTATAGCGTTCCCAGAGGCTACTTATCGCTATGGGAGCATCTTCATCCCAGTCCAATCTAGATTTCCAAAATTCCTGGATTAGGCATTTAATTAAAATAGTAACTGGCGACAACCAACCAAGTGGATCATAAATTTTAAAAATTTCTGAAAGGATATTGCGTTTCGTGGAACTACGATTTAGAGGCCCTACTGAGTAGGAAAAATAGTCTGAACAGGGTTGCCATCTAAGTCCTAAAATTTTTGTAGTTTCTTCTATATCAAGGGAAAGAGCTTTAGGGTTAATATCGGATTCTGGCAAGTGCTCTAAAACAGTTTTATTCTTGCTAGCCCATTTATGTAATTTAAATCCTGCGGATTTTAATATAAGTGATAACTCCTTTTGGAGAGATATAGCTTCTTCAACGGAGCTACAACCTGTGACAAAATCGTCAACAAAATTATCTGTCATAAGAACTTTAGCGGCGCGGGGAAAATTACGCTTTTCGTTCAGAGCTAGCTGCTGTAAGACTCTTAAAGCTAAAAAAGGAGCAGGGGTAGTACCATATGTAACGGTTTTTAAATTATATTCTTTTAGGGGTTCGGTAGGACTAAACCTCCATAAGATTTTTTGATAATTTTGATGATGCGGTGCTATTAAAATGCCGCGAAACATTTTAGAAATATCGCAACAAAGAGCGACTTCATTTAATCGAAAATTTAATAAAATAGAACAAATGTCCTTTTGTAATTTGGGACCGGCGTAAAGCGTGTCATTTAAGGAAATTCTTCCAGTATTTGTTTGGGATACTGCGCTTGCGTTAAAAACTACTCTGAGTTTTGTGCTTAAACTTTCAGTCTTTCAATATGGTGGTGGGGGATATAGTAACTTTTTTCCGTAAACTGTTCCTCCGGGTTAGAAATTAATTCCATGTGACCTAAGTCTAAGTATTCTTGCATAAAGTCCGAATATTTTTGATAGGTTTCCGGTGTTTTAATTAAGCGGTTTTCGAGAGATAAAAATCTTTTTAATGCAAGTTGGCGACTATTTGGAAAACTTGGTTTACTATTTTCGCAAAAGGGTAAAGTCACGACGTAACGCCCTGTATTATCACGAAAAGTAGTATTTTTAAATATTTTTTTACATGCTTCGTCAGCCGGGGAAAGAATAGGTTTAATTTCCGGTATATTTTCAGTTTCCCAAAATTTCGATAGTGAATCATTAAGTTGATTATTTGAAATTTGGCATAAAAGGGATACCGAAGCGAGGGGCGAGTTTGTGTTACCAATTTGTCCCATGAAAATGTACCCAAAAATTGAGTTTAATGCGATAGGCTCATTTATATTACCTACAATACGACCATCTCTAAGAATATAAGGGAAAATATCGGCCCCAAGTAAAACGTCGATTGCTCCCGGTCTATAGAAATAAGGGTCCGCGAGATTTATATTTTTTATAATTCCCATTTGACTAATATTTATGTCATTTAAGGGAAGCGAAGAACAAATTTGAGGTAAAATAACTGCATTCTGTACTGATAAGGTCAGTTCAGATTGATTACAAGGGCGAATGATCATATCAATAGATCCTAATTTTGATTGCATACTGGTCTTACCAATTCCAAAGACTTCAGTTTCAATATTAAAGCGGGGTAGGCCTAGTTTGTTGGCACATTTTAAAGATACAAAAGACAGATGCGATGCGGAATCTAAAACTCCACGAAAAGTTTGATAATTACCTCTTATATCTTTTATTTGAAAAAGAGCGGTAGAAAGCAAAGTACTAGAGTAACTGTAACTTTGAGTAGAGTAGCAAGCACCTTTATTTTGAGTTTGCGAAGAGGATGAGTTACTAATTTCATTTCTTTCCTGCCGAAACGCGTTAATTTGTTGGCTATTTACAGGCAAATCTGCATTATTATTTTCTTGCCGTTGAGACGAGGATTCGTTTACATGGCGCAAGTCAAAATGAACTGAGCTATGATGCCTTTTTTTGCAAAATCGACAATTAAAAGTGCTTTTGCATTGGAAGGTTTTATGACAATTAGAGGTACAGTTTACGCACCACTGTTTTGCTTTTAATAAACTAAATCTTTGTTGAGGCATTTTATTTAAATAATCAGGACAAAAAGTCAAATTATGATTATTCGAATTGCATAAGGAACAATTATTTTGAGAGTTCTGCTGTGCCGTAAAAAATGCACGAGGCGTTTGGCGGGTATTATAGTTATTTTGCGGTTTTTGAGTTATATGGGGCGGTTTTGTAAATTTGGGCTTCATAGAAAATTGCGTACTGGTTGTACTGGCGGCGTTAACTACAAAAAACGAGCTACAATGTTGATCCAAAAAATTATAGATTGATATATATGAAGGTATTTCGGTAGGCTTACCATGAAAAACTTCAAATCGCGTTTGAATCGAACTATTAATAGATTTTTTTGGCTAAGACAAAGTCCCAAAAATCTGGTTGCAAACCAACAGTTTTTAAAGTTTTAATATTTTTTGTGAATATATCAAGCAAGTTTCTTAGAGCTACGGAGTCATCAGAGTTTACTTTAGGGCAATTTTCGATAGCATTCCAATAATTTTGGGCTAAAATGCGATCATTTTTATACCTTTTTACAAGATTATTGAAAACAATAGGATAGTTTGCATCCGAAACTGGTAATTGCGTAACTAATTCCTTTGGAGGACCATCTAAATAAATAACTAAAAGCTAGTATTTTTGTATATTTGGAATTTGCGGATTATCATGAATCATTGTTTTAAAAAGATCATAAAAGGTAGGGAAATCATTGACATTGCCAGTGAATTTTTTAATGTCAATTTTCGTTAAACTTGGAAAATAATCAGAGGTTTGTGAACTTCCTGGAGAGTGGGGGTTAATAGTAAATCGGCGACTTCCACCTTGCGAAGGTGGCGCAGTGTTTTCTGCTTGAAACAACTTATCATAGATTTCTTTGACTTAAGCAACAGTTGTTTGAAATGAATGAAGATGCTCGATACAAGCCTTAACTTGATCCTGATCCTGGTAAATTTCATTTAATAAAGCGGTGTGCTTTTTAAGGTATTCGTCTTGGACGTTGTCAAGCTCTTCGTAACGAATCTTAAAGTTAAGATGTTTGGTTGTATCAGTTTTAGCCAATTTAGCTACCGTTAAAATTTCATTTAAATTTGAATCTTCAATGTCACGAAAGACTTTAATTTTCTTTACCTTTACAGACATTATTTTGTAATAAATTAGGCAAAGTAAACAAAATCAAAATTTGTAGATTAAATATTTAAAAAAAATTTAAATCGATTTAAAATAACCGTATGTAACCGTAGCATCTTACATATAGGCATGCAAACTACAGCGAAAAGAAAAAACAAATAAACATGTAGGTATTTATTTGCGCGTTATAAATTAGGAAATAAAAAACTTATATTCCGAAATTACCTACACACAGATATATCTTTCAAAAATACAAAGATAAACTTTTTGCATTTATATACACATAGCGACCCAAGACTCCAATCTCGAATATATGTCCTTGCGTTTTTTATAAAATTTGCGAGATGTAGGTATAGGTCTCCTAATTCAAATTCATAGGTACCTATTTTATTTACCTATATTATAATTTTAATTTATTAATGGCGTCTCTTTCTTACTTTCACACTACTAGCGTTTTCTCACTCTAGCGAAAATGAATTTTTTGAAATTTCAAAAAGAAAATCAAAATGGAAATCAAAATCCGGCAATCGAAGTGATCAAAATATGTAGCACTCCGATGGCTCAGATTGGATATTGGTAGATACAGTGGACTATAATTAACATTGGCGCAAAAAATTCATTTAACTAGAGAAAGTAACTAATTTAAAAATTGTAGGTTAAATTTGAAAGAGAAATAAAATTGTGATATAGCCTCATGGAGAGGGACTTACCGCTGTTTTGAAGTTCCAAAGTGCAAGGTGTACACCTTTCCATAAGAGCTATGTGACTTAAAGTTCCAACAGGATGATGGCACGATAATTTTAATTATTTGCGGTATTTTAAAGTGAATTTTCACTATTTTTTAAATTTAAATTTTAAGGTTGTCGTTTTCTAGACATGGCGACGCGCAGCACACTGTCTGTCTCTCAATCCTGCGCTTTCAGTTTTTTCGCACATGCGCACAGCACTTCACCCTCTATAGCAAACCATATCACTATATTTTAAATTTTATGGATATGTGAAAAACACGATAGAGGTGCCAAAGTATATAAAAATAAAGAGATAAGAAATAAAATGATAATTCTTAAATTTAGAATAGAAATTACATTTTTTGCGTGTAATTCTCGCATTTTCTTTGCAATTTTGCTTTAGGTAAATTTTATAATAACTAATAGTTGACCCATTTACTTAGGATTAATATAAATTTAAGTAAAATTCAAAAATAAAAGAAAAATAAAGAGGTTTTTTTATGGAAACCGAATACTATTTTATTATTTTAAAATGCGGCTTTTCTATTTGGAGAGTTGAAGCAATACTAACTATCCAAACAAAAATTTCATAGGATAATTTTCTTTAAGTATTTAGTACTTTTGTAGTTTTTCTGTGTGAAACCACACCTTCAGGAAACAAGCGTCTTACAATTAAGTAAATGGATCCATGATGGATCTGATACCTTCCTAGCCCATAAGCACACTCCACGTTATATCAACCTTGAAAACGGTTTTTTGTAAATATCTCTACACATTTTCGGTGTTATCTCAAAAAAAATTTCTAGCCGTTGCTGTGCGGGCTAGGAAGATAAAAAGGGGGCGGGCGGATTGCACACCAAGTAGTTTAAGTAGTAGCCTTTAAACTAGATTGTTTAGTTTACACTTGAAAACGGTTAGAGATACTTACTTACTGAAACGTTCTGTTTAAAATAAATCAACACAAAAACATTTCATGTAAAAAAGAGCCAAGTACGCGAAAATGGCATTTCGTAAAAATGATTGAGATAAAAGTAAGGCCAAGTTCTCCAATACAAATTTCATAATGAAAGATTTTTACTAGTTGAAAATGTTTTTCTAAACTTTGCTATTACAGCCAAACTTCTTTATGTTCAATTTAGCACTGTGCCTAAGAGTCATTTACAGCCAATAGCCAAGTTTAGAAAAACATTTCCAAACTAGTTTCTTACTTTCATTTTGAAATTTGTATTGGAGAACTTGACTTTACTTTTATCTCAACTCTTTTTACGGAATGCCGCGTACTTGGCTTTTTTTACATGAAATATTTTTGTTATGATTTCACTTCTTTTTTAAAGGAATTGGATAATATTTAATTTTTAAAATAGTAAAATATGCGGAATATTGTTTAAAACTTTGGCAATGCCTTACTTAAAATTTTGAGGTTTTTAAATTTTTCCCATGGTTTTATCATAGTTGCTATCAGCCTTCCAAAGCTCAGCTCTCTAGCGTTTTTAAAAGTGGACAATGTTACTTTTACATTACTTTACTTTAATGTATAGGGGAGGGAAGTAAATTAATATTTTTGTGCGATAAATTTAAAGTTTTTAAATTTTTTCCTATATTTTTATCATAGTTCCTATCAGTCTTCCAATGATCAGCTTTCTAGCGTTTCCGAAGTGGGTAATGTTACTTTTACATAATTTGGCATTTATAGGGGAGGAGAGTAAATGAAAATTTTTGGGGTTTTTAAATTTTTTCCCATGGTTTTATCATAGTATCTATCAGCCTTCCAAAGCTCAGCTTTCTAGCGTTTCTGGAAGTGGGCAATGTTACTTTTATATAAATTTACATTTATAGGAGAGGGAAGTAAATTAAAATATTGGTGTTTTTAAATTTTTTCCTATAGTTTTATCATAGTGTCTTTCAGTCTTAAAAAGCTCAGCTCTCTAGCGTTTCTGGAAGTGGGCAGTCTTACTTTTACATAACTTTACATTTATATGGGAGGGAAGTAACTAGAATTTTGGGGTGTGAAAATTGCAGCTCTGTAGCATGTCTGGAAGTATAGTAGAATTTTGATGATATATACATGAGTGAGTGAGTCAGTGAGTGAGTGGCAATTTCGACGTTTTTTGAAATTTCGTAACTACTTTACTACTTTATAGAATGGAAATGAAATTTGAAGGGGTTCTTAACTCTATGAAGGTCTACGACTGTGCAAAGTATGAGATTCGTAGTTCTTTCCGAAGTAGAGTTTTAGATAGGTCAAATATGGGCTGAAATGTTTCAAGAAAAGATGGTACGGCAGCGCGAATTTGGCGAGACACTGCCGTGCCCTCAGATAAAGACAATGGAAGTCCAAAGTTTTATTTCTACTCAATCATTGTCTACGAGTTTTAAACAAAAGATTATTTTTTCACTTATATAATGGCAACAAGTTTAATTAGGTGGGTCCTCAAGTCGTGAACGGTTAGCCTAAATTTTCCTAAGCTCTAAGGTCGACACTGACAGTAACATGTGTTTGTATTAAATGCAGTGTTGTCTTGGCCGTCGGACCCGGTGTTTTGAATTTTTGGTGTTTTTTTACTGTGTGTTGAGTTTTATTTTTGTAAAAAAGAACTTAGTTGGATGCACTTAGTTGTATAAGGCCCCGAGAATATAAGTCAATGGTTGGACGTAGAAATAATCAAGAAGTGCTATGTTTATGAAAATATTATGAAAATTCAGCCCACTTGGGTTTTAACGAAATGATTCCAGTGACGCAGCTTTGTTGTCATCGCCGGGGATTCTGAAAATTCTAAGTTTTCAGGAATGACCGCCACGAATAGGGAAAATTTACACGGGGCCGCGGTTGATTACTTCTCTTTATATTTTTATTACTCCAAGACTGACACAATTGTTAGCAGCACTAAAACAGTGTTTGTGATACACTCACTTTCTCAAAAGAATTTGGTATCTGTAATAAACTGTCTTACCAATTTTTGTTCCTGTAAATATGTAAACAAACCTGCAAGTAGAATAATTCATTGTGAGGTACATCCTGTACCTTTGTGATCTTTGGAGATAAAAGTTGGGTTCAAACATATCTCAAATTCCCAACAGCTTTACATTGTTTCCTAAAAAATTTAATGTAATACGACAACAGAAAATTACATTCAACCCCAAATACATTTTACCTTTACGTATCCCAGTGTCCGGTTGGATTCTGCTACAAAAATCCTTAACAAACACACAATGCCTTGGCCCACAGAACACCAAGTGCCCAACTATAGTTCGCTACTTGTTTTCGATATGTCAAACGCATGGCGTCCCCATTTTTTCTATTTTGGTTGGTTGTGAAATCCAATCTTTTCAATGTTCTAATATCTCTGTAAGATAAAGCACAAAAAAAAAATACAATTAATTTATTATTTTTAATCAACAATGATTGCCGAAAAATTAGCTTCTTATCCTGGTAGCATATTTGAATTAGTTTGTTTTCGTATTCTGAATCAAAGATATCGGAATGTCTGAGATCTTTGTTCTGGATGAATTTGGTAGCAGGATCATAGTAGCGTTAGTTGCTCCATCATTTCGTGGGCTGAATGCAATAGTTGGGTAACTCGAATTTTGTAGTTTTGAGAAAATCCCGTAGACCCGGCATGGGCCTAAATTGCCATTATATCAAGCTTTTATCGCAATTGACCAAATACAAGTCAGAATTTAATGAGAAAGACAGGGTGGAAAATAGAATTTCGGTTTAGTAAGTCCGAACACATAAAACATCGCAAGAATATTCTATTTGCTTGTCTTGGATAAAAAAGGGCAGTGGCGGCCCAGAATAAAAATTTTGAATTCCAGTAGCATTTGTTTATCAACAATTTTCTGTTTGAATAATAAATAATTCATGAATACTTACTTGTGTATACTGTGTTTAAAAAATGCTCTTCAGTAAAAAAAAGAGTAAAAATAAAAGTGCAGTGGAACTTTTCAAATGTTGTACCTTCCAGGTAAAATATTTTCTTTGTTTGAACAAGGGTCTTCTTCAACTCTTCTCTTCTTGGGTGGACTTCAAGTTATGCTCGAGTCAGATGAAATTTTGGAACTAAAAATTTAAATTCGGAAGGGACAACTGGGCGCCGGGACAACTCAGCGCCGCCAACAGGGCGCCACGCCGGGCCTAATGGGCGCCGGGCCAACTCAGCGCCGGACTATTTTCTTTTTCAATAAAATGTGCAGATAAACAACAAAATAAATATGTTATTTATACAAAAATATCAACATCTATTAAGTCGAGTGTTGAAATTTGGCAGGCGTAGTGTTCTGGCAACCTGGTAAAAATACCATTTACGTTTTTTATTTCAAGAATGGCGGATCCAAAATGGTGGATTTCTTTATTTTTAAACCGATTTGTCTCAAACTTAAAAGTTTGCAGTGTTTGAGATCACTTACTACAGTTTTATCCTCAAACTTAGAAAAATTAAAATGCGGATCCAAAATGGCAGATTTTCTTATTTATGCACCAATATTCATCAAATATAGAACTTGGCAGTGTTTCAACTTGCTGAATATGATTTTTGACTCAAACTCAAAATGGCGGATTTCTTTATTTTTAAACCGGTTTGTCTCAAACTTGAAAGTTTGCAGTGCTTGAAAGGACTTAATTTGAAATGAAGGATGGAAAATGGCGGATTTTCTTATTTATGCACCGATATGTATCAAATATCAAACTCATAAATATTTGAAAATGGCGGATCCAAAATGGTGGACTTTGCTGATTATCATTTTTGACTTAAACTCAAAATCAAAATGACGAATCCAACATGACAGACTTTTTTATTTACTAACCGATTTGTCTTAAGCTTAAAATATTACATTTCTTTCTTTATACTTGATTCATATTTTGTATTAAGCTATAAAAGTCTGCCATTTGCAAGTGTGAGTCACAATTGGTGAAATGATATCTCTGCATGTTTCTTTTTTGATCGATCTTATAGTTTTCCAGCTTTCGGTACTTCTCCTACCTCCTAAGTAAGAATCTATTTTCTGGCACTTTTGCATCCATGATTGATTCTTCTTATCACTGATCATTCTTCTCACCTTTGATTGCGCGATTTTGTATTCTTCTCTGCTTCTATCTGTCTTTTGGGATAAGTACGTGTGATATAATTTCCTTTTTTCCTCTATTTCACTTTCAATCTCAGCATCCCACCAGTATGGTTTTGTTCTTTTAGGAGTTTCTTCCACTAATCCTAGTGCTTCTTTTGCAGCTTGATGGATGCTTAATGTGATACATTCGTATTCCTCATCTGGGGTTTCACCTGAACTTGAATTAAGTTTTTCGTTCAGTCTCTTTTTGTATAAGTTTTTTACGCTGTCATGTTCTAGGCTTAGTAGATTATATTGACAGTGATCAATTTCCTCATTCACTGTATCATCAAGATTTTGTTGATGGAGGCTTCGGCCTTGATAAGGAAAGATAATTTTGGTCTCCAGAAAATAGTGATCACTTCCGCATGTTGATCCACGCTTTGTTCTGACATCTTGAATTTTTAGTTTTGTCTTTTGTTTAGTGATAAGATAATCAATGACGGATTTCAGGTTTTGTGAGGGTTTGGTCCAGGTATATTTGTGTATTTTCTTATGTTGGAAAAAACCGTTTTGGATTTTTAGGTCTAATTGCTCACATACTGTGATAAGCCGGTTTCCATTGTCATTAACAACATCTTCTCCATATTGGCCAACTGTCAGATCATTTACTCTGTTACCTGTTCTACTATTTAAATCTCCCAATATTACAATTTCTCTAGATGTACTTACTGCTGATATTTCATTGTGGATTTCGTCAAAAAAATAGTCAGTTTCTGCTGCATCAATTCCTATAGCAGTTAATACTTTTTCGCCATCATTTTTCAATTTTTCTCCTACATTGAGGCCCATTATCATAACATTGTTTTCTTTCTCATTTATTTCCTTGTGAATTTTTAGTTTTGAGACTTCGTTTTCCAATAGATTAACTCTATTTTTCAATTCTTCATGTTCCCTTTTGAATTTTTTGTTTTGGCTTATTTCTCGGTGTAAGGCATATTTAAGATCCTCAACCAATTTGTTACTAAATTCGATCGATTCTTCCATGGTGTCTAGCCTCTTGCTCAATTTTTCTAAGACCTTAATGTTGGAGATGTCCTTGCTTTTTCTTCGATCGCCAACCACACTTGATCGAGAAAGTCGGTTTGTACCCTCGTTAAGTGAATACATAGTCTTTCTTCTGTTTGTCGACGTAGCCGTATTTTTTTTCGTATACAGGTCCCTATCATCAGACTCTTCTAAGCCAGATGAATTTAAGCTTTCGCTACTTTCAAAAATAGACGGATGAGATTTTCTATTGCAATTTTTACAGTGCCATACGAATTCTTTGAGCTTTTTACCTTTAATATCTTCTTTGGTTAAGGATACATAAGAGATGAAACCATTTCTTACAGCTTCCACTACATCCTATATCCGTTTTTGCCGATTTTTTGCTCGCACTCACCACAAAAAGATACCATTTTATTTTTGTTTTGGCACCTCTAATAGTATTTGTAATTTACTTTTGTTTTGTAGGTACTCTACTATTTCTGATTTGCTAGGTGTTCAGCAAAATAAATACGCGATACAAAATTGGGGTTACTTGGGATCAGTATATCAGTTCCTATTGTCGTCAAACGAATACGTTTAACTAAATACTATTGTTAGTTTTATCAGATCACACCGGACTTTTTATGTATTTTATTCACTAATATGTTCTGCGACTGTGTTAGAAAATCAACAATACCAAATTACATTTTATTTTTCGTTGCAGGAGCAAAATGCATACGTGCTACACGTTTCTACACACCGCGACCGTCTTCACTTCACTTAAGTGACCTTAAGCACTGCAAACTTTCAAGTTTGAGACATTTGAGACAAATTCGTTGAAAAATAAAGAAACCCACCATTTTGGATCTGCTATTTTAAATTTTTTATAAGTTTGAGTCAAAAGTTCTATATTTGATACATATCGGTGCATAAATAAGAAAATCCGCCATTTTAATTTTTTTTAAGTTTTAGGATAAAACTGTATTAAGTGATCTCAAGCACTGCAAACTTTCAAGTTTGAGACAAATTGGTTTAAAAATGAAGAAATCCGCCATGTTGGATCCGCCATTTTAAGTTTTTCATGAGTTTGATTCAAAAATCGTAATCAGCGACTTGAAACACCGCCAAGTTCTATATTTGATAAATATCGGTGCATAAATAAAAAAATCCGCCAATTTGCATCCGCCATTTTATTTTTTTTTAAGTTTGAGGGTAAAACTGTATTAAGATCCCAAACACTTCAAACTTTCAAGTTTGAGACAAATCGGTTTAAAAATAAAGAAATCCGCCATTTTGGATTCGCCATTCTTGTAATCAAAAACGTAAATTTTATGTTATCAGGTTACCAGAACTCTAGACCTACCAAAATTTCAACACTCGACTTGATGGATTTAACTTTAACAAAACCAAATTTCAAGACTATTACATAAAGGATTTTTTAAAGATGTTTTTGCATAAATAATAATCTATCTATTTTGTTTTTCGTCTGCACATTTTATCAAGAAAAAATATTTTAGTCCGGCGCCCAGTTGGCCCGGCGTCCAGTTGGCCCGGTGCCCAGTCGGCCTGCCGCCCAGTTGGCCTGCCGCCCAGTTGGTGACGCCGAGTTGGCGGTGCCCAGTTGTTTATTTAATTTATTTTTATTTATTTAATTTTCAAATATCAACAGCCAACTTAGAAGTCCCGTGACCCGTTTATTCTCATCTTCTAGTCAGAAGGTCTCGAATTGCCCAGAAATTTTTTAATTATACATTATTTAATTATAACTTGCTTGCTACCATGATAATTATTAATTAAATAGTTTAAAACAGCGATGCTTATTAAAGTAAAGTAAGTCTAGTTGTCCTAGACTGCAACACATTTCAGGACAAATTTTTATTAAAAAATAATCTTATAAGTGCGGGGAAGTGACACTTTCTGAATGAAAATATGTGAGGGTAAAATCGCATGGTCGCAGAAAAAAACTATCGTGACGCTACTGAACTTTCTCGTGTTTTAGCAAAAACTATCCGTCAAGACGACTTACCCATGAAATGTTGTTTTTTAATCGATTTTTTTTCTTCTTTTGCACAAAAAACAATTTTGCACCATGTTTGAACTCAAATAGTTACTTCTAAACTTGTTTTTAAACATTTTTAAGATTTCTTTTTGTAATATTCCCGCACGAAATTTCTAAAAAATTAATCTCCGTACTTAGACAACATTGTCTATCAGTTTTCCCTGTATAAACCGACTAGCAGATGGAATCACTCAAAATACGGCAGGTGGTTTAAAAGTAGCCAGCTGCTTTTCTGTCGCACTTATGCCGTCAGTGTGAAAGGGATAAAAGTACCCATATATTATCTAGGGTATTATTAGCATGCAAAATCAGCCTATCTTTGTCCGTTTCACATGTTCAATAATGTCTATCTCTGTTTTTATTGTAAAAGAAATACCCGCCCTTAGAAACCATATTGGATAGGGTCAATAAAAAATGCCTTGTCTTTACGTCTCTAAAGCCTTTTCAGGGCTTTATACAACTCTGGAGAAGGGTTGGTTGCACAATATGAGATAATTTTTATTTTTGGGGTTTACACAGTTATCTTCTTTTATAAAATAAAAAGGTCAGAAAATAAAGAAAAACATATTGGTATCTAAAGTTATCTATTTATAACTCCAAAAACGTCGCCAGTTTAGAATAACGTATTATCCAGCTTTTGCATTCGATAGCGCTTTATTCCCACTATATGAAAAAGTAGATAACTCAAAATCATGAAATTTCGAGTTACCCAACTATTGCATTCAGCCCACGATTTATTGTGGCTAAGTCTTCTTCGGGATTAAAGAGATTATTAGAACTTTTTATCAAAGTAAAGAAACTAATTTTTTATTATCGGAATTTTTTACCACACAGTAAAGAACCTATTTTTGAAATTTTTACTTATGATAAGAAACAACGTCACCCGTTTGTTTTGGAACAAAGAATAAAGCCTATATATTTGTAGATTTACATCCTTGTTTTGGACAAAAAAAATGGGATTTTTTATTTACTTTGTTATGTTATTGTTATGTACTGTCATCCGCTGCCATCCCAAAATTTTTAGTTAGGGTCATAATTTTAGAGCCAAATTGGTGTCCTTATGACCCTAAAATGTAGTGGCACTTTTTGACTGATATTTAAATATTTTACCTTGTTGCCTTTTGTTAAATTTTTTTTTAAATGGAGTTGACCGCCTTAAATAAATAAATTTGAGGCTATGAATGCTTAGTGTTACACTTATAATAATTGTATTCTTGTCATTTTATAATAATAATTTTTATTATACAAAGACGGTTTTATTAGTTTTGTTCTGGTTTATGTTATTTTGTTTTCTTACAATTCAATTATTTTGAATTGTTTCATTATGTTTATAGCCGCTTAGCCTCCCTGCTATAATAAAACAACAAAATAAATAGATCCATGGCGGATCTGATACCTTCCTAGCTAGCTTATTAGCACACGTCAAGTGAAGCCATGTTATATCAACTTAAAAAACAGGTTTTTTTATAAATATCTTAGAAACTAAAGTTCCTACGAAGTTTTTGGTTATGACACAATTAATTAAGCAAAATGTAATCTACTATATTCCGAAAATATATTGTTACGATGCTCCGTTAAAAAGTTATTATTCTTAATTAGCATTAATAAAGTTTTACCAAAATTTAACCAGTTCGTTAGAGTATCGAGCGCTATTTTACCTGAAAATTTTATAAAAATCGGTTCAGCGGTTTAGGAGCTATCGTGTTACGGCAGACATCACGATTATATTGCTAAGATAGATCAAAATACACCCATTTTCGGCGTTATCTGATTTTTTTTTTTCGTCCTGTGATGTCCAGAAATGGACGTTCATTGGACGTATAAAAGTGTACAATATGTATTGTCCATTAGACGTCCAGAAGTGGACGTGCTATGGACGTCCTGAGACGGACGTGCAATGGACGTCCAGAGACAGACGTGCAATGGACGTCCAGAGAAGGACTTCCATTGGACGTCCAGAAGTGTGCAACATGTATCATCTTTTGGACGTCCATATCCCGACTATGGACGACCGGAATATCCAGACGTGGGCATCCCTAGGACGTCAAATGGACGTTTTTGTGCTGTATGGGAATTAGTTGCATTACACATCGAACGATTGAAAATTTTACGGGCTATAAAAAATGTTATAATGAATTTTGGCTATCTCTTATTGGTTCTCCAGAAATCTGTGTTTTATATAACAAAAACATTGATTTTTGCTAAAGTCACAAATTGAAGCTACCATCGTTCCTAGCCCGCGTAGCAATAGCTAGAGAAGGTACACATAAGTATCGACAAAAAAAAATTGAGATAACGCCGAGAATGTGTTATTTGGGTGTATTTTGACCTATCCTAGCAATATCGTCGTGACGTCTGTCTGCGTGTGTGCGTATATATCATTTCTATCCGTAACACGATAGCTCCTAAACCGCTAAACCGATTTTCATAAAATTTTCAGGTAAAATAGTGTTCGGCACTCTTACGAGCTGATTAGATTTTGGTCAAAATCCATTAATGCTAATGACAATTTTTTGACAATTAAAACTTAAAAAAATGCTAACAATGGAGCATCATATCAATATATGGTTTTCGGAATACAGTAGATTACATTTTGCTCAATAATTTGCGTTATATGAACCGAACCAAAAACATCGTAAGAGCTTTAGTTTCTGAGATATTTAAAAAAAACTGTTTTCAAGGCTGATATATTTTCATGGCTTCACTTGGGGGTTGCCAGTTGCTGAGATGGTTAAATTATGTACTAAAATGCTGAAGACTAGTAGATTTAAAAAACCAAAGTAAAACTAACTCGAGTTTTCATTTTTTGATAAATTGCTACTCACCACCTCCTTCGACGGTGCAGAGTGGTTCTGCACGACATGTTAGATCTCCAGAAATTATATCACAATTATAGAGCTAAAAAAGGGCCTATTTCAAATCTTTCCTAGTGTAGCTAGCTTAAGATTAAATTCTCCTGCAGGTGCAAAAGACAAAAAGAAAGTCCTTTTGCGTATTGTTAGTTCCAAGTATACATTCCAGGTTGAGGTTTTATCCAGGATGATACCTAGATACTTTACCTTTGATGCAAAGGACATTTGTTCCAAGTTAAGGAAAATCAGGAAGTTTAGCATTCTTTTTTGGATAAATTTTTGAATCATTGTTATGTTGGGATTTGCTCGTGCTGCATATTACGTGTGTGAATCAAAAGCTTATGATTGGAGCATTAAAAAATTTTAAGGTTTTTTTCTGAAACTGGACAAAGGTATCTTTTTCTATTTGTCATTGAAAATTTAAAAATATTCGAGTGATTCAAGTGACATTTATTAAGTGGCATCGTAACTAACCGGAAATAACGTAACGCCACGAAACTATGCCTTTCAAATTCTATCAAGGTGATATTCTAAATACATTTATGCACTTTTAGCACCGTTTAGTTCAAATTTATAGCCGTGTTGCTGAATAAAATATTTTCCCCGGATGTGGAGAGAGAAGTGATGATTATCAATATTTTTTAAAACATTTGGGAGAGCTGGCTCTTATGGGATGTGTATCTTAAGCTTTGTACATATCCAAAAAACAACGAACAGAACAACGACTCAAACGGCAAACAATCTTTTTTCGACGATCAGAACAACAAACAACGTTTTTTTTGTTCCCATAAACAGTGACGCACTCAGAAATATGTTTGGGGGGGGGCGAGACCCCATAATGTCGTATTTTAAGTTATTTTATTTTTTATTTCTGAAATATGTAAAAAATGCTATTAGGCTTGGAGGAGGGGGTGCAGGCGCGCTCATGCTCATAAATTCTCTCAGGTTTCTCCGTTTAAGATTCAAATGTCTGTCATTTTGTTCTGACTTGTCTCAATTGCGTCTTTAGTGTCGTCGGGGAAAATCCGCACAAGAGTTGGGACCTGTCGTAAGCTGTTTGCCGAGTTGATTGCAAACGTGTTTTTGACCCCGTCCTAAATTTCTAACTAGATTTTTATTCGTTGCTCGGCGCATTGTTGTCTGTTCATCATTCGGCAACATTTTTAGACCTGCGAATGGATTCTTGAAGAGTGAGAATGAGCATCTCCCGACGTTAGGACCAATAGAGATGCGGAAATAAGAGAGATTGCATGCCAGTGGCGGCTCGTGAAGTATAACAATGGGTGTGCGCTGTAATAAGTGTAAATTACCAACGATGGATAACATTAATTCAATGTACTTACAAAACCGTTTTATCTTAGCTTTTGATTCAAATACCATTTCATATTGTAATGTTCGTATACGTTGATTCAATGTTATCCGGTCATCGGCTGAAAATTAATGTTAAATAGATATTACGCACTTTTTTGTCAGTCCTGCTTTTTGTTTAGTTTCCTAGTCCTTAAATAATAATAATAACGAGTTTGTAATATCACATCCACAAATCCAGTTGTTTTTTTGGTAAATATCTTTTAAAATTCCTACCTTCTTTTCTTTTGGAGCAAGTTTGCGATAATTCTAGTTCTGGAGTCGGCCTTCCAAATCTTTTAATTTCAATTTTTTGATTTAAATTAAAGGAGGAAAAGCTTGCTATAATGTTTTGTACAGAATTAAGTCATGAATTACTTCCAGGATTACCCGAACCCGAACTTATAACTGCCTCAGACATATTCGACACTTGTAGATATTAATTAACCCAAAAATTACAAACAAGAAGCCGAAAACAGCATAAAATTCACTTAAAACTGCTTAAATACATTTTAATTACGCCCAATACACGCATACTAACGATAATATAAACAGTAATCAGCTGAGGACTATAAAAAAACGATGCAAGTGTGTATTGATTTAGCGCACCAGCCCGCCCTTTTCTCGGTCGATATCCCGAGCATTTCCGATCCAATTGCGTGGCAAAAATTGGATTAAAGAGGAACGCCGAATCCACGCGCACCTCCAGATTCAAGCCCGCCCTCTCATATCTCTAGATTCAAGCGAGGCGATCGAAGGCCACCGTATGCGGCAGCAAGCGTCAACTCGAAAAGATATTAATTACTTCCGTTAATGGCCGATAGATGCCACTAGCGGGATCGGGATCATTAAAAAATAAATAAAAACAACAGTAATTATTTAATAATAGTTTGTATTTATTTTTTTTCTTATTTTTGCTGGGGGTGCGCGCGCACCAGCGCTCTTATGGACGAGCCGCCCCTGTCGCATGCGCAGTTTGAATTTCACGCGATTTGCCAATATTTTAGCCAAAACATCGGTCAATACGCCAATGCATTCGCGAATTTTTGAACGGTTTACTGATTTCTTCTTCAGTGAGCAACCAATACTTATAATGACTTCGATAGCCAAGGCCACTTAAATTAAACAAGAAGAATTTTGAGCTGTTAATTTTTAAAATGGTTGTACATTTCTTATCCAAATTAGCACTATTTACAGTCCCTTATACTTTGATTCTTGAAAAAAATCATAATTGAAATTCAGACGACTAGACCACTCAAAAACACCTTAGTGCATGACATAGAATTTTCTTATACCTTTTACGAATAGACGTTAGACCATCCTGGATACCAAAGTTAGGCATGAAACATTTTTTTTACTGATGATTAGCTTTTTGAATTTCCTCTATACTATTCTAGGTTAATTGCGTAGATTGAAACTCTTTTGAATTTCAAAATAGTCCTATAAAAAATGTAAACTATTTAGCATCCGCGCGATTATGCAAAATCTTGATTTGTTGATCCCTTGATCCTCATTAAAGATTCTTACGGATATTGTGCATCTATTTTATTCATATCTCCACACCACAATGTGGCGTTAAAACTTCTCTTCTGGACCACGAAGAGACTGAGAATAGTCTTCATCCAAACACCTGTGAGAAAAATATAATGCAAAGTCCTATAGGCAAATAAGTAATGGTTTATTAGAGATTAACTAAAAGAATAATTTGTTTAAAGTAAGTTAAATCGGACAACATCTTGAGTACAACGTTATTAATCGGCCATCTTGTAACACCCTTTATGTCGTAACATTATACAAGTGCTAATGTTTACTATGATAACGAAAGGTATCGCGCTACTCTTAAGGCTAATAAAAAGACATAACGTCTTGTTCCACGTCTTCTTCCAATACTTTTAACTTACAATACCTTGCATATTTAAAAACATTTTAAATCTAAAACTTTTAACAACGAAAATTTAACTTAAAAATTTTAAATCAACTTAATTAACAAAGTATAATAGGCAACTTCATAGCGGTATAGTCAACCATAGACACCGGTGTTTCGAAAAAAGGCATTTCCTTCCTCAGCGTGGCTTGCCTGACACAAAGTAGAACACACTGACTACAAGATACAAGGTAAATCAATAAGAATGAAAAAATGGGTGAAATCTATTTTTCATTCTACGAGTAAAACGACAAGGAACCAAGGAAACTTAGTCCATGGCGGGACGAAAAAGTCCATTGGTCTATAAGGAAGAAAGACATTTTGTCACAGTTCAACCAGACCATGCTATCACCGTCTCCACGGTGTCGGTTTGGAACCGAAAACAATAAGCCTTTTTCCTCGAGGTTAATAGTCACTTATTTAAGTTACTCCAAATGACGTCACGGTTACTTGAAGTAACTGCTGTATGACGTCAGACAGTCAGCTGTGAATGACATTTCCAACTGATAATTGTTTGTTTTTACCAGCAAATTCCGAAATCCAGAAAAACATTAATTGCTGGAATTGATTTTTTTCTAGAACTATCGCTTTCAATTTTAAATACCTCTTGTGGTTGAGAGGCTCCTTTGGTGTTCTGTGGTAAAACCGCAGTACCGCAGAACACCAAAGGCAGTACATTTTAAGGCTAGTTGCAGATGAATTGATATAGTACCAAGCTTCAAGGGATGTGCTTTTTCACTTTCTACCGTTACACCCGGTTTCCACCTATGCAGCTCAACCTGATTCAAAAAACGCATCAGGTGAAATCCATGGCGCATCACGTTACATTCGGTTCCCAACTGCGACTTTCTCGTGGGTGCCCGCTCACGCGTCACATGATTTTAATATGAAATATTATGACAGTCACGTGACGCGTGCGCGGGCACACACGAGAAAGTCGTAGGTCGGAACCGGGTTTGATGTGTTTTTTGAATCGGGGTGGGCACGTATAGGTGGAAACTAGGCCTTATACTAATAATAATTCGTTGTTAATATATATTAAAATCAAACATTTAAAAAAAAACAAAAAAAACGATCTTAACCTCAAAATATTTTAGCAACCACGTTTGCTAGGCTGGTTACACTGTGTGGTTACTCGTGACGTCATAGTTTCTGACGTTTATAGTTAGGCTTTATGAGTTAACAAAGTATAAAAGGCAACTTCATAGGGGTCAACAACGGACAACGGTGTTTCGGAAAAAGGCATTTCCTTCCTTAGCGTAGCTTGCCTGACACAAAGTAGAACAAACTGACTTCAAGATAGGTACAAGGTAAATCAAAAAGAATGAAAAAATAGGTGAAATCTTATTATCATTCATTATTAGTACTTTCTTACAGCAAGTGTATCGAAACGCTCGATGGTTTTTTTTAATGGAACACCCTGTAAATTCTAATTTCAAAATTATATAACATTCAGATATAAATGTAAATATTTTTTTCGCATATGACCTGATTTTATCCATATCTTTCCTTAAATAGTACTTCACAGTGTTTAACTCTATTTATTATTTGGTAATTGGTATGTATAGGGAGGAATAAAATTTATTTATAATTTTTATTTTCTTTTTTTGAGGTTAAGTGTAAGAATAGCACCTTAATTAACTCAGATTAATAAGGAAGCTAGACTTCGCCTCAGGCTCAATTTATTGTTTTGTACTCTTAGTTTAATGCAGGAAACTTGTTACATTAGGAATATTTATTTTGTTATATGTATATTACATTGATGGGCTAATAAAGACGATTTAAATTAAATTAAATTTATATAGGTTAGGATTATTTCGTTAATTAGTTTTGGAGATACATGCGTTTAAATGTTTTAAAAACTTAAATTGGTACTCTTTAAACATCAAGGCGGCCATGAAAAAGAGAATTGCATTAACATAAAACTAATACCATTGTTTTGTCAAATTGTCAAATTTAGTTTTAAGACTGGTTTAAGATATTTTTTTTCGAGGAAGAAAATCTGGATATGAGAAAAATTTTTTACTCAAATAATAAAAACGCATCAATAGCGTGCAAACAGTAAATTACAATTAATCACACAAGACAATCACAAAGACAATTAACCCGCTAAACCATATTAAATATAGTAAACACATTAATATTGCCAGCAAATAGCCCGATTTGTCTCCGCTTGATTTTTTAGGGGGCTACAAAAAAAATAAACCTGGAACACTTCAAATTCTACAAGAGAAAATAGAACAGACAATCGTCGATTTTAATGGAAAATCTGCGCACCCTATCTATCATGCTATTCACAGAAAATAAGAACTATTCAAGAAGCTAAGAAATTAAACAATGTGTTGTTTTTTATTTTACTGGCTTGCGGCACCACACGTTACTACCCAGAATCACCGCGTAGAATGGTAAATATTAATAAATAATATATACCAACATCACTTTTTGTGTCAAACTTTTAAACGAAATAACATCATGATATATGTTAGCCCGCGGTTAGAAAAACGATAACTGCAATGGACTGTATATATTTTAATTAATGAAAGCGCGAACAAACATAAAAATATGAAATTACGAAATAATTAAAAGGTCCATAGGTTAATTGTGGTTACCACACAAGGGAAATCAGAGACAAAGCACTCACCAGTTTGCAGCCAATTTCTCCACTTCCAAGGGGCCCCTGACTGGATCTAATGATGTCACCACGTAGCTGAAGGGCTGAAGTTTCTAGTTCTATGCTTCAGTACACCAAAATCGAGCACTTTCAGGTGTAGAAATTTGAAATAGTTGGAGAAAGTAAATTAACACGCCATTTCTCAAGGCGGTCGAAAAAGGATCTCACTGATTCTTGGTGCGCATGTCCAAAATGCGCGAATGCACTCTGTCTGTCATTCAATTGTGTGGTTTTTAAATTTACAAACACCGCGAAATTTAGCGGGAGCTAACATAACTGCCCTCCAAAACACACAATTTTAGAATATCAGCCGGACAGATAGAGAAAAAAAAATGATCGACCGATAAATATAAATGAATGAAAAACAGATAAGTAGCGTAAGTTTATTTAGAGATAGCGAAAACCCGAAAAAGTCAAAACAAACAAACAAAATTAAAAAAAAATAATAAAGAATTACCTATTGTAATAATTGACTTCAATAGGTAGAAAAACTTAAAATTACTTTTTATTCGGCAAGGGGCACAGTTTTACAACTGGCCGCTTGTAAACACCGGTAACCGTTTGTACCGTCGCAACACGCACCTGACCGTCTCCGCCGGGATGCAGTTCGATGACCCGACCGACCGGCCATTTCAAAGGTGATTGACTGTGATCACTTGTTATGATAACCAAATCATTTAATTTGATATTTGGGGACGAATCAGCCCACTTGTGTCGCTGTTGTAGCGTATGCAAGTACTCTATAGAATACCGTTTCCAAAAATCATTATGTAGTTTTTGGATTAGTTGCCATCTCGAGAGCCGATTTAGGGGAACCTCGGACAAATCTGACTCCGGAATTTCGGAATTAAGGGGTTCAAGGGTCAAAAAATGCCCAGGGGTAAGAGGTTGAAGATCGTGTGGGTCTGAAGAGGCAGGAGCTAAAGGGCGACTAGTAAGTACGGCTTCTATGCGACATGTAAGGGTGGACATTTCCATGATGGACAACTTCTGGTCGCCGACTACTCGAACAAAGTGAGTTTTAAAACTTTTGACGCCAGCTTCTGCCAGGCCATTGAAATGTGGACTGAGAGGAGGTCCCAGATGCCAACGAATAGAAAGTCTGGTGGCCGCACTTCTTGCGTAATCAAGTAATTGGTTACGAAACCCTATAAAATTACTGCCTTGATCTGACCAGCATTGCGTCACGCTTCCACGTCTGGAAATGAATCGATGGAATGCACCTACGAACCCTTCGGTGGACAGTTCCATGGTTAATTCCGAAAGCACGCAATGTGTGGCCGTACAGACAAACACACAGACATACGATTTGAAAGCTTTACAACCACGGTAACGATGAGGAATCACAAAGAAAGGTCCACAAAAGTCGATAGCTACACTCGAAAAAGGTTTAAGTTGATTGATTCGATGAGCGGGAAGTGAACTCATTATGGGCGGTCTATAGGGTTTAGGGTTGATTCTAAAACATTGCAAACACTTGGATATGGTTCTTTGAATTGCCCGTCTGGCAGATAATATCCAAAATTGCTGTAAAAGCAGATTATGTAATGTTTTAAACCCAGGATGAAGGTATTGTCGATAAGTGGACTCGATAAGAAGAGTAGTTAAACGATGGTTACTCGAAAGTAAGACGGGGTGTTTTGCAGAATAACACACAAGGTCAGATTTTTGTAATCTGCCACCGACTCTAATGATATTATTTTCATCAAGAAAAGGTGAAAGTTTTCGGAAAGGTTTCGGTATTGGTTTATCCTTAGATAACGCGGAAAAAAGCTCGGAAAAACAAGAACCTTGAAAGCGTTTGATAAGAAGGTATAACGCACTTTGCATTTCACCGGTGGTAGGAAAAACAATATTCTCAAAAATAACTTTTTGGTCCGGCGGCTTAGTGGGTTTTTGATAGGAATGGTTTTGAAAAAGGTTAACTATTCGAAGGACATAACAAATGATACGTTGAATTTTTGATATAGATGAATATTTGATAAGAAGCTGATCTAAGAAGTTAACGTCAATTATCGCATTGCAACAGACCTTTGGCTTTTCCTCCAGATTAATATCTCCGAAATCAATCGGCATTTTTGATTTATGAAAATCGGGCCATTCGTTTTCGGGAGACCACAAAAACGACAGTGCGTTCCACCACATGTCATGTGACATGAGCTGTGAAGGGGTGGCCCCTCGTGACGTAATATCGGCTGCATTTAAAGCAGAAGGAATGGAGCGCCACGAGTTTGAGGGAATGATTTCTTGGATTCTACTGACTCGATTTCCAACAAAGGTTTGCCAGCGATTAGGAGGGGATGAAAGCCAGTGCAATACGACTTGCGAATCGCAGAAAGTAACGATATTTGTAAAAGTTATTTTTCCTTCATAGCTGGATAAAACGAAGTCAATTAATTCGCTTAAAAGAAATGCGCCTAGGAGTTCTAGCCTAGCCAAAGTTTGTGACTTTATAGGCGCGACCCTAGATTTTGCAGATATGAGAGAAACAGAGATATTGTTTTCCTCTTCTACACGAAAATATACGACGCCTGCGTAGCCTCGAATTGAAGCGTCACAGAAGCCGATGATTTGACAGGTATTGGTTTTTGACAGTTTGATTTGTCGGGGTAATTGAAAATTGGAAAGAAGCGGGAATTCAGAACGAAGTTTGTTCCAAAAGTCGATGATAGAAGAATCTGGTTCTTCGTCCCAGCCTATTTTCGATATCCACAACTGTTGCAAAATAATTTTTGCTTGTAGCAACAAGGGACAAAGAAAACCTAAGGGATCGAAGATGGTTCCTATGATAGATAAAATAGAACGTTTGGTTGGGGATTTGTCCTTCATTCGGCATTGATAAGAAAAAATTTCGTTTTTTGGATGCCATTGAAGTCCTAAAACTTTGATAAAGTGGGGTTCCTCCTTGTCAAAAGAGAGAGGCATTTGACGATCGGACTCTGGCAATGTTGCCAATAACTCAGGACAATTGCTTGCTCATTTTTTAAGTTCAAATCCTCCCGACTTCAACAAATCATTAAGTTCTGTTTCAGAAAGCGAGGGGCTAGTTCCCAAGTTATCGTCGATATAGATTGACGTTTTTAGAACTAGCCATAGGAAAACGTTCCTTTTCTCTCTCTGCCAGCTCATTTAATGTACGCATGGCTAGAAAAGGTGAGCATGTCATGCCAAAAGTGACAGTAGAAAGTTCCCACACTGAAAGTGGGTCCTGTGGAGAAAACCTCCACAATATCCTTTGATAAGGACGGTGATAAGGATTGATAAGGACATTTGTTTGATATCAGCAATGTAGGCAATAGGATTAAGACAAAACGTAAGGAGTAAAGAAGCAATATCTTTTTGAAGTTTCGGTCCCGATAACAATGTGTTATTGAGACTAATATTTTTTGGGGTGACTGCCGAACAATCCCAGACTACCCTTAATTTTGTACTTAAGCTTTCTGGCTTTAGTAAGCAATGCGTGCTAAAAAACATGATACGTCGACTTTTGGTTGACTAGATAAAACTAAACTCATATGATTAGAATCGATATAGTCTTGCATGAAACTTGAATAGGCAGTGTACAGATCAGGATTTTTGAGTAATCTATTTTCTAGAAGTAAAAATCTACGATAACCTTGCGGATAAGTATTTCCTAGGTCAGGGTTTATTTTATCTTTAAACGGAAGATCTACCATGAATCTACCGCTCGGTTGCCGTACTACACTCGCAGTAAAAATTGATTCTGCTTGTTTTTCTTCCTTTGATAATATTTGTTTTTTAGGCAAATGTTCGATTTCCCAAAACCTAGGGAGAATGACCTCTAAAGGAGGTGAATGACTCGTTAAAAAACAACTGGTTCGTTCCGTAAGACTACCTACTTCGTCAACTTTTCCCATGACGACCCAGCCAAAGATAGTTTCAAGGGCTGAAGGTTGCCCTATTTGTCCAAGAACCCTGCCCTCCTTCAATATCTGTGCGAATAGCTCGCAACCAATAACTAGGTCCACAGGTCTAGATTTGAAATAAGATGGGTCGGCAAGTTTAAGGTTTTCCAAGTGTTTCCACTGATTATCGTTCAAAGTGAATGTAGGCATATTGGAACATAATTGTGGAACGACAATTGCTTCGAAATTAAGTAAAGGAGTGACCTGTCCTTGTGGCTTAATGTGACATTGAACGAGCCCTTTGGAAGGAAAAGAAGACATCTGATTTAATCCGAATATTTCAGTGGTGTAACTTCGCCTAGGAAGATTAAGACGCTGAATACACTTTTCACTGATGAATCCTGTCTGTGATACAGAATCAAGCAGTGACCTTACAGGTTGAATATTTCCGCAACCGTCCATAACATCTATTATGGCGGTGCATAAAAGAAAGGTACCTGAAGGTCCTGAGGTATTTAATGACACATGAAGATTATTGACAGGTGGTGTGTGAATGACAGGACTAGTATCTTGGCTTCCAGACTCTTGATTAGTTTCTAAGATATGAGTTAAAGTGTGGTGCCTTTTACTATTGCAAGTCCTGCATGAATATTTTGATTTGCACGTATCTACCACATGCAAGGGATAAATACACGCTAGACATAATTTTTTCTGCTTGACGAAAGATAGGCGTTCGATAGGTGAGAGATCAAGAAATGTTTGACATTTCGAAAGCACGTGACCTTGATTACACCGGAAACATTTTATTCCCATACTTAAATTAGTTGAGGTGCCAGCCAGTCCTATAAAAGGCGAATTGGATGATTTATAGGTAGGCTTTTGCCCAAACTGATTTTGCATAGAATTTGAATTTTGATAGTTAGGCTTTTGCCCAAACTGATTTTGCATAGAATTTGATTTTTGATAGGTAGGCACCTTTTTGGGTGCTGTTGATTGAGGAAGTGATTCCAAAACTTTACATCTTTTCTCTAGAAAAAGTGACTGAAAAGTGGGAATTTCGGTATTAGTATTGGCGTGACTCATTTCGAAATTTGAACGCGTCGGAATATCCAATTTTTCTAACAAAATGAAAAAAATAATAAAGTCCCAACTGTCAACGTCAAAGCTAAGTGATTTTAGAATTTCTAGGGATCAAGAAAAAGTGTCAATTAAATTACGCAATTCTTTAGCTGACCCGTTTTTTAAGGTGGAGTTCATAATTGTGCTTAAAGCATCATTTGCGAGGTCTCGATTGTTTTGATATCTATTGACTAATTGGTCGTAAGCAATTTTATAATTTTGATCAGATAAGCTAATCCCTGATATCAATTTTAAAGGCTCATCCTCGAGATATGAAAATAAATATTGAAGTTTTCGAACGTTACTTAGACTTTGATTTTGATCTATAATATTATTAAAAAGATCAAAAAAGCTTGGCCATAATTTTTTATCACCTCGAAATATGGGAATACCTAACTCTTTGAGTTTTGGAGTTTCGTTTTGTCGAACATATGATCCCGAACAGGATGGGGCATCAACCGGAAATATTTTAGAGTAAACCCCCTTACACGCATAAAAATATTTACGAGCTTCTGAAAGAATCGCATCCTGCGTTTTAAACTCCTCGTCGTCCGAGTCGTCTATCAACATAATGACATCATTATGTGCCAGCATGCATTTATCGAAGGTTTCATCCAAATCGGAATACCTCACTTGAAACTCGTTTCTCGCTTTTTCGTCCGATGCCGCGGTCTGTGAAAACACATAACACTCGGTGATCGCAGATAAAAAACCCTTGCGTTTTTGCACGGCTTTTTTGACAGACATGATTTTACCTTTGAAATGACGAAATTGTCGGTAAATATACAATTAACGCTAAATTAATGCTTCTGAAATGGAAAAATGACGAATTGTCGAAAATATGCACTAATTTATCGCAATTGATGAAAATTGTTTTAAATATCGAAATGATATGGAACACACCTAACCACAGAAATGTCGGTAAATATACAATTAACGCTAAATTAATGCTTCTGAAATAGAAAAATGACGAATTGTCGAAAATATGCACTAATTTATCGCAATTGATGAAAATTGTTTTAAATATCGAAATTATATGGAACACATCTATTCACTGAAATTGCTGTTTGTTTTGACTGCTTCTCGATTTTTGTTTACTGAATGACCACGGTACGTTACCATAGCAGCGGACCGAAAAACACGTGCACTGCGCCGCTACCGAAGGTCGAGAGAAAATCTCTCTCGTTTCAATACGGTTGACAAAATTCAAGGCCGCCTTGATCTCGGCGTGAAAAGTGAAAATAAATGGCCGACTTATTAATACCGTCGTATGGAGTAAATTTTAAATAATGCGGCTCGAAGGACCACTTATGTTAGCCCGCGGTTAGAAAAACGATAACTGCAATGGACTGTATATATTTTAATTAATGAAAGCGCGAACAAACATAAATATATTGATATGAAATTACGAAATAATTAAAAGGTCCATAGGTTAATTGTGGTTACCACACAAGGGAAATCAGAGACAAAGCACTCACCAGTTTGCAGCCAATTTCTCCACTTCCAAGGGGCCCCTGACTGGATCTAATGATGTCGCCACGTAGCTGAAGGGCTGAAGTTTCTAGTTCTATGCTTCAGTACACCAAAATCGAGCACTTTCAGGTGTAGAAATTTGAAATAGTTGGAGAAAGTAAATTAACACGCCATTTCTCAAGGCGGTCGAAAAAGCATCTCACTGATTCTTGGTGCGCATTTCCAAAATGCGCGAATGCACTCTGTCCGTCATTCAATTGTGTGGTTTTTAAATTTACAAACACCGCGAAATTTAGCGGAAGCTAACAATATATATTTTTGAAATCAGGAGGAAAGGGTCTATAAATATCTTTAAAGAAAACCATTGACCTGTCAAATTTCGACATTTAGATTTATTTAATGGCATTCTGACCCAAAGATTCTTAAACCTCGTAAAAAAATTATGAAACTTTTGTATTAATCATATTTTTATATCTATTCAAATAAACGTTTTAGATATGGTGTAAAAATATACGGGAAAAACCTGTAACTTAGATAAGTATAGCTTTCTTTAAAATTCAGTATTTTTAGTATAATAACTGATGCTCTTAGTCGTGCTAATATGGTTATGTAGCTGCGTTACCGAACCGAACCGAACCGAACCCATCCATTCAAAATTATACGTGCTTTAAAAAACCTTATAAAAAATTTTTACGTATTATGGGGGCAATTCTTTACATTTCAAAAAATCTGCCGAAATTTGAAAAAATGTGACATAATCTGGCGCTTAAGATTTCTCGTTTAAAAGGCAATTTTTAAACTTAAAAACTTACCTAAAAGGCCATTTCCCACTTTTTGATAGATGTAGCTTCACGATATAATATTTGTTTTTAATTAAAAACCCGTAATTTGTTGAAAATTTTTAATTTAAAAATTGTAAATAAATTCAAAGCAGAAGACCATTAACCACACAAACTGAAATGTCAGATTTCGTCACATTTCGTCACATTTCTTTCAAATTTATGAGTCCTATTCGTTTTCTTTATGAGGTCAGCTAAGTTTACTTTCTTTCTTTGTTTTTCACGGTAAAATTAACAAAGAGGGACTAACTGCATGTCGTGGAAGGGTCGCTACAAAATTAGCTCTACGCTGTTGCCACCGTTATATTTGAACGGATTTTTAAGGGATTGTCAAATTATTTCTTTAAAATCTGCCAGAAAAATCTGACTAAGTGAGGATCCTGGTCAAATTATTGAAGTGGTGATTATTTTTTTACTTTTTAAAAAAGCTAGGCACGTATATAGTTTTTTATTCTGGGGGGTCCTCCCATATAGAAACTGCTGTTCTTCAGTGACGGCCCATGACACAGCCTTCGTAAACCAGAGAGAAAATAATAAATTGTCTCTGTCGTAAATTAACACGAAGGCTGCGCCCATAAGGTTTTGGATCGGGTAATTAGAAATACTAGGGTCACTGTATCCTGGAAGTCTAGCGTCTCCCAGGGGCAGCGACACGAGTGTCAAAACCGTACTCAAAATTCCATAGACGTTCGTGAAAAATACTCATTTTAATACAGTCTGAGAAAAGAAAAATGTTTTAATAAAACTTAAAAATAACTCGTTTTTATACAGCTTAAGAAATAAAAAATATGTTCCTTGAGTTTTTGGGTTATGAATATTTATTGTAGGTATTATTGTTAAAAATCATTTTCTTTTAAATATTATTTCTGTTTTTGTATAAAAATAATACGTAATAAATAAACAAACAGGACAGAAATACATTTCTATGTTAAAAGTTTATTAATAGTATATAATATATCAAGGGATAAAATGAAACTTTTATCACGATGTTTATACGCTATTTTTCGCACTGTTTAATTTATTTTCCGAGGTTTTTTCCCATTTTTTTTGGTGTTTTCGGTATTGTGGTTTTTTTTAGTACCTTTTTATTCCGAATTTTACATTTTATCAAAAGACAAAAAATGCCCAAATACAGTTCGAGTTGTTGTAAGGTTCGGCTGAATTATTTATAATTTTATAGTACATTTCATATAAATATCGTAATATTATTGTTCGAAAGCATAAACTTCGAAAATCATTTTCTTCAAACCAAAAATTTTTCTAAAACATATTCTTCGAACAAAAGATTGTTCGAAAACGTTTTCTTCAAACAGAAATTTTTCGAAATCATTTTCTTTGAACAGAAATGTGTTCAAAAACATTTTCTTTGAACGGAAATTTGTTCGAAAATATTTTTTTTAAATGAAAATTTGTTCAAAAACATTTTTTCGAAAAAAATATATTTGACCTGGCTTGCCAAACTTAACACAACTCATATAGTTCGACTAATGGGGTTTTTTTCTAACAATTTTTGGAAACAAAAACTTCCCTGACTTCTTTCCCGGGATCCTAGAGGGTGTGAAACCAAACCGAACCAACCGAGACCTATTGTCGAAAAATGTTTTCCCTAAATTAGCTTTCCGGTCCTCATTTTGGAAGGTTGAAATCGGTGTTACTCTAACCTTTCTTAATTGAGCACATCAGGAGGTATCTGGACCGGTTCGGATACGTTTGCGATCAATTGACAAAGTTTAGGAAAATACCAATTTCGACCTTCCAAAAGGAGGAAAGTAGACAAATTTTCAGAATATTTACGATCCCGGGAAAGAAGTCAGGGTTTTTTTGAAAAAATATGTTAAAAAGACCTTGCCGTAGTCAAACTATATAAATTGTGTTAGGTTTGGAAATCCAGGTCTAGAGCGTCTTTTATCGAAAAACTTGCTTTCGAAGAAAATGATTTCTATTCGAGGAAAATGTTTTTGAACAACTATTACTTACAAAGAAATGGTGTTCGAATAAAATGTCCGTTTAAAAAAAATGTTTTCGAACAAATTTCCATTAGAAGAAATTGTTTTCATAAAAATTTCCGTTCGAAGAAAATGTTTTCGAACAAAGTTCTGCGACCCGTCGTGTTGCTACCTTGAGTTTTTATTGGATGTTGATTTTTAAAAACTTAATTCTACTTTGTTTTGCAATCATTACAGTGTAGCTACTTTCGATCTTTGTTTAAACCTTTTGTTTTTCAATCTTTTGTATTTTCGACCTTTTGTACTTTCGAACTTTTGTATTTTCGACTTTTTGTATTTTCGACCTTTTCTTCGCCGCCCACTTTTTTTGAACAATAATAAAAATAATAGTAGGTATATTATAAACCTAGGGCGTGCAGTGTTTACTTTTAATACCACGGCGGGAATTTTCATGCTCGACCGGAAGAAGGGCTATAATTTGCTAAGTGACTAAAAGGGACTTTAATGCCAAGGTTTATTTTTATATACTAAAAATAATAATAATCATAAACTAAATAAATAGGTATTAAACCACTTACCGTACTATAGTTTTAGCATGTCAAGTATATAAAAAAGCAGTGGGCAGTGATAGTTGTCATGGCATTACATTAAGCAAAAGTCAGTCAGATGCTAACAAACTAAGGTCACTCATCGTGAGTGAGTGACCTTATAACAAACAATGTGGAAAAAATATTATTTATTTCATAACAAACTAATTAAGTTTAGTCGAGAAAAAGTTCGAATTACATTTCTCGAAGATGGAAAATAAAGCATATTCTTACTTTGAGATGGGCATGGAAATGATGCAATAAACAGAATTTCGAAAATTTCCAAGTCTCCTGGTTAACAGCCTGGAGAAGTCTAGAAAGTTAAATGCTTCGTTTATAAAGAAGCAATATTCTATGCCTAAGGACACAATAACGATCAAAACGAACCAAGCCATCGGCAAAGTACAGTAAGCTTACGGCAAGCTGGAACAAAATAATCGGTATCGTGTATATATTCCTTTTTGTTTTTTGTATTATGATAAAATAAAATAATCCAAAAACCTATATTAAATTACTTTCAATCACTGGGGACAAGAAATACTACCTTAGCCCATGAAAAAAGGGATTAAACGTACACCTTTATTCCGTAGAGAGCATAAAAAATTTATTAAATGATACAAAACCCAACATAATAGTTTTCTATATTTTAGAATATATATAAAACATGCAAACTATATTTGTTTCCTTCGCTGTGTGGGTCCTAACACAGGGTCCTAATAAATTTGAAATCATAAAAAACTTAGTTTTTTAGGTTTGTTTATTTGGACAGTAAAATTTATATACCGGATGTGACGGACAGTTCTTTACGTAACATTTGTAAACCATTTAATTTTTTTAAACATAAAAAAAGCTACGCTCCTGACAGTGTCAGATTTGAGTTTTTCGTAAATGAGGTTATGTTTGGTGTCGCTACCCCTGGGAGACATGAGCGGCTAGTTCACAACTTGCATTCCGTTTGCTATTGGTCGAAATAGTCAGCTGACTTTTTGATGTTGAACGTTGCCGTTTAAGATTATTATTATATTATATTAAGAGATGGTGCCACCAGTCAAGCATTTAACAAACATTATGTTTACAGCTTTCGGCGTAAAATATGAATATATACTAGTTGTAAGTGACTAAAAAGTGTAGTGGTTTGTGCAGTACATACCTATTGAATTTAACTAAATCTATGCATATGCCGATAAGTTTTTTTTTTATTGTTTTTTAAAAACATATTATTTTTTTTAAAATTAGCTTCCCTATCCTGTTTTCCTGTCGAAATCGGTGTTAACCTAACCCTGATAAATTATTCGACAACGTATCCTAACCTGTCCAGATACGCCCCGGTTAGGATATGTTTCCCATCAATTGACCACGGTTAGGTTTTGTTTCAGTTTGGTTTAACACCGATTTCAACCTCCCAAAACGAGGACAGGAGAGTTTTAATTTTAAAAATCCCGCCTGACTATGTCAACCAATAGCAAATGGAATGCAAGTTGTGAACTATCCGCTCGTTGGAAGATGCCAGGCTTTCAGGATGCAGTGACCCTAAGAATAGTCGCCACAGTCGCCACCTGACGAAAATAAGTCTAAGGCGGAATTTTTCAGGGGTGCCACGACCACGTGGTCACTTTGTGCAAGGAAAACTTAAGTTTGCGACACGCTCCCTAGAGGGAGCCGCACATATAGGCAGACAACTGCGTACAGCCGACCTGAAAATAAATTTCATATTATGAATAAAATGAACGGGACCCAAGAAACAAACCTTTAAAACATAAATTTCAAACTTTCTATAAATTCGTATAATTAAAAATAATGTTTGTATAATTATGTTAAATTTCTTGTGTGCCTAATATTATAGATTTGTTAAAAAATTCTAATTTTCTACTTAGCAATAAAAAGTTGAAAATAGCCCCAAAAAACTACTATTTACGGATTAGATCAAATTTTGGTCCAGGAGGGGAGTTACAGGGTGATATCGAAAATAGTAGTAAATCTTAATAAAAATCACATTTCTAAAAAACAACTCTGTCAGGAGTTTTAGTTAGCAAATAAGAGTAAGAAATACATTAAAAAATGTATCATGAACTTATTGTATTATTTTTAGATCCAGGACGTGAGAGACCTACAGGGTGATATCGAAATTAGAAGCGTAATTTTCTAAAAAACACATTTTTAAAAAACAATGTTGTCAAGAGCTTTCGTTAGCAAAAAATTATTTGAAACACGTTACACAATCATACCATTATCAGATTTTATCACCTTCAGGTCCAGGAATTGAGCTACATGGTGATATAGAAATTTTTTAGTGTGTGTAAATTTTCTAAAAATCACATTTTTAAAAAGCAAGGTCGTCCGGAGCTCTTGTTAGCAAAGTATAGTTAGGAATACGTTAAACAATCATACCATTAACTGACTGTATCACCGTTAGGTGCAGGAAGTGAGGTACAGGGTGATATCGAAATTAGTTATAAAATTTCGTAAAAATCACGTTTTTAAAAAACAACGTTGTCAGGAGCGTTTGTTAGCAAAAAATAGTTAGGAACACGTTAAGCAATCATACCACTTACTAAATTTCATTTACTTCCAGTAGGTAATCTGCAGGGTGATATCTAAATAGCAGTAAAGATTTTGAAAAATCACGTTTTTAAAAAACAAGGGAGGTGAGCTACAGGGTGAAATGAATAAATAAATCCAAAAATATTCACATATATTTACGTGAAAAACTTTTACTATTTATTTGACAAATTTACAAGTTAATATGATAAAATTTTGACATTAAAACTTATTAGTTAATATAACCAAATCAACCTAAGCCCCTAACTAACCTTGGTCAAAATAAAAGTTTACAAATACACATAAGAAATCCAAAAATCCCTACATTTATTTACGTAACAACATCTTGGTTCCTTGTTCTTTTACAAATTCACAAGTTAGTTTGAAAAAATCATGGCTTTATAATACATATCAAGTATAACCAAACCGAACCAAACCCATATAAATAAGGTTGGTCAATATAAAAATGTACAATAATTATTTACAGAAAAACCTGCCTGCCTTCGTTGTTAATTCACAAATTTATAGTAAATCAAAATTTTTTTACAAATATTTTACATTTGTTTGATTTGTTAATTAACAAATTGACAAGATATTTTAGAATCTTGGCCCTAAAATATATATTTAATGTAACAAAACGAAAGCCTTCACTAGGCTTGCCTAATGTAAACATTTACAAACATACACGATAAATATAAAAATCTGCACATTTATTTACAGGAAAAAACTGTCTTCGTTGTTATTTCACAAATTTTCATGTTTTTTAGGCAACAATTTGACACCCAAGTTATCTATTTAACATAACCAAACCGAGCCAAATCAAATCCTTATAATTATTAAGCTTGCTCAATATAAAAATGTACAAATACACATAATAAATATTACATTTATTTACATTGACAAACAACAACCTGCACACAAATATTTTTGTCCCGTACGTCGTTCTTAGTTTTATTTAATTACTTGTATATAGACTTCTTCCAAAGTAAAGCGACTCAATATTTTCTTTCAAAAAATCTGTTAATACCTGTACCGCTACATAGCTATTTGGTTGTCTGATAAAGGGATATATTTCTTTACTTCTTTAGCTATTTTTACTGAAAACTCCAAATCAACAAAAGCAGTAGTTTCATCCCACTTAAGGTCTATTATCTTTAAATTTTAAATATCTTTTACATAAATATTTTTTTGTATCGCTTAGGCTTTTAATTGTTTGTACAATAGTTATTTACCTAACAAGTGCGGAAAGAGGTACTTTTCCGCACGCGACGGCACTTGCACAAACGACGCGGAGCGGAGTTCGGGCAAGCCGTCAAGGATGGAAAAGATAGTTTCCGCAAGAATTAGGTACAATGTTTTTCCTACGAGTGTTTTTGTTTATCTTCTTTATCAAAAAACATGTTTTAATTCGCAAAGATTTTATAATAATGCTAGAAAATGATACGTAAGATAGAATAGTTACATAAATCATTTAATGAGTCCTAAATATCTTCATTTTTAACAAAACAAAAGTCGTGCGGAAAAGAAATTTTTCAGCACCAGTGCGGAAAGGTTACTTTTCCGTACGTTTTTTTAACTTTTATTTTTACTTGATTTTTTTATGCACGGAAAAATAATAAAACAGGATTTTTTTATTATGATATATTAAAAAGAAACCTTATATAAAGAACATTTAATTAACAATAACGAAAAAGTTAACGATGGTAGATATTGAAATTGAAAGTGCACTTTCTGTTTGTTGCATGCTTCAATATACATCAGATGCCGCAATTGGAATTTGATTAGTTGGTGTTTGACCCACTACAGAAATGCCTTGATCAGTTTGCTGCTTAGAATTACTACTGTAGTGAATGGAGGAAGGTATATTGGTCTGTACAGGCTGTAACACATTACAGGATTCTTCATTCGGTGCTTCTGGTAGCATCGGTACAGCAGCACTTCTTGAAAATGAAACTTGTATGTAGGAGGACGGGTTTTCATTTGAAAACGATTGTGGACGGGAAGGTTCTTGCAATTTGGACGTGCGGAAAAAAATCGTGAGGAAAGTAAAAATGATGCGAAAAAGTAAAATTGTGCGGAAAAGTAATTAACGTAATATTCTTTTAATAGATCGCTCAAGAAACCCTAACTTATATGTTCTTGGTTTGTAAACAGTAAGGTGAGGCCAAAAGTTATTTTTAAAAATATGATTTATAAAAAAATTTACTACTAGTATCTTACCTACTGGACCTAAATGTACCGCAGTTAGTGAATGGTGTGGTTTGTTTACATATTCCTAACTATTTTTTGCTCACCAAGACTCCTGATAAAGTTGATTTTTAAAATTGTGATTTCTACAAAAGTGTTTTACTAATTTTGATATCACCCTGTACCTTACTCCAAGGACTTAAAGGTAATACAGTCAGTTAATGTTATGATTTTTTAACGTGTTCGTAAGCATTTTTTGATAACGAAAGCTCTTGACAACATTGTTTTCTCAAAATGTGATTTTTAGAAAAATACACTAGTAATTTCGATATCACCCAGTAGCTCACTTGCTGGCTCTAAAGGTAATACAATAAGTTAGTGATATGATTTTTTAAGGTATTTCTAACTCTTGTTTGCTAAGTAAAACTCCTGACAACGTTGTTTTTAACAATGTAAATTGTACAACTATTTTTGATATCACCCTGTAACTCACCCCCTGAACCTAAATTTGAAATAATCCGTTAATACATAGTTTAACTTTTTGGGCTATTTTCAACTTTTTATTGTTAAGTAGAGAACTAGAATTTCTAAAGAAATCTATAATAGATTTTAAGGTCACCCTGTAGCAGACCTGAACCTAACCTTTATAACTTGGGTTTGGCAGTCTTTTTTTCTATCTCTTCTCATACCTGACCATAAGAAATATTAGACAAACATTATTTTTAATTATATGATAATAATAATAACAAGTTTGATATTTATATATTCAAAGGTTATTTTTTGGGCCACGTGTTGCAATAAATCCGAAAATTATATTTTTTTTCATAAACATCAACCCTAATAGTTTTCTTTCCTAAAATTCATTTGATTTCGTTAAAATAATATTACGTTTGATTTTGTGGTGGGCTGTACTTAGCCATTCAGTTTGGTTCGCTTTGCATGTTATTATGTTATGTTCGTGTTATTTGAAACCAACTTTAACGAAGTAAGAAAAACGTCTCATAGTTTTGTTATTGTTTTTTTCCGGAAAAATACAATTTTTTAAGAACCTGTGCATCATCAACAATCCCTGAAAAATATTGAATTATCAGCAATCGAGTTTAAAGGTAGGTTTTAGATTATATTTTTCCTCATTTTTCGGTTTTTGACGCTGTACAAGAAACTGAAATTTACGATGTTGCCATGATTTAGGGCTAAAATTTGAGGCGTCAAGTTTTTTCAGATTGTTTCAAATTATGTCAAATTTTAAAGAATTGCCCCCAATATAACAAAAATCCCAAATTGAAGCTGTTCTGGACAACAAGCTACACTACAAGCTCAAATTAGAAAGCCACTTTATGCAGTTTTTTGTAGGCAATTTCAATCAAAGTTTTTTTAAAAAAGTTATGGTTATTTTAAAAAAAATGTTTAATTAGAGGAATCACTTTACTTTTAAGAAACTACCCCTAATTTGACACTCTGTATGCAGTGGCGCACCCAGGAATAAATCTTGGAGGGAGGGGGGTGAGGCCTCGTGATATTGTATTTTATGCTTTTATCTTTTTATTAATGAATTATATAGAAAATATCTAAAAAAATCGTAGGCTTGCCAATGCTGTAGGTGTGTTATTTTGGAGAGGAGATAGGTAAGCGATGCACCAAATTAAAGCTCTAATCCTGTGCTTTTGAATGCGCCCTCTAAATTTTCTCTAAACTTTTTAACCAAGCCCTAGAAGATGTTTTTGAAAACAGATTGGGAGAAATAGGCATCAAAGTAAACGGACAAAACTTGAACCACATATTATGCTGATGATATCGACTTAAAAGCAAATAAGAAAGAAGAACTGATAAAAATGCTTAAGGAACTGGACACAGCAACTAAAAATATAGGCTTGAGTAAACGATACTAAAACCAGTCGACGAATCTGGGGGTTCGGCCGGCGGTGCCCCGCCAAGTTCGCACGCAAACTGCTGTATCATCTTTTCTTGAAACGTTTCAGCCCATATTTAACCTATCTAAAACTCTACTTCGGAATGAGCTACGAAACTCAAACTTTGCACAGTCGTAGATCTTCATGCTTTTGTTGAATTTGTCATAAGTTATTTAAAATATGATGATATGAATAAAGTGTTTTGAATTTTATCTAGGGTAGGCAACGTAAGGTCACTTTATAACGAAGTTCCTTCTAAAGGTACCGACATAGATTTTTACGTTTTAAAAACCTCGTATACAATTTGTTGCCCATTGGCAGAGCTGTCGCAAGTACATTATGAAAGTACTTGTATCAAGTACATTAATATTTGCAAAAGTACTTGACGTACTAAGTACATGTTCTTTTCAAATGTATTTCAAGTACCAAGTACATTATAAAAGTACTTGATTTTCCCCAATTCTTTTACTTTTGCAATAAAAGTACCTCAAGTACTTTAAATATATGTCAAAAAATTAGAAAAATGCCAGAAATATAAAAAAATGTCAAAAATGTTTAAAAAAATTGGAAAAAAGTAAAAAATGTTAAAAAACGTCAAAAACTTCAAAAAATATCTGAGATAACGAAAAATTTTAAAAAATGTCAAAAACCGTCAAAAATGTAAAAAAAAATAAAATATGTTAATAATGTTTTCGTTAAAAATAGAATATTGACGCTGCCAGCTATTTTCATTTATAGATCTATATTATTTCTTAGAAATAATAAACAACACTTTGAAAATATTTCCAGAGTTAATAGTAATCGTTTTAACACCCGAAATGGGAATATGATTAGGGTAGACCAGCATGTTAGTACTCTCTATGAGAAGTCACCAAGTTATATGGCGATCAAGTGTTACAATAAATTACCAAATAATATCAAGGTTATTAATAATGTAACACAATTCAAAGATGCAGTTTAAAAAATTCTGCTAGATATAAGCCCCTATGATATAAAATGTTTTCTAAACTATGCATTGTAACATTTTATCCATATATAACGTTTGTTTTTATTCATTATATTATGAATAATTTTTGTAGTAAAAGTATTTGTGGTCGTATTTATTTATTTACTTTTTTGTGACCTGATGTGAAAAATCGTTTATTTTATAATATTATTTGTGCGTGTGTGTGTATATGTTTGTATAGGTTTTATATCTATGCATATTTTTTGTTGTTGTTTACATTGATAAATATGTTATTAGAATTAAGTATTGACATAACCGCAAGGAACTTTCTTTTTTTTATTAAATAATTAGCTATTAGTGACGATTTCCATATTGTATTTTACAATCATTTTGAGGAAAAATAAAGATTTGATTTGATTTGATTTGAATGGAAAGAGATAATTTTATTAAGCAAAAAGCTGCAAAATTGACCCAGTCGCATTAAAATGTTTTTAACGTTTTATAATTTTGCAATAGGGGTGTCACAGTTACCCCGAACTACGAGGTAAATGGGACCTACCCCAAAAGACTAAAATTTTAAAATATATTAAGTTTTTCTGTCCCAAATTGCATACGGTAGTTCCAAATAGATCATATTTGTGTAAATCTAAATATACATGACTTTGTAATGAGACCTACAAAAAACTCTTGTAAAACCGGGATGCAACCCTACCTTGCCTTTTGTTTTTGGCGGAGCACTTGGGGCACTGTTCTTACCGCCAATAATTTCTAAATAACTCATAGAAAGTAACTATTTTTATAATAGCCCACAAAACTGCTTAAAAACTTGTTTAAATCAAAGTAAATAAATAAGCATAACAAACGTAAATATCCAAGCAATTTTTTGAGGTGTATCTCAGACTAAATAAATTTTTGGGTCCTTGAAACCAACCTCCACCAATCGTAGAAATTACGTCTGCTGCAAGGCGAGTAGGTGGATTATTTTTAGAAAACTAAAAATTGAGATAAAAAGTAACAAACCGGGATAAAAATTAATAAAGTCGGAATAAAAAGTAAAAATCGTGATAAAAAGTAAAAATTGGGATGAAAAGTAAAAACCGGGATAAAAAGTTAAAAAAACCGGATAAAAATTTAAAAAATCGGGATAAAAATAAAAAATCGGGATAAAAAGTAAAAATCGGGATAAAATGTAACAATTAGGATAAAATGTAAAAATCGGTATAAAAAGTTTAAAAAAACCGGATAAGAATTTAAAAAATCGTGATAAAAAAAAAATCCGGATAAAAAGTAAAAATCGGGATAAAATGTAAAACTTAAGATAAAAAGTAAAAATTGAGATAAAAAGTAACAAACCGGTATAAAAAGTATAAAATTCGGGAAAAAAGTAAAAATCGGGAAAAAATTAAAATGATAAAAAGTAAAAAATCATAAAGATCCTAAATCTTAAAAACTATTGAAAACATTTGATTAATAACCTCGTGATAAAAGTGTCTTTTTATCCATCGACGAACTGTACAAACTTTTTACCTCGGGATAAACAGTGACACTTTTATCCCCTGGTATTTATTATAGTTTTTCGTACTTTAGGGGTAAAAAGTGTGTGTAAAATAAATGTGTAAATTTTTACTCCCGGGATAAAATTGCAACAAAGACAGTATAAACCTCGTAATTAAAGTTTATTTTTATTGCTCGACTAATTTTAGCCTTTCCCTCTGGTTGGGCTACAAACTTTTTTCCTCAGGATAAAATGTTTTACTTTTATCTTTTGTTATTCGATAACGTGGGTGCATATATGTGAGCATATTTTAATTATATGATGATTTTTTAAATAAAAACTTGCCTTGAAAAAAGTTATAATTAAATAAGTACCATTTTTTAACCCTGTTTAAAACAGAATATTATAAGAGGCAGATTTTTTTAATTCCATTAAAAAGGCTTTCATCGAAAAAAGTTTTTTATATTTTTTGAAGTGTTCTTCAGAAAAATTGACAAATAAGAGTTTTTTAATTCCAAATCTATAAGCCGTAATTAGTTCGAGGTCCGAAATATTAATCTAAAACTGGCCTATTTTCTTTTTTGCCTTTTTTACCATTTGAATACAAAATATATATTATAAAATCTCAAAAAAACGTTCAAACGACCTTATTAAATAAACCGAAATCACAAACATATCCAATGAGTCCAAAATCTACGAGTTACTACTAAAAAACTGCTATCTATAAAAAAACTTGTCTATAACTCTTTTTTTTTTTGTAAAATATCATTCTAATTGGGTAAAATAAGATTTTTTCCATATCTGTCAAGGAATTTGTGGGCCGGAAAAACATTTTTATACTTATGGAAGCTTTGTCATAAAAATTGAAAAAAAAATGTTTGTTTCTTAAACAATAACAATAACAGTAATTTTCCGGCTCAATAAGCCGTAGTTAGATCGAGGTCGAAAATATTAATCTATTACCGGCCTATTTTAATTTTGCCTTTTTTACCAATTGTAAAAATTCATTTAACAGACCTTTAACCCACTAAACACAAAAACGTTTTAATAATGTCAAAATAATGTATAATTTAAAAACATAACGTTAGGTTGGATGTTAGTTCTAACGTCATATTCATAGTGAAAAAGAAGCTTAATAACCCGTTTTCTGACCTTAGAAAAATAATCTTATGTTTTTATAACGTTTAATATTGATTTTTACCAGTGGAAAAGAAATGTTTTTCTAAGATTGAAAAATAAATGTTTTTTTTACAATGAAAAAAATGTTTTTTTTACAATGAAAAAATATATATTTTTTCCAAAAATCTCTAAAGATAAGGTAACATAAATAACGTAAATAAAATTCTTCTATTTTGGAAACGCAGGGCAGCAACAGTCTGTTGAGGTTTTCGTGAACTCCACACTCTGAAAATAAAATTTAAAATTCTGTGTAAACAATAATTTTGTAGTAAGTACCTCGCTACGAGGCCAAACAATTCAAGCTCAAGTAAATTCTAGGCAAACAATTTCAAGGCGCCTATTTAATTTAGCATGAATGCAAACGAAGCATTCTTGCGAATTCTGCCTCAAATGAATACGCGGCTGAAGGTTCGGCGGTTAATCATTTGCGGTGAATTGTCGCATTCCCTTTCTGATTACCTATAACGTTAGGTATGCGATATTTCATACAAAACCATTTTTTTTCTTTTGTTTACTTTCTTACCTTAGGTTGTGGTGCTTCATTTAGATCCCTTCATACACATTTGTTGCTCTGTAACTATACCATCTTTCCCACACAACTGGAGTAATATTCCTATCCAAATATGTATTCACTATCATTATTAATAATTGTGCTTTTAATTTGCCATGTTTGTTTCTACCTCGGTTTCTACAAAAGGTAAATATTGTAACCAAAATTGCACAAAGCGTATCTGCTATCGACTCGTATGAACTCACAGCGAAATGCAACTAAACCATCGCCATGGCCCGTTCTGGTAGTGGAACTATGCGGCAGCGCCCTCTATAGTATCATTTTTTTTAATGTTTAAAAAACAAAACATTTATTAGCTTCATATATCTTAAATTAAACGTTAGAAATGAGATCTACGAAAAACATATTATAAAAATAACCATATATTGATTTTTAATGTTAGTGAAATTATGGTTTTTTTAATGCTGGTTTCTTAACGTTATTAAGAAATATATTTTTGGTAATGCTTTTACATAAAATCTTCGTTAGGATTTTCTACATGTTTTTTTCATGTCAAAAGTTGACTTAATTTTAACACAAATTTGTGTTAGAAAAAATACATTTTTTTTTCAACATTTATTTAATGTTTTTTACGATTTTGTGCTTAGTGGGAATAAATAAAAAAAAATCAAAAGTATTTTAAAAGCGTCTTAAATCTAGGAGTTATTAAAAAACTGGTTCCATTAAGAATACCTTGCTTTGACCCTTTTTTTTGTAATAACTCTTTTTAATTATTTTATATTTGCGATTTTCAGCACTTTTTCAAAAAAATGTTTTTTATAAATTGTGAAATTTATCGTAAACAGACATATATGAATCAACCTAGTTTTAATTTTTTTTTTTTAAATATAAAAAAACCTAAATTCTACAAGTTATTGCTCAGAATACCTTAAGAGATGAAGTCAAATCACTTACCAAAAAAAGAGCAAATTAGCCTGAATACGCACCTTTTCCCTTAGTTGAAACTTCCAGACTACCGCCTACAGTGACGCTTGCCGACATCTCCGTTTTTATGCGTTAATTTGATTGGCAAATAATAGTCCAATAATAGACTGGCTACGGTTATAAATATTTTTTGCGCCAAATATGAATAAATCAGCCGCAAAATTGATGTACCTTTTTGAGCCGGCATTACCCTACTATTTTGCATGAGCCGGTAATAGGCAAAGTTATATGTCCATTTAGAATATACCAAATACTTTCAGCACATGCATAGTATATACCAGGTATATTTTTTTGCTACATGGGACACTTGCGAACACATTCTTATTCATTATTTTTATTCGGGTGAAAATAGAGGGGTTCATTCTTTCAAAAGCTGCTTCTACACCAAAAACAACAAATAGCTATTAAGGGCCTTTCAGTAATTAGTAAAGTTAAAGCTTTAAAAAAACTGATAACATATTTAATATTGCTAAATTTTGGAATTTGGTTGTTAAAAATAACTCACATAACAGTCACTATGCGTTCGAAAATCCATAAGGCGACATTACCTAGGGTAATTTTGCATTTTCAATGACGTCATTTATATCGCATTATTCTACCATCACCTTACCTTCGTCTTTTATTTTTCAATGCACCCCTGTCGAGAGTGTCAAAAATGTTAATAAAACGAATTAAAAGACAACTTTGCTTTACATAAAAAAGTTAAGGATCACTGTTATATACAAAAAATTTTGTAAACCGTGAAAGATATTCTTTGTTAAATCAAAACTCTATGAAAATGAATGCAACTTGATGTACCAGCTACCGTCGGTTTAAAATGGGGAAATTTCAAATTAAACAATAGTTTACTAACCTGAAAAGGTTTTGAAACATTTCATATTAGGTTTGCGCAAATGGCCATCTCGACCCCGCTGAATTCGAAAATCTCCTTTGCAAGTGCTAACGTCCCCCTGAAATATTGACAAGGATGGTCCCCCGCTACCCAGTTAGTACAAAATCGTAAAAAACGTTAAATAAATGATGAAAAAAAAGTTTTTTTTCTAGCACAAATTTGTGTGGAAATTACGTCAAATTTTGACATTAAAAACCATGTCGAAAACGAAAATCCTAACTAAAATTTCATGCAAAAGCATTACCAAAAATATGGTTATTAATAACGTTAAGAAACTAACATTTAGAGAACCATAACTAAGGGGCACAGAACCAGAACGGCCTAAGCAACAAACTGTTAAATTTTGAGTTAGGGGCGGAATAAGATAGCTAAGCACATCTCTTTTTGATTGCTCTTAAAAATTTTTGGATGTCTAAACTTGTTCAAAAACGCAACAATTTTTTTTTATTTACTACACTTATTTCAAAATCTTAAAACATATTTTTCTCATGTATATTATTTTGTGCCTTAGGCCGTTCTGGTTATGTGCCCCTCAATTTTATTGACATCACAAATAATACCATCAATATATGATTGATTATTTTTATAATGTTTTTCCTAGATCTCATTTCTAACGTTGAATTTAAGATATATGATGAAGCTAATAAATGTTTTGTTTTTTTAACATCAAAAAAAATGACGAAAATGAATTAGAAATGTTGTGTGCGAAAAATGGTATAGTTAAAGAACAACAAATAGATATGCAGTGATTTACATGATGAAGCACCACAAAATAAGGTAAGAAAAATTAACTATAGATAAAAAGAATGGATCCATGACGGATCTGATATCTTCCTAGCTACCTTCAAGTGAAGCCATGATATTTTATATCAGCCTTGAAAACAGTTTTTTGTAAATATCTCAGAAACTAAGGCTCTTCGAAGTTTTTGATTATAACACAAATTATTGAGCGAAATGTAGTCTACGTAAACTTCTTTTTACCCGATTAGCCACAAAAACTTGTTTGATTTTTAAATTCGCGGGTACTAAAACTTACGTTTGTTAGTATTATTTGGGTTAAGGGCACATTTTGAATCTAGGGAATATCAAATTATTTGCTATTTTTACCAATAGATGCCGTATATAATAATCGCCTTAGGTGACCCTACCGTAAACGTGTTGCAGTGACTCTACTTTTCGAACAGTGCCGGCCGTATAACACACTGGCGAAATGGGACTTTCTATATAACTGACCAAGAATTTAATGACCAACGAATTTTTGTATTTTTCGGCGTAAGGCCGCCTTGTTTGTAGAAAAAACAAATACTAACTTACTAATCTAAGTTGTTACCACTTCTAAACAGCAACAGTGACCTATCAGTCAGCTAAAACATAGTTTTATTCCAAAAACCACCTTCCACCAGCTTCTACCAGCAAAAAACCAACTACTGCCACATTCCACTAGCTTCTACCACTAAAAAACCAACTACTACCACCTTCGCTTAGGTTCTCCCACTAGAAAACCAACTACTACTAGCAGTGGCGAACCCAGGAATTGGCCTTGGGGGGGCTTACGACCTCTTGGGGGAAGGGCAAAGCCTCATGATGTCATGTTTCAAGTTATTTTTTGTGTTTTCTCATGAAATATGTGGAAAATGTCTAATGGGGGATGAGGTCGGGCCCCGAGGCCCCGAGGCCCCGAGGCCCCGAGGCCCCCCTGGCTGCGCCCATGCTATCAGCATCCCCTAGCCTATGCCACCATCAAAAACCCAACAACTACCTTCTACTTCTACTTCTACCCCTCAAAAATCAACTAATACCACCTCCCCCTAGATTCTGCCAGTTAAAAATTAATCACTGCCACATTTCCTTAGCTTCTACTAGCAGAAACCAAGTACTACCACCTCCTTCTAGCTTCTACATCAAAAAACTAACTACTAGCCATGTAGCAAAAAAAAATACCTGGTATATACTATACATGTGCTGAAAGTATTTGGTATATTCTAAATAGACATACATAGCATTTCTATAGCACTTCTATAGAACGTCAAATCATGTTATTTCTATTTCATATGCATCGCATATACCACCAGCACATGTTTTTTATGTGCATAAATTAATATACCTGATTCTGACAAAAAATTTGTAATATATTCTATAATTACAAAATTTGACAAATATCAATATACTAAATACATATACTATGTATATTCCAAATCTGTAAGATCAACATAAAACTATATATATATACACTGCATACGTTGAAATTGTGTGTCAGGTGGATCCCAAATAATATTCCTGGTAAAGATTTTTTTATATATTCCCCCTACATAACAAAAAGTATATACCAGGTATATACTGAAATATTATTTCAGGCATAAACTAAAAGTATATCCTCTAATATTTATTTTAGGATATACAAAAAGAATATATCGGAAATAAACTAAAATGATATTCTAGAATATTTTTTGTACGTACATCAGGTGTCTACATTTTACGTCCCATGCGGGCAAGGGCGGATCCAAAGGTGCTTCTCGGGGGGGGGGGCACTTTAGGTGACATTCTCTGTTGGCAAAAAACGGTATATATTTTTTTAGGCAGCATTTTATTGAATAAGTCAGTGGTTGTAATTTCGATGATAATAATAATAGACACTTTCATGCGCCGCAGGCAAAAATTTTGAATTTTTATTAGCAAAAACACTAATTTTTACTAATTTTTTGTATATTCAAAAAATTCTCGGGGGGGGCAAGTACCCCTAGTGCCCCCCCCCCCCTTGGATCCGCCACTGCATGCGGGATCAAAACCACGGATCACTTGTTTAGTGATCCGTACAGATCACCTGTTTGGTGATCCGTGCCAAAAGTGCACCTGGAATAGATTTGCACTTCCAAGGAAAACCTATTCCGGGTCATCCCCACTTATAAGTTGATCCTCCTTGTTGGAGGCTCCAACTTTACCTCGATACCTCGAGGTTTGTCCTGATACTCCTGATTTAATATTTAAGGTGATTTATTTGTAAATAAATTACTACATTTGTAGATAAATTAAATAATGTCGCACCATCTAGTTGGTAAGTTATATTATTTACACCTGTCGTTGGATGCTTGGAAAACAATAGCTTATTCATATGCCAAAAGAATATACCGGAAATAAACTAAAATAATATTCTAGTATATTAATTTTAGAATATACTAAAATATTTAAGGATTAAACTGAAAGTATATTCCCTGATATGTATTTTAGAATATACGAAAAAAATATACTGGAAATAAACGGAATAATATATCAGGCTTGAAATAAAAATATATTATCTAATATTCATATTAGAATATACCAAAAGATTATACCGGAACAAACCTAAACTCTAATATTTATTTTAGACTATACCGGGTGTATGCCCGCAGATAGAAAAACGATAACTGCAGTGGACTGTATATATTTTAATTAATGAAAGCGCGAACAAACATAAATATATTGATATGAAATCACGAAATAATCAAAGGTCCATAGGTTAATTGCTGTTACCACACAACGGAAATCAGAAACAAAGTACTCACAGCCAATTTCTCCACATCCCAGGGGCCCCTTTCTGGATCTAATGATGGCACCACGTAGCTGAAGGGCTGAAGTTTCTAGTTCTATGCTTCAGTACACAAAAATCGAGCACTTTCAAGGGTAGAAATTTGTAATAGTTGGAGAAAGTAAATTAACACGCCATTTTCTCGAGGCGGTAGAAAAGGATCTCTCTGATTCTTGGTGCGCATGTCAAAATGCGCGAAAATGTACTCTGTCCGTCATCCAATTGTGTGGTTTTAAAAAGTAAAAACAACCGCGAAATTTAGCGGGAGCTAACATAACTGCCCTCCAAACCACACAATTGTAGAATATCAACCGGACAGATATAGATATAAGAAAAAATGATCGACCGATAAATATATATATATATATTTATCGGTTTCACAACGTTCTACGTCTTCCGATACCCAATCTCCACTCGTTTCTGTTTGCCCATAATTCATCATCTAGGCCTCTTATTCTTATTTCACTATCTATTCCTTCTCTCCAGCTTCTCCTTGGTCTTCCTCGTTTTCTTCGGCCAGTTGGTTTCCATTGTAATATTTGTTTAGGTAGTCTTCCATCATCCATTCTTTGTACATGTCCGTACCACACCAGTTGTTTTGTTCTTATATCATCCACTAGAGTACGTTCACCCACTGTCATAATTTCTCTTATTCTTTGATTGGTAACTCTTTCTCTTTTTGATTTCCCTGCTGCTCTTCTCCAATAGTCCATCTCCGTAGCGGAAAGCATTTTTTCTGTTCTACCTTTGAGTGGCCATACTTCTGAGCCGTATGTAATAATACTTTTTACAATGGTGTTATATATAAGCTTTTTGTTATGTTTTGATATACTTTGGTCCCAAATTATTCCATTTAATAAAGTTATTGCTTTTCTTCCTTGTACGTTTCTATCTATAAATATAAATGAATGAAAAACAGAAAAGTAGCGTAAGTTTATTTAGAGATAACGAAAACCCGAAAAAGGCAAAACAAACAAACAAAAATTCAAAAAAAATATAAATAAAGAAAAACCTATTGTAATACCCGGTAATAGGTAGAAAAATTAAAATTAGTTTTAATTCGGCAAGAGGCACAGTTTTACAACTGGCCGCTTGTAAACACCGGTAGCCGTTCGTACCGTCGCTACATGCACTTGACCGTCTCCGCCGGGATGCAATTCGAGAACCCGACCGACTGGCCATTGCAAAGGTGATTGGATGTGATCACTCGTTATGATAACCAAATCATTTAATTTGATATTTGGGGACGAATCAGCCCACTTGTGTCGCTGTTGTAGCGTATGCAAATACTCTACAGAATACCTTTTCCAAAAATCATTATGTAGTTTTTGGATTAGTTGCCATCTCGAGAGCCGATTTAGAGGAACCTCGGACAAATCTGACTCCGGAATTTCTGAATTAAGGGGTTCAAGGGTTAAAAATAGCCCAGGGGTAAGAGGTTAAAGATCGTGTGGGTCTGAAGAGGCAGGAGATAAAGGGCGACTATTAAGTACAGCTTCTATGCGACATGTAAGGATGGACATTTCCATGATGGACAACTTCTGGTCGCCGACAACTCGAACAAAGTGAGTTTTAAAACTTTTGACGCCAGCTTCTGCCAGGCCATTGAAATGTGGACTGAGAGGAGGTCCCAGATGCCAACGAATAGAAAGTCTGGTGGACGCACTTCTTGCGTAATCAAGTAATTGGTTACGAAACCCTATAAAATTAATGCCCTGATCTGACCAGCATTGCGTCACGCTTCCACGTCTGGAAATGAATCGATGGAATGCACCTACAAACCCTTCGGTGGACAGTTCCATGGTTAATTCCAATGCACGCAATGTGTGGCCGTACAAACACACAGACATACGATTTGAAAGCTTTACAACCACGGTAACGATGAGCAATCACAAAGAAAGGTCCACAAAAGTCGATAGCTACACTCGAAAAAGGTTTAAGTTGATTGATTCGATGAGCGGGAAGAGAACTCATTATGGGCGGTCTATAGGGTTTAGGGTTGATTCTAAAACATTGCAAGCACTTGGATATGATTCTTTGAATTGCCCGTCTGGCAGATAATATCCAAAATTGCTGTAAAAGCAGATTATGTAATGTTTTAAACCCAGGATGAAGGTATTGTCTATGAGTGGACTCGATAAGAAGAGTAGTTAAACGATGGTTACTCGAAAGTAAGATGGGGTGTTTTGCAGAATAAGACAAAAGGTCAGATTTTTGTAATCTGCCACCGACTCTAATGATATTATTTTCATCAAGAAATGGTAAAAGTTTTCGAAAAGGTTTCGGTATTGGTTTATCCTTAGATAACGCGGGAAAAAGCTCAGAAAAACAAGAACCTTGAACGCGTTTGATAAGAAGGTATAACGCACTTTGCATCTCACCGGTGGTTGGAAAAACAATATTTTCAAAAATAATTTTTTGGTCCGGTGGATTAGTGGGTTTTTGATAGGAATGGTTTTGAAAAAAGTTAACTATTCGAAGGACACAACAAATGATACGTTGAATTTTTGATATAGATGAATATTTGATAAGAAGCTGATCTAAGAAGTTAACGTCAATTATCGCATTGCAACAGACCTTTGGCTTTTCCTCCAGATTAATATCTCCGAAATCAATCGGCATTTTTGATTTATGAAAATCGGGCCATTCATTTTCGGGAGACCACAAAAACGACGGTGCGTTCCACCACATGTCATGTGAAATGAGCTGTGAAGGGGTGGCCCCTCGTGACGCAATATCGGCTGCATTTAAAGCAGAAGGAATGTAGCGCCATGAGTTTGAGGGAATGATTTCTTGGATTCTACTGACTCGATTTCCAACAAAGGTTTGCCAGCGATTAGGAGGGGATAAAAGCCAGTGCAATACGACTTGCGAATCGCAGAAAATAACGATATTTGTAAAAGTTATTTTTCCTTCATAGCTAGATAAGACGAAATCAATTAATTCGCTTAAAAGAAATGCGCCTAGGAGTTCTAGCCTAGCCAATGTTTGTGACTTTATAGGCGCGACCCTAGATTTTGCAGATATGAGAGAAACAAATATATTGTTTTCCTCTTCTACACGAAAATATACGACGCCTGCGTAACCTCGAATTGAAGCGTCACAGAAGCCGATGATTTGACAGGTATTGGTTTTTGACAGTTTGATTTGTCGGGGTAATTGAAAATTGGAAAGAAGCGGGAATTCAGAACGAAGTTTGTTCCAAGAGTCGATGATAGAAGAATCTGGTTCTTCGTCCCAGCCTATTTTCGATATCCACAACTGTTGCAAAATAAATTTTGCTTGTAGCAACAAGGGACAAAGAAAGCCTAAGGGATCGAAGATTGTTCCTATGATAGATAAAATAGAACGTTTAGTTAGGGGTTTGTCCTTCATTCGGCATTGATAAGAAAAAATGTATTTTTTTGGATGCCATTGAAGGCCTAAAACTTTGATAAAGTGTGGTTCATCCTTGTCAAAAGAGAGAGGCATTTGACGATCGGATTCTGGCAATGTTGCCAATAACTCAGGACAATTGCTTGCCCATTTTTTAAGTTCAAATCCTCCCGACTTCAACAAATCATTGAGTTCCATCTGTAGGGAAAGGGCTTTAGAAAGCGAAGGGTTAGTTCCCAAGATATCGTCGATGTAAATTGACGTTTTTAGAACAGTACTAGCCATAGGAAAACGTACCTTTTCTCCCTCTGCCAGCTCATTTAAGGTACGCATGGCTAGAAAAGGTGAGCATGTCATGCCAAAAGGGACAGTAGAAAGTTCCCACACTGAAAGTGGGTCCTGTGGAGAAAACCTCCATAATATCCTTTGATAAGGACGGTGATAAGGACTGATCAGGACTTGACGGAACATCTGTTTGATATCAGCAATGTAGGCAATAGGATTAAGAGGAAACGTAAGGAGTAAAGAAGCAATATCCTTTTGAAGTTTCGGTCCAGATAACAAGGTGTCATTGAGACTAATATTCTTTGGGGTGACTGCCGAACAATCCCAGACTACCCTTAATTTTGTACTTAAGCTTTCCGGCTTTAGTACGCAATGATGTGCCAAAAAACATGATACGTCGACTTTTGGTTGACTAGATAAAACTAGACTCATGTGATTAGAATCGATATAGTCTTGCATGAAACTTGAATAGGCAGTGTACAGATCAGGATTTTTGAGTAATCTATTTTCTAGAAGTAAAAATCTACGATAAGCTTGCGGATAAGAATTTCCTAGGTCAGGGTTTATTTTATCTTTAAACGGAAGATCTACCATGAATCTGCCGCTCGGTTGCCGTACGACACTCGCAGTAAAAATTGATTCCGCTTGTTTTTCTTCCTTTGATAATTTTTGTTTTTTAGGCAAATGTTCGATTTCCCAAAACCTAGGGATAATGACCTCCAAAGGAGGTGAATGACTCGTTAAAAAACCACTGGTTCGTTCCGTAAGACTACCTACTTTGTCCACTTTTCCCATGACGACCCAGCCAAAGATGGTTTCAAGGGCTGAAGGTTGCCCTATTTGTCCAAGAACCCCGCCCTCCTTAAAAATCTGTGCGAATAGCTCGCAACCCATAACTAGGTCCACAGGTCTAGATTTGAAATAAGATGGGTCGGCAAGTTTAAGGTTTTCCAAGTGTTTCCACTGATTATCGTTCAAAGTGAATGTAGGCATATTGCAACATAGTTGTGGAACATAGTTGTGGAACAACAATTGCTTCGAAATTAAGTAAAGGAGTGACCTGTCCTTGTGGCTTAATGTGACATTGAACGAGCCCTTTGGAAGTAAGAGAAGACATTTGATTTAATCCGAATATTTCAGTGGTGTAACTTCGCCTAGGAAGATTAAGACGCTGAATACACTTTTCATTGATGAATCCTGTCGTTGAAAATTTCCGCAACCGTCCATAACATCTATTATGGCGGTGCATAAAAGAAAGGTACATGAAGGTCCTGATGTATTTAATGACACATGAAGATTATTGACAGGTGGTGAGTGAATGACAGGACTAGTATCTTGGCTTCCAGACTCTTTATTAGTTTCTAGGATATGAGTTAAAGTGTGGTGCCTTTTACTATTGCAAGTCCTGCATGAATATTTTGATTTGCACGTGTCTACCCCATGCGAGGGATGAAAACACGCTAGACATAATTTTTTCTGCTTGACGAAAGATAGGCGATCGATAGGTGAGAGGTCAAGAAATGTTTGACATTTCGAAAGCACGTGACCTTGATTACACCGGAAACATTTTATTCCCGTACTTGAATTAGTTGAGGTGCCAGCCAGTCCTATAAAAGGCGAATTGGATGATTTATAGGTAGGCTTTTGCCCAAACTGATTTGGCATAGAATTTGATTTTTGATAGGTAGGCACCTTTTTGGGTGCTGTTGATTGAGGAAGTGATTCCAAAACTTTACATATTTTTTCTAGAAATTGAAAAAGTGACTGAAAAGTGGGAATTTCGGTATTAGTATTGGCGTGACTCATTTCGAACAAGTGAACTCATTTCGCGCGTCGGAATATCCAATTTTTCTAACAGAATGAAAAAAATAATAAAGTCCCAACTGTCAACGTCAAAGCTAAGTGATTTTAAAATTTCTAGGGATTCTGAAAAGGTGTCAATTAAATTACGCAATTCTTTAGCTGACTCCTTTTTTAATGTAGAGTTCATAATTGTGCTTAAAGCATCATTTGCGAGGTCTCGCTTCTTTTGATATCTATTGACTAATTTGTCGTAAGCAATTTTATAATTTTGATCAGATAAGCTAATCCCTGATATCAATTTTAAAGGCTCATCATCGAGACATGAAAATAAATATTGAAGTTTTCGGACGTTACTTAGACTTTGATTTTGATCTATAATGTTATTAAAAAGATCGAAAAAGCTTGGCCAAAATTTTTTATCACCTCGAAATATGGGAATACCTAACTCTTTGGGTTTTGGAGTTTCGTTTTGTCGAACATGATCCCGAAAAGGATGGGGCCTCAACCGGAAATAATTCAGAGTAAACCCCTTTACACGCCTAAAATATTTACGAGCTTCTGAAAGGATCGCATCCTGCGTTTTAAACTCCTCGTCGTCCGAGTCGTCTATCACCATAATGACATCATTATGTGCCAGCATGCATTTATCGAAGGTTTCATCTAAATCGGAATACCTCACTTGAAACTCGTTTCTCGATTTTGCGTCCGTTGCTGCGGTTTGTGAAAACACATAACACTCGGTGATTGCAGATAAAAAACCCTTGCGTTTTTGCACGGCTTTTTTGATAGACATGATTTTTACCTTTGAAATGACGAAATTGTCGGTAAATATACAATTAACGCTAAATTAATGCTTCTGAAATAGAAAAATGACGAATTGTCGAAAATATGCACTAATTTATCGCAATTGATGAAAAATGTTTTAATATCGAAATAGTATGGAACAAATCTAATCACAGAAATTGTGTTTGTTTGTTTTGATCGATTCTCGATTTTTGTTTACTAAAATGACCACGCGGTAGGCCCTGCGTTACCATAGCAGCGGACCAAAAACAGGTGAACTGCGCCGAAACCGAAGGTCGAACGAAAATCTCTCTCGGTTCAATACGATTGGCAAAATTCAAGGCCGTGTGATCTCGGCAAAAATGTGAAAATGCCCGACTTATTAATACCGTCGTATGGAGTAAATTTAAATTATTCGGGTCGAAGGAACACTTTATGTATGCCCGCAGATAGAAAAACGATAACTGCAGTGGACTGTATATATTTTAGTTAATGAAAGCGCGAACAAACATAAATATATTGATACGAAATCACGAAATAATCAAAGGTCCATAGGTTAATTGCTGTTACCACCCAACGGAAATCAGAAACAAAGTACTCACCAGTTTGCAGCCAATTTCTCCACGTCCCAGGGGCCCCTTTCTGGATCTAATGATGGCACCACGTAGCTGAAGGGTTGAAGTTTCTAGTTCTATGCTTCAGTACACCAAAATCGAGCAAGGGTAGAAATTTGTAATAGTTGGAGAAAGTAAATTAACACGCCATTTTCTCGAGGCGGTAGAAATGGATCTCTCTGATTCTTGGTGCGCATGTCAAAATGCGCGAAAATGTACTCTGTCCGTCATCCAATTGTGTGGTTTTAAAAAGTAAAAACAACCGCGAAATTTAGCGGGAGCTAACACCGGGTATAAACTAAAATCATATTCTAAATATTCTTTTCAGAATAAATCTAGAAGTAAGTATATACTCTTATATTCATTTTAGAATATCTGAAAAGAACATATCGGAAACAAACTAAAATCATATTCTAGAATATTCTTCTTAGAATATACCAAAAGATTATTTCAGGTACAAACTAAAACTATATTCTGCAAAATTATTTTTAGAATATTCCAAAAGAATATAATAAGTATAAACTAAAATCATATTCTAAATATCCTTTTTAGAATATACTAAAAGAATATATCAGACCTAATCTGCTAGAAGTATATTCTCTTATATTCATTTTAGAATATGCGAAAAAAATATATCAGAAGTAAAGTAAAATTATTTTCTAGAATATTCTTTTTAGAATATACCAAAAGATTATTTCAGGTATAAACTAAAACTATATCCTGAAAAGTTCTTTTTAGAATATACCAAAAGAATATTGTAGCATTTTTTAGTTAACTTACCTAAAAATCTGCTGAAGAAATATCAACCACTACAAAACCAGTATCCCCCTAAATTTGATTATTTTCATTTCGGAAAAATAAAAATAATATAGAATTATTTTGTTTATTTTAAAGACAGGTAATGAGTACCCAAAACAACAAAAATAAACACACTTGTTTGTTTTCGATTAAACAATTTTTTGTTGACGGTTGAGACTTGACATTTTTCCGACCATTTCTTTTCTAATCTTTAGTGGTGGAAATCTTCCACGGAAAAATTAAAATTTTTCCACTCTTTTTAGTAATGTTTCAAAAATATTGAAAATAATGTTGATTTCAAGTATCTCCTTTTGTGCCTGAATAATGTTTTCAGACCGATTGGTTTTCCTGCCAATTGATTTTGGTGGAAATAGTTTTCTGTCCCTTAAATGAGGTAAGTGTCATTTTGACTGTATCTTACATAAAAATAGTTTTTTGTATGAATCTTCTTATAATCTATTTTGGCACATATCCTAAATATGCGCTAAATATTTATAAGCAACCTAGATATAATAATATCCCACCATTACAAGTAAATAGAAATCCGCAAAATCCCCAAATTCATAAACCTAATCAACAAAATCAATATAATCGAAATTTTTTTCCTCAAAATAATTACAAAAATCCATATTTTACACCCCCAAATCAAAATTATTATATTAGACCACAAAACCCATTTGCCCAACAAAATTTTAATCAAAATTTTAAAGACCAATTAATAATACTCAACCTCGACAATTTCCACAACAAAATTATTTTCAAAATCAAACAAGCTTTTAGACCACCTAGCAATGTGTTTACAAACGCCAAATAACAAACCCGAACCAATGTCTATTTGCTCTAGTTTACAATCAAGACAAAATGAAAACCAAAATAACCAACAAAATCAATACAAAAATCAAGCTCGATCACAAATGTACCAAATTGATCAAAATGAGCCGTCGACATCAAGCGCGTGCTCTAATAATTTACAAAATCTCACTCAAGAAAATTTGACATCTTACGAATCGACAAATTGTACCGATAATTCAATATATCAAAATACGAATTTCCAAAATTTTAACCAATACGAAAATTTTGACAATTTAGCACAAGATAATACCTTTTTACAACTTTCTGATCAACAACATCAAATCACTTCGTACGACAACGAATATGACGTGAAAAATTCTCAAGACAACCAAAATTTTCAAACACCCAGCCAATCAAATTTTGTGAGTTGGCATCAGAAATGAACACCGAATTTACTAATAGTTACCATACATAGAAATTAAAAACCCACCATTAAAATTACTAATCGATACAGGGTGCGGCCATTCAATATTAAAACCATCAATAGCCGAAAAATATTATCCTCAACACATCTATAATTCGCCTACCACTATCAAAACAGGTACAGGTGAAAAAGAGTTAATTTTTAAAGCCGATATTCCAGCATTTCCGGAATTTCAATCAGCTAGCAATATTTCCTATATTTTATTTGATTTTCACGAATTTTATGATGGTATTATAGGGTTAAACGAATTAAAAATATTTAAATTTTTTATAGACTTATCAAATAAATTATTGTTTAACGCCCACACAGGCATTCCCATACACTATCGCCAGGTGCAGAATGAATGTTAAAGCATAACTGTACGTTCACACGAGATCGCAAGTGTTAAAATCCCAGTTTCCGCGAATAATATTGATATCGTAGTACCGGAATGCACTATCAACCAGCTGTATTTCCCAGAAACACTGACAACAGCAAAACACGGCCAATGACCGAGGTTTTTAATTATTTAGACCAGGACATAACGATAAATTTTAAAGAACCAATCAATGTACAAATATTTTCCGATTCTCATAAAGAAAATTTTGACTTTTTACATATTGAAGATATTTTCAATGATAATTTACAAAAGATATCAGATGTCTCAAAATTAATTCGTTGTGATCATTTGAACACCGATGAAAGGTCCGAACTTTCATAAAGAAAGCGAAAAATTGACTTTCATCGATAAAATCAAACACGAAATCAAAACTACCGATGAAATCCCTGTTCATTCAAAGACATATAGATACCCATTTATACATAAAAAAGAAGTACAACGGCAAATAAATAAAATGTTAGACGAAGGTATAATAAGACCAAGCCAAAGTCCTTGGAGCAGTCCAATATGGATAGTTTCAAAAAAAATTGGACGCAAGCGGTAAACAAAAATGGAGGCTTGTGACCGACTACAGGTTATTGAACTCAAAAACAATTGATGATCGATATCCGATTCCTAATATCAACGATTTGTTCGATAAATTAGGTCGATGCACATATTTCTCTACTATCGATCTATCTGCCGGATTCCATCAGATCGAAATGGATTCAAAATCAATAGAAAAGACAGCATTCAACGTAGATAACGGGCATTATGAATATGCTCGTATGCCCTTTGGCCTTAAGAACGCCCCCGCAACTTTCCAAAGAGTAATGGACAACGTTCTAAGAGATCTTATAGGAAAAACATGCCTAGTCTACATGGACGATATAATTGTATTTTCAGCCAGTTTAGAAGAACACATAAAACACCTTAGACAAGTATTCATAAAATTAAAAGAAGCAAGACTTAAAATACAGATCGATAAATCAGAATTTCTTAGAAAAGAAGTTGAATTTTTAGGACACCTTATAACCAAAGAAGGCGTAAAACCAAATCCAAAGAAAATAACAGCAATCCAAAATCTAAAAATCCCAACCAATCAAAAAGAAATTAAATCTTTTCTTGGACTTATTGGTTATTACCGAAGGTTTATTAAAGGATTTGCGCATTTGACTAAACCATTCACCGAATGTTTAAAGAAAGGAGCCACAGTAAAACACACACCAGCTTTCATCGAGACGTTTGAAACATGTAAAAACATATTGACAAATGATCCAATACTCCAATACCCAGATTTTGATAAACCCTTTCTCCTGACTACGGACGCATCAAATGTAGCAATCGGTGCAGTATTGAGTCAAGGAAAAATAGGAAGCGATTTACCAATAGCATATGCATCTAGAACGTTAAGCCCAGCAGAACAAAAGTATTCGACCATAGAGAAAGAACTCTTGGCATGCGTATGGGCTACACAATATTTTAGACCAAATTTAATTGGACACAAATTTACCAAAGTCACAGATCATAAGCCATTAGAATATTTTAAAAACTTGAAAGATCCAAACGCACGCCTTTGAAGATGGCGCTTAAAACTTGAACAATACGATTGTAACTGCGTGTATAAAAAAGGTAAACAGAACCCAAACGCCGACGCATTATCTCGATTAGAAATAAATATGATGGAAAATGACTCTATGACTGGCAAGCCTGGAGAAATAAATGATGAAATCGAAGAATATATATCACAAATTAATGAAAACCTAACTGAACAAGAGAGAAGCCAAATAAATGCATTATTAGAAAATTGTTCCAATAAAGCCAATAACCGATCGATTAAAATCCACTCTGACATCCAGTTGAAACCACCCAATGAAGAAAGACAGGAAGAGCCAATAGAAGAAGATATACCAGATGACGTAACCGTGCATACATCTGCAGAAAACCGAATTTTAAATATACTAACTAAAAATTGCCTTAATACTTATACCAATCAAATGATATTTGATCAAAAAGAAAAAGGATCATACCACGTGATCAGTAGCAAACTTTTCCAAACTAAACAAAGATTTATAGTACACCTAACTTTAAACTATGAAGAAGAAATAATAAAATTCTTTAAAGAATATGTCAGCTCAAAGAAATATTATTGCTTTTACAATAAAAATTCAATAGTAAATTTAAATGAAAGAATAAGTGTTATTTTGCAAAAAACATTTAGAAACCACGCCTACAAGCTAGTATTGACAAACACATTTTTAACGGACGTCTATGAAGAACAAAAACAAAAAGAGTTAATAAAATATCACCATAATAAAAATCATAGAGGTATCAATGAAAACTTTTTAACGCTCAGAAAGCTATATTATTGGCCTTTAATGAAAACTGACCTAATACAATACATAAACAACTGCGATATTTGTCAAAGAGCAAAATACGATAGACATCCGCCGCAGATAAAATTTTCACTGGCGCCCACGCCCACACAACCATTTGAATGCATTCACCTAGACACGTTCCAGATATCAAATTCAATTTTTATAACAAGCGTACCCTATAGAAGCCTATAGTAGTGTACATATTTTTGATAGTCTAATAAACTTTATTAATCACCATGGCCTACCACAATACATTACAGCCGATTCAGGGACCGAGTTCAAAAATAAATTGATTATTGATTTTTGCCAATTACATTTTACAACACTTGGGAACTCAAACAGTAACAGTCCTGTAGAACGTCTGCATTCAACTTTAATCGAACATTTTAGAACTCCTAAATTAAAGGAACCCAATAATTCCAATAAGCAATTAATGCAATATGCAATATTAGCCTACAATTCATCAGTACATAGCGTAACTAAGCAAAGACCTTATGACGTCATTAATGCACGACTTGACTCTCTCGACCCCCTCGATGTCACAGACCAGGTCATTATAAGTAAATATGTCAATGACAGACGTGACAGATTAAAAAATATTTACCAAAAATTATTCGAAACATCCGATAACACTAAAATCAAGCCAAACCAAAAGCAAAATCAAAAACGAGAAGACGCAATTCCCATGCATTTAAGGGTCTTTCCGGATATTCATGATTCTCCCATCCGGAATTTTAACTGCCTTTCTGGCTCCATTCTTCCTGGACCATGTGTCTCTGCCTCGTTGCTGTCTGTTCGGGGTGGACAAGGTGGGCAGTCCTAAATTAAGAAATCAAAGGGTGGACTGTATAAAATAAGGGAAACTGGTTCGGAAACTCTCCAACAACCGTCAATCCTACTCCCGTGGATATCTCGACTATTTGGTGATGTCTGTTGCCGTAATTGGCAATAATGAATGATGTGCCGTATAGCACTTGTAAATAATATTTTTGAATATAAAATTTTATATGAAAAATTAGGAAAATTCGCAAAGAAAAAAAGTACACTCGACTTACCTTTGATTCTGCTAGGGAACACCGGGTAAAAGAGGAAATCCGTATAGATTTGGCACTTTCACTAATTTTTCTTGGAATAATCCGTAATTTTCTTAAAGGAAATTGTAATTTTCACATGTAGTAAAATTGATTGGGTTCGCACGTGGCATTGGCGATACCTTTCGTCGACGTTGTTTTTTTGGTCGATCGATGGGTCGACTTCTCCGCGCAGTGGGGAGACGTTCGCGCGCTTCTTGTCCTTTTCGCCTAGCGCGCACTGTTTTACGGGAAGGTAAAGAGGGGACAGCAAGGAAAAAAGGGCCCAAAGGATGTAGGGTAATTGTAGAAAAATTGGGATAAACACTAAAAGCTTATCGAGTGTAAAATTAATTAAATTAAGTAAACTTGCAGTGCAAGCAAAAGTAAAAATAAAAAACTGAAAATAATAAAAAAAGTGAAAACAAAAACTATTTTCTAATTGCAAAAGTGAAATAGAGGCGGGAACAAACCATTCCCACCCCCCTGAAATATTAATTTCAGTGTAAGGGGTCCGGCAACAGACAGAGTTTTACCAAAGGCCTCTTAAGGGTTCCTTTAGCGGTTTTTACAATCGCCACCCTTGGTATTCCATCAGACCCATAGATTACCTCACTAATTCGTGCCAGTGACCATTCAAGAGGCTTTAAATTATCATCTTTAACCAAGACTAGAGTTCCTGGGTTTACTGAAGAAAAGTTACTTTTGTGCCATTTCGACCTTTGTTGCAAAGTGTGTAGGTATTCATTTTTCCAGCGATTCCAGAAATCTCTGTGCATTCTTTGAAGAAGTTGCCACCGAGAAATGCGGTTCAAGGGAACCTCTGTGAGGTCTGGGTCAGGAATTGTGGTCAAGGGCGCAAGATTAAGAAAATGACCAGGAGTCAACGCGGTCATATCCGAGGGGTCAGATGACATGCTACTAATTGGTCTACTGTTCAGCACTGCCTCTACTTGGGTAAGGACTGTGTAGAGTTCCTCATAGGTTAATATTTGACTACCTACTATGCGAACTAGATGAGTTTTTACACATTTAATGTTTGCCTCCCATATTCCAGCCATATGACTGGCGGTAGGGACATTAAAATGCCACGAAACTGCTTCGGTTTCCACGCAGGTAGCAAAAATTTGACGGAGGTATTTGTCAGCAAAAACGAAGTTTGTTGCACAGTCCGAATAAATAGCTTGGCTTTTGCCTCTTCTGGCAAAAAACCTGCGTAGCGCCGCGAGAAAAGCTTCTCCTGAGAGGTCAGAGACAAGCTCTAAATGAACAGCTTTGACGCTTAGACAGCAAAAGAGAGCAACGTATGCTTTGACCGTGCGAGAGTTGCGCAGTCGCGCAGTAACATGCAGGTTAAAAGGGCCGCAAAAATCTACACCGGTGTGTAAAAACGCACGAGCCTGTACTAAGCGATAACTTGGCAAGTTACCCATTTTAGGTTGAAAGCTTACCGGCTTAGTTTTCCAGCACGTTAGACAACGAAAAAGAATTTTTTGAATTGCCTTTTTTGCCGAAAGAATCCAAAAATTCTGTAAAAGTAAGAATTGAGTGGTTTGTATACTACAATGTAAATAAGTACGGTGTATATCCAAAATAAGTAAATCCGTAAATTTACATGTTTTTGGTAAAAGAATAGGGAATTTTCTGTCGTATGAAAGTGTAGAATTGCAGATACGCCCACCGACACGTAAAAAACCCGCATCATCTAAAAAAGGATCTAACCTTTTTAAACTTGTTGGAATTTGTCCGTTTTTAACAGAAACAATTTCATTTTGGAGCTCCGTGCTTTGTACATGTTTAGTAATAAACAAAACAGCGGAATTTAATTCAGAAAGAACCAAGTGCTTTTGTGCAGGTCTATTTTCTCTTTTAATTTTGAATAATTTGACAGCGCGTAACAAGTAGGCAACAATTCTTTTTATTTTTGCCAAAGAACTATATTTTTCAAAAAGCTCGTCAAGAAAATTATGTGAAATAATAGTTGAAAGTATTAAGTTTCGTTTTTCATCCAAAGCTTCGTTAGATTTAGAAATTTCGACTTGTAAAAAATACCAAGAGTCCTCTGGTTCAAATAAAAAGGATGGGCCTTGCTTCCATAATTTAAAATCTATTAGCTGAGAGGGTAATAACCCACGACTGCCGCAGTCGGCCGCGTTATGTTCAGAACCAACGTGAAACCAGTAGTTTGCACTAATTCTTTCTTGAATATATGTTACTCGGTTACTGATAAAAGTTTTCCAATTGTGGGGCGAAGCTTTTATCCATTGTAAAGCTACAGTGCTATCTGTAAAAGCATAAATGTTGGAAAATTGAACTTTGTCAGAAAACGTGTCCAAAATAAAATGCATAAGTTTGCTCAAAAGAACGCATGCGCAAAGCTCTAGACGTGGCAAGCTTTTGCGTTTTAATGGAGCAACTTTTGATTTACCGCAAATAAAGAAAGTTTTTATGGTATTGTCATGATAAATAACACGAAAAAATGTAACTGCGCAGTAACCCTTTTCACTAGAGTCACTGAACCCTATCAATTGTATGAACTTAGAATTATAAATCTCTAGTTCTCGAGATATACTAAAATTCTGTAAACATGAAAAGTCAGATTGGTAGTTTTGCCAGACTTCAAAAATACTGTCAGGAACTCGTTGTTCCCAATCATGTCCCAAAGACCACAAATGTTGCACTAAATATTTTGCATAAAAAGTGACAGGTGTCAAAAAACCACAAGGATCATATAGCCTAGCAACAAAACTTAAAATGGTTCTTTTGGTGCACTGATTAGAGCTTTGGCTGGTATCCACTGAGAAAAAGAAATTATCATTTTGAGGATTCCATTTAAGTCCTAGAATTTTTAAAGAACTGTCATTTTCGGACTCAAATGACAAAGATTTAGTCTGAACGTGTGTTTCTGGTAAATCTAAGAGCAGACCCGGACAGTTGCTAGCCCACTTGCGAGCTTCAAAGCCGCCTCTTTGCAAAAGTTCAATTAATTGAGTCTTGACTTCTTGCGCAATCTCAAAAGTGGAACAAGATATGACGCAATCATCTATATAGGTGGAGTTGCGTAGAACTTCCGATGCGTAGGGTAAATCAAGATAGTCCTTAGATAATTGTAAAAGTGTGCGAATAGCCAAGTATGGAGAGCAACTTACGCCAAAAAGTAAAGTATTTATTTGAAAATCAAGAATGGGACTATCAGGGGAAAATCGCCAAAGAATGCGTTGATAGTTTCTTTGATCAGGCTCTACTAGTATCATACGATACATTTGTCGTAAATCGCAAACCAATGCAACTTTATGTAATCTAAAGTTAAGTAGAATTTTGACTATGTCGGCTTGCAGCTTGGGTCCTACATAGACAGCAGAATTAAGAGAACATTTGTTTTTAATAAAATTCGACGCATTAAAAACAATTCTTAAAGGGGTCGTTGAAGAATCTTTCTTCACAACTGCGTGATGGGAAATATAAAAATAATTATTTATTTCAGAATCGAGGGGTCTAGGGACCACTTGCATGTGATTCTGACTTAAATAATCTTGAAATACCTCAGAATAAGCATCATAGTAAGATTTATTTTGTACAAGTCTTTTTTCAAGGGAAAAGAGTCTTTTAAGGGCAAGGGCCCGTGTATCTCCAAAATCAGGGCAGTTGATTTTAAAGGGCATAGAGACAATGTACCGTCCCTCGGCGTTTCTTGTAGTAGTTTGTAAAAAGTATTTTTCACAATACGAGTCTTCTGGTGAAATCGCTTTTATGTCAGGAACTTCCTCGATTTCCCAAAACTTTTGTAATGTTGTACTAAGTGAGTCGTTTGGCAACATTGTAAGTAGGCCTTGAATATTTTTTGGGAATGTAGGTTGAGAACAAAGTTTACCCCCAATGGTCCAACCGAAGACAGTATTAATGCAAACCGGTTGATCAGGACCATTGCAAATTCTCCCTTCACGTAGGGTGTAGGGCCAAATATCGTTTCCAAGAAGTACATCGATTTTTCCGGGTTGGTTATAAGATTCGTCCGCTAACCTCAAGGATTTGAAAAAATCAAAATTTGGCATGTTAAAAGTGGTAGAGGGGAGATTTTCACAAATTTTATCTACCACCAGAAAATCAGAAATAAGACTAAATTCAGAATCGTGCAAAGACCCCAAGGTGCAGTTGACATAAGATTTGGCTACAGAATTCATTCCCTCTAATCCGTTTAAAGAGAGACTAATTTTCGTTTTATTTAAATTTAATTTATTGGCCAAATTTTTCGTTAAAAATGACGCTTGCGCACCAGTGTCACAAATACCACGAGCAATATGCCAATTTCCAAATGAGTCTTTAATTTTCAGTAAAACTGTGGATAACAGAATTTCTGACTCTGGAGTAGAATTTTGTAAAACTGAAGTTTTGCATTGAATATTCGAAAAACCAACATGTAAATCGGAATGTTGAGTGTTTGAGGAGGAGGATTGACCTCCAGTTTGAGCGAGGTTGTAGTCATGTAATAATGAGTGATGAGCATCCCGGCACGTCAAACAGCGTTTTTGAGACTTGCATTGGGTCTGCACATGCGCAGAAGCTAGACAGTTGGTGCATGCGCGGCTTTTTGTTATTATTTCAAAGAGTTCGCGAGGAGTCTTACTCAAAAAACTACTACACCTATAGATAATATGCTGAGCAGTAGGGCCGCATAATAAGCATGTACCTGGGGGGTTATTTTGACTCTTTTGTTGCGATTGCAACATAAATGCATTTTTAGATTTTTTATTAGAAGTATTTTGCATATTCGTATTCGAAAACCTAGGGTTATTCAAAGAATTGGGCTTAGAATCTGTGCGGCCTTTTGTAGGTACCGATTCCAAAGCAGTACAGTGTTTTTGCAAGAAACTTGTGACGTCATTATACAAGGGTATCTCATTTGATGCATGATGTTGTTCAAAGGCCTTGCGCGTGTTGGGATCGAGTCGATCAAGTAAAAATTGCATTAAAACAAAATCAAAAATGGTTTCATTTTTAAGGATTTTAGAGCAGAAATATTTTTATTGAAAGTATCCAATAAACTGCGCAGTTGCTGCGCATTTTCATGAGTTAATGCAGGGCAGTTTTCTATCTCTTTCCAATGGGTTACTACTTGTAATCTGCGGTTATTATACCGATCTTGCAGAATTTTGTAAGCAATTGGGTAATTCTCATTTAAAACGGGTAAATCTGAAATTAAATCTAACGGGGTGCCTTGCAAACACATGCGCAAACACTTGAGTTTGTCGATATTTGAAATAGATTTACTGTTATGATAAAGAGAATCAAAAGTTTGAATAAAACTGGGAAAAGATCTGACGTCACCCTGAAAACATGGCAAACTAGGTTTTGGCATAAAAGATATCTCAGGGGATGTATTTTGAGCTGGAAACATGGTACTATGAAATCCGGGAGACGCCCCAGCGTGGGACGCTTCTTCCAGTGGCAACTCAAATATTTCGTAATACATTGTTTCTACATCTTGCAACAAGGTCATGATAGAATTGGCTAACTTAGCTTCAGCTGTGAGCTGAGTTTGATCTGCGCAAATCAGCACTAAAAGGCTATTATGATGCTTATCGAACGCTTTTTGTACTACTTTTAAGTTTCTATAAGAAACCTTAAAACGATTTTTTGAACTAGCGTCAGTTTTAGCCTTTTTAGCTGAGTCGCAGATCAACTGTAATTGATCAAATTCAAATTCAAAAAAGCTTTATTGTCTGAAGAATTAATTCCTATTGACAAAGCAAGAACTTAAGACTAAAGTAAATAGTAATAAATCAGCACTAATAAAAACAACATTGTCTAGTCGCATAATCACACACAATCTATAATTAAGAGTAGCCCCCTTTTAGGCCATTGAGAATGTTCGAAGTTAAGCGCAATTCTAGTAAAATTCGAACGAGCATGTTTAAGTCAATATAAATTAAAATTGTACCCAACTATTTTAAAATTTCAGTAAAATATGGACAACTATGAATATGCACACATACACAATTACAAGAGCACAATCAATCGATTAAAAAGTTGGAAAGAAACTACTTACAAAAAAATAAAAATGTTAATCTAAAATTAAAATTCAGGTTACATAAAAAAAATATAATAAAAATATAAGACATATAATCACAGTTACTCAATTATGTATCAAGCCCATCTGTGTAATACTCATTGCAGCTATAGTAAGCTTTTGTTTCAAAGCAATTACGTACTAACCTTCTGAATACTTTTAAATCTTGAGTTTGTCTAAATGCGATGGGTAAATGATTGTATAATTTTATACTTTCGTAAATCAATGAATGTTTTGTCAAAGTTAGCCTAGGTATTGGAAGTGGCAAGTTCCCAGATTGACGAGTTGTATAGTAACGACCAGTTTGAGTATTTGGTTCTTGAAGCTTCTTTTTATGAACCAGGCTGACTGTCTCCAAAATAAAAAGACACGGTAACGTTAATATCCCTGCAATTTTAAAAAGTGGCCTACAATGTTCTTGAGGATTGACATTAAATAGTTTGCGTACTGCTCGCTTTTGTAGAATAAAGACTGACTCAAAAAGGGTGACACAACAAAGTCCCCAGAATGCAATCCCATATCTCATTTGGGATTCAAATAAGGCAAAGTAAGTAGCTCGGGCTGATTCAAAGTTAAGTTCTCGCTTAACTACACTTATAGCAAAGCATGCAGATGATAATTTTGAGTTAAGAAGATATATATGCTGATTAAAGTTAAGTTTGCTATCAACAACTAGACCCAGAAATTTTACAAATGGTTTAGGGTCAATTGATTGATTCCCTATGCTTATAGATTCTATTGTCGAACGAAAGGAGAGAATGTTAGTTTTGCTTATGTTGAAGCAGAGATGGTTACTATCGCACCATGCTCCTATTTTTTGCACATCTCGAGAAACTATATGATGGATAGTTTCTTTAGGTGCTTTCCATTGGATGGTTGTATCATCCACAAATATTGTGATTTTTCCATCTATATCCAGGTATGCAAGATCATCAATATAAATTTTAAAAAGTGTAGGACCAAGTACTGACCCTTGCGGAACGCCTCTTGTTATGGTTTGGACTTCAGACAGTTGGCCATCTTCACCTTTAACTGCCTGGGTTCTTTCAGTAAGGTACGACTCTGACCATTTATGTTCAACATTTTTAATACCATAGTGTTTAAGTTTTTGCAGCAGTATCTTATGATCAACGCAGTCAAACGCTTTTGAGAAGTCACAGAACACCGCTGCAACACACTCTCCTTCATTTATGCCGAGATATATACTCTCTAAAAATGAGAACATGGCGTCGTTAGTACTTTTGTTTTTCTGGAAGCCAAATTGGACCTTTGAGAGCAAGTTAAGATTATAAAGATATTCATTTAATCTTTTATTAATAATTTTTTCAATTAATCAATAGCCGATTGTCTTAAAGCCTTAGCTCGCGCTATTTTTGTCGAATCAGCCATAATTCACAAAATAGAAAAGGTACTATGCGACTAATCCCAAAATATGTTTTCTTTTATAAAGTAAATGTTTAAAAGGTAATAATAAACAGCTGATTTGATTTGAAATGCAGTTTATTTTTAACACCTTTTTTGTAAAGCAAAAAACCCGATCACTGACCTGGCGGTCGGCACGAATTTAGGCAGTAGGTAACCCAGAGTGGCGAGTTTTTTATTATTGAGATTTAAAAATTTAAAACCAAATTTTTAATTGAATATAAAAATTTTATTTTTTAAAATGTAATTTTTATGAATCGCTTTGCCAAAGTATGGACTTTTTGCACTTAGAAAATAAGCGAATAATCGAGAAATCACCAGAGAAAATTAAGGGTTGTTTTCGCGTCTCCCGAATATCCGGTTCGAAGGACCAAATGTTCGGGGTGGACAAGGTGGGCAGTCCTAAATTAAGAAATCAAAGGGTGGACTGTATAAAATAAGGGAAACTGGTTCGGAAACTCTCCAACAACCGTCAATCCTACTCCCGTGGATATCTCGACTATTTGGTGATGTCTGTTGCCGTAATTGGCAATAATGAATGATGTGCCGTATAGCACTTGTAAATAATATTTTTGAATATAAAATTTTATATGAAAAATTAGGAAAATTCGCAAAGAAAAAAAGTACACTCGACTTACCTTTGATTCTGCTAGGGAACACCGGGTAAAAGAGGAAATCCGTATAGATTTGGCACTTTCACTAATTTTTCTTGGAATAATCCGTAATTTTCTTAAAGGAAATTGTAATTTTCACATGTAGTAAAATTGATTGGGTTCGCACGTGGCATTGGCGATACCTTTCGTCGACGTTGTTTTTTTGGTCGATCGATGGGTCGACTTCTCCGCGCAGTGGGGAGACGTTCGCGCGCTTCTTGTCCTTTTCGCCTAGCGCGCACTGCTTTACGGGAAGGTAAAGAGGGGACAGCAAGGAAAAAAGGGCCCAAAGGATGTAGGGTAATTGTAGAAAAATTGGGATAAACACTAAAAGCTTATCGAGTGTAAAATTAATTAAATTAAGTAAACTTGCAGTGCAAGCAAAAGTAAAAATAAAAAACTGAAAATAATAAAAAAAGTGAAAACAAAAACTATTTTCTAATTGCAAAAGTGAAATAGAGGCGGGAACAAACCACTGTCTTTGCTGCCTTGTTGCTGTCTTTACTGCCTAGTGACTGCCCCATAGCTGTCATGTAGCTGTCTCCTTGTCGCCGTCTAACTACTACAACCTTCGACTTGCTGTTGCTGGAATGGTGGTGCTCACTGCAGATCAGGTGTGTCGTTCACTTACACTGTGATTACATGAAATACTTTTTTTTTGTATTTTTTTTATAAAAAAAAACACTCCAGTTTCCTCCTTTATAAAAATTTATTACTATTTACTTAAGTGCATTTCTTATTGTAATGTAAACATGTGGCCACAAGTGAGCAAATTAAGCATGGTTTCAAAAATTAAGCTCGTTCTGATATAAATGAATGATATTTAGTTACTTTCCTCTATTTAGACTTAAAACAATACCAGAGATTTTTTTTTGTGGTACAGGTTTTCACATAATAAAAATTGTAGAAGTTTTATATTGTCTTTTCTTTTAAGGTATAAACTAATTCTTCATTAAAAATTTTTAACAACAAATTTGTACTGTAAATATTTTCCTTTTTTATATTTATGACCTTTAACTCAAGTTTAAAAAAAAAAGGTGGCGTCCATTCTAGTCAGTAAAAATCCTAGCCTACAAACCCCTAGCCGACTGACACATGAGCTGCCGTGCACAGTTGAGTAGATATTGTTTGTGAATTGTTTACTAACAATGAACAAATAATGCTGCACATTTGATTGGCACCCTAGACGTGAGGCTTGATTTTTGCTGACATACCTTTCTTAATAATTTTCTTTTGTCATTTTTATCTTCTTATTATCGCTTTATACTTTGAAAGAAAAAAAAACAAACCTTAAGGGAAACTATGGACAAAGGAGTGTATCAAAACATAAAACAATCATTAATTTTTTTGAAAAAACATTTATTCACAAAGAACAGTGTTGAGTATCTTATAAGTATTATTTTTGCTACCTACAGCCTTCTAGTATTTTTATAACAGGCAGATGTTGTTTTCTATATAAATGTATCTATATGTTGAATGGTTCGGTTATCCACATAGTGAATACCAAAGTAAATCATAGCTATATATATAAAACACAAAATATTTTTTTTAGCAGCAGTTTTTGGCAGTAACATTTTTTTTTGACTACCTACACTATCTCTCTGACAAAATATAACATTCTGAAGGGAAAGAGTTATATTTATTTTTGTAAACATAAACACATGTTCTTCTTATTATTTCACCGATTGGCCTTTTAATCCAAAGATATTAAAACAGGCTATATGCCAAACACCTGTCACATAACATACAGTTTTTAATTTTTTTTAAGGGCAACCTTTTCTAATTTTTGTTCATACCTACCCTGTTGAATATTTTACCTATACCTACAGAAATTCGTAGTGCAAAATAACCTACTAGGTTTTATCATAGGGAATGCCCGGGTAAAAAATGATTTTGGATTGGTTATCGTTTTGCATTCCACAAACCGGTTCACTGTATTTATTTTAACAATTTCTTTTTAAAATCAGTTTTGAAACACCTACCTATACCCATTAGGGGTAACTTTTTAGTAGCTATTAGCTATACCTATATAGAAAAACTGAGTAGTTTTTATCTATTAGTGTCTATTCACCTATGACTATCTTCCTCGTTCTTTTAAGAATAGACTCAGTTTCCTGATGATGCTAGACCTACTATGTAAGGTAAGGGCACTTACACATTTTTAGAGGGGGTCTTTGCACAATTAAAAAAAAATTGTTTAAAATTTTTTTTTTTTCTAAATAATTTCCTTTCTTGAAAGTTCTCTTTACTGAAGGGGTCTCGATAAAGAAAAAGTTTACCCTAAATATTTTTTTTTGAATTTTATAAAAAAAAAATTTTGAAATAAAACAGGACAGGAATAACTTTTCAAAATTTTTTTGTTACAAGGAGGGTCTGTACAAAAAGAAAACAATTTTTTTTTATCAGAGTTTTGTAATTAATTATTTTCCTTTAATTTCTTGTGAAACTGTGTAAACGACTTTATCAGACAAACACGTGTTTATTTTTGCTTCCAGTTTTTCGGATTTTTTCAAGCTTTAAATTCATAGTAAATTTCTGATTTTTGGAAGGTGTCAAGTGACCAAGTCCATCAACAAGCAGCAGAAACTGTAAGTCGATTACTCAGCGCATTTAGAAGTTATTTGACTTTAAATTTTAACTGAAGTATAAAGTACCATATTATTGCTGTTTTTTTTTGCTTTTCCAAGTATTGTCAAAATTCAGCAATTTAATGTTAATATGCCTGAACAAAAAACCGTAAAAGACCTTTCCGTTGGCGAATTATTTGATGTCATTAAAAAAGCTAACCAAGAACAAACGGATGTTATCAAGGAAGAGCTTAACAGTAAAATAGATTCTGTTCTTAGTAAAGTATCAGAAATAGAACAAAAAGTTGACCAACTTCAGAACAAAATCACGAGTATTGATCGTAGGCTAAGAGGAAATAACATTGTTATTCACGGTGTGCAAATCAGTAACAAAGACAACATTTTAAGTGAAACCTTAACAAAACTTAACTCCTTGTTGGGATCTTCAATTGTTCAACAGGATGTAAACAATATATATTTCTGCAACAAATCTCTTGATAAGTCACCAATAACATTAGAGTTTATATCCAATTTACGAAAGCGCGCAGTTTATAGCTTGGTTAGTAAACTAAAAGATACAGGCGTATTAATTTCCCATGACAGCTCTTATGAAGATCGGCAGAAAGAAAAGGTCTTAGTTCGCCATTTAGAGCAAGCCAAGGAGCAGCAGCTTGATGCAAGAATAAGGAGGGGTGTTTTGGAAATTGGTAAAGATTCTTATACTGTGACGGAATTGAAACAACTTGAGTTAGCCATCAAAAACTCAACAAATATCTCTGAAGAGGAAGATCAAATTACGAACATTGAAGAACAAACTGAACTGGAGCGCAAACACAAACGTGCAAAAATAGTATACAGCCCAAAAAATTTACGTAGTAATTCAGGAAATAAATAGAACATTTTTACTGCTAATAAAATTTTTGCTATCATTTGATTTATTTATTATACTATTTTGTTTGTCATATCCGAATTTACCAAAACTGTTTGAATATTTTTTGTTTGTAAAGAGGACTGAATAAATTGATATTTTTAAATTGAAATTAAAATACCACAAATTTTCTTTTATATATTTTTTTTGTTAGATACCTACTTAGTGTTTATTATTTGTTTTGATTTTTAATTCACAAAGTAAACATAGTACCTAAGTCTTGAAAAATAAATTTGGCTATAAATTTAATAAAATAAGAATCCAGCGAAATTTTGAGTTTTGATTAATTTGGTCCTGTAGGGTGACCAATTGTTTGTCTTATTATTAAGTTTTATTTTATTTGCTACACTCACGAAATCTAATCAAATAGTAAATCAAAATTACGGATAAAATAACAGTGGCGCATCTAAATATTGCCTTTCTACCATTGCACTTTAATAAATTTAAAGAGGTCATTTTGAATGAATCTTATGATGTCATTGGGGTTTCTGAAACCAATTTAAAGCCACATATACCGAATATTATTGTTCAAATAAATAATTACAATCTTTATAGGTGGGATCGGATTGGTCAGGAGCGTGGTAAGGTAGGTATTTACATTAAGTTAAACATGAAATAATAGAATATTATCATGAAGTCATTGAGTGCATTTGGGTGAAAATTAAACTAAAAAAGTCTAAGTTATTAACTATTGGTTGCATTTATAGACCACCAAATTTTAATCAAAGGCGTTTTTGTGATGAGTTTGAAAACATTTGCCGAGATATTTTGCCTCAAAGTGACCATTTTGCTTTGGGGATGTAAATTTGAATCTTTTTGATATTAGTGAATATGGGGTGCGTCCATATCTCGATACCTTGGACTCTCTGGAGTTGGAACAGATTATTAATGAGCCGACTCGAATAACATCAACATCCAGCCGGTTAATTGATCACTTACTTATCTCCAAAACTATAAAAATTAATAAATCGGGCACTATTAGAAAAAAAATATCTGACCACTTTTTAAATTTTGCAGATATTGAATTGCATCCAGATAAAAGTCAAGCAGAACCAACTACATATAGAGACTTTAAAAACATTAATTTACAAGATTTATATGCTTCACTTCAATCTATACCCTGGCGCAACATACTTGACCTACATATTGTTGACGAAAAAGTAACCTTTTTTAATGAAAATATAAATGATTTATTAAATATCTATATATATATTTATCGGTTTCACAACGTTCTACGTCTTCCGATACCCAATCTCCACTCGTTTCTGTTTGCCCATAATTCATCATCTAGGCCTCTTATTCTTATTTCACTATCTATTCCTTCTCTCCAGCTTCTCCTTGGTCTTCCTCGTTTTCTTCGGCCAGTTGGTTTCCATTGTAATATTTGTTTAGGTAGTCTTCCATCATCCATTCTTTGTACATGTCCGTACCACACCAGTTGTTTTGTTCTTATATCATCCACTAGAGTACGTTCACCCACTGTCATAATTTCTCTTATTCTTTGATTGGTAACTCTTTCTCTTTTTGATTTCCCTGCTGCTCTTCTCCAATAGTCCATCTCCGTAGCGGAAAGCATTTTTTCTGTTCTATCTTTGATTGGCCATACTTCTGAGCCGTATGTAATAATACTTTTTACAATGGTGTTATATATAAGCTTTTTGTTATGTTTTGATATACTTTGGTCCCAAATTATTCCATTTAATAAAGTTATTGCTTTTCTTCCTTGTACGTTTCTATCTTTTATAGCTTTGTCTAGTGTTCCGTCAGCTGTAATTTTTAGACCCAAGTATTTATACTCATCACAGGACTGAATTCGCTGCCCAGTATTTAAGATTAGATCCTGTTTCATTCCACCAATACACATATACTCTGTCTTATTGATATTAACCTCTAGTCCCCACTTATTGTACTCGTCTATTAGTTTTCGTGTCATATATTCGAGGTCGTCATAATCCTGAGCCACCACTATCTGATCATCGGCGAAACATAAAGTATACAAGGTGGTTTCATTCAACGGAATTCCCATATTAAATATCTATGCTCCACTAAAAATAGCTACTTTCAAAAAATAAAATAAGCCATGGATAACAAAAAATACGAAACTTCTGATTAAATTACGTAATTAGGCAAAATTCAACTATAAAAAAGAAAAACTCCTGAAAATCAAAAGCGCTACAAAGAACTAAGAAATTTTACAAACAAGGTGGTTCAGACGGAAAAGAAAGCTTATCTTGAATTTACTTTGAGTAATCAAAATAGCAAAACCTTTTGGAAAACTTTAAAAAACTTGAATATAGTAAAAAATAGAAACTGTAAAAACTGGCAAAACCTGATGAAATCAATAAGTTTTTCATTAACTCTATACCATTGCTTAACACTTCTTCAGTCAATTTGGATCAGTACTACCAAGATTCCCCGCATTTAGCAAACAAATTTAAATTTTGTACTGTTTCAGAGACTGACATTGCACGATATTTAACGCATATCAAAACTAGAGCGGTCGGGCATGATGGTATTCATGTAAACTTTATTATCTTTTGTTGTCCATTTATTTTAAAATATATAGCTCATATTGTTAACTTTTGTATATCTAACAAGGTTGCCCTTGTTGTGCCGCTCCCTGAAGCAGACAATCCACAATCATTTAGCGAATTACGACCCATTGAAAGTACAAATGGTTAGCTATGTCGAAAAAGAAAAATTGATTGACAAAACACAAGCGGGTTTTAGAGAGGGGCACTGTTGTGCAACCGCACTTCTGAATGTTACTGATGACATGTTTAGAGGGATTGATCAAGGAAACTGTACAGTGTTGGTTTTGCTTGATTATTCAAAGGCATTCGATACAGTTGATCATGGTATTATGCTTGTAGTTCTTAGATATCTAGGTTTTGATGAGTCTTCGGTTGAACTAATAAAAAGTTATTTAACAGGAAGAAAGCAAAAAGTGGTCTTAAATGGACAAAAATCTGGTTGCTTAGATGTAAATAGTGGTGTTCCTCAAGGATCGATTTTAGTGCCAATTCTGTTTATTTTATACACCGTTAAGTTTGTAGAAGTTCTTGTGTTCTGCAAGGTACAAAAATATGCTGATGACAAGCAATTGTATCGAATTTTCTCCCCTGTGTTACTAGAGCAAGAATGTCGTAATATCAACTCTGATTTAGAGAGAATTGCACGCATATCCAATGATCATGGATTACACCTAAATCCAGACAAATCATTTGCGATGTTTTTTGGCCGGCCCATTGATGTAAAGCGTCTCACTTCAGAAGTAACTATTAAAATAAATAATGTAATATTGCCTGTAAAATCCGAGACTGGAAATTTGGGGGTTATATTCAGAAGTGTTGTTTTAGATTTATATTTGGTATTCGACGTGGTCGACCGATTAGTTATAAACGCAAACTGGGTTAACTTGAAAAAAAGACGGTTAATTCACAGACATTGCATTTACTTTAAAATAATAAAACAAAAGTATCCTCAGTACCTTTATGAAAAAATAACTTTTCGGACAGATGTCAATAACCTTAATTTATGGTTTAAAGGTATACAATTTTTGAGAGATCATTCAGTTATGACTTGGCAAAATTGTACAATGAACTGCCCCAACACGCTCGTGTTTCATCTATTTCCGCATTTCCCAAAAAAATTAAAAAAATTGTATTTTTGAATTAGGGTTTTTTATTTTTTTTTACTGACATTTTAAAAGCATATTTTTTGGGTAAAGTTTCTATTATATACTTGGTTTGGTCGGTTTATTAGTTATACCAACGGTTTTTCGTTTCTTAACATAAGTAGTTAGTTAGTTATCTTTACAATGTACTAATACTTTAGCCTTTTTTATAAAGAATATATTTTTTTTTCTCAGGGATAAGTGTAAAAATCAGTTTGCAGTATTTTCTAAATTCTGTAAACTGCACTCTGGCCCTTTCTTGTATATTTCTATACTTGAATAAAGATATTATTATTATTATTATTATTATTATTATTATTATTATTATTATTATTATTATTATTATTATTATTATTATTATTATTATTATTATTATTATTATTATTATTATTATTATTATTATTATTATTATTATTATTATTATTATTATTATTATTATTATTATTATTATTATTATTATTATTATTATTATTATTATTATTATTATTATTATTATTATTATTATTATTATTATTATTATTATTATTATTATTATTATTATTATTATTATTATTATTATTATTATTATTATTATTTTTTTTTTTTTTTTTTTTTTTTATTTACGATATTTATCGGATCTTTTGACAGGCATGCATCGGCCTTGACGACAAGATGCAGACTCTGTGTTTACGTTTCTAGAAACGACCTAACTGTATGCGTAGTATCTATTATCACTGACTTCTGCATTAGATGGTAGGTATTTTCTGGAATATTAAGTTTCTTTAAATTTGTCCTTAGGTTCTTAGGTACCAGTCCCATGGCACTAATAACAAGAGGTATGACTTCAACGCTTTCCAGTTTCCACAACCCTTTTATTTCTCGACATAATGGTAGATACTTGTTTATTTTTTCTTTTATTTTTGTGTCCATGTTATTGTTGTTGGGTATCGCTATATCAACTAGATATGCTGTTTTGTCTTTTTTGTTCACAATTGTAATGTCTGGTCTGTTGTGTTCTACGGTTCGGTCCGTAAGCAGTGTTTTATCCCAGTATATCTTGACATTGTCATTTTCTACAATTGGTGGGGGTTTTAGTTTATAGTAGGGTGTTTGACTTTCATATGTGATATCATGTTTTTTGAGGAGTTCTTGGTAAACTATGGCTGCAACTTTGTTATGTCTTTCCAGGTACTTATTGTTTGCTAGGCATTGACAGGCAGAGATAATGTGTTCTATTGTTTCAGTGTTATTGCTGCATTTTCTGCATTTATCAGTTTCAATGTTTTCTTTTAATATGTATTTACGGTGGTTTCTCGTACTAACAACATTATCTTAGATGCTAAGCATAAAGCCTTCTGTTTCCGGGAAGATTATACCTTTTCTTAGCCAGTAGAGCGATACGTTTTTATCAACTGACTCTCTTTGTAGGTCCTTTTGAAATCTTCCATGGAGTTCCATACCTAGCAGATCTCTTTTCTTTTGTTCGTTGGTCAGCATATTTGGAAATGGTAAGTATCTTATTTCACTAAGGTTTAGTGGTGTCAGTTTTATGTCGGCATTTATAATAGCTTCAAACAGGTGGTTATTGTTGTTTTCATAGAAGTACTTTCGAAGAGAACCAACTTGTTGTGCACACAGCTGAACCATATCAAATATACCTCTTCCTCCATCTTCGCGAGGGAGCGTTATTCGGTGTTTGGAAGATTGCGGGTGGTGCTTCCTGTGGCCTGTCATTTTGGTTCGTATTTGTCTATTAACATTTTCCAGCTCTGTGTGGGTCCATCTCACAACTCCAAATGAATAAGATAAAGTAGGGATTGCATAGCTGTTAATCGCCTTCGTAAGTCTTGATGAAGTCAGCTCTGTTTTAAGTAGAGAGATCAGTCGGGATTGGAATTTTTTGATAAGCTTTTCTTTGATTATTTTATGTTCAACTCTGTTTGTCTGAAGATAGCCAAGATATTTATATGGGTCCCTTGACATAGCCCCAACAGCTGTTTCTGCGTCAAGCTGCAAATCTTCACTTTCTATAAGTTTTCCTTTATGCACGGTAACCGTTTGGCATTTACTAGCTCCTAGTTTCATACCAATGTCTTTGCTGATTTTGTAAACCAGCTTTATAATTGTCTCTAGTTGCTTCTTTGTGGCAGCATATATCTTTATATCATCCATGTATAAAAGGTGGCTGACTAGCTTTAAATTATTATTGGTTTTGATATTGAAACCGTAGCCCGTGGAGTTTATTGCATTTGATAGGGGATTTAGAGCCAGGCAGAACCATAATGCGCTAAAACTGTCACCCTGGAAGATTCCACGTTTTAGGTCAATATTACCAATTTCAATGTTGCTTTTTACATTTTTTATTTGCAAGCAAGTTGACCAACTCTTCATAGATTCTTTAAAGAAGTCTGTTATTTTGCTATCTATCCCATATATTTGGAGTGTTTGCAGAAGCCAACTGTGAGGAACTGAGTCAAAGGCCTTCTGATAGTCTATATAGCCCATATGGATATTTCTGCATTTACTTTTTGCTTGCTCTAGTACTATCGAATCTATCACCGCCTGTTCCTTACATCCCATAGCCTTACGTCTGCATCCTTTTTGCTCGAAGGTTAGTATTTCTTTAGCATCTAGGTAAGTATATATTTTGTTACATATTACTGATGAGAAAAGTTTGTAGGTAGTGGGCAGGCAGGTGATAGGTCGGTATTGTGAGGGATCCTGCGTATTTTCATTTTTAGGTAGCAGATGCGTTGTACCTTGTGTCATGAATCTTGGCATATGGGTGGGGTTGACGAGAATATCATTAAAAGCTTTAGCCAGATGTCCGTGTGCATTTGAGAATGATTTCAGCCAGAAATTTTGAATAGCATCAGGACCTGGTGCTTTCCAGTTAGCCATTTTTCTACAGCTTTCTAAAATATCTTTTTTGGTGAATTCAATTGGATTCATTTTCTGTTCTTTGTATCTCTGAGCTTCGCTGGTAATCCAATGTGCATTCTCATGTTGAAATGGGACAGACCATATTTCCGACCAAAAGTCTTTAATGGCATCTTTGGTTGGTAGTACAATATTTTGATCAGATTTCTCTTCCAAGCTTCGGTAAAAGTATTTTTCACTTGTTGTAAATAGATTATTTTGTTCTTTTCTTTTGTTGCTTCTTTGATACCTCGCCAGCCTCTGAGACAAGACTGCTAATTTCTGTTTGAGGGTGTCAAGGTGGTCAACTACAATGTTATGCGACTGTATTTCACCTAACATTTTTATTTGTTTTTGTTTTTCAGGTGGTAAGTATTTTGTTAATTTTCGTTTCTTGTTTCCATTTGCAACTTGTTGGACCTTGCCTATTTCTTTCCTGAGATTTTCAATTTTTGTCTCCAGTCGCTTTTTCCATGGTGGATTAGGTTTTGATGGAGCACCTGCTAAGGCTGTGTTGGGCTTAAGTTTTTGACCATTTAGCTCGATAGTTGTTGCTGCGGCGCAGTATATGTAAAAGTGGATTTCATCAAGCTTCTCAGTTCCAATAAGTCGAACAGACAGATATTCATTTGCCTCTTTTACTATATGACTGGTGGTAGGTTTATAGTGAAGTTTTGGCAGTTTCGGCCGTCGGCACGGCTCTATTCTGTCATATTTGGTTAGGCAAGCTTTAAAGCAGTGGTCGAATTTGTTTGGGGTATTATTATTATTATTATTATTATTATTATTATTATTATTATTATTATTATTATTATTATTATTATTATTATTATTATTATTATTATTATTATTATTATTATTATTATTATTATTATTATTATTATTATTATTATTATTATTATTATTATTATTATTATTATTATTATTATTATTATTATTATTTTTTTTTTTTTTTTTTTTTTTTTTATGCACCTTTTTAGTAGGGCTTTTCTTTCAGGTCAGTCACGGATCACTGCTGGATCAAGTGAGTAGACCTGGAGCTGCTGCTGAGAAAGGACCTTACAATGCTCGTCGTCTGGAGGATTACTGCTTTTTGCATCTGTACGTAAGTATTTTGTGGAATCTTTATTTTCGGTAGTTCAGTTTTTAAACTTTTAGGTACAATGCCAACACTTGAGATGATCAGCGGGACAATTTCTACCATTTCCATGCCCCATAGTTGCCGGATTTCTTGAGCCAGCAGTTCATATTTCTGGACTTTTTCTTCATATTTCTGCTGGATATTATGGTTATTGGGTATGGAAACGTCGATAAGGTAAGCTTTTTTATGGTTTTTTTCTATAAGTGTGATGTCCGGTCTATTGTGCTGTACGGTATTGTCAGTTAGTATTCCTTTGTCCCAGTATATTTTAAAGTTGGAGTTCTCTTCAACAGGGTTAGGTTTATGTTGGTAATATGGTTTTCTTTCGTGTTTTATCTGACATGCCTTTAGGAGCTCCAAATGCACTATTTTAGCAACCTGGTCGTGTCTTTCTATGTACTTTGTTTCGGCAAATTTACTGCAACCTGATGTTATGTGGTCTATGTTCTCAGTTTTTTGCTCACATTTTCTACACTTGTCGTTCTGAATGTTCTCTTTCAGTATATATTTGCTATAATTCTTAGTTTTGACAACTTGATCTTGTATTGCAATTAAAGCTCCTTCGGTTTCTGGGTTTAGGTATCCTTGCGTTAACCATCTGACTGAAGCCTGCTTGTCTATATTCGCATCGTCTAGGATCTTGCAGTACCTCCCATGTAGCTCCTTTGACCTCCATTTGTTGAGAAACTCATGGTTGCCTGCTAAGATCGGTGGTTCAGTTCTACTTTTAAGGTCTAGTGGGGTAAACTTGTTATCTGCTTGTATGATTGTACGGTGTAATGTGGAGTTCTCTTTTGAGTAGAAGTATTTTTTGACGTTTGTTATTTGCTGGTTGCATAGCTCTTTGATGTTTACTATTCCCCGTCCGCCCATGTTCCTTGGCAGGTGCACCCGCTCGCAGCTAGCCTTTGGGTGATGCATCCTTGCTTGGGTCAAAGATGTTCGTATTTTCCGGTTAAGTTCTTCCAAGTCCGTTTCTGACCATTTTATAACACCAAATGAGTAGGAGAGTGCTGGGATTACAAATGTATTGATCGCCTTTGTTATATTTTTTGAGTTGAGTTTTGTTTTTAATATAGTTTTAAGTCTGTTCTCAAAATCTGATTTTAATTTCGTCTTCACTTCTGTATGTTTTATTTTGTGTTTCTGGAGAATCCCTAAATATTTGTATGGTTCATTGTATATACATTCCAACTGTATATCAGGTGTTAGTTGTACGGGTGCTGTTTCTTGTAATGTTCCCTTGTTTACTGTTACTGTTTTACATTTACTTAGTCCGAATTCCATACCAATATCCATACTCATTCTGTGCACAAGTTTAAGTGTTGCATCTAGTTGTCTCCTCGTACTGCCGTAGAGTTTGAGGTCATCCATAAAGAACAGATGACTTAATGTCGTGTTGCCCTGCTCAGTTTTGATTTTGACTCCGTGGCCCGTCCTTTTAATGGTGCTTGATATAGGGTTAAGCGAAATGCAAAACCACAATGCACTCAATGAGTCTCCTTGGAATATCCCTCTTCTGATGGGTATTTCCTCACTATGTTTAAGTTCTTCACCAGAATTTAAGGTAAGTATTGTTGACCATTGGTGCATGGTTAATTCCAAAAATCTAATTAGACCCTGATCTACTTTGTGTATTTTGAGGGCTTGTATTAACCAGGTATGAGGCACGGAGTCAAAGGCCTTTTTGTAATCGATGTAGGCCATGTGAGCATTTCTCTGGGTGCTTCTGATATGTTCTAGGATAACCTCATCGACAATAAGTTGTTCTTTACACCCTAACACATCTCGCCTAGCCCCTTTCTGTTCTTCTGTCATAAGGTTATTATTGTTCAAGTGGTGATTAATATTTTCAGCGATCGATGCTGTTAGAATTTTGAATAATGTTGGAAGGCATGTAATCGGCCGATACTGGGAAGGGTCTTGTGTGTTCTTGCTTTTAGGCAGCAGATATGTTATTCCCTGTGTAAGAAATTTGGGGCATTTCTCTGGTCGGTCAAGAATAAAATTAAACTGTTTGCAAATGAGTGAATGTGTGGTAAAGAACTTCTTAATCCAAAAATTATGTACCTTATCGCGACCTGGTGCCTTCCAGTTCGCCGTTCTGTTTATTATCTTACTCAGTTCTCTAAGGGTTATTCTTATAGGTGTCATTTCTTGGGTTTGGGCCATTTTCAGTTGTTCATCCTTTATCCAGGCAGCCTCTTCATCATGCTGGAGTTCTGTCGACCATATTCCCGACCAGAATTCTTCAACTTGTTTCATTGCTGGTGTAGCACTTTGATCTTGATCGCTCTGTTTTGTTCCTAGTTCCCGATAAAATCTCTTCTCGTCTCTTGCAAACAGCGCGTTCTGTTTTTTCCGTTGATTACTTTCTCTGTACCTTCTTAATCTGTGTGCGTATACAGTAAGTTGTTGTTTTGCGGTATCAAGGTGGTCAAGTATCAAGTGTTCATGTTCACCGCGGGGTGTGGATTCTAAAGCTTCAGTCAGCCTGTGTGGTAGTTTTCTCCTAACTTTTTGAGAATTATTTCCCATATGTAATTGTTGAATTGAGGCAATTTTCTTACGTGTTTCCTCGATTCTGTTTTCCAGTCTCTCTTCCCATTTTTCCTTACCTTTTTTCCTTGGTGTATTTGTGCATATCTTAAAATTTTGATTAATTTCAAGTAGTGTTCTTGCTGCACAGTAAATGTTGAGATGTATTTCCTCAATGTCGGAGTCGGGATCGAGTCTTTGTCTTATCAGGTTGTTCATATTTTCAATTAGTTTTTTTGTGTTTGGTCTATATTGTATCTTTGATAAGGATGGGCGCAGGCATGGGTCAGATCCGCGGTATTGTATTCGCAGTCCTTCAAAACGTTTTTCCATATCTTCATGGGGTGTTTCATCTTCATGGGGTGTTTCAGGACCGCCTCCGTAATCTATATTTCTTAATATGTCTTCTTCATCATCGTGCTGATCCTCTTCTTGTGCTGGCATATAAAGTCCTTCGATCTCTCTTCTTACTTCTTCTTTAATTTCGTTAAGTATCGGGATGCCTAAGAGATTTCTTCTAAGTATAGCTCTTTGTTGGTCTGATATTCGTTGTTCTGAGAGGTCGTTTAGTTGCGGAAAGAAAGTCAGAAATTCGTCTCGCATTTGTCTTCGATAGAAGGTACGGTCCGCTTCCAGGTTTGTAGCTCTATAGTACGCCTTCACGATTGCTCTGTTCATTTCGTTGCTCCAACGCATTCGGCGTGCTTGTTCGTTTCGCCTGGGCGCCACTCTATGTTGCGCAGCAGGTCGGAACGGAGAAGCTTGTTGAATTTGTTCGTTGTTTATACTTCTATTTCTCTCAGGTTCATTTCCATTTTCATGCGTGGTGGTTTCCGGTACCAAGGGGGTGCCACTTTGCCCACCCTGACTTGGTCCAGGCCGAGGGTCTTCGGGGAGGTTCCGAACAGAAGGGACCTGGTCTTCTGCCACTCCCGAGTATCGCTTATGTCTGGTTCTGACAGCGAGTGGTCACGTTAAGCGGGTTGCTGGCCCATCATAACGGGTTCTGGTTTTTGTCTACCCCGGGTATTTTATTTCCCCGGTGCCCTCTAGTTTTTAGGCTAGCGAGCGTACCCCATCGCCAGGGGCGGCGTCCGATAGCTGACCAGTAACAGCCACGGATTATTATTATTATTATTATTATTATTATTATTATTATTATTATTATTATTATTATTATTATTATTATTATTATTATTATTATTATTATTATTATTATTATTATTATTATTATTATTATTATTATTATTATTATTATTATTATTATTATTATTATTATTATTATTATTATTATTATTATTATTATTATTATTATTATTATTAAACAAACGTGGAATTTCGTACCCGTGAATTTAAAAATCAAACAAGTTTCGTGGCTAATCGGGCAAAAAGGAGTTTTTTTTGTTTCCCTTATATTTTTCCGTGGGTAGCCCGAAAGCTTAACCTCACGGGGTCCAGGATCTAATGGACACCTAATAAGTGTTGACAGTTAACCGTTTCGTCCTTATGGGACTCCTCAGAACACTGCTGGTCAATGTGACAAATCTTGCGAAGTTAATCAGACGGTTTTGTCTCTAATTAAATGTAATTAGTGAGCGAACTATAGCAAGAGGCGCCATTTACCGAGATACGAGAGAAACAAAAAACCAAAAGCAGGCAAAAACACTGCTATACGATATCGATCAATGAAAAGATCGAATGCAACTAAAAGAAAACAACTATAGTCCGTGACCTACGACAGCTCTTTGTCTTTCAGGCCGGATCAACACAGATTGCATTTTTACCCGTCTTCAAGACAGTGAGCGTCAATCAACGGAATTTTTAAGCCAAATAATACTAAGAAACGTGGAATTTCGTACCCGTGAATTTAAAAATCAAACAAGTTTCGTAGCTAATCGGGCAAAAAGGAGTTTTTTTGTTTCCCTTATATTTTTCCGTGGGTAGCCTGAAAGCTTAACCTCACGGGGGTCCAAGATCTAATGGACACCTAATAAGTGTTGACAGTTAACCGTTTTGTCCTTATGGGACTCCTCAGAACACTGCTGTCAATGTGACAAATCTTGCGAAGTTAATCAGACGGTTTTGTCTCTAATTAAATGTAATTAGTGAGCGAACTATAGCAAGAGGCGCCATCTACCGAGATACGAGAGAAACAAAAAACCAAAAGAAGGCAAAAACACTGCTATACGATATCGATCAATGAAAAGATCGAATGCAAATAAAAGAAAACAACTATAGTCCGTGACCTACGACAGCTCTTTGTCTTTCAGGCCGGATCAACACAGATTGCATTTTTACCCGTCTTCAAGACAGTGAGCGTCAATCAACGGAGTTTTTAAGCCAAATAATACTAACAAACGTGGAATTTCGTACCCGTGAATTTAAAAATCAATCAAGTTTCGTGGCTAATCGGGCAAAAAGGAGTTTTTTTTGTTTCCCTTATATTTTTCCGTCGGTAGCCTGAAAGCTTAACCTCACGGGTAAAAATGCAATCTGTGTTGATCCGGCCACATTGACCAGCAGTGTTCTGAGGAGTCCATAAGGACGAAACGGTTAACTGTCAACACTAATTAGGTGTCCATTAGATCTTGGACCCCCGTGAGGTTAAGCTTTCAGGCTACCCACGGAAAAATATAAGGGAAACAAAAAAACTCCTTTTTGCCCGATTAACCACGAAACTTGTTTGATTATTATTAAAGGCAATAACCCTTCGGGTTCTCACATAAAGGTTTTGGGGTCTCCACAAAAAAAACAATAATAAATAAACTTTTTTTAAAATAATTTTTTTATGGGTTTACTTTAATAGTATTCAAGGATATTTTTTTGAATAACTCAGAGCATTTAGATTTAGACATCCCTAGATAAAAGTTTTTTATTTGTCTAATTTTTTTTGCTCTTACCTACCATAAAAAGAAATGGCTTCTTCGACTGTTGGTTTTACAGTAAGTCACTTGCTAATTGATGAGCTTAACTATGAGTTGGCTATCCGAGATGTCAGGACCACTCGTACTGTGAATGATAAGAGAAAGATTCTTAGTCGTTTGCTAGCTAAAGAGCGAGCATTCAAATCATCTTTAGTTGACCTTTCTCAATATAATTTTGATTTCGACCAAGAAAAAATCGAAATAGAGCAAACCTTAAAAGACCTTAAGTCAAATATTTCTGAATTTAAAGGATAAGAAATTGATTACTTATTTTCCCGTTGCAAATCCAGATTGACTCATGTTCAACATAGAGTTAAGAGGATTCCCATACCTGAAAATGAATTCAAAGATGAGTTAATTACTTTTAAGGATGAAGCTTATGCTAATGCTTTGCAGTATGAGTCTGAGTTATTTGATAAAGTTTCACAAATTTTACCTACCTCACCTAACCCTACCTCCTCGCAATATTCTTAAAGTTCGGTTCCAGTTATTAATGTTACAGCACCAGTTGCTAACTGTTCGTATCGTCTTCCACTATCGGAATGGGGTGTTAAATTTAATGGGAAACCTAGGAAAATATATAATTTTCTCGAGAGAATTACGGAACTGGCTTCGGCGCGTAAAGTCTCAAAACAAGAATTGTTTGACTCAAGTTGCGAACTTTTTGTTGGTGATGCTTTTCCATGGTATCGAAGAATCAAAAACTTAGTTACTGATTGAAAATCTTTAGTTTTAAGGTTAAAGAAAGATTTCTTACCACCGTGTCCAGATGATGACATCTGGGATGAAATTAAATCTCGGTATCAAAGAAATGTTATAGTCATGTTCGTGGCCCATATGAAAAATTTATTTGATCGTTTAACTTCAAAGCCAGCAGAAGTAACAAAAATTAAATACCTTGGAAAAAATTTATTACCTGAGCACATCGCTCAATTAGCTCTTGAAGATTTACCCACAGTGGAAGATTTGATTAATAAAGGCCGAAAACTTGAAGAGAATGCACATCTACTCCAAAGAAAACGTAATGTTCAAATTTCTCCTATTTCTACTATTTATACCTACCAGCAAAATAATTCCTCTCCTACTAACACTTCTTATCGTCAAAATAATTTTAATTCTAGGTATAAGTCGACTAGACTTAACAATCCAGGTAATTCTAGAAATAATTTACAATTCGCTTCTCCTAACTTGACGTCTAGACCTTCTACAAGTACAAGTGAAATTTTTTTGACTACCTCCAGGAATACTCAGTCTTATCCCAATAATGCTTCTTCTAGACAATCTGGCACTCCTATTCAAAGATCTAAAGCGGTCTGCTATAATTGTAAATTAGCTGGTCATACTTATAATTCTTGTACTAAAGCATGCACTATCTTTTGGTTTCGTTGTGGTGAACCAGGATTTAAGGTGACCAATTGCCCAAATTGTTCAAAAAACTAAATAGAGATGTATCTTATCTTGGTCGAGATTCACATTGTTGGACAGAATATCAGTACTGCTGATGGTTCCAAGGGATAATTGATCTACCTATTTGTATTAATAATGTCTGTAAGATTATTAAGACATTGGTTGTACCTTCCATTACTCATAGTTTTATTTTTGGAATTGACTTCGCTCAAAAGTTTAACTTAGTCATGAATTTTTCAGACAATAGTTGGTTTATTGAATCCAATAGAATACCTATACCTAATATTTCGTCTACCTCTTCGCAGCTCTCTCCTATGCTTTCTTCTACTAACGACTGTTTTTCTATAGACGACTTATCTACTTCTGACAAGAAATTAGCTTTATCTGTTACCGATTCTTTTAAGCAAATAGACGGTGTTAATGGTATTGGTAGAACTGATAAGATGAAATTAACTCTAGATACTAGCAATGCCAAGCCTTTTCGTAAGCGACCTTACTTCATGTCACCATATATGCAAAAAATTCTCAATGACGAGTTAGATTCTATGTTAGCACTTGATGTGATTAAAGAATCTCAGAGTCCTTGGTCTTCTCCTGTTCTATTAGTGAAGAAGAACAACGAATACCGTTTTTGCTTTGACGGACGTTGCTTGAATGAATACCTTCAAAAAGATCCCAATCCACTTCAAAGAATAGATAGAATTCTCTATAACCTTCGAGGGGCTTCTTACATATCATCTATAGATTTACGTAAAGCTTTTTGGCAAATTCCTCTGGATGAATCCAGTAAAGAAAAGACGGCTTCACGGTCATTGGAAGAGGTCATTTTCAGTTTAAATGTGTCCCTTTTGGACTTTGTAATTCTGCGCAGACGCAGCAGAAATTGGTCGATTCAATCTTCGGTCCTAAATATGAGCCCAATATCTTCTGTTACCTTGATGATATTATTATTATTTCTGGCACTTTGGAAGAACATATTCGACTTCTTAATATTGTCCGTGAAAAATTAAAAGATGCAAAGCTTACAGTAAACCTTGAAAAATTTGAGTTCTTCAAACGATCATTGGTTTATTTTGGTTTTTTAGTACAAAAGAATTCCATTGCCACAAATCCTGCAAAAGTAGAGGCCATGGTTAATTACCCTCGCCCGACTAATACTACTGAAGTGAGACGTTTTGTTGCCATGTGTAGTTGGTATCGGCGTTTCATAAAAGATTTCTCTGCTTTAGTCAGCCCTCTAAATGATCTGCTTAGGGGCAAAAAGCATAAAAAACAAGTTATTACTTGGTCTGATGGAGCTGAGTCTGCTTTTGTCAAAATCAAAGAGTTATTAGTTTCTGCACCTATCTTATCTCAACCTGACTTCAATCAGCCTTTTAAATTCCAATGTGATGCCAGTGATCGCGGCCTTAACGTACTCACACAAGTTTTGGACGGCGAAGAAAGGGTCATTGCCTATGCATCTCGTGGTTTGTCTAGGACTGAGCGAAACTATAGTGTCACAGAACGTGAACTATTAAGTGTTATATTTTCTTTAGAGCATTTTCGATGTTACGTAGAAGGAACTAAGGTCACTGTTATTACAGATCACTATTCTTTACTTTGGCTTAATTCTCTCAAAAATCCTTCTGGACGTCTTGCAAAATGGTCTATACGCTTGCGTCAATTTTCCTTTGATCTGGTTCACAGAAAAGGAGCGCATAATGTTGTACCTGATGCACTTAGCCGTATACCTCATGCAGAAATAGATGATTTGGAAGATAACTCCCCTATCTTTAATTTATCTTCAACCTCAGATAGAGTAGCTAACGATTTGTCTTCTTACTCTAAATCGTGTCCTCAAGTATCTATTATTGATGTAGACTTTTATTCATTAGATGATTGGTATCTATCGATGCGTGACAATATCATGAAATTTCCTGAAAATTACCCACATTGGAAAGTGGAAGACAATAAAGTTTATAAGTTTGTTCCTTCACAACTGTTTTTAGTCTATAATATTCGTGAGTGGAAAATACTAATACCCAAATCACAGAGGCGAGATATAATTTTTTCTTGTCATGATAATCCTACTTCTGGTCACTTTGGTTTTTATAAAACTATCCATCGTGTACAAGAATATTACTACTGGCCACAAATGAGAAAAGATGTTCTTAAGTATGTTAGAAAGTGTCTGATTTGTGGTGCAAACAAAATTAGTAATACAGCTCAAATGGGTCTGATGGGCCGAGAGAAAATTATTAACTTTCATTTTCAACTAATTCGTGTAGATTTAATAGGTCCACTACCACGCTCGAAAAGAGGTTTTACTTGGATACTTGTTATTAGTGATTTCTTTACTAAGTATATTTTAATTTTTCCTTTAAGATCAGCTAAAGCTCCTACCATTACTAAAATTCTCGAAGAGGATGTTTTTCTTATTTTTGGTGCTTGCCAAGTCCTAATTTGTGATAATGGACCAAACTTGACGTCAAATGTGTTCAAAAATATCTGTAAGAAATATCAAGTTAAACTTTGGTATACTGCAGTTTATTCTCCACAAGTAAATCCTGTTGAGAGAAACAATCAGACTATAGGGAATACATTAAGATGTTTCGTTAACGAACATACTGATTGGGATGTACATTTACCTGCCATTCGTCAAACTTATAATATCGCTAGACATCAAGTCACTGGCTATCCTCCAGCTTATCTGACCTTTGGTCATCATGTACCTCTTTGTGGGAGTTATTTTGGTAATATTCCTAATGATCCCACCATTGAAATCTCTCCTGGAGATAAGAATACTTATACTGAATCTTTCGAGAGCTTAGAGAAATATTTGTCGAAGTTAAACAAAAACTGTATATGTCTCATGAAAGAGATGCTAAAGCTTATAACCTAAGAAGACGTAATATTCAGTTTAAAGTTGGCGATCGCGTGTGGAGAAGAAATAAATTTTTATCTAGTGCTGTGAATAGATTTTCAGCTAAGTTAGCGCCTAGGTAAAACCTATCTATTGTTCACAACAAACTATCTCCTTTGGCTTATCAGTTAAAGAATCAAAATAATACCAATGCCGGTGTATGGCACATAAAAGATTTGAAGGTATGTCATGGTTCTGATGATGATTTGTCCTCAGCCGATTCCGAGGAGTAGTAATTTTTTGTTGTATTTCTTATCTATACCTATATCTTAGGCATCTAGATAACTATACCTTATCTATCCAAAACAATGTTATTTGTATTGCCTATACCTTACCTTGTACTATCTGAGTGATAGTTATTTTATTTTACCTTACCTGTAGTAGAATTTACCTTGAGTACTCAAAATTATCTTGTTTATTTATCTACCTTAGTAGAATCTAACTGCAGTAGATTCACTATTTACCTTGTGTACAAAGCTTATCTTACTGAGTTGTAATAAAAAAAAATTACCTACGTTATAAGTATGACAAAGAAGACTTTCTACCTTGTTCTTTTATGAGCAATATATGTACTATTATTATACCTTAACTTGCTATTTCTAAGACTCTTTGTTATTGGAAAATCTTTACGCCTTTAGTCTGGAAATAGTTGCATATTGTACATATTTTTTTTTGTTTGCTAATCTAACTATATTTTTTTTTGAAATTTTTTTATCGGTCTGTGAGAATGTTGAGAACTGGTTGGCTTGTTCTTCTATGAAGTGTAGAGTCGTTGAACGAGAACTTTCTGGTCTGTACAGAATTTTGCAACTGCGGCGTTGCCGAATCGTCTTATATCCGCGGATTTGGACTACAGGTTATAATTGACACCCCCCAGAACTCTTCAGACTACCATGCCTATTTTTTCTTTATTTTTAGATTCGATTATTAACCACCTTATTTTTTTTTATAGAAATTAGTTAGCTATAAAAATTTAGTTTAAAGTATATCCATGACACGCTATTTTCTGGGTTATCTTTTAAGTATTATTTTATAATTACCTTTGGGGTTTTCGAAACAGTACCCTAGACATTTTACTAATTTTGAATTTAACTTGATTTGACATATACCAAACCTGACTTTACCTAATTTTGTATCCGCAAGGACGAGTGATACATCCCCCTGTATAGTTATATATTATTTTCCTAAATTTGATTATTTTCATTTCGGAAAAATAAAAAAAATAAAGAATTATTTTGTTTATTTTAAAGACAGGTTATGAGTACCCAAAACAACGTAAATAAACACACCTGTTTGTTTTCGATTAAACGATTTTATTTATGGTCGTTCAGTGAATGACGACATGCTTTGTTTTACGTTAGGCCCGTTTGCACTACGACCGTGCGTCCGTGGGCTCTGATAATTTTGCAGTGGTATCGTTTCCATTCTCTATTTCTAAGACCTTCTCATTTTCAATTTATTTTTATAGATAAAATCTCTATCTATAAACCATACTTCCATGGTAAAGTGCTTTTTCTCTGAGACTGGGAACAATCTTTAATTTGTCAACTGCTGGTGCAAACCACCGTTAGCAGGAACTTGCGTTTGGTTTGATCACCACTTGACCAGAATTGTCACGTGACGCATATCACTTGACATTGACGGTTGAGACTTGACATTTTTTCGACCATTTCTTTTCTAATCTTTGGTGGTGGAAATCTTCCACGGAAAAATTAAAATTTTTCCGATCTTTTTAGTAATGTTTCAAAAATATTGAAAATAATGTTCATTTCAAGTATCTCCTTTGTGCCTGAACAATTTTGACTGTATCTTACATAAAAATAGTTTTTTGTATGAATCTTCTTATAATCTATTTTGGCACATATCCTAAAGCCGCCGTATTTTATTTAAGGGTCTTTCCGGATATTCAAGATTCTCCCATCCGGAATTTTAACTGCCTTTCTGGCTCCATTCTTCTTGGACCATGTGTCTCTGCCTCGTTGCTGTCTTTGCTGCCTTGTTGCTGTCTTTACTGCCTAGTGACTGCCTCATAGCTGTCATGTAGCTGTCTCCTTGTCGCCGTCTAGCTACTACAACCTTCGACTTGCTGTTGCTGGAATGGTGGTGCTCACTGCAGATCAGGTGTGTCGTTCACTTACACTGTGATTACATGAAATACTTTTTTTTTGTATTTTTTTTAGAAAAAAAAAACACTCCAGTTTCCTCCTTTATAAAAATTAATTAATATTTACTTAAGTGCATTTCTTATTGTAATGCAAACATGTGGCCACAAGTGAGCAAATTAAGCATGGTTTCAAAAATTAAGCTCGTTCTGATATAAATGAATGATATTTAGTTTTCCCCTATTTAGACTTAAAACAATACCAGAGATTTTTTTTTTGTGATACAGGTTTTCACATAATAAAAATTGTAAAAGTTTTATATTGTCTTTTCTTTTAAGGTATAAACTAATTCTTCATTAGAAATTTTTAACAACAAATTTGTACTCATAAATATTTTCCTTTTTTATATGTATGACCTTTAACTCAAGTTTAGAAAAAAAAGGTGGCGTCCATTCTAGTCAGTAAAAATCCTAGCCTACAAACCCCTAGCCGACTGACACATGAGTTGCCGTGTACAGTTGAGTAGATATTGTTTGTGAATTGTTTATTAACAATGAACAAATAATGCTGCAATATATCAAGTTAAACTAAAATCATATTCTCAATATTATTTTTAGAATATACTAAAAGAATATATCGGATCTAATCTAGAAGTATATACTTTTATATTCATTTCAGAATATGCCAACATATCGGAAACAAACTAAAATAATATTCTAGAATGTTTTTTTAGGATATACCAAAAAGATATATCAAGTATAAAGTAAAAGAATATTCTATGATATTTATTTTAGAATATATCAAAAGGATATACCAGGTACATAAATGCTATATTTATAAAAAATTTCACATATTACTATTATTTTCGTACATTCCATGTATGTGCATAGAAAATGCAAAGAAAATATTATTTTCTGACTATCGGGAGTATATATGGGATATATGAATATACCCGGCTTGCTACATGGGTACCACCTTCCCCTAGCTTCTACCACTCAAAAATAAACTACTACCACCTCCCCCTAGATTCTGCCACTAAAAAATCAACTACTACCACGTTCCCCTAGCTTCTACCACTAAAAAACCTCCCCCTAGATTCTATCACCAAAAAATCAACTACTACCAGAATTTCCTAGCTTCTACCAACAAAAAACCAACTACTACCACCTTTCCTTAGCTTCTACTATCAAAAAACCAACTACTACCACCTTCCCCTAGCTTCTGTCACCAAAAAACCAACTACTAACTAGGAAAATGTGGTAGTAGTTGATTATCTGTTGGTAGAATCTAGGGTGAGGTGGTTGTAGTTGATTTTTTAGTAGTAGTGGCTAGGGGAAGGTGGTGGTAGTTGGTTTTTTGGTGGTAGAAGCTCAAGGAAGGTAATAGTATTTGGTTTTTTGTGGTAGAATCTAGGGGGAGATGGTAGTAGTTGGTTTTTTGATGACAGAAGCCAAGGAAAGGTGGTAGTAGTTGGTTTTTTAGTGGTAGAAGCTAGGGCTTTGTGGTAGTAATTGATTTTTTGGTGGTGGAAACTAGGGGAATCTGGTAGTACTTGAGTTTTTAATGGTAGAATCTAGGGGGAGGTGGTAATAGTTGAGATTTTGGTGGTAGAATCTAAGGGAAGGTTCATATTTGTTAGGTGATCCGTGGTTCATATGTAGTAGTAGTTGGTTTTTTTGGCTGGTAGAAGCTTGAGGAATCTGGTAGTAGTTGATTTTTTGGTGTTAGCGGCAAGGGGAAGGTGATAGTAGTTAGTTTTTTGCTGGTAGAACCTAATGGGACGTGGTAGTAATTGATTTTTTAGTGGCAGAATCTAGGGGGATGTGGTAATAGTTGATTTTTGAGTGGTAGAAGCTAGGGAAAGGCGGTAGTAGTTGGTTTCTTAAGAAAATTTAACTTTAAATTTGATAATTAAAATCTTTTTTGGCATAAAATTGGGCCATTTTTAAAGAAACCTTGTTTGGACGTCTGGCTCTTAAAAAAGTATGACTTTCCACTTGCAGCTTAACTAATATTGCAAATTATTCAAACTCAAATATCTATCGTTAAACTTTAACTAGAAAATGTTTTAGACATCGTTTTAAATTTTATTTTAGATTTTTTTTTGTCCCGATTATAACGTCCCGTCCACAACTTTAAAATACAATGATCTGATTAGTATTTTAGTACAACTTTATCCCTAATGCTGAAATTGCGATTTAGTGTCACCATTTCAGAAAGTTTTATAGTAACAAAAACATTTCATGAAAAAAAATGCAAGTACGAGAAACTGGCATTCTGTAAGAAGAATTGAGATAAAAGTAAAGCCAAGTTCTCCAATACAAATTTAAAAGTGAAAGGTTCTTACTAGTTTCATTCACATATGTTCAATTTAGCACTGTGCATAAGAGTCATTTGCAGCCGTAATAGCCAAGTTTAGAAAAACATTTCCAAACTAGTAAGAACCTTTCATTTTGAAATTTGTATTGGAGAACTTGGCTTTACTTTTATCTCAATTCTTTTGACGGGAAGTCATTTTCGCGTACTTGACTTTTTTTTGCACGAAATGTTTTTGTTATGATTTCACTTCTTTTTTAAAGGAATTGGATAATATTTAATTTTTAAAGTAGTAAAATATGCGGAATATTGTTCAAAAGTTTTGCAATGCCTTATTTAAAATATTTGGATTGTTCCCATGGTTTTATCATAGTTCCTATCAGTCTTCCAAAGCTCAGCTCCATAACGCTTCTGGAAGTAGGCAATATTACTTTCGCACAACTTTACATTTATAGGGCAGGAAAGTAAAGAGTAAATTAAAATGTTGGGGTTGTTTAATTTTTTCCCATAGTTTTATCAGCGTTCCAAAAGTCAGCTCTCTAGCGTTTCTGGAAATGGGCAATGTTACTTTTATATAAATTTACATTTATAGGAGAGGGAAGTAAATTAAAATGTTAGTGTTTTTAAATTTTTTCCTAGATAGTTTTATCATAGTGCCTTTCAGTGTTAAGAAGCTCAGCTCTCTAGCGTTTCTGGAACTGGGCAGTGGTACTTTTACATAACTTTAAATTTATAGGGGAGGAAAGTAAATTAGAACTTTGGCGTGTTTTAGTTTTTTTTTATAGTTTTATCATAGTGTCTATCGACCTTTCAAAGCTCATCTCTCTAGAGTTTCTGGAAGTAGGCAATGTTAAGTTTACATTACTTTACATTTATAGGGGAGGGAAGTAAATTAATATTTTGGAGTTTTTAAATTTTTCCTGTAGTTTTATTATATGTTCTATCAGTCTGCCAAAGCTCAGCTCTCTAGCGTTTCTGGAAATGGGCAATGTTACTGTTATATAAATTTACAATTATAGGAGAGGGATATAAATTAAAATGTTGGTGTTTTTAATTTTTTTAAATAGTTTTGTCATAGTGCCTTTCAGTTTTGAGAAGCTCGGCCCTCTAGCGTTTTTGGAAGTGGGCAGTGTTACTTTTACATATTTTTACATTTATAGGGGAGGGAAGTAAATTAAATTTTTGGGGTGTTAATTTTTTTCTATAGTTTTACAATTGTTTCTATCGGCCTATCAAAGCACAGCTCTCTAGCGTTTCTGGAAGTGGGCAATATTACGCTTACATTACTTGACATTTATAGAGGACGGAAGTAAATTATAATTTTGGGGTTTTTTAATTTTTTCTATAGTTTTATCATAGTTTCTATCAGTCTACCAAAATTCAGCCCTCTAGCGTTTCTGCAAGTGGGCAATGTTACTTTTACATAGCTTTACATGTACCGGATGGGCCAAAAAAAACCGAACAATTCTTTTTCATTATAACTTTTGAACTATATAATCGATTTTAAAGGGACAAACTGCATTTGGCAGAGAATTAACCAGAGCTTTGACTGAATGTACTCTTTTGTCCACCATCTCAAAATCCAAGATGGCAGACGAAATTAAAATGTACCCTTCAAAGATGCTCGTTAATTCTCGTGTTGCGAACACGTCTTAATTATTTTTCTACATTAGTAAAAAAGCTGCATTCTTGCCACGCATAACAAGATACAAATTAGCAAAATCGGGTTAGTTGTTCCAAAAAAAAATATTTTTGTTTCAACCATTGTTTTGCATATTATACGATATTATAATGATTCTGTCCATCTTAAATTTTAAGATGTTAATAAATTTTGATCTTGATCTTTAAAAAGCAATCATTTGTCACCAGAATAATTTTTATTTAATCAAAATCGGTTCGGTAGTAAGGAATTTATTAGGAAATAAATAGAGACATGATTGGCATCTCATACCTTGTTGTGCGTGGTAAGAATGCTGCTTTTTAAGTAATTTAAAAAAAATATTAAAACATGTTCGCAACACAACAATAAACGAGCATCTTTGAAGGGTACAATTTTATTTCGTCCGCCATCTTGGATTTTGAAATGGCGGACAAAAAAGTTTATTTATTAAAAACTCTCATTAGTTCTCTACCAAATGCAGTTTGTCCCATTAAAATCGATGAAATAGTTTAAAAGTTATAATGAAAAAAAATCGTCCGGTTTTTTTTTTGGCCCACCCGGTATAGGAGAGGGGAGTAAATTAGAATTTTGGGGTTTTTATATTTTTTTCAGGGGTTTGGTCATAATTTCTATCAGTCTGCCAAATTGCAGCTTTGTAGCATGTCTGGAAGTACAGTAGAATTTTGATGATCTACGAGTATACATGAGCCAGTACGTACGTTATTACTTTACTACTCTTATAGAAGTCCATGGAACTTAGAGGGGTTGTTAACTCTATGGAGATTTACGACCGTGCAAAGTTTGAGATTCGTAGCTTATTCCTAAGTAGAGTTTTAGATAGGTTAAATATGGTGCCCTCAGATTGTTTTTTATAATAATGAGAAAGATAATGATTTCTTTTGTCCCATCCACAATCGTCAACTATTAAATTTATCTTGACTTCGATAAATTGTTTCTCGCGTTTATATTATTTATTTTTTAGCTTAAGAAAACATGACTATATTTAGCAAGTTTCGTGTCATAATAAGAAATACAATATTAGCTACAATTTTTTTAATAAATAGAGTTTTGTGATTTGTCCTGTCTACATGCTTGAAATGGCCGAAAACCAGTATTTTTTAAGTAAGTTTTTATTATAAGTAGCTATTTTAAGTTACCTAGCTTTTAAATTTAAAATGTCCCTCGTGAACTTGTGTGCTCAATATTTTTTCGATTAAGCTTGTTTTTGTATTTTTTCAAAAATAAATAATTCATATATTTTTTAGGCTTGCAAAACTAATTTTGATTTATACCTATATAAAGCTAAAGAAATGCTTAAGAAAGAGAAAGTTAAAAGCTAATTTTTATTCGTACCCGTATCGCTATCGTGAACACCCTGCACATAGGATTATAAGAATATTTTTATGTGCTTTAAGTATTCTTTTTACTAATATCGCTGCAATATTATTATTTCACACACACTCTGAAAAATGTATAGAAAAATTGCCGGAATATTAGTCAAAAGCACATAAACATTTGCAGAAAGTAAGAACTTTGAGTATGTGACCCATAGATGTGCAACCGGCGAGCGTTGCAATATTGAGGGGAGATGACGCAGAAATAAATTCGTCTAGTACGCAATATTCAGAGACAACTACTATGATCTACTGGCATTTGTATGATAGGCATAAATCTCGGAACTTGCACATGCAACCAAATTGTACCAGTAGTTCCTGAATATTGCGTACCAGACGATTTTATGCCAGCTTCATCTGCCCCTCAATGATGTAACGCTCGCCGGTGGCACCTCTATATGGGTTATTTGCTCAATGGAACGAATAAAAATAAGCTTTAAATTTCTCTTGCATAAAGAGCTTTTAAAACTCCATTTAAATTTATGAATATATGACATTGTAGTGATGACGTTGACCTTAAAAAGCACCAAAATATTTCAGTGCTGGACACCAGCACCAAATTTGGCACACAGCTTCTACACATAATAGGGCTTCAAAAATTGCCGGGGGACAATTTCTGGCATGTCCGGTTCATCCTTTGATTTTTAGCAGGAAATTATTATATTTATATTATTAGTAATTTTGTTATTTTTTAACCGATTTTAAGTTTTAATACCTCATTTTAAAGCTTGAATAATTTGCTAAAAAAAACGTGGAATTAATTTTTTTGTAGGGGGGGTAATTTTAACGCATTTCTTTAAAATGTGGTAATTAGTAAAAACTGACAGCTTTATTCTCAACAAATTGTGTACAAAAAACAAAACCAAAAAAAAAATATAATAAATATTAAGTATAAAACAGTTTTTTAATTTTAATTATTGTTTCTCACTCCCTCCACTAACACACCCCCTGTCCCCACGTTCGACTGAACTCTAATTATTTTCTTGTATTGCATGCAAAATAAAAAACAATTTTTTGGAATTTTTTAAATGTTTGTTAATAATTTTAGAAAACTAAAAAAAAATTCCTACCCTTTTTCCACTGTCCCCACTCCTTCCCTCTAATAAATTTTCTCAGCCCGCCCTGACCCTTTTTATCGCCTCGGCCCCCAAAATTCCTTTGACTTCTCCCAAAAATTGACAACAAATGATTTAAGAGTATTTTGTCAAAAAAATTACCAGATCTGACCTGACCTGACCTAGGCCCGTATTATTGGGAACCCGTGTGGTGAGCGTGAAAGTGACTTTTGTCTTTGTTTTTTATTGAATATTACGACAAAGACAAAAGTCACTTTCACGCTTACCTCACCTCACGGGATCTCAAAAATACGGGGCCTAAGCTGACCTAATCTGCCCATCGGACTTAACTAACTTGCCTACAAACTACGGAACAAAAAATGTTCGAAATTGCCTGAAACTCAAGATCTATACAAAATTTTCGTACATACATATATATTAATATGTACAAGCTTTTACAGACGGTATTGAACTTTTCAGCTGTGAGTGTATGTTAAAAAAGAAATTTGCTTAAATTGGAATGTTTTAATATCTATTTGATAAAGAAGTTAATTCATTCAACGAGATGCAGAGCAGCCAAATCCAGGCGAATGGGGGTGAAAGAAAGTTGAGGATCAATTTGAACCACTTTGGTCTACAAGTTCCGATATTTCAATGGAAAAATTACAAGAGCTTATCGCCTGTAAATGCACCCAAAGATGTACTTCAAAATGTCGTTGTGTAAAAAGTACCTCAATGTACACAATGCTTTGCAGGTGCGAATGTCAATGTACCCGCGAATAGTTTTCTTTTATTTGGGAATATTGTACATATTATTATTAGTTACTATTTTTAATTATCAGTGATAACGAAGTTAAGCTAATTTTAAGTTATTTTTAGTTTAAAAATGTATCCTTCCAAGTTATTTTTAGGAACATTTTTGGTTATTTTTTAGAAGAATTCAGAAGAACTTTCAGGGGTGGACAATACAACGCTTTGTAAACGCGAAGGCCATGTATCCGCGGAGTTTTCTTTTGTTTGGGAATATTGAACATAATATTATTAGTTACTATTTTTAATTATAATTAATATGAAGTTAAGTTAATGTTAAGTTTAAAAATGTATCCTCTCAAGTTATTTTTAGCAACAATTTTATTATTTTTTTAGGAGGATTCAGAGGAACGTTGAGGGCTGGACAATGCTCTGTAAATGTCATGTACTCGCGAAGTTTTCTTTTGTTTGGGAATATTGTACATATAGTTACTATTTTTTAGTAGTAAAATTAGTGTTAAGGTATTACTTTCATATTTATCCTAGATTTATTTTTATTGTTTAAGAAATATGTTTTCGCAAAAGTTATTTTTAGTTTAAGAAATGTATCTTCCGAAGTCATTTTTAGAAAAATACTTTAAATTGGTATACATTATATATTTTTATAAATATTTAGGTGCATATAGGTTTGAGGGGTGGACAGGAACAAAAAAAGAAAATACTTTTTTAAGGGGAGGGTAGAAAAAATAAGTATTTAAAAAATATTTATTTTATTTGGTACATTTTGTTTTTTCAATAAAAAACAAATTTGTAACATTTCAGAGACAAGGCAAGTGGGGATGTATCAATAGGAGAGAAGGGGCAAAAAATAGTTAAAATTAAGATTAGTATACGTAATAAACAATTTTTTTGTTTTGTTGTTTTAACGTTTCAATTTGTTTAGAATAAAACCGTAATTTTTCATTTATTTATTCCAATTTTAACGGATGCGTGAAAACTACTCCTACAAAAAAACTGAAAACAGGTTTTTTTAGAAAATGATTTAAGCTTCAAAATGAGCTATTAAAACTTAAAATCGGTTAAATATTTACAAAGTTACAAGTGATAATCCAATTTCCTGCTAAAAATTTGGTCCGCCATTTTGATGACGTCATCAAAGGATGATCCGAAGATGCGAGAGATTTTCTCCCGGCAATTTTTGAAGCCTTATTATCTCTAAAAAGCGTGCGCCAAATTTGGTGCTGGTGTCCGGAACTGAAATATTTTTAGGCTAACGCCACTGACTATAGGAAGTAATTCTTAATTAAAGAATACGCATATTTTTAAAAAATTATTTATTATAGATACTCAAGCAAATATAGTTTATTCTTAAAACGAGAATAAGGTAAACATAAAGTAAAACTATTAGCTATTATAATAAGGTTAATTTAATATGACCCCAAAAATTTTAGTCTTAAATTAATAATACCATTTCCTATTGCCGAAAGAACTAGACGTCGCACTTTAGTCTGAAACCCCAATATTTTGGCCAAAAATACCAAAAACTTACTTTACAATAAAACTGTTTAGTTATATATTTTTTAAAGCAAAATAACGGCACCTTAAAATTCCAGCATGATTGGCTTTATTGCCAAAGCAGGCTTTGAAATATCGTTGTCTGAATTTGACATTTCCTGATAATGAGCAATTGTTTTTTTTTGTTCATTATTTTTCACTAAATTTAATGTGCTATTTCTAAGAAATGCGAAGACTTACAAAAAACTTTAGGAATTACTTTTTTAACTTAAGGTAAGTAGATTATTTTTTGATAATTTGGGTCACAGAGATTTTAAACTTATTCTTTAAATACGAATGATACAAAAATTGTGCAAGAAATGCATGAATTTTTTTCTTTTCGATATTTCATTGGACTAACAAAAAAGCTTTCAAGAACTTTCAAATTAATTTTTGCAAAAATATTTTCATCCTAATATGTACTTTCCGGAGTACATACACTGTTGGTGCGAAAAAGTGCGATAGTCTCCAAATTGGTTATTAAACATGACGGTACATATACAAAAGTACCTATTCTAGTGCATTTTAATTTGTGTTTCCGTGTGTCTTCTATATAGATAGTAATGAGCAAAGTACCTTAAAAGAAGTAAAATGAATCATAGATATTAAAACTTCTGTCTTAGCAATGAACTTTAAAAAACAAAAGACAAATTCAAGATGGCCGCCAAAATACATAGGAAATTAAGAGAAACTGCAAACATTTAAAGCAGACACATCTGTTTTAGGGTATTTGGAGCATCTAAATTCAAATATAGAATAAATTATACCGGGGGGGGGGGGGGGCGGGGGTTCGGTTCGCTAGATTAAAAAAATAAAATTTGTCACAAGATACATCGATTAAGGGGTTTTTGTGTACTTTGTATCCAAATATAATGCTTAAAATAAATGGATCCATGCTAGCCTATTAGCACACTTCAAGTGAAGCCATTATATATAAGCTTTGAAAACAGTTTTTTTGTAAATATCTAAGAAACCAAAGCTCTTACCAAGTTTTTTTCTAACACAAATTATTGTCCAAAATATAGTCTACTATATTTTCAAAACCGCATATTGATACGATGCTTCGTTAAAAAGTTAGCATTTTTAAAAAATTTTATCAGCTCGTTAGAGTGTCGAACACTATTTTACCTGAAAATTTTATGAAAATCGGTTTAGCTGTTTAGGAGCTATCGTGTTACGGATAAAAATAATATACACACACACACACACACACACACACACACACACACACACACACACACACACACACACACACACACACACACACACACACACACACACACACACACACACACACACACACACACACACACACACACACACACACACACACACACACACACACACACACACACACAGACATCAGAACGAATTGCTAAGATAGGTCAAAATACACCCAAATAAACATTTTCGGCGTTATCTACGCGGGCTAGGAAGGTAAAATTAAATTAGAAAAAAGTCGACTAATATGGGGTAGGCACGTTTAAAAAAAAACCAGAACGAGAAAAACTGTTTAGCATCCCCACTGGGAGGGAAGTCGTAAGAGTTTATAAATAAATTGTGTATGGATTACTATAGGCACGACTAAACTTCTATATGAATTTTTATTTTAGTCTCTACTGCTTCCCCAGGGAGGGAAGATCGGTGCTAGGGCAAGATCGTATCCAACCCAAAACAGAAGAGGGGGCAGGTTTCTGAATTCCATGGCCTTCTTAATTTAGAGAGGGAGGAGGGGGGAGTTCATAATATAATTTAATTTCAATCCGATTTTAAAAAACTTGGTTAAAGAGGGGGACAGCTCAACAGCTGCCCTTCTCCCCCCCTGGATACGCCATTTGCTAAGGGTGACTTAGGGGATAATTGAGTAAATTATTATGGATTTTTATTGTCTTGGTTGAATTTAGCAAACAAAACTATTCCCATGATAAACTGTGCATTTCCATTAAAAAGGTAAAGTTTTGACATCCAAATAAAAGGGGGGAAGGGGTGATTGAATGGTTACAAAACTTTTTATTTCTTATATTTCAGTCCTGCGGACCAAAATACTTAAGAATATACATAATATTTTGAATTTTTATAATAGATCAAATTTTAACCCCAGTGGAGGGGGGGGGTAATAGGGAAAATTCGCTAATTGAAACTTTTTTTTTAGCGCACCAAAAGTAGGAGGATTTGGGGGTCTACCCTCTGAGTTTTGCAACTTATATTTTTTTGTGAGGCGGTGTAATTTGTAGACCATATTAAAAATAACACACTTTTTTAAAGAGCTTTTAGGCAGTATAAATCACAAAAATAGTGTTGACAAGAGTGGGGGGTAATAATAAATAGCTTTTAATGGTATATTAGCAATTTAGATTTCTTTATTGATTTGCGTTTCTGTGATTAGAGAGTTTCACTTTAAAAGTCTATTTTTGGCCAAAATATTGATCCCTCAGACCATAGTGCGTCGCGCAGCCCAATTCTTTTTCCACTTGAGTAGAGGAATACTTAGTCTAAGTTATTCTTAGATCAAGGCCTGGCGCCTTGATATTAGTGGAGCTTTTTTTTCGTGTATCATCATTATATCTACCTATACATTTTCGAGGTCATGCAAATTTTTATGTATGCGAAAAAAGTTTGAATATCTTACAGGTCCATAGCCTGACCTCAAAAATAGCACCTTTACTAAGAAATACATCATTTAAAAGGCCCGCCCGCGCATTATTAATTCTGCCAGTAGCTAAGGGTGGCGCTAGTGTAAACGTTTTGCAGCTGTTTACCCATAGAATTACTCATACTCTTTTATTATTTGGTTAGAACTTAAGGAAGTAGTTACAAAAGTGAGCAGGTATAGTAAAATTAAAATTGAGCGAGCCGTTTTCTTGAAATAAGATAATAATAATTTAGGAACAAAAAGAAAAGTTTTTCTTAAATAGACCTTTGACTAAACCAAAATCTATAGCATTTCTTTTATGTATTTAAAATATTCGTTGTGCTATGTTTTAATACAAAATATTTAGTAAATTCATATTTGTTGTACGAAAAATGGTTTAAAACATCTAAAATCAATTTTATTTATTAGGAAAAAAAAATAATTTTTTTCGATTTGGTTCATTGTAAGATGTAAGAGTTAATATTATTATAACATACACAAAAACATTCATTTAACAAAATTTGACCGTTTGTAACGCAAAAACTGTACATAGACAAAGTTAACTTTACTTATTTTTTTTTTTTAGTTACATACACTATAACATACTAAAATTAAAGCCAATTCCACCGAGAAAAAATTTTCCCAAAAGGTCTGTGTAAACGGGTGCGGTGTTCTTTTGGATAAACCGGGTTCAAATAACATTAAATGGTTTCCTGGCAAAATGCATTACAATGTTAACAACACATAAGTTAAGGCGCCCAAGAGCGGACATTCGAGAAACACCTGCGGGGCATACGTGTGGGACGATGTAAAAAAAAAGTGTCGAAGAGGCGGCGTTTACCGCCCCCTCAACCTCCCTAAAGGTGCCACCAACATCCTATGTTCTCAGGTCCGGGCTGCGATAAACTTACACTCGGGCTAGCGCGAAAGGACATCGTCTCCCCCGCATTGTCAGGCGTGCAGACACGTCTCGCGGCGCTTTCTTTGACGATGCTTACCTACATTTACCTGGCAATATTATATTTTATATTATATTTTCCGGCATCAGAGAAGCGGTCCACTCGGATCTGTTTAGTTCGATACCAGTAGTTATTACAATGAATAGAGGAGTTTTACCCTACAAAAGATCCGGTAGTTCTGAATTTTGGATATGTTATTAAGGTCGAAAGGGTAGTTAAAAATCTGAGTTTTCGTCACCCCCACCCCTGTGCTTCCTCCGCCATCTTAAAAAAACCATAAAAAATTGGCACTTTTTGTAGTTTTTTGCCTGTAACTTCGTTCCAGTACATTAAATCGCAAAAAGAGTTATATGAAATTTTTTAGAGGATATAATTATCTACAATTGGGTGGTACCATGGTTGTTCTTCGAGCAGTAGTAACGGAGTTAGATAATTTCTAAAAATGACTAAAATCACGTGCTTGGGCAAATTTTCAGATTTTTTCTACTTTAGACGGCATAAGCTCCGAAATACTTTGTTCTAGGGTAAAAGATCTAAGAACATATTTTGTAGAGAACTTTATCAGCTACAAAAGCCATTCTTTAAATGTATTTTTAAATATTGTAATGGAGTGGGAGTAACTATAAACTTAAAGTTAGTAAGTTAGAAAATAATAATTTCTTTAAATTTAGTGCTTTAAACGGCACGTTTTTTATTTATTTTAATTTTTTTGCATAAATTTAGTGACGTACAAAAAGGTAAGAGAGCTTAGGGGTCAAACACCTCCTTAAACTAACCACCTCTTTAAAAACCCCCCCAGACTCCCCAAAATCTAACATATTTAGGTTTTCTCAAATTTTCTCAGAAAATACGCTTCTAAGACAAAAATGTGTAATATACTTTATTGTAGACAATGAAATTTGCTTTTGAAAAAGGTACAAGTCGATAAGGGTCAACTATTTATAAACTCTTCAGCGGCATCCGTTAATTGAAGTAATTTAAAAAAGTCAAAAAATATCCATGTTTTTTCCATGATTTATTCGATTTTTTTTAAACCAAGGTTTATAAAACAAAATGTGTTATACGCTATTGTAGCAAATAAAATTTCCTTTAAAATGCTGTACAAGAAAGTCGGATTGGTTTCATAGTTATAAATTCAGACCCGCCCGTAAAGTTAACCAAGTTTAAAAAATCACAAAATCCAAATATTTTTGTTACAAGTTTTATCTAATTTTTTCCAAAACTAAGCCTAATTTAGAAAAATGCTATGATGCACTTTATTGAGAGTAAAATTATCTTTTCAACGGTGTATAACTCGATGGGGTTTGACTTACAACGAACCCGCCAGCGACGTCCGTAAATGGGGGCAATTTAATAATTTTTTTTTTAATTATGTTTTGCACAGGTTTTATTTGATTTTCTGAAAACCATGCCTTTATCAAAAAAATTGTTTTTTACTTCGTTGTAGATAATAAAATTTCCTTTTAAACGTTGTGTAACATGGTAAAAAATATTTCATATATACCGCTCCAGTGGTGTGCTTAATTTAAAACAATTTTTTTAAAATCACCAAAAAAATTAATTCTGTTACATATTTTAATCGATTTTCTTAAAAACCAAGCCCTTTTTCAAAAAATAACAAAGACGGATTGGTTTCATGGTAATAACTTCACAGGCGCCCGTCATTTAAACCAATTTTAAAAAATGTGTGATTTAAAAAAAATTGTTTTAAATTAAGCACACCACTGGAGCGGTAAATATGAAATATTTTTTACCATGTTACACAACGTTTAAAAGGAAATTTTATTATCTACAACGAAGTAATCAACAATTTTTTTGATAAACGGTATGGTTTTCAGAAAATCAAATAAAACCTGTGCAAAACATAATTTTTAAAAAAATTTATTAAATGGCTCCCATTTACGGACGTCGCTGGCGGGTTCCTTGTAAGTCAAACCCCATCGAGTTATACACCGTTGAAAAGAGAATTTTACTGTCAATAAAGTGCATCATAGCATTTTTTAAAATTAGGCTTATTTTTAAAAAAATTAGATAAAATTTGTAACAAAAATATTTTAATTTGTGATTTTTTAAAATTGGTTAAATTTACGGGCGCCTCTGAATTTATAACCATGAAACCAATCCGACTTTCTTGTACAGCATTTTAAAGGAAATTTTATTTGCTACAATAGCGTATAACACATTTTGTTCTATAAACCTTGGTTTAAAAAAAAATCGAATAAATCATGGAAAAAACATGGATATTTTTTACTTTATTAAATAACTTCAATTAACGGACGCCACTGAAGAGTTTATAAATAGTGGACCCCCATCGAGTTGTACCTTTTTCAAAACGAAATTTCATTGTTTTATAAATTCAAATTGTTTTAAATTAAGCACACCACTGGAGCGGTAAATATGAAATATTTTTTACCATGTTACACAACGTTTAAAAGGAAATTTTATTATCTACAACGAAGTAATCAACAATTTTTTTGATAAACGGTATGGATTTCAGAAAATCAAATAAAACCTGTGCAAAACATAATTTTTAAAAAAATTAATTAAATGGCTCCCATTTACGGACGTCGCTGGCGGGTTCGTTGTAAGTCAAACCCCATCGAGTTATACACCGTTGAAAAGAGAATTTTACTGTCAATAAAGTGCATCGTAGCATTTTTTTTAAATTAGGCTTATTTTTAAAAAAATTAGATAAAACTTGTAACAAAAATATTTTAATTTGTGATTTTTTAAAATTGGTTAAATTTACGGGCGCCTCTGAATTTATAACCATGAAACCAATCCGACTTTCTTGTACAGCATTTTAAAGGAAATTTTATTTGCTACAATAGCGTATAACACATTTTGTTCTATAAACCTTGGTTGGAAAAAACATGGATATTTTTTACTTTATTAAATTACTTCAATTAACGGACGCCACTGAAGAGTTTATAAATAGTGGACCCCCATCGAGTTGTACCTTTTTCAAAACGAAATTTCATTGTCTACAATAAAGTATATTGCACATTTTTCTCTTAGAAGCGTATTTTTTGAGAAAATTTGAGAAAACCTGAATATGTTAGATTTTGGGGGGTCTGGGGGGGTTTTTTGAAGAGGTGGTTAGTTTTCGGAGGTGTTTGACCCCTAAGCTCTCTTACCTTTTTGGACGTTACTAAATTTACACGAAAAAATAAAAGTAAATAAAAAACGTGCCTTTAAAGCACTAAATTTAAAAAAAAAGATTATTTTTTAACTTACTTACTTTAAGTTAAAAGTTACTCCCACTCCATTACAATATTTAAAAATTCATTTAAAGAATGGATTTTGTAGCTGATAAAATTCTCTACAAGATATGTTCTTAGAACTTTTACCCTAGAACGAAGTATTTCGGAGCTTATGCCGTCTAAAGTCGAAAAAATCTGAAAATTTGATTTTAGTCATTTTTGGAAATTATCTAGCTCCGTTACTACTGCTCCCAGAAAATTTCATATCTCTGTTTGCGATTTAATGTACTGGAACGAAACTAAAGGCAAAAAACTAAAAAACGTGCCAATTTTTGATGGTTTTTTCAAGATGGCGGAGGGAGCACAGGGGTGGGGTGACGAAAACTCAGATTTTTAACTACCCTCCTGAACTTAACAACATATCCAAAATTCAGAACTACCGGACCTTTTGTAGGGTAACCCCCCTATTTTGGCCTCTATTAATTGAACTAAGTGTACTTATTCGTTTATTGAGTGCATTTGGGTAGTAACTTTGATTATATAACAGTCGTGTAAACATTGGTAGTAAGTATGGATGAACGAAGAAAAGGCAAAAAATGGAGACTGCGACTTAATGCGAAGGGGAAAAAAAAAGGTCCAAAAAAAGTGGTAAGTGCAAACATAAATTATGCTTAGGCAGTAGGCGATAATTAGATATTTTAAACGATAGTTTTTTGCCACTTTTCTTTTTTTAAAACTATGTTTAATATGTATAATACGTACTCCTTTTATTTTAGGGTCCTGGTACGATGCACACTCTAACTGTACCGAAGGGTCCCAAGGTTTCTTCAAGTTGTGTTAACCAGAAACACAGTGAGGCCAGAGGTATTTATAAGGTTAGTCATATAGGTAGACAAATATATTTCAACTTTTTTATAAAATAGGGATAATTCATGGTGGGGACATTAAAGAAACTAATTTTAGCTTTTAAGGGGGGTGAGTTCGATTCGGTTCAGGGGAGAGGGCAGTAGAAAACTCAGATTTTTTTTAGATTTAATAATAATTAAAGGTAATATATTTAAAATCTTCTGATTTTTGTTTTGATACATTTAGATATGTAAATTTTTACCCTCCGAATACCTGCATCGGGCGAGAAAAGTCGACAGAAAAAATTCCAGACAGACAGACAGAATATATAACTACTTATGTCTGTAAAACTTAATGAACCGAACCGCACCTGAGCAAATAAAAACGTATTTTTGGCCCTCATTTTAAGGAGTAGAAATGCATTTTTGTCTCTTATTTCAGAAAATAAAAATTTTAGTCCACGAAAGTCAAGAAAATAGTACAGGTTTATATCAAGGGATAAACTTGCCACTTTTTTCCCGGAGGCGAAAAGTTTGTAGTTTGACAAGCTAGAGGGGACAATTCGCCGTGTGATTAAAAATAAAAAGAACAATTTTATCACAGGGTTTATGCGATTTTTCGCACTTTTTTCCGAGTTTTCTCTATTTTTTAGGAGGTTCTCGGTTTTCACGTTTTTATTAGAAATTTAATTTTTTTATTTCTTTATATGTCACTTTTAATCCCTATTATTACTTTTCATGCGAAAAATAAAATTTAGGCCACTATAGTTAAGTTGTTTTTTTGCAAACAATTTTAATAAAACGGGGCCATATAAGCGCAAAAAATAGTTTAGTATATATCTCTTTTTATCCTTTGGCAAATTGTAGCTCTCACTAAGCTCCTACTACGCATTTTTTGCCTTGAGATAGAAAGTGTCACTTTAGTACCTAGGTATATAATGTTCTATTTCGCAATTTAGGCTTAAAAAATAGCGTAATAAACCGCGGGATAAAAGTATCTTTTTGTACCTAGTTGAATTTAGGTACAGGTACTTGCTACGCTCGCTTTTTATCCGTTGGTAGGTAAGTGCTATAAACAAGTGATAAAATAAAAAGAGCACTTTTTAACCCCAACGTAAACATTTTTTTTTAAATAATTTTATTGTAGGCTGATTCATTACTAATTTTCGCAGACCGCAATAAAAGCTACTCAAATACGGAAAGCGTTATACAAAATGAAACAGAAGAAAGCCAAGTAAGTAAGCCAAAATGTGCGTAATAAAATGTTTTGAGTTTAGGTCAAGAGTGGTCAACTTAGGTTAGAAATGCTTTGACATCTGGTAGAAAAACATTTAGTAGAATACATTTGGTAGAAAATATATTTGGTAAAAAAATGTTTGATAGAAAATGCATTTGGTAAAATAACACTTGATATAAAATAAGTTTGGTAGAAATAACATTTGTTAGAAAAATATTTGGTAAAAAAATATTTAATTGAAAGTAGATTTGGTAGAAAAACCTTTGATAGAAAGAGACTTGGTAAAAAAACATTTAAAAAGTACATATTAGGTCAGGATAGGTTTGGTTAGATTATGAAATATTTTCATACCCAATGTTCTAACATTTGCTGTTCTGCCAATTGTACTTTCTATCAAATGTTATTCTAGAAAATGTGTTTTCTGTGATTTCTACCAAATGTACTTTTCCAAAAATAGTTTTTACCATTTAAATGTGTTTTCTATGAAATGTTTGTATACCAAATGTTTTTCTAGCAAATTTTTTTTCATTAAAATATTTTTCTAACAAATGTATTTAAAATGGAAAATCGTTATACAGGACTCCATAGGACTTCCATAGGATTGCCACAGGACTATACAGGACTCCGAGGGTACTGGCGCCTAAGGGGTGCCCTAAGCATGATTAAGTAGGGAGGCCGGCAAAGGCAAATCAACTCTCTAAAAAAACTAGAGTTAAGACGTTTTTTTTTGTTGGTCGCGAATTTTTTTATGGGCGCCTGTCAGTCAGGACTATACAGGACACTACAAGCCCAAAAATTTATTAAAGTCCCGTAGGAAGGTGTACAAATTTGGTTCAGCTGATCACCCCTCGATTTTTATAAAAAAACAAATTATATTAATAACACGCCGTAGATAGATTGACAATTCACATACAACATATTTGAACTTATATTTACACAGTAACAAAAATATTAAAAGATGGCTAAATAAAGTGGAAGTACGACGGTGTCAGAAAGTGCCATTTTCCGTACCAAACTCATCCAAAAAAATTGCCGCAAGTCAGTATTTTCCGCACGCGAGTGTAAAAAACAATTTGTAATTTTGAATTTAGTAAAACCCCTATCAAAGGAAGAGAGGATACGAACATTTTATAAATTGTAAGCGTTTTAAACGTCCCAGATGCCATTTTATTTTAACAATTTTTTTTATTATTTAGAAGAATATCACCAGTAAGACGGAAATTCTTTTCCGTTTAAAACAAAGATCTATTTCCTATAAAAACAATTATTATAAAATTGTCGCTTTGTGACTATATTTAAGCATAATTTTATCTAATTTTTGACATTTTGTTTAAACTTAAAAATAATTCTGGTCCTAGACAAAAGATCACTTTCAATAATTAAGGAAAGCTTTTGTAAAAATCTGTAGCCGTCTTGGAGAAAACCGTGTATTTCTAAACAACCACAAATTACATTTACATTAGAATATCGGCGCAACTCTGACCCTTAAAAATCTGTGCCATTATATTGATCTAAAAAAATGTCAAAAGGGTGGATGGAATTATGTATATTCAATTAATGCTAAATAAGCAGTGATTTTAGACAGGTAATTAAAGTATTTTTATAGGTATTTTGTGGCACCCCTGTACATATTCAGGAAATAGCGTCCAGTAAACAATGTTGGTCTCACTGTTTAAAATTACACATAGAAATTTCAAACACGGGCCTTATAGAAACAGCCCTTTTTCGAACATTTTGTTCGATTTCTGGCTCATTCTCTAGGAGTTAACAATGTTAAGGTGAAAATGTCTAATTAACGTCCTCCTGTATAAAATATATAAATTTAAAAAAAAAACAACGGTACTTATACACGTGCAAATGTTTATATTTTCTTCCAATCACTTACACACAATTTGTTTGTTAATAGTCCGCCCTATTTTTTAGTGTGTAAAGTGAAGACGAAAACGTGCCACTTTCCATACCAAACAATTCAATTCAAAAACAGTGCGGAAAGTATATGAGAATGTCAAATATAATTTACCATTTTGATTTGGTAAAACCTCTATCAAGGGGTGAAAGGGACTAAAAATTTTAAATGCTGCCTCGGGCGCCAAAAATGCTAGCTGCGGCTCTGATGGTCCGGTTTCGTAAAAAACCGAAAAGACAAGGATATTGCTGTTGTCTTAAAAATAATTCTTAGCGACCAGCAGAGGGCCCCACTTTATTGATGACAAAAGCGGCAATTGTTGGTCTTGTAAGGGTTTAACAATACACGTTTTCCTACCAGATGACCTGCAATTTTTTGTATTTTTATTTTCTATTTATTTAGAGGAATGTCCCTTGTAGGCCCGAAATTCTTCCCCGATTGAATCAGATAAAAATTTCCTATTAAAAAAATGATATGAAAATGATCGATTTTTGACTATAAATAAGCATAATTTCATGCTATTTTGGAAAAAAAAATTAACTAAAAATTAGTTTTAGGCCTGTACCAAAGATCACTTTAAACGATAAAAAAAAGTTTTTGTTAAAACCTTTAGCCGTCTTCAAGAAAAGCGTGTATTTCCAAACCCTTACATTAGCACGAAAATATCGGCGCGAGTCGGCCCCTTAAATAGAAATACTTAATTTATAATTAAAAGAAGACTATTGTAAATACTCGCCTTGGTGATTTTGGCTTCTTATACCACACGTTAATCTATAATTATTCTTAAGCCGGGATCAAACGACTCGTGTACTTGGCGAATAATTGTTACTTGCGTATACTTACCATGTCGTGTGAGTGGGTTACTTAAACAATTATTTGTCACTCGTTGGTTTTCCATTTGTGGTCAGTAAAAATGGGCCAAGTCAAAGGGCTCACAATTATTCGTACACTTGCGAATGCAATACTTGTCTGTACTTGTAATTTGTACACGTCGTGTGAGCTCCCTGCTTGCTATCGCAATTCGCAAAGCTCGTATACTTGCCAAGTACGCAAATAATTGTGTATTTGCCAAGTACACGAGTCGTTTGAGTCCGCCTTAAGGCCTTTAAACTGTCTATCCAGGGCCGGACTGGGTACGTAGGGGCCCCGGCGGGAGAGCAGAGGCAAGGGCCCCATCATAAGTAATAGGGGGAGGGGGTTATGTAATGCGGCAAAAAAAAATTATATGAAACTTAAATGCGCCGCAGGCAAAAGTTTAAAAAAAACAAAGTCATTTTTATGTAAAAATTTTGGGATAATGCCGAAAATGTGTTTTTTGGGTGTAGTTTGACCTATCTAAGCAACCTCCGGGCCCCGGCTGGACCGACGGGGCCCCGGCGGGGATCCCCGCCCTCCCGCACGGTCCAGCCCGTCCTGTATGTATCTTATATAATATGTGAGTTCTGTAAAGATATTTTGGGATAGTGAGGCATATTTCAACGCAGCGTGGATTTTATCGACATTAGTTTAAATTAAATTTAATTTTCTAAAAATAGGTATATACTCCAATTTAACAAAACGTGTTTGCAAAATGGTTGTTTGGGGCCACCTATAATCTTTATGACGTAAGCTATGCGGTAAAGATATACTTCTTTGTAATGGCACATTATTTTGACCTTGTTTTTAGCTTTGTTTATTAACTTGCCTTTATTTTTTAAATTATAATTTTTTATATTGGGAACACAGAATTTTTCAAATTTTGGATAAACCGGGTTCAAATAACATTTATTTTTTTACAAGGTTACCAACTTATGTACTAATTATTTTTCAAATGTGTGGCAATCAATCAAAAGCCTCTAAACATATAAAATAGATGATGATGATCAAACGTCACAACAAATGTCTCGAACAATTTCAAAAATGAGAAAGTTTATTCCACAGTGATATATACAGCGAGGGGTGGCTCGATAATTCCTTATGGTGTATGTACAGACAGGCAGGGGAAATACAGGAAATACTAGGAAATACGGGGAAGTGGGAATTCCTAGGAAATACCTTGGAAATTTGCGCGATTACTGGGAAATATAGAGTAACATAATTTTAGTGCTAAATTCATTAAGTGATTTGAAGACAAATATTTTGTATAAACATAGGTCCGCAAACACTATGTTTGCTAAGGTTTTGAGATAGAAGGTGTTAAAAATCTAATGGTTTTCTTAGTATTTTGTTTATAGCTCGCGCAGTTTTTGAGATATTTAGGTCAAATTTGACGCGTATCTTTAGCTGTAGGCACTACACTATTAGACATGTTAAATAATAGTAAAAATCTATAGGATGATACTTTTTTAGTGGTCATGTCGCTTTTTCCAACGGATCTTTTTTATAGTATTGCACTGGTAGATTTTAAAACAACAAAGGAAATCCTTGTTTCATGTGCAAACATTTTTGTCATCAAAATAAAAAGTGCTCCATTATGGTATCGGTTACATCGAGTATATTAAAATAAACAAAAAAAAATATTATCTCGAAAACTAAGAGTTTATGAACTTTTTGAAAGACTTTTTGATTTCTGAAAATCTGTCCCCTATATTGAACGTAAATAAATCGACCGATGGTCGGCTTTAACCTTTGTTCAACTGGCTTTGCAAAAACTTTACCTTTGTATTTTTCTGCTAGATTGATTCTTGCAAATAATGATATTTAATTGATACGGATATCTTATCGTGCTAACATCGTCAAAATTTCCATCAGTCGGCCATCGCTTTTATTATTATGATAATATTAGATTGTTAGAAAATTATTTTTTAATTTTTAGTGCATTTTATAAAAGCTTGTGACTTAAAAAAAAAATTTTACCAATTTATTTTAATATTCTTTTATAGTTTTATCACAGTTTCTATCCGCCTTCCAAAGCTCAGCTCTCTAGCGTTTCTGGAAGTGGGCAATGTTACTTTTACATAACTTTACATGTATAGAAAAGGGATGCAAATTAAAATTTTGGAATTTTTAAATTTTTTCCTATAGTTTTAGCATATTTCCTATCAGTCTGCTAAAGCTCAGCTCTTAAGCGCCTCTGGAAGTGGGCAATGTTACTTTTACGTAACTTTAAATGCATGGGGGAGGGAAGTGAATTAGAATTTTGGGACTTTTTGATTTTTTGACATTTTCTGTCTGTCTGGAAGTACAGTAGAATTTTGATAATCTATACATGAGTGAATAGATGAGTGAGTCTGTGAATGGCATTTTCGACGTTTTCTGAAATTTCGTAACTACTTTACTACTTTATGGTCCATGAAACTTGAAGAAATTGTTAACTCTATAAAGATCTACGACTGCGCAAAGTTTGAGTTTCGCAGCTCATTCTGAAGTAGAGTTTTAGATAGGTCAAATATGGGCTGAAATGTTTCAAGAAAATATGGTACAGCAGTTTCCGCGTCAACTTGGCGGGGCACTGCCATACCCTCAGATGCTTTGAGCTATTATGCATTATTTTCACTCAAAAATAAATTTTTACGTTAAAAGTGCGTTTTTATAAAAGCGGAAATTTTTGGTATATGCCTCGGCTGTTTAAAAAAAAAACATGCCGTACCCGATTTTGTAATGATCTTTTAAATTATACGCCTTCGCATGGAATGCAGTTCCGAGGATGTAAAAACGTTTTTTGGCAGATTGTCAAGTTTTTCTGTTTTTCTGACGACGACGACGCTATATGGGTATGCGACTTCGTTTCAAGACAGCATCTAGATCGGCCTTGAGCTAGCCAAAACTTTGAACAGATACACTCGATTTAGACGATTCGATTTTTTAAACGATCTGCAGAGGTTAATGGGCCATATTATGGCAAGATATTACAAAAATATACATTAAAATTCCTAGCTAGCCTATTAGGACACTTCCAGTGTTGCCTTGATATATTATCAGTTTTTTTGCATAAACTAAAGCTCTTACGAAGTTTCTGGTTTTAACACAAATTATTGAGCAAAATGTAGACTACTATATTCCGAAAACCGCATATTAATACCATGGTCCGTTAAAAAGTTAGTTATTTAATTGTAAAAAATCCATTAGCATTATTGGATTTTCACCAAAATCTAATCAGCTTTGAAAATAAAACTTTCTCTAGCCACTGCTGCGCTGGCTAGGAAGGTAAAAATAGGAGAATCTTTGTTAAAATCTGCAAGAACCAGAGAAGACGTATTTTAGGAGATATTCAGGCAGTAAAACCAATATGCAGGCATACATGTATCCTGACAGTGTTGTCGACGGTGGATGAGTCCGGTTATGGATTTTATAAGATAGATCGCTAGCCCCGGTATCTAAAGTTGATTTTGCCAAAATTAAAAATATTTTATTCAAATTTATTTTTGTAGGCTAAAGAAAAATCACTAATTACTGCGATCCAAATTAAAACACGCCTTAACTGGGCAAATTTCAAAGTAAACTGGACAAAAGAAAATCGGGCTTATGTAATTTTTGAACCAAATTTGATGTTTGTCTTGGCGATTATCGAAAGCGAGTAATCAGAACAAAATCCGAAGCTTTCCATAAAGATTGCATAAAAAAAACCGTAAAATGTCCTCCAGGAGTTATGATTTGGGGTTGTATGGCAAGCAAATGCCGGAAAATATGAAGATATTTTGGAAAGAAACCTAGTGTCAAATTCAAGACAGCTTTATGGAAATAAAAACTTTATTTTTCAGCATAACTACCAAAAAATGGTTTAGAAAAAAAGGACATTCAAGTTTTATCATGGCCGAAGCGAACTATTCCTGCACTTAAGGCTAAAATCCAGGATATTTGGAATTCAATTACAGCGCATTACTGTAAAACCTTAGTAGATACTTTGCCTAAATTTGGGAATTCTCTTGTTTGTATTTTGTTAAATTTAAGTAAGTATAATAAGTTTGTCTTTTGTATTTCTTTTCCAGTCGTCAAGGGGCGAACAACCCGAAACATTTGTTTAGGGCGAGAGTTATTACGTGACTTGTTTAGTCACTATACAAAAGTTGGACTATTAGACGTTAAAATTAAATTGTTTACACGGAAAAATATGAGAAAAACAACATTTTCTTTTTACACGATTAGCCACGAAACCTGTTTATTTTTAAATTTACGGGTACTAAATTTCACGTTTGTTAGTATTATTTGGATTAAAAATTCCGCTGATTTGACGCTTACGTGTCTAATGGCGGGTAAAAACGCAATAAGCGTTGATCTAGCCTGAAAGGCAGACGAGCTGTTGTAGGTTACGGATTAGTTTGTTTCCTTTTATTTTTAATCGATCTTTTCATTGATTGATATACGAGTAGATAGCAGTTTATTTTCGCCTGCTATTGTTTTGGTTTCTCTCGTATCTCGGTAGATGGCGCTTCTTGCGAGATTTTTTTCACTATTTACATAGAATTAGACACAAAACCGTCTAATTAACTTCGCAAGAGTGTTTGACCAAGCAGTGTTCTGAGGAGTCCCATAAGGACGAAACGGTTAACTGTCAACAATTATTAGGTGTCCATTGGATATTGGACCCTCGAGGTTAAGCTTTCAAGCTACCTACGAAAAAATATGAGAGAAACAAAAACTCTTTTTTACCCAATTAGCCACGAAAATTGTTTGCTTTTTAATTTTTTTACCTTTATTAAATAATGTGAGTTTTAGATCCTAAAATAATAATAAAATAAAAATAATATGACAAAGAAGTCTTTTGTTGGCATTAGATTTTGGTTAAATAGAATGGGTTATTATTATTATTTAAACAATTTTACCTTAAAACTATCAGTTATACCTTTACTATACAGGGTGTTCCTTAAGGGTTTGCGAATATTTTAGGAGGTGATTCTACATTAAAAAATAATGATAATTTGTCGTATAAACTATGGTCGAAAAATGCACCGTTATAAAAATACAGGGTGTTAAAGTTTTCAAAAAAAAATTGAAATTTATTAATAATTTCGAAATCATTGGGGATATTTTATTCAAATTTGGTACATAACCATAAATGTCTAAGGCGCATATTTTCCAAGAAGAAAATGATTTTTTACTTCGACAGTGGCGTGCGTACGGGCACTAGCTTTTTAATTTTTTTAGAAAAAAATAGTACGCCATTGGTTTTTTTCAAAAAAGTTTTACTTTTTGAATTACCCACTTAATTCTAAAGAAAAAAGGTCTCTTAATATTTTTCTCTACAGGACGTCGTTCTTGAGTAAAAAAATAAAAACCGTTGTTTTTGATTGATCAAGTTGCCTTAGAAATATCTCGATTTAATTCAAATTTAGTACGTAATAATAGGCTATTGATGCGTTTGTCTCAATAAAAAAATAATGTTTAGCTTCATCAGTGGCGTGCGTACGGGTACTAAATTTTAAATTTTTAAAGAAAAAATAGTACGCCACTGGTTTTTTTTACATTTTTCTTCTTTCGAATTCCTCGTTTAATTTAAAAGAAAAAAAGTTTTTTTTCTACAGGGCGTCGTTTTTGAGTAAAAAATAAAAACCGTTGTGTTGCCAAAGAATGTAATTTATTTAAGAATACATTAATCTAGTTGCCTTGGAAATACTATACTAAGTATGACACTTATTCAATTGTTTTTATATGTATTTGTCATTTTGTAGCATTAGTTTATGATCGGTTAGGTCTGTTTGCTGTAAATTATCTTTGTTGCTAATTTATTTTTACAATCTTTCCAAAAATGGTTATTTATTCCAATGCAGAAATGGCGGAAATGCATTAAATGTATGGTCTCGCCGATAGTAATGCAGAGGAAGCCAGACGTCTGTACCACCAGAGGTATCTAAACCGTGTTCTGCCAGACAGCCGAACCTTTTCTAATATCCATCGGCGTCTAGTTGAAACTGGCAGTGTTAGATGGGGTACAGCTGAAGATAGACCTCAAATTGTAAGAACATCTGAAATTGAGGAAGCGGTATTGCAGGAAGTGGAGGAACATCCTGAAACCAGCACGAGGAAAATCGCCAGAAACCTAAACATTTGCCACCAAATTGTATGGAGGATTTTTGTGGATTTTTTATTGTATCCTTACCATATTTTAAGAGTCCAGACTTTATTGCCAAGAGATTTTCCAGGGCGAGTAACTTTCTGCCAGTGGTATGTCCATAATATTGAACGAAATCCGCAATTCGAAAATTTAATTATGTTTACAGACGAAGCCAATTTTTCAAGAAATGTCATTCAAAATGTACGTAATAATCATTTGTGGGCAGAAGAAAATCCTCATGCGGTAAGTCAAACGCATTTTCAGCAACAATTTTCGGTTAACGGCTTAACGGGCAATCCTATCTAAACTTTCTACAAGAACAATTGCCCTTATTGTTAGATGATATTCCACTGGCCACAAGAAATCAAATGTGGTACATGCACGATCCATTTAGATACTGTTTATTCAAATTGTTGGATAGGCCGTGGTGGAACCCAAGAATGGCCACCAAGGTCCCCTGACCTTAACAGTTTAGACGTTTTCTTGTGGGGACATCTTAAAACCCTGGTCTATACAAATCCGCCCATTAATACCGTTGAAGAATTAAGAGAAAGAATAGTTCTGTCCTGCGACAGAATAAGAAATACTGCAGGAATATTCCAAAGAGTACGCAGTTCTATGAGAAGGCGGGCAGAAGCATGCATTTTAAGTGGAGGGGGCCATTTTCAGCAATTTTTGTAAAAACGTTATTTGTAATATGTATTGTATTAAATTATTGATTTAAAATTATTCTAATTTTGCAAGCCTTTTTTTGCGTTCCTGTAAAATTTATACAACTGCACATAGCAGGTTTTGGATTGTCAATGACGACCTTTTTTCTTTCGAATTAAGTGGATAATTCAAAAAGTAAAACTTTTTTGAAAAAAACCAGTGGCGTACTATTTTTTTCTGTAAAAATAAAAAAGCTAGTGCCCGTACGCACGCCACTGTCGAAGTTAACAATCATTTTCTTCTTGGAAAATATGCGCCTTAGACATTTATGGTTATGTGTTAAATTTGAATAAAATATCCCCAATGATTTCGAAATTATTAATAAATTTCAATTTTTTTTTGAAAACTTTAACACCCTGTATTTTTATAACGGTGTATTTTTCGACCATAGATTATACGACAAATTATCATTATTTTTTAATGTAGAATCACCTCCTTAAATATTCGCAAACCTTTAAGGAACACCCTGTATGTATCGATTTTTGCTTAAAAATGTTCTTTTTGTATTTAAAACAAAAAGTGCATCATTGTTCTAAGGTGTCTGTTTAACTTGAACATATTTTTGCTACCTGCGACGTATTTTTCCGGTTTTAAACTTTTTCCTGTATGTTTTCAGTTATCAAAAAAGAAATGCCTGCTCCTGGTTTAAGAGGGACTACTATTGATAATTTTGATATTTGACTAAGAAAAGTACTCAATCAGGTCAGCGGACCTCGTTTTGAGGCTTCATACCACCACTGCTACCCCCCCTAGTGTCTCGCACCCCCACAATTACCTGTTTTTTATTGTTGGACTAAAAATTAATTACAAAAAATAAAATTAAATAATCTTTCAAATTTAAACATTGGTTCGTCCCGCCTTCCTTTTTGTAAATATGTTCTTTTTACTATAATTTACCAAATTGGTTCGAATTAGGCTATTTGGTGATTCACTAGAGCATTTTCTATTTTTTGTTTATTTAGTATTAATTAACTAATTAAGTACTTAAAATTACTGGGTTATTTGCATTTGAAACTCCCGCGGTTTTAAAGGCAAATATTACAATTTGCTATAATTAATTTACTTTACATAAAATGCATTTTGAATTACTAAGGTTCCTAGTTCCTTTAATATGGACCTTCGTAATCTCATTCCTTCCTACTTATTCCTTTTCTCCTACGCCTATGGATTAACGACGCCACTGGGCGCCATGTGGGAGAATGAACGCAGTAGCGAATACCTGCTGCAGCATCACAGAGAACCGTTTCGTCTTCGAACCAGAATACACGCGTGTTAGCGACTCTCCTACCACAAGAATGTGGGGTGCAAAAAATACGGTTTAACAGCGCGTCCTCCCATGAGTTCCACTTCCTGTACAAAAATGGTAAGTGAAAATGCATTATTTTTACCTTACATACATTTGTTTATTGCTACACTAACCTAGAAGGTAAACTAGACCATTTCAGAATCCCTTGTACCAGCTTAGCCTATGACCTTATTCCCTTAAATTTACAGTCCACACCTGACACCGTTAAATTCCAGACAACTCTCCTTTCTGGACCACCAGGGAGCCCCATTTTTGATCCTTAGCGACCCGGATTTCTGGAATCGTTTTTTTGCCTTTTTAGGTTAGTTTTTTTTTACTGGTTTCAAATGCAAGAAAAACCCTTGTTTTTCCTAAATGCCTTTTTTACTGGTTTTAAATGCAAGAAAAACCCTTGTTTTTCTTACATGCCTACTTTAGAAAACCCCTAGGTTTCTAAAATACATTTTGCGATTTTTTTTTTGTGTAAAAACAAATGCAAGAAAAACCCTTGTTTTTCTTACATGCCTACTTTAGAAAACCCCTAGGTTTCTAAAATACATTTTGCGATTTTTTCTGTGTAAAAATTAAATATTTTTACCAATAAATTTAGCCTTTTCATGCGAAAAACCAAACACAGATAAAATCTGTAAACTACTATGCTTTTTTTTTGTTTCGAATAAATCAAGTTTTTTCGTATCTTTTTTGTAAAAAAAAAAACCGTATAGAATTTGGGTGTTTTTTTGTTTGTCACTGGAAATAGTTTAAAATAGTGTCTGCAAAGTGCTATTATTTTAGCCGTTGTGCCTTCACATTTGTGGATTGCTATAATTATATCCAATTTGCTCGAAAAAAAAAATCTCCAAATTGCCATATTCATTTTTGCTTATTGCAAATTGCTATGACTATATCCGATTGCGGATGCTTTACTATATTCGTTTTTGCGTAAAAATTGCTATGAATATATCTATTTCTAATTTACTATTATAATATCTGTCTGCAAATGGCTATGATTGTATCCATTTTTTGCGTGCATAATAAATTTTGAAGGAAATTTAATTCTTAACTTGAGAATTTGTTTTCGTGTAAAGGCAGATAAATAGTTTTACCAAATTAAATGCTTTTGATTTGTAGGCATTTATTTTTAAATTTAATACATAGTGGGTACCTACTTATTTGAATTCGCGAGGCGAAGATAAAAAAACTTATACACAAGTTTTTTTTGTTATCATTAGTTTGCATCGGGTATTTTCTTTACTTTTGTGCGCTTATAGTTTGATTATTGTAATTAAACGTAGGACATTAATATTTATACAGGGTGTCCAAATTTTGATTTTTTTTTCAGTTTACCTAATTTTTGTCAATTATTTTTTGGATTTTTTTTTTAAATCATGTCTAGTTCGGATAAAATTTTAAAGGCTAAAGCCTTGCGCTATAGTGCGATTTCACAGCTAAATTTGATCATTGAATCCGCGACCCTCGCAAAAAATGACCCTGCCTATCACAGCGGCTTTAAAGTCAAATTTCGGACATTGTCAAAAATCAAAAAAGATTTTGAAAAGCACCATAATACTTTGTTGACGTTGGTAGCCTCGGATGAGGATCGCTTAGTAGTAGAAAACAAAGTGTCTATGGACTTTTGCAAACGCTGTGACGAGATTTCCACTATATTTTACGAACTTTTCGAACTACCCTTTGAAGATGGAGGGCTTTTGAGCAGTACGATAAATCCCCTGGGCAGTCCCTGTGCCTCCACAAACCAGCATGGTTTACTGCCTAGGATAAAAATACCTCTTTTTCAAGGGGAATTTAAGGAGTTTCCAACCTTTTTGCAAGCCTTTAATGCTACCGTGCACAATAATAGGTCGCTGGGAAACTTTGAAAAATTCAATTTGCTTTTTTCTAATTTAAAGGGCCCTGCCCTGGATGTCATTTCTGACATTCCTATCCTTGCTGAAAATTATTTAAATGCCTACCACACCTTGGTGGATAGGTATACAAATAAACGATTACAAGCTTACCTTCACTGGAAGGCAATTGAAGGCTTCTCTCCTCTTACTAAAGAGAATGCTACGAATTTGAGGAATTTGCTTGATTGTTTTTCGAAAAACTTAAGGGCTTTAAAAGTCATGGGTTTTAAAACGGCGTTTTGGGATTATATTATGGCACAAATGCTCTTGGATAGGTTGGACCCAACCACGCGCAAGGCATTTGAGCAAAATTATTGCTCCAATGAGATCCCCTCTTATGATAAAATTCGTGCTTTTGTTTCTAGCCATTGCATTGCGTTGGAACAAATACAACAAACTCAAGATTACTTAAAAAATAAAGATTTGTCAATTTCAAGTCAGAAAAATCAAGCAAAGTTTCAAAATCGATCTGCTTTGTTTGCTAATACTCAGAGAGCCTCCAAAAATGCCTCCCAGTCTCCAAATGGCCAAAGTGGCTTAAATAATACTCCAAACCCTCAAAATTTTTGTTTTCTCTGTAAAAGTGGCGATCATATAATATACAGATGTCCTAATTTTTTGGCGAAAACTCCCCAGCAACGTTTTGAGATTGTTAAACAACATAAAGCGTGTGTCAACTGTTTGGCCTCAAAGCATAATTTACCCCAGCAATGCAAATCAGAAAAAAGATGTTTACATTGTGGCCAATTTCATCACAGTCTCTTACATTTTTTTCCTATTAATTCTACACCTAGTTCTGCGAGTAGCCCCTCTACTTCTGCAGTGCAACCCCCGAGGAGCCCCGTGGCTACCGAATTTAATAGAACCACTAACACCATTGTTACTGGTATGTCTTTAAATGATCGCGAAGTACTTCTCTGTACCGCTTTAATACAAATACAGGATGTTTTTCAAAATTGGCACACAGTGCGCGCCATCTGTGACTCTGGTGCTCAATCTTCATTTATATCTAAGTCATGTGCTGATAGTTTGGGCCTTCCTAAATTTAATATCGCCATGACTCTACAAAGCTTAGATCGAATGACAACTCCGGCAAAATCTGGAATTAATTGCAATATATCCTCTTTGCGTGATAATAATTTTGTTTTTAATTTTGATGCGATAATACTCGATAAAATTTGTAGTGATTTACCTCATTCCTCATTTTCGATTAAAAGTTTTCCTTTTCTCGCCAACTTAGCACTAGCTGACCCAGGCTTTAATAAAAGCGATAAAATTGATTTATTGTTGGGCGGCGATGTGTACCCTTACATTTTGCTAGATGGTCGTTTGTCTACGGGACCCAACAACCCCGTCTGCATTAATACTATTTTTGGTTGGGGAATAATGGGCAATCTTTCACTTTCACCTTCAACTACAAATCAAATTAAAACATTTTTTACTACGTCAATGAACGATTCTTTTGTCAATTTAGATAAAAATCTACAACGATTTTGGCAAATAGATGACATACCTAATGTCAAGGCCATTGACCCCGAAGATGAGTTTTGCGAAAATTATTTTTTGAAAACTACCTCAAAAAATGAGGAGGGGAGATATATTGTATCTTTACCATTTAAAGTTACTGCTCCAGATTTTGGCGACACTCGATCCATTGCCGTACGTCGTTTTTTCTCCCTTGAGAAGAAATTGCTACAAAACCCTGATATTTATGCTGCCTACAGCTCTGTTTTACAAGATTATTTAGATAATAATCATATGCAACCGGTTTCTGCACCTTTGCCGACCGAAATTTCAAATCATTTTTATATTGCACACCATGCGGTGTTTAAAAAAGATTCTACTAGCACCCCCCTGAGGGTGGTTTTTGATGCGAGCATGCACGCCCCTGGCAAAGTCTCGCTCAACAACGCTGTTTATACTGGGCCCCCTTTACAAAGGGACTTACAAAAAATTTTATTACTTTATCGTTTGCATAAATTTTGCTTTTGTTGCGACATCCGTCAAATGTACAGGATGATTTTAGTTGACCCTAGTCAAACTAATTTTCAAAGAATAGTTTGGAGGTTTGATCCTAACCAGCCTATTCAAGACTTCGAAATAAATAGAGTTTTATTCGGGGTCTCTTGTAGCCCCTTTTTGGCTATCAGAACTTTGCTGCAACTTGCTAGAGAGCATGAGGACCTTCCTCTTGCCTCAAAAATCATTGAGGAGGCAGTTTTTGTCGATGATGTGATTTCGGGAAGTGATGACTTTTTTAAGGCCACTGAGATGAAAAATCAATTAATCGAGCTACTTAGCCGAGGTGGATTCGAATTGCGTAAATGGGCGAGCAATTGTCCCGAGTTACTATCCGATCTTCCTGAGTCACACATTTCGATGAAGGCTCTTTCTCTCGATTTAGATGCTGAAAATTCAACTTTGAAAATTCTCGGTTTAAATTGGAACCCTCATACTGATGAATTTTTTTATACTTTCGACTGTTCTCTCCAAACATGCACTAAAAGAACAATTTTAAGTAATTTGGCCCGCATTTACGACCCTCTGTCTTTTTTGGCGCCAATAGTTTTAATTTTAAAATTAATTGTTCAATACTGCTGGGCAGAAGACTTAAACTGGGACGACCCTGTCAGTCCGGAAATTGTTTTTAAATGGGAAAAATTTAAAAATGAATTAAAGTTTTTGCATTCTGTTAAAATTCCTCGTCAAATAATTTTGCCTAATGCTAGTCAAATCCAGCTAGTAGGATTTTGCGATAGTTCAGAACGGGCCTATTGTGCTGTCGCTTATATTCGAATTTTTTATTCTGATGGAAACATTAAAGTTTTTTTGTTTGTAGTAAATCTAGAGTCGCACCGTTGCGTCGTAAACTAACTTTACCAAGACTAGAGCTTTTAGGAGCTGTTTTGTTGGCTAAATTAATGGATTTTTTACTAGAAACGTTCTCGGAAAAAATTAAATTTGATAAAATTCTTGCTTTTACTGATAGCACAGTGACCTTATCTTGGATTCAGGGATCTCCTCACAAATTTAAAACATTTGTTTCGAATAGAACTGCCTATATACAAGGAAGAATTAGCCCTGAGTTTTGGCATTATGTTCCTACTGAACAAAATCCTGCTGACTGCGGTACTAGGGAAATGTATCCCTCTGATTTACAAAGATTTTATTTTTGGTTAGAAGGGCCTTCTTTTCTAAACCAACCTACAAATACTTGGGATTTTATGACAGTTACTTACGATGGGAATGCAGTTTTGGAAGAACAGCGAAAAAATATTTTTAACGTTTTTACTTGCGAACAAACAGTTGAATATTATGTAAACAACTTGTTTGAAAAATACAGTTCTCTTTTTAAAATTAAGAGAATAGTTGCTTACTTTTTGCGAGGGTTACAAAAGTTTAAAAATCCCTCATACAATTTTGCTACTGATTACCTTACAAATCAGGATTACTACAAAAGCTTACTTTTTATTTCGAAATGCGTACAATCTTTTTCTTTCCAAAAAGAAATTGAATTACTAAAAGATAAGAAACAGCTTCCAAAAGCTTTTCAAAAATTATGTCCATTTTTGCATAATGAAAGCTACGATTTGCTTCGTGTTGGAGGCCGTTTATGCCATTCAAATTTATCATACGATAAAAAATTTCCAATTCTTTTGCCTTCTAGTGCAAAATTCACTGAATTACTGATTTTAGATTTGCATCGCAGCAATCTTCATTGTGGTATACAGACCACAACTTTTTTACTAATGCATAACTTCTGGGTATTGTCTGCTAAAAAGGTAGTGAGAAAAGTTTTAAGTTCTTGCCATACTTGCTGGAAAACTAAACCTAACTCCCTTCAACCCCCTATGGGTAACCTACCGAAATTTAGAGTTTCCGAAGCAAAGGTGTTCGAAAATGTAGGTATAGATTTTTGTGGTCCGTTCACGATTACTCTTGGTCGGACCAGAGGTGCAAAAACCATGAAAGCATATGTCTGTTTATTTATCTGTTGCGCTGTTAAAGCCGTGCATTTAGAGTTAGTCTCTGATATGACATCAGAAGCCTTTCTGGCTGCTCTGCGCCGCTTCATAGCTAGAAGAGGACTATGCTCAAAGATCTCTTCAGACTGCGGGACCAACTTCGTGGCCTCTGAAAAATACTTGCGACAAATTTTTTCTGATTGCGTGAAGGGGGAAGGTATAGTTTGGTCTTTTAACCCACCTGCTGCTCCCCACATGGGAGGCATTTGGGAATCAAACATTAAATCTTTAAAGACTCATCTTCACAGGGTAGTTGGAAATCAAATACTCACCTATGAGGAATTAAATACGGTTTTAACCCAAGTTGAAGCCATAATGAACTCACGTCCTTTATGTGCCTTAAGCACCGATCCTACTGATCTGGCGGTCTTGACTCCTAATAATTTTTTAAATTTGAGGCCTCCAGGTACAATACCCGATCCAAACTACTGCGATATTGCGTTAAACAGGCTGTCCAGGTGGCAACTGTTGCAAAGAATGCACCGCGATTTTTGGATTCGCTGGCATCGCGAATATTTGCACACTTTGCAACAGCGAGCCAAATGGCACCAGCCTCTTGCTTCCATTGATATTGGTACTATGGTACTGATCAAAGATGAAAATTCCACTCCATTGGATTGGCCCCTAGGCCGCATTGAAGACCTTATTAAAGGTTCTGATAATGTTCCACGGGTTGCTATTGTAAAGACTACTAAAGGTACCTACAAACGGCCTGTGGTAAAACTATGCGCCCTGCCTACAATTTAAACTCTCTGAAATGCCCCTGGGCATTCTCAGGGGGGTGGGAAATGGTTCGTCCCGCCTTCCTTTTTGTAAATATGTTCTTTTTACTATAATTTACCAAATTGGTTCGAATTAGGCTATTTGGTGATTCACTAGAGCATTTTCTATTTTTTGTTTATTTAGTATTAATTAACTAATTAAGTACTTAAAATTACTGGGTTATTTGCATTTGAAACTCCCGCGGTTTTAAAGGCAAATATTACAATTTGCTATAATTAATTTACTTTACATAAAATGCATTTTGAATTACTAAGGTTCCTAGTTCCTTTAATATGGACCTTCGTAATCTCATTCCTTCCTACTTATTCCTTTTCTCCTACGCCTATGGATTAACGACGCCACTGGGCGCCATGTGGGAGAATGAACGCAGTAGCGAATACCTGCTGCAGCATCACAGAGAACCGTTTCGTCTTCGAACCAGAATACACGCGTGTTAGCGACTCTCCTACCACAAGAATGTGGGGTGCAAAAAATACGGTTTAACAGCGCGTCCTCCCATGAGTTCCACTTCCTGTACAAAAATGGTAAGTGAAAATGCATTATTTTTACCTTACATACATTTGTTTATTGCTACACTAACCTAGAAGGTAAACTAGACCATTTCAGAATCCCTTGTACCAGCTTAGCCTATGACCTTATTCCCTTAAATTTACAGTCCACACCTGACACCGTTAAATTCCAGACAACTCTCCTTTCTGGACCACCAGGGAGCCCCAAACATTAATGAATTAATTTAATTAAAAATTAACAACATCAATGTAAAAAACTAAATAAAACTACAAATAAAATAAATACCTCATACCCTTCGAGAAAATAATAAAATTATAATAAATTTATTTCATCGAGATCGGAGTCTACTGGGTTAGTCCCCAAAACTGCTGCAAAATTGACTTTAGTGAATGTGAAACGAAAATCAATAACCAGAATAACACTTTAAAATACTTCTTGTTTGTAAAAGTAAGTGAATTATTTACTTTTAGGAACAAGCAGAAATTTAATGTATTCTTCCGGTTGTGTATTACCCCGTTTAATAAAGGCACTTACATAAAACTGACTAAATTGACCTTTCGCGAATTGAGCGGCTTCTACTGATATTTTCGCTAAACCAGCAACATTGGTTTTACGGTTTTCTGCTTTCCCATGCAATCCTTATGACCCATACAAAAATTCTACCTCTAGATAGAAGGCTGGCCACGCGGCATATAAACAATGTCAATCAATAATATTACTCGTAATTTTAAGTCAGTGGCGTGCAGTACTAATCAAAGAAGGGTAGTAAAAAATTGGGATCGTTTTGTCACTTCCACGCTTACTGCAAACATATAGGTACGGTCGCCCACTTTTTTAATGTCATTTAAAAATTGACTAAACTCATCGGGAAAGCCTAGAATTTCAGTGTACTTTAAAAACTGCTAAAGGAAATCGTTTAGTCAATCATAAATACGGTGGTGCCAAACAGCGCACTGTTTCTTTGTATTCTGCAAATGTAAAAAAAAATAAGACGACATTAAAAAAGTGGGTACTAAACTACAGCTTAAATATTTCCGAAAAAAAATCTTTCACAAACTCTATTATCAAATATTAAAATAAAATAAACACAAAATCGAAACCCTCAAAAATTAAAAAAATTTATTATAGTTATTATGAAGTCGAGATGAAATTCAACCCAAAAAAGAAGTAATTTACTTCATATAGGTTCATTTAGTACTTTCTGGAAAAACTAAACGTTTGCTAGTTAAAGTCGATTTTCCACATTTTTTTTTAATGCAGATTCTATTTTTCTCGATAGTGGGCAAAATTTATTTTAAGCAAATGAATACATGGGACACCCGGTTATTCGTGTGCAAAGAACGCGGACCGAACGTGGACGTGGAAAACACATGCGATGCATCCTTGTTTTGCCTCTCTAATTCCTCAGCGCCAGCGGTCTGCATAATACGACGTCTTTCGAGAATCTAAAAAGGCGCAGCATTTTTATCCCATTAGCTCTATTAGCAATATCTCTCTAGAATGCGTGAAAATCGATGGGTCATCGGCACCCTAAAATTTTGTACAGCGTCCAACAGGACTTGAGTACTGTTGGGTACTGTCGTGTACTGTCGAGTACTGTTGGGTCCTGTCGAGTACTGTTGAGTACTGTCGTGTACTGTTGGGTCCTGTCGTGTACTGTCGAGTACTGTTGAGTACTGTCGTGTACTGTTGGGTCCTGTCGTGTACTGTCGAGTACTGTCGAGTACTGTCGGGTCCTGTTGAGTACTGTCGTGTACTGTTGTGTCCTGTCGTGTACTGTCGAGTACTGTTGGGTCCTGTCGAGTACTGTTGGGTCCTGTTGGGCCTGTCGAGTACTGTTGTGTCCTGTGGAGTCCTGTTGGGTCCTGTCGTGTACTGTTGAGTCCTGTTGGGTCCTGTCAAGTACTGTCGTGTCCTGTTGGGTCCTGTAGATTACTGTTAAGTACTGTCGTGTTCTGTTGGGTCCTGTCAAGTACTGTTGGGTCCTGTCGAGGGTCCTGTAGAGTACTGTTAAGTACTGTCGTGTTCTGTATGGAAAAAATTATAAAATTTTAATAATTAGAGACATAAAAAGGTCGTTTTGGTGCAAAAGCAGTGGCGGTCTGTGGGGTGCAAAGCTGGAGGAGCGAAAATCGACTTGAAGGTGGAAATTATGATTTTATTTAAACTATATTGAGTAATTCTAATTACACTATTAAGATCTGGTAAGGACCTACCCAGTTTTTAACTTTTTTTTTATCTTTCAAAAACTGTTTTTTTTTCATAATATTACTGAAGTCGGGATGCAGTTCTAAATAAATTTATGTGTATGTATGGTTAGTATAAGGAGTTGCACGCTCGACTGCAGATCCAAAGGCCATGAGTTCGATTCTCACATAAAACTTTTTTTTTTCAAACAACTTTAAATTAAAATTTGCTAATGACTAATTAATACGGGTTGCTTACGTGATGGTCATGAATATTTATACAGTGTCTCAAAATCTCTCTGCACTTTATTTGCATTAGAATTAACCTTATTCGTATTAAAAATAACGATATAACAACTATCAAATTCTCGATCAAATTTTTAACTTTTGTTTATTAAAATTAAAAAACATATTAATAAAATAAAAAATTGAAATTATACAAAAATTGGCAACGGTGGATACACTTTAATCAGCAGTCGATCAGCAGGCGTTGAAAAGCAAACGATCCCAATGTAAAACTGTCTCTGCGGGAATTTCAAAATGAGAATATTAGATAAAAGTCGGATAAAAGGCGAAATTTTTAAAATTAAAACTTTCCTGTCCTCGTTTTGGGAGGTTGAAATCGTTGTTAAACCAAACCGAAACCAAACCTAACCTTGGTCAATTGATCGGAAACCGAGTCGGAAACGGTCGGAAACCTATCCTAACCTATTTGAAATCGTTTGCTTTTCAAGCGCTAATCTTTAATCGGTTCCAATCTCGGTTCCAATACAAAAACAAAATTCTTTAAAATATACACTGCTGTTAAACCAAAACTACCTAGTAGTAATTAATAAATTTTAATTAAAGTTGTTTAAAAGAAAAAAAAAATGGAAGGTGTGGGCCTCGAACCCACGATCTGCGGATCATGAGCCAAATACTCCACACTTTATGCTATCTATATCCTAATGTAGAATATCTTTTTGAAGTATATCTCGATTGCGTCAATAATATTTAAAAATCCAATCTGGAATATAAAAACAAATAAAAATCTGGGTAGGTCATTACAAGATCTAAACTGAAGCACAGACTAATAGTGCAATTACCGAGGGTATTGTAAAATATTTTTGCGTATTTTTGTCTTCTTTGCACTTCTTTGTGTCCCTAAAAAATCCTTTGAATACCGAGTTGAATATACTTTATCGAGTATTTTGCGAGGGAATTGATCCCTCTTCGTCCCCTCGTTCGTCCCTCTTTTATTGAACTTTTATCAAAAATAAATTTTTATTGGTATGGACAAAAAAAGTCCGTTTATTTTTATATTTTTATGAATGAATGATATGAACCAAAATAATTCAGTCCTGTTGGGTCCTGTCAGGTACTGTCGTGTACTGTTGGGTCCTGTCGAGTACTGTCGTGTACTGTTGGGTCCTGTCGGGTCCTGTTGAGTACTGTCGTGTACTGTTGGGTCCTGTCGTGTACTGTCGAGTACTGTTGGGTCCTGTTGAGTACTGTCGTGTACTGTTGGGTCCTGTCGTGTACTGTCGAGTACTGTTGGGTCCTGTCGAGTACTGTTGGGTCCTGTTGGGTACTGTTGGGTCCTGTCGAGTATTGTTGGGTCCTGTTGAGTACTGTCGTGTACTGTTGGGTCCTGTCGTGTCCTGTCGACTACTGTCGAGTACTGTTGGGTCCTGTTGAGTACTGTTGAGTACTGTCGTGTACTGTTGAGTACTGTCGTGTACTGTTGGGTCCTGTAGTGTACTGTCGAGTACTGTCGAGTACTGTTGGGTCCTGTCGGGTCCTGTTGAGTACTGTCGTGTACTGTTGGGTCCTGTTGAGTACTGTTGAGTACTGTCGTGTACTGTTGAGTACTGTCGTGTACTGTTGGGTCCTGTTGTGTACTGTCGAGTACTGTTGGGTCCTGTCGGGTCCTGTTGAGTACTGTCGAGTACTGTTGTGTCCTGTCGAGTACTGTTGGGTCCTGTTGGGTACTGTTGGGTCCTGTTGAGTACTGTTGGATCCTGTTGAGTACTGTCGGGTCCTGTCGAGTACTGTTGGGTCCTGTCGAGTACTGTCGGGTCCTGTCGAGTACTGTTGGGTCCTGTCAGGTACTGTTGAGTCCTGTCGAGTACTGTTGGGCCTCTCGAGTACTGTTGGGTCCTGTTGAGTACTGTTGAGTCCTGTTGGGTCCTGTCAAGTACTGTCGTGTCCTGTTAGGTCCTGTAGATTACTGTTAAGTACTGTCGTGTTCTGTTGGGTCCTGTCAAGTACTGTCGTGTCCTGTTGGGTCCTGTAGATTACTGTTAAGTACTGTCGTGTTCTGTTGGGTCCTGTCAAGTACTGTCGTGTCCTGTTGGGTCCTGTAGAGTACTGTTAAGTACTGTCGTGTTCTGTATGGAAAAAATTATAAAATTTTAATAATTAGAGACATAAAAAGGTCGTTTTGGTGCAAAAGCAGTGGCGGTCTGTTGGGTGCAAAGCTGGAGGAGCGAAAATCGACTTGAAGGTGGAAATTATAATTTTATTTAAACTATATTGAGTAATTGTAACTCGTTGTAATTACACTATTAAGATCTGGTAAGGACCTACCCAGTTTTTCACTTTTCAATCTTTCAAAAATTGTTTTTTTTTCATAATATTACTGAAGTAGTCGGGATGCAGTTCTAAATAAATTTGTGTGTATGTATGGATAGTATAAGGTGTTGCACGCTCGACTGAAGATCCAAAGGCCATGAGTTCGATTCTCACATAAAACTTTTTTTTTTCAAACAACTTTAAATTAAAATTTGCGAAATTTTTAAAATTAAAACCTCAAACTTTCCTGTCCTCGTTTTGGGAGGTTGAAATCGTTGTCAAACCAAACCGAAACCAAACCTAACCTTGGTCAATTGATCGGAAACCTATACCGTCCTAACCTATTTGAAATCGTTTGCTTTTCAAGCGCTACTCTTTAATCGGTTCCAATCGAGTCCAATCTCGAGTCCAATACAAAAACAAAATTCTTTAAAATATACTAAATATACATTGCTGTTAAACCAAAACTACCTAGTAGTAATTAATAAATTTTAATTAAAGTTGTTTAAAAGAAAAAAAAAATGCTAGGTGTGGGCCTCGAACCCATTATCTGCGGATCATGAGTCAAACACTCCACACTTGATGCTATCTATAACCTTATATAGAATATCTTTTTGAACTACATCTCGATTGCGTCAGTAATATTTAAAAATAATCCAATCTGGAATATAAAAACAAATAAAAATCTGGGTAGGTCATTACAAGATCTAAACTGAAGCATAGACTAATAGTGCAATTACCGAGGGTATTGTAAAATATTTTTGCGTATTTTTGTCTTCTTTGCACTTCTTTGTGTCCCTAAAAAATACTTTGAATACCGAGTTGAATATACTTTATCGAGTATTTTGCGAGGGAATTGATCCCTCTTCGTCCCTCTTTTATTGAACTTTTATCAAAAATAAATTTTTATTGGTATGGACAAAAACCAGACAAAAAAAGTCCGTTTATTTTTATATTTTTATGAATGAATGATATGAACCAAAATAATTCAGTCCTGTTGGGTCCTGTCAGGTACTGTCGTGGTCCTGTTGGGTCCTGTCGTGTACTGTTGGGTCCTGTCGGGTCCTGTTGAGTACTGTCGTGTACTGTTGGGTCCTGTCGTGTACTGTCGAGTACTGTTGGGTCCTGTTGAGTACTGTCGTGTACTGTTGGGTCCTGTCGTGTACTGTCGAATACTGTTGGGTCCTGTTGGGTACTGTCGTGTACTGTCGAGTACTGTTGGGTCCTGTCGAGTACTGTTGAGTACTGTCGTGTACTGTTGGGTCCTGTCGTGTTGTGTCGAGTACTGTTGGGTCCTGTTGAGTACTGTCGTGTACTGTTGGGTCCTGTCGTGTACTGTCGAGTACTGTTGGGTACTGTCGAGTACTGTTGGGTCCTGTCGTGTACTGTTGAGTACTGTTGGGTCCTGTCGAGTACTGTTGAGTACTGTCGTGTACTGTTGGGTCCTGTCGTGTACTGTCGAGTACTGTTGGGTACTGTCGTGTACCGTCGAGTACTGTTGGGTCCTGTCGTGGTACTGTCGGGTCCTGTTGTGAAATTTGTACAGTACTGTTGAAAGCTGATGACCCCTCGGTGAAAATGCAGTATATGAAATTGATCGAAATATGTCTCACGCAGTCTCTAGAATTAAAACAAATTAATATGTTTGTTCATATTTTGAAAAACTTACCTCATGGCATATTGAGAAAAAATTATTTTTTGTATTTATCACGCCACTGTTTTAAGTCACCATTTGATTCTAAACCACAACACAAAACACACTTAATTTCGTTTTTCTGCAAAATTACGCTCGAGCAGTATTTTTGAAAAATTGAAAATAACGAATCAAAGAAAATTGAAAATCTCATGACAGCATTTGCGAATACAAAAGCTAAAAAAAAAATGTTTTGTTTATTAATGCTGTGTGACTGTCGCATGTCGCCTGTAAATAAATTTATTTTTTACCTTCCTAGCCCGAATAGCAATGGCTAGAGAAGGTATTATTTTCGACGAACAAATTTTTTTAAAGATAACGCCGAAAATGTATTATTTGTGTGTATTTTGACCCATCTTTTAGCAATATTGTCGTGATGTCTGTCTGTGTGTGTAGGTGTGTTGGCGTAACATACCTTGCGAGGACACACACCAACCCCTCACCGGAGTTGCGAGGACCGTTTACGTTGGGAGGTCCAATTTCTGGACCTCGTAATGTTTGGACCTTATTTTGGTCGTCCTAATAAAATTTCCAACATTTTGATATATTTCACTTAAATTTTTCCTGGTCCTCACAACGCATGTGAAAAAGAGGAATTTAGTTCCAACAAATTTCTTGAGAGTATCGTAGAGGGCGCTTTTAGTGTGTATGCGAGTGGACCTAGAAATCATTGTGAGGACCCAACTCTCTGCGTGTGTATAAATTTTACACACACTTTGGTAATTTTAAAGTCTGGCCCTTACATCGTCGATTCTGTTCGGTTGGTTTAATAAAACTCGTTTTTTTTTTTTTTTTTTTTTTTTTACGGTTAAGCGCACTCGCAAGGAGGTCCCTATCACGCTCGAGATGCGGCCAGTGCGCGGAAATGTTGGTGTGTGTTGGTTTTGAAACGGTTCAGGTTGTAACCTGCAGGGAAAACTGTCGCAGGGAGTTTATTCCACAGCGATGCTGTTCTCCAGAGATATGAATTCTGATATAATGAGGTTCTTGGTGCCTCTATTTTGACAGTAAATTGATGGTTACCGTCTGTTTGACGTGTTCGCCTAGTAGGTGCTACTCCCGGGGGGATCATACGTGCCAACTCTTCAGAGCATTTTCCGTGATAATACCTGTAGAAGAGAGATAGATCGCCCACAGTTCTTCGATGTTCGAGACTATCCAAACTACGGGTAAGTGCGGGGTCATTGATCAGCTTGATAGCTCGTTTTTGCACGGTGTTCAAAAGCATTAAGGTATGTTTGGGTGCCGCACTCCATATATGTGAGCAGTACTCCATAGTTGGTCGAATCTGGGCTTTGTAGAGTGTCAGCAGTTGGCTTGGTGTATACAGATGTCTTGTACGAAATAGCACCCCAAGCTTTTGGGACGCCCTTTTAGCTATATCTGCCACGTGACTGTGCCAAGACATGTTGGTCTCTGCAGTGACTCCTAAGATGTTCAACTGGCTCTGCAATGTGACAGCACTTCCAGATAGCATGATGTTTGGCTCACCGGTGCTGGTCTTTTTTGAAAACAGGGCTGCTTGGGTTTTCTGCGCGTTGAACTGTACAAGGTTTTTGTTGCCCCAGTCCTCTATTATCTCCAGGTCGTTATTTATCTGCGATATTTGAGTTTGTCTAAGATGATGGAATTCACGTGCGGATAGACACTGAGTGGGTGGTATGACTGAGGAGACTACATTGCCATCATCTGCAAAGCAATAAAGTGGATTTACTGTTTTATCTATGAGGTCATTTATGTAAATCAGAAAAATTGTTGGCGAAAGGATTGCTCCCTGTGGCACACCAGCATTTATTTGGTAAGAGTTGGAGTTCCGGCCATCCAGTGCAACATAAATGGATCTATCCTTAAGGTAACTTTCAAACCAAGTGCAAAGTTTCGGCGACAATCCCATTGCTTTAAGCTTGTTGAGCAGATTTTCATGCCAGACTTTATCGAATGCTTTTGATATATCTAAGGCAATTGTTCTTGTTTCGCCCCGTAACTCAATCGCTTTTTGCCATAAATGAGTGACGTATGTAAGTAAATCGCCAGTTGACCTATATTTTCGAAATCCGTATTGCTTGTCGTTGATAAGTTTGTACTTTTCCAAGTACTTGGTTAGGTGATTGTTCACAACTCTTTCCATTACTTTTGATATCACCGGAAGTAGAGCAATTGGTCTATAGTTTACCGAGTGCATTTTAAATTTTTTTATAGTAGTAGCATTGTCTGGCCCTTACATCGTCGGTTCTGTTCGGTTTGGTTTGGATACCTAAACGCGTTTGCTAAAACCTGTTCAACTAGTACATTTTAAATTTTTTTATAGTAGTGTAGCATTGTCTGATCCTTACAGCGTCGTATGAAGATATAACGGATCTTTTGCATGTACCATTTTCTCTTATCTTTTATTTGACGCATGTGCAGTTACCTGGTTTAAACCTTATCCTTTACTAAAAGATAGTGTTTGACCTTACTAATTTTCGAATATCGCAGGCTACTAGTTCCTTTATACTGTGCGTCCAAAAAGTCTGGAATCACCGAATTTTTGAGAAAATTACACGTTCTTAAGACAAAAATTTGAACACTATGATTTTTATTCTAAACCAAAACACGATTTTAAAACAAGGTACCTATGCCGTGTTTTAGAATAAGAATCGAAGTTTTCGAACTTTTTTCTTAAGAACTTGTAGTTTTCTTTAAAAAATCGGTGATTTCAGACTTTACGGACGCACAGTATAAAGAAAGTGTTGCCGCTCATATAACGTTATGACAAAATATAATGTAAATTTAAATATTTTTAATACCAGACTTATTTCAAGAGCTACCAATGCGGGGTAATCCGGAGACTTAATTTTATGCCAATTATTGAACACTATTTTTTAAAAACTGGTAGGTGTTGTTTGGCAACAGGATCAGATGGAAATTTGATAATTTACAGTCAAACCTTCTCAAAAAATAAAATTTTGAATAGAGTATTACCTGAGACTGTGAACTGTTAAATTTACTTACTGTGTTTTTGATTATGATGGCAGTATACTTTCCTGGCGATTTTTCACTAATATTGCTTTTTCAGTTTTTTTCTTACAGTACAAAAGAAAGGCTTTTGACAGATAAATAAAGGGTAATGGATAATGTGTGTCTGCAAAAGGTCAAAATTGGGCTTCTAAATAACACGTAACATTTGTCATTTAATCCTTTGTTTGGCAGTAAGGCACCACATTTTTATGGATTACCAAAGATCCATAAGAAGGATATACCACTGCGACCAATTACCAGCTCCAGGGACTCACCGACCAGCACTTTGTCGAGGTTTTTGTTGGACATAATTCAACCACTACAGGGTAAGTCCGAATCTTTTGTCAAAAACTCGGAACATTTTGTGGAGGTTTTAAAAGGTATCGAATTAGATCCCGGCGATAGATTTGTAAGTTTTGATGTAGAAAGTCTCTACACCAACGTGCCAATAAATGAGTCACTCAGTATCATTAAAAACAAATTACAATCTGATGATACACTTCACGAGAGAACAACGCTATCGGTGGAGGGGGTGATGGATCTTTTGGAGCTCTGTCTCCGTAACTCTTACTTTCAAGTGAAAGATAAGTTTTACGCGCAAAATGATGGACTCCCAATGGGTTCATCTCTTTCGCCAGTGGTAGCAAACATCTACATGGAGTGGTTCGAGGGCCATGCGATCAACACAGCAAGAGTCAAACCAAAACTATGGCTACGATACATGGATGACACATTTATTATATGGCCGGAAAATGATGACGAACTACAAAATTTTCTACACCATTTAAACGGTATTCGACCAACAATCAAGTGCACCATGGAAATTGAAAAAGATTCGGCCTTACCTTTTTTGGATGTTCTTGTCAAACGATTAGACAGAAACATTCAAACCGCTGTATATAGGAAACCTACACACACGGGACAGTACCTAAATTTTAAGTCTAATCATTCTGTTGCAACAAAACAAGGAGTTATAAGAAGTTTGTATTTAAGAGCCGTATATATTTGTAGTAATAATGAAGAATTAACCACAGAAATTAACAACATTAAAAAGGACTTACAACAGAATGGTTATTCCGAGATATTAATAAACTCAACTATATTTAAAATTAAAAACAAACTAAATGTACCAAATTCTCAAAATAATAATCCGTTAGGTGTTATTAACATTCCATATGTTCAAGGGATTTCAGAAAACATAAGACGAATAGGTAAACACTATAATATAAAAACAGTATTTTCTTCGGGAAATACGATAAGAAGTTTTGTAACTAAAACAAAACCAGACAATCCCTCAAATAATAAGGAATGTATTTACCAAATCCCGTGTGAGTGTGGTAAATCATATGTAGGTGAAACGAAACGCCCTCTTCAAGTTAGAGTAAATGAACATCTAAAAAGTACCCAATTAGGGGATATTGAAAAATCCGGTTTAGCAGATCATGCATGGTCAAATGATCACAGGATTCAGTGGTCAGAAGCAAAAGTTTAACATAAGGAGTCGCATTGGCGAAAACGAAAGTTTATTGAAGCTGCGTTTATAATGCAGAATAAAGAAGTTTTCAGTCAACCAAGCGCGGACATACCAAATATATGGAAACCACTCCTTAAGGAAAACAGGCGTCTTAGGATTAAAAAGGGGGCGGGCCGTCACACCTGACTGCACACCAAGTAGTATAAGTAGTAGCCTAGAGACTAGATTGTTTAGTTTACACTTGATAACGGTTAGAGATACTTACTAACCGAAACGTCGTGTTTTAAAATAAATAAAGACAATGGAAGTCCGAAATTTTATTTCTATTTGTCATTTAATGTCGCATTTATAAGGGTAAAGGTCCCTATTATTATGCCCATATGAGCTTACAAACCTAAAGGCCTGTGGTTAGGTTGCAGAACTAAAACTATTTGTAAAAAGTAGATTTTAGCTTTTTTGGAAAAGAGGAAAAAAGAAAGCTGAAAACTTTTATTACTACAATCCTGGACGAAAACCTAATGTTCTTTCAGGTTAGTTTAGATAATTTTAGGCTAGTTTCTGTAAAATTTTAAAATACCAATTCTTGTAAATTAGTAGGTGCGTGAGTAACTTTTAACGCCCGTACTATTGGACGCGGACCGAATCAACAAAACCAGTTCTTTTCAGAACCACAATCTTTCTTTAAAAAGTCGTAAATTCCCAATTTATATGTCCTATTGCCTGCGAGGATGCAAAACATACTCTCCTGGCTTCTTTTCCGGTATCCTAGAATTTTTTTATATACTTTCCTTCCAATTAGGATCAATCGCCGAGTTTCGCAAGGTTACAGCAAAATTAAAGCATTTTAAACAATCAAAAACATCCAAGTACCTAGTGAGGAATCGAACCCGGCTCGACCGAGTGTGAAGCAAATTTTGCTAACACTAAGCTACGGATGATGATTGGGGGACTGGGAATTATAGAAAATGTCAAACCTTACCGTGCCAATTAAAGATTAGGGGTCTTTATTGTCACGGTTAGAATAAGTTGGCAATCAATTGACAACGGTTAGGTTTCAGACTCTTTAGAACCCCGGTGAAGAGGTAAGGAGAGTATGTTTTTAAAAAGGTCATCTGACAAAATATACCTGGTAACATAATATAAATCAACTAAGTGAGTTTACATAAAAATTTTGTAAACATCATATGAGAACAATAAACTTAATATCAAATTAAACCTGCGCCAGGTTTTTTCCGCTGATTCGACTAGCGCCGAATCGCTCGCGCCGAGTTGGCAGTGCCGAATAGTACCTTTCCTCTCACAATCTATTTGGCCTGTATCACGCATGGCAATCCAAAATGGGTTGCGCGTAAGCAATTGAGGCGTGTTTTACAAAAACAACATATATCCAAAACAAAAAAATTTCAGAAAATAAAGAAAACGGTTTATTTTAAAACGAATGATTTTCTTAAATATTTTTTTTATTACACACAGTAACTATTGACTTACGAATTCCGTTCGTTACATAAGAAAAAACATTTGTTGCCTAATTACTTTAGAAAAAGAAAAAACTTTTGGACATAAGTTGTTTTTGCAAGAAAGAAAAAGTTAATACAAAGAAAACTACAAGGGACATATGTGCTTTTTGCGGAATAATACAAATTTTAACTGCTCATATCTTGGCATTTGTGACGTTTTTGCAGAATCTTATTTCATGGTCTTAAAGCCATCCATTTTTTCGACTAGATGACGCCACTAACTTATTTTCGTCAAATTTGGACTTATGCGGTTTTTGTAAAACACGCCTCAATTGTGACCCAATGTAATTTACATTATGCATCCATCTCTGTAGAACACTGATTGCTGTGGGGCGAGGGGGTGCTAAAAGGTAATGTTAAAGCAAAATAGAAAGTCTCACCCTGCACTTTTTGGGGTTGGGTTGGATGGGCTCAAACAAACCGGCCATGGCATTTTTTTTTATTCGGCCCTCGCAGAAAAATTTTACATAAAAAAAACGAAGTCATTTTGTGGTATTTTTGTTTGGTCATCAGAAGTGGGTAAACAAAAAGTGGAACACCAAACTTTTGAACTACTTTTATAAGATTAGGTTCGGTTCGTGGGGGAGGTTTGATTCGGAGGGGTTATCTTTTTTTCGTAGGGGGGATAAGATCGTTTGGGGGGTTTGGAAACTATCAATGCGGATTGCGGCTATAGTATGATGATTCATTTGGTTATTTTTAAAATGTTATTCTGTTTACAAACGCCTTTGCAGTTTTAAAAATGAGGTTATTCTTGAACCTTTTTAAACATCATTTAAAAGGATTTATCATAACAAAAACATTTCATGTAAAAAAAAGCCATGTACGCGAAAGTGGTATTCCGTAAAAAGAATTGAGATAAAAGTAAAGCCAAGTTCTCCATTACAAATTTTAAAAGGAATGGTTCTTACTAGTTTGGAAATGTTTTTTTAAACTTTGCTATTCCAGCCAAACTTTTTTACGTTCAATTTAGCACTGTGCCTAAGAGCCATTTGCAGCCGTAACTGCCAAGTTTACAAGCGCGGATCTGGGTCAAAATCTAAGCGGGGGTAATGGTCGACAAAAATTTTTTGTCATATAATTTTTTTTCTAGGGAGGGTAATTCTCCTGTTTTCCCTTATTTTAGTAAGAAAAAGTGCATATTTTTCTCTCTAGGGGGGGGGGGGGTAATTACCCCGAATTCCTCAATCCTCAAATCCGCGCTTGCAAGTTTAGAAAAACATTTCCAAACTAGTAAGAACCATTCGTTTTGAAATTTGTATTAGAGAACTTGGCTTTACTTTTATCTCAATTCTTTTTACGGAATACCACTTGCGCTTACTTATCTTTTTTTAGAAATTTGTATTAGAGAACTTGGCTTTACTTTTATCTCAATTCTTTTTACGGAATACCACTTGCGCTTACTTATCTTTTTTTAAATAAAATGTTTTTGTTATGATTTCACTCCTTTTTTAAAGGATTTGGATAATATTTAATTTTTAAAGTTGTAAAATATGCGGAAAATTGTTCAAAACTTTTGCAATGCCTTATTTAAAATGTTGAGGTTTTTTTTTAAATTCTCCTATGGTTTTATCATAGTTCCTATCAGCCTTCTAAAGCTCAGCTCTCTAGTGTTCCTGGAAGTGGGAAATGTTAATTTTACATACCATTACATTTAAAGGGAAGGAACGTAAATTAAAATTTTGGTGTTTTTAAATTTTTTCCTATAGTTTTGTCATGGTGCCTTTCAGTCCTAAAAAGCTCAGCTCTCTAGCGTGTCTGGAAGTGGGCAAAGGTATTTTACATAACTTTACATTTATAGGGGAGGGAAGTAATTTAGAATTTTGGGCTGTTTTAATTTTTTCTATAGTTTTATCATAGTTACTATCAGTCTGCCAAAGCTCAGCTCTCTAGCATTTCTTTTACATAACTTTACCTGTATAGGGGAGGGGAGTAAATTAGAATTTTTGGGTTTTTTGATTTTTTCCAGGGGTTTGGTCATAATTTCTATCAATCTGCCGAATTTCAGATTTATAGCATGTCTGGAAGTACAGTAGAATTTTGATGATCTATACATGAGTGAGTGCGTGAGTGCCAATTTCGACGTTTTTTGAAATTTCGTAACTACTTTATGGAATTCTATGAAACTGGAGGGGTTGTTAACTTCATGAAGATCTACGACTGTGCAAAGTTTGAGATTCGTAGCTCATTCCGAAGTAGAGTTTTAGATAGGTCAAATATCGGCTGAAAAGTTTCAAGAAAAGATGGAACGGCGCGCGAATTTGGCGAGGCACTGTCGCTTTGCCCTCAGATTTTAAAACAACCTAAGGGCACATTTTTTATAGAGCTTGGTTTTTAGGAAAATCGGGTGAGAAAAATGTATTTCCTTATTTTATTTTTTTAATGACCCTCATTTACGGACGTTGCTGGAGAGGTTGTTTACGAAGCTCCACTGCAAGAAAGTGTAGAATACGTTTTTGTCAATAGAGCTTAGTTTCTGAGAAAATTAGACAAAACCTGTAACAAAATTAATGTGTTTGATCATGGGCGTAGTCATGGTGGGGCAGGGTGGGGCACTTGCCCCACCCTGGCTTTTCACCTGCCTCACCTGGCTTTAGCTCATTTAGTAAGACGAGAATTAAAGGGGAGCCATAAAAGTTTTCAATAAATATTTGATTGTACATTTTTTTTGCTTTGTTGCCTCACCCTGAGCGACACCCTGACTACGCCCATGTGTTTGATGATTTGTAATAAAGTAATTTAATTTACGGACACCTGTAAAGTTTTAATCTGAACCTAAATTTTGCGTTATTATAAAGAGTTTAAAAGGAAACTGTATTGGCTACAATCGACTATAGATTACAATTTTTGATAAATTGAAGATAATCGGGTAAAACATGTGACAAACATGTGGTTTTTTTACCCGACGCCGCTGGTATTAAATTGATCCCACTAAAATATATACATATTGTGGAAAAGGGAATTTTATTTTCTACAATACCATAACCAGGCTTAATTTCTGAGAAAATTGGATAAAACTTGTAAAACATTGGTAAGTTTAGTGATTTTTTAAAATTAATTTAAAATTCGGACCCCCTAAATTATTCTTCCTGATCTTGCCTTATTACATCATTTAAAAGGAAATATAATTGTCTAAAATAAAGCGGATATCACATTTTTGATATAGAGCCTGGTTTTTAAGAAAATCGGGTGTCCCAAGGCCCCTCCCCCCTGGCCCCTACACTTTTTTCAAACCACATAATATTTTTTCAAAATCCATAATATGTTTGTAATATCATCGAAGAAATAACTGGTGTTCTCTGGTAATATGTAAAATTTTATTTCCTTCAGAAATTATACACTATTTAAGAACACGCGCCGCTGCTGGCGCCATGATATACCTTTATTATACAGTGTGTCCCCGGATGGAGTTGACAAGAGGAAAAAATCATTTATTTTTGATTTTACGAAAAAAACTCCCTCCTTATAAAAAAATCTGCTTGTTGAAAAATTAAGATTACCATAATAAAATCTTTGATTAGATGTACAGGGTGTTATTAAATTAAGAAACATGTAATTATTAAGAGGACAAAAATCGTTATTTTTAATTTCATGAAAAATATCACTTTTTATAAAAAATTCTGCTTGTCAACAAACTGAGATAACGATATATCCTTGATTAGAAGTACAAGGTGTTATCGAATTAAGAAACATAAAATAATCCAAGAGGAAGAGGACCGTATTTATTCAGTAAAGCAAAATGTTATGTAAACAAAAGGGTTTGTATCACAACATAACAAAATCTAGAGAAACAAAATCTAACCAGGTGTTAATTTTTAAAAGTTAATCATTTGATGAAAAAACAATCCGTTCTGCTTTTGTAAACATTTTAGAATGTAAAACCTATTACTTGAAAATCAATATGACAATGAACAAAATAAATCTAGATTGATAGATTTTTTATATTATTATATTATATTATATTAGATTTGATAACACCCCATTATGGCAATCTTCATTTTTCAACAAGCAACAAGAATTTTTTATAAAGAGTGAGATTTTTTCGTAAAATCAAACATATAGGATTTTTTCCTCTTGTCAACTCCATCCGGGGACACATTGTATATTTTTTTTGCTGTTGACTTCCTACCACGCCTTAGTATGGTACATCATTAAATTACACCCCTAATAATATAATTATTTTGGTGACCACACCTATACGGACATAAGATGCGCTGTGGGGACTCCTACTTTTCACATGCGTTGCGCGGACGACAAGATAGATTGAAATGAAATGTTTAAAAACAACTGTTTTTTGAGGTGCTCCAGTAAGGTGGAAACCTACCTAAAACTTTCAAAAATGTCAAAATAGAAAAAATCTGTCAAACAGGTCCCTACATTGTGAGGTCCATAAACGATGTGAGGTACTTAGGGACGTCACCTCGAAAAGTATGAAACTTGAAATGTTGCGTCGGTCGTTGCGCGGTCCACTAGAGCAAATGGCTAAGATAAAAACGATAGGGATCTATTACCCAGGCGGACCGATATTTTATGTATGATGTGTGGATTTTTTAGGATACGAGGCCCTACGAACATTTTAACCAATTTCAGTTATCTTAAAATTCAAATGGTGAATAGAATCAAACTAGACCACTTATACGTCTTGTATATTTTGATATTTTGAGAAAGTTCTAAACTTATTCTATCATTGCCTTGCCAATTGTGTCTATTTATTTCCTCATTGACTCATTATTACTGAACCTATTTTGATGAAAAAATGCATAATTGTAAAAATCAATATCGAAATTTTCCTATATATAATTATCCAGTTCGTTGCTTGAAATAAAGTTATTTTTCGACAACCATCAAACCGATTTCAACAGCCCCTAGCTTATTGTGTGGCAGAAATAGACCTTTTTTAGGTTCAATTTAGCACTGTGCCTAAGAGTCATTTACAGCCATAATAGCCAAGTTTAGAAAAATATTTCCAAACTAGTAAAAACCTTTCATTTTGAAATTTGTATTGGAGAACTTGGCTTTACTTTTATCTCAATCCTTTTTGCGGAATGCCATTTTCGCGTACTTGGCTTTTTTTTACTTGAAATGTTATTGTTATGATTTCACTTCTTTTTTAAAGGAATTGGATAATACTTAATTTTTAAAGTAGTATATATTTTGCAATGCCCTACTTAAATTTTCGAGGTTTTCTAATTTTTTTCCATGGTTTTATCGTAGTTCCTATCAGCCTTCCAAAGCTCAGCTCTCTAGCGTTTCTGAAAGTGCACAATGTTCCTTTTACATAACTTTACATGTATAGGGAAGGGAAATAAATTAAAATTGTCGTGTTTTTAAATTTTGTCCTATAGTTTTATCATAGTTCCTATCAGTCTTCCAATGCTCAGCTCTCTAGAGTTTCTGGAAGTGGGTAATGTTACTTTTACATAACTTTACATTTATAGGGGAGGAGAGTTAATGAAAATATTGGCCTTTTTAAATTTTTTCCCATGGTTTTATCATACTTTCTATCAGCATTCCAATGCTCAGCTCTCTAGCGTTTCTGGAAGTGGGCAATGTTAGTTTTATATAAATTTACATTTATAAGAGAGGGAAGTAAATTAAAATGTTGGTGTTTTTAAATTTTTTCATATAGTTTTATCATATTGTCTTTTAGTCTTAAAAAGTTCAGCTCTCTAGCGTTTCTGAAAGGGGGCAGTGTTACTTTTACATAACTTTACATTTATAGGGGAAGGAAGTAAATTAGAATTTTGGGGTGTTTTAATGTTTTTCTATAACTGTATCATAGTTACTATCGGTCTGCCAAAGCTCAGCTCTCTAGCATGTCTGGAACTGGGCAATGCTACTTTTACATAACTTTAAATGTATAGGGAAGAGGAGTGAGTGAGTGAGTGAGTTAACTTGGAGTAGTTGTTAGCTCTATAAAAATCTACGCCTGCGCAAAGTTTGAGTTTCGTAGCTCATTCCAAAGTTGAGTTTTAGATAGGTCGAATATGGGCTGAAATGTTTCAAGAAAAGATGGTACAGCAGCTGCGCGAACTTGGCCGGGCACTACCGTGCCCTCAGATATTCACGTGTCAAAAAGTGTTTAAATCCATAAGCAAATTGTTACCTTTCATGGGCTCGGGTTAGGTAAGATTGAGCTACCCTATGCATCCTTAGCAAACTTTTGACTCGAGAAAAAAGTGCTACTTCACATATTCATTTATCAAATGATATGAATGCAAATACAAAAGTAAAATAGGAGTTTTGAGATGCAGTCAAGTGTGTAAGTTAATCAATTTAGCTGCCTATTAAAAAAAGCATTTTATACACATACAAGATTGAAATAGAGTTTTATACTTATACAAAATTATCACATAATAAAAGAATAGGATTTTGGGATACAATGCACAGGGCGACCTCACATCGTGTGCTAGGTCCGAATTTTCATAGGTCACATGTGCAAGAGTGTTAACGCAGAGGTGGTCAACAAAATAATTATATTATATGGGGCTTTCCATGTCAAACCAGCCACCTTTTGCAATTTTGAATTAAAAAAAAAATATTTTTTGGTTCCTCTATAAATACCAATTACACCAAGATAAACAATTTTTAAAAAATTTGCGATTCATTAAATCTACAGGGTGTTTATGGTTCATTATTATTCCTGAAAAAATACGAACTTTGAAAAAAAAATTTACTACTGTTTAGAAATAAGAAAAAGCGGCTTTAGGAAAAGTACAAGACAATAAATTTAAAAAATCGTCATTTTGAAAATGTGACCTCTTTGATTTTTTATATTTTTTGAAAAAAGATGCTCCAATATTTTGTCTATTGTCTTTAAAAGTGGGCTGAGAAGTATAAATGCCAAAAGAGAAAAATTCTTGTGTAAGTGCGCGGAAGCCTTGGCCGTACTTATATATATATGGGCAAGAGAACAGTCCAATTGAGGCGCCCAACGTGTGAATCAATATACGTTTTATTATAAAAAGATGTTTTCCTTTAAGGAAAATATCTTTTTTTTATTCTGAGACCCCCCTTGCATATGACATTAGCGGCGTCAAATTGAAGGGCCAAGACGGGCCTTGGCCTTCCACTGTTTAAAACCTTATCGGCTACCAACATTGTGGAACATTTTTCTAATTAGAATACCTAGTCCTGCACGGTTATATAACTCTGCGTTTTGGGAGGGATGCTATCACTTTAATGTTCTTCCAAATTGAATTTCTGCTCAAATTTCATCTGAACTTTTAATTTACTTAGGGTATACTTAGTCATAAAGTGAAATAGCCAGTGAAAAGTTTCCTTTAAAGAAACGTATCACTCAGTATTTATTTTTTTTAGGCAAGTTAAGCCCCGCTCCCAAAGCGCATAGTTTTAAAAAAATCGCTTTTCTTTTTACTGGACATTTGAAAGGGAGGGTCGAGACTTTTCAAAGAAATCGAATTTGGGGCACCCTGTATAGGGCGTCCAGTGTCATAAAAGTGTGGGAATAGGTACCTAGTCTAATTAGAAAAATGTGTATGACATTTTCAAAATGGCGGTTTTTTCAATTTATTGTCATGTACTAAGGTCATTGATGCGATTATTTGTCATTTTTATTATTTTTTCCTAATGCCTCTTGTTCTTATTTCTAAACAGTAGTATATTTTTTTTGCAAAGCTTGTATTTTTTCAGGTAAAATCATAAACCATAGATATGCTTTGGCCAATTAAGAAGATAAAACACCCTGTAGATTTAAGGAATCGCAACATTTTTTCTAATTTTTTATCTTGGTGTAATCGGTATCTATAGAAGAACCAATAAATAAATTTATAATTTTTTAAAATATTTAAGTGAAAAAGGTGGCTGTAATTTCAATGACGTCAAGGCCGTCGGCGTCGCTAGACTACTGGCCGCCTGGAGCAAAACCGAACCGCCCTCTCCAGCTTTTTTCCTCATCAAATTACCACTGCAAGTCTTTGTGTTATTTCTTTACATAAATGGTGCCAGCGAGTGAACCCATAACAAAGTAATTCCTTGTTTAAAACTCGTAGACAATGATTAAGTAGAAAAAAAAAATCGGCCTTCCATTGTCATTATTTATTTTAAACACGACGTTTTGGTTAGTAAGTATCTCGAACCATTTTCAAGTGTAAATAAATTACACTTGAAAACGGATAGAGATACTTTAACATAAATAAAGACAATGGAAGTCCGAAATTTTGTTTCTAAAATAATAATAATTGTAAAAAGAATCATGTGAACATAGGAAAGTCAACTATTTTTTTTTAAATCGAGTTTTTAGAATACATCCTCCCTACTTTTTTTACGGGAGTCATAGGATAGCCCCTCTTATTTAAAAACGAAAATCAAATTTAGATCGGTTTGATAGTTTCCGAGGTACATTCCAGCGTATAGCCTTTTTGTTTTTGATCTACTAGACAGAGTCGCCGTCGGTTTGAATCAATTTCTTTAAAAAAACACAAAATTAACATTCCTCATCTCACCCAGATACTGCAAAGATGAGAAAACCGACCTTGTCTTTTTAAAAAGAACAGTCTTTAAATTTTCAGTTTTTGATCTATATCTCGAAAAAGAGACATGCGAGAGCAAAATCAGTATTACTTTTAATTAATTTGCTAAATCTTATCAAGCGATCAAATACAAAACAAAAAATTAAAATCGAATCAATATTTTGTTATTTTTTGAGCCGCGCCCCACCCCCCTCCAAACTTAAGATTTTTTTATGTATTTTCCACATATTTCATAAATAAAACGATAAAATAGCACAAAATACGACATCATGAGGCCTCCCCTGGGTATATATATATATATATATATATATATATATATATATATATATATATATATATATATTGTTTTGTTTTTAGATATAGGGTGTCAAAATAAAATATATTTTTTTAATAACTTTCTTAAAAATGACAACAGACAATTGACATTTTTTGTAATTCAGCATTACAATAAAAATAATAATTATTTAAAAAAAATTAATTCTCAAATCTGTTTTTTTTTTCATAACATAACAAATATGTTATAAAATATATTGCTAATATTACTATTCTTCATATTATTTAATGTGCCTTGAGATATTAATGCAGGCGCCAAAGGTAGTTGATTATGGTAAATATGAGGACCAAAGTTTGACCATGGATTCTAGCTGAGAATAGGTCACAGGTTAACGGTCTTGATGTTACCAAGCCAGTTTTTGGGCAAATTTTTTTATCCTCCCCAAGTTAACGCTCTAGAGCCACAATGACACAGAAATGCATCAAAAATTGTAAAATCTAACATAAATTATATTAGTTTTTTAAATTTTAGCTGCAAAAACCCCCAAAAACCCCCTAGACCCCCCAAAACCTAAAATGTTTAGGGTTTTCCAAATTTTCTCAAAAAATAAACCCTCCGGGTTTCATGGACTTCCATAAAGTAGTAAAGTAGTTACGAAATTGAAAAAAAACGTCGAAATTGCCACTTACTCAATCACTCACTCTCTCACTCACGTAGAGATCATCAAAATTCTACTGTACTTCCAGACATGCTACAAAGCTGAATTTTGGCAGACTGGTAGAAATTATGACCAAACCCTTTGAACAAAAAAAACGCAAAATTCTGATTTATTCCCTTCCCGATACATGTAAAGTTATGTAAAAGTAGAATTGCCCATTTCAATAAGCGCTAGTGCTAGGCTTTGGCAGACTGATAGGAAATACGATAAAACTATAGGCAAAAATTTATAAACCCCAAAATTTTAAATAATTTCCCTCCCCTATAAATGTAAAATTATGTAAAAGTAACATTGCCCACTTCCAGAAACGCTAGAGAGCTGAGCTTTGGAAGGCTGATAGGAATTATGATAAAACTGTAGGAACAAATTTAAAAACAGCAAAACTGGCCTTTCCCATAAATGTAAAGTTATGTAAACGTATCATTGTCTACTTCCAGGAATGCTAAAGAGCTGAGATTTGAAAGGCTGATAGGCTATAATAAAACCTTGTGAAAAAATTAATCATAACAAAATTATTTCATGTAAAAAAAGCCAAGTACGCGAAAATGGCATTCCGTAAAAAGAATTGAGATAAAAGTAAAGCCAAGTTCTCCAATACAAATTTTAAAATGAAAGGTTCTTACTAGTTTGGAAATGTTTTTTTAAACTTTGCTATTGCAGCCAAACTTCAATTTAGCACTGTGCCTAAGAGTCATTTACAGCCGTAATAGCCAAGTTTAGAAAAACATTTCCACTAGTAAGAACCTTTCATTTTGAAATTTGTATTGGAGAACTTGGCTTTACTTTTATCTCAATTCTTTTTACGGAATGCTATTTTCGCGTACTTCGCTTTTTTTGGAATATTTTTGTTATGATTTTACGTTTTGTTTAAAGGGATTGGATATTTAATTTTTAAAGTAGTAAACTATGCGAAATATTGTTCAAAACTTTTGCAAAGTCTAAAATTTTGAGGTCTTTCGATTTTTTCTCATGGTTTTATCATAGTTCCTATCAGCCTTCCAAAGCTCAGCTCTCTAGCGTTTCTGAAAGTGGACAATGTTACTTTTACATAATTTTGCATGTATAGGGGAGGGAAGTAAATTAAAATTTTCGTGTTTTTAAATTGTTTTCTATAGTTTTATCATAGTTCCTATTTTCGTACTTTTAAAATAATTTTACATGTATAGGGGAGGGGAGTACATTAGAATTTTGGGTTTTTTTCCAGGGGTTTGGTCATAATATCTATCAGTCTGGAAGTACAGTAGAATTCTGATGATCTATACATGGGGGAGTGAGTCAGTGAGTGAGTGGGAATTTCGACGTTTTTTGAAATTTCGTAACTACTTTACTTCTTTAGTGAAGTTCATGAAACTTAAAATGGTTGTTAGCTCTATGAAGGGGTACAACTGTGCAAAGTTTGAGATTCGTAGCTCATTTCGAAGTACAGTTTTAGATAGGTCAAATATGGGCTGAAATGTTTCAAGAAAAGATGGTACGGCAGCGCGAACTTGGCGAGGCACTGCCGTGCCCTCAGAAAAACCTCAAAAGTTTTAATAAGGCATTGAAAAAGTTTATTAGCTTACGACATAAAAAATGTTTTGATTGAGATAAAAGTGAAGCCAAGTTCTCTAATACAAATTTCAAAATGAAAGATTCTTACTAGTTTGGAAATGTTTTTCTAAACTTGGCTTGAAAAAAATGGGACATGGAATAGGTCCCTAATATCTATACGATGCTATAAGGATCAGACAATTCTATGCTATTATAAAAAATTAAAAAATGCACTTGATGAACACGTTTTATCAAAGGCGTTTAGGTATCCAAACCAAACTGAACAGAACCGACGATGTAAGGACCATACTTGAAAATTACCAAAGTGTGTGTTAAATTTACACAATACATACGTAAAGAGTTGGGTCCTCACAGTGATTTCTAGGTCCACTCGCATACACACTAAAAGCGCACTCTACGATACTCTCAAGAAATTTGTTGGAGCTAAATTCCTGTTTTTCACATGCGTTGTGTGGTCCAGGTAAAAATTTAAGTGATTTTTAAAATTTTATGAAGAGTGCAGAAATACGGTCTAAACACAGCGGACCTCGCAGCTCCGGTGAGGGGTTGGCGTGTGTCCTCACAAGGTATGTTACGCCAACACCTATCCGTGCGTCTCTTGGTCATGTGTGAAAATTCGGTTACATTCCTACGATGTGAGGTCCAGTTAATCAAACCCCTTAACGCCGGGCACCTGCCTAGAGAGGGCCATTTGTATTTCATAATTCGGCAAATTCGGGTGCTTGACAGTTATTACAGTGCGTAATTATTTTTATGGTATATATATGCAAAGTAAACCGAAATTATTCAGTTTTATGTCATTTTCTCAAAAAGTTACAGAAAGTGTGTATACATATTCAACTTAATTATGGAAAATTATATTATATTTTAAACGATGTATCACCAAAGTGGGCCAAGTCTACAGTTAGCACTTGATTGGTATGCATAAATTGGGGTTATTTTTTAAGATCACAAAAAAAATTATGTTTTTTTAGGTTTGATTCAGTTTTCAAAAAACCAAGCATTTTAGGGAAAAATCTTAAAAGACCTTTTTTAGAGAAAATAAAATGTTCATTTAAACGGTTTGTCACAAAATTGTTTTAAAGTTATTATCGACACTCCAGGGGCGTCCGCATATTGAGGTTATTTTTTTTATTATCAAAAAAAAAATTCTTGCTTTTTTTATGTTTCTTAAAAACTAAGCTTTCTAAAAAATCTTTTTTAACTCTGTATTCTTGAAAATAAAATGATCGTTAAGACGATATGTAGCGTAAATGCACCAGTAGTCGGCCCCCAACCGGTACTCGGCAATCTTGGTAATTTTTATAAAAAAATAAGAAAAATAATGTACAGTCGAACCTCTCTAACTCGAACCTTTATAACTCGAACCTTTAAAGTCCCTGCTCTTTTTATATGTATTTTAACCAGTTTAATTCGAATTTCTATAACTCGAACTCTCCATAACTAGAACAGTTTTGGTTGTCCCTTGAGTTCGAGTTATAGAGGTTCGACTGTGCTTAGAAAATTCAGCGCTAATCCTATGCATTTTTATTCCATTTTTCTATTCATACCAAGAGTTTTTATATAAATAGAACATACTGTCATTTTAAAATGACCGTGCCGTGTGTTGCCGTGCACGTTATGTTCGTTTAAAGTACGAAATTTTAAGATTTTTGCTACATGTAGGTGGTGTGGGAAATAGTATTTTTTAGCGAACTGTAAAGTCTGCTTACTAAATTTTAGATTGCATATTATTTGGGAGGTATTTTTGTAGTAATTTAAAGCTAAAAATCGTAAATAAATTGGTAAAAAAATTTTTTTAAGTCACAAGCTTTTATAAAATGCACTAAAAATTAAAAAATAATTTTCTAACATTCTAATATTATCATAATAATAAAAGGGATGGCCGACTGATAGAAATTTTGACGATGTTAGCACGATAAGATATCCGTATCAATTAAATATCACTATTTGCAAGAATCAATCTAGCAGAATTTTTTTTTTCAATGTTGTATTGTCATCGGACCACTATATGTATACCAAATTTCATCCAAATCGGATAATGGGAAGGGTGTCAAAAATGCATTTTCTATGGAAGGTAGGGGTGGGAGGATATTTTTTTTAAATGTTGTATTGTCATCGGACCACTATGTGAATACCACATTTCATCCAAATCGGATAAGGGGAAGTGTGTCAAAAACTAATTTTTCTATTAAGGGTGTGGGGGTAGGGGTGGTTAGGATATTTTTTTCTTAATATTGTATTGTCATTGGATCACTATATGTATACCAAATTTCATCCAAATCGTATAACGGGAAGTATGTCAAAAACAAATTTTTCTATGGACGGGGGTGGAGGTAGGGGTGGGAGGATATTTTTTTCTTATTATTGTATTATCATCGGACCACTATGTGTATACCAAATTTTATCCAAATCGGATAACGCAAAGTGTGTCAAAATCACATTTTTCTATAGAAGGGGTGGGGGTAGGGGTGGGAGGATATTTTTGCTTAATGTTGTATTATCATGGGACCACTATGTGTGTACCAAATTTCATCCAAATCGGATAATGGGAAGTGTGTCAAAAACGCTTCACAAGATTTGATAGTTAGTTAGACAGAACATCTGAAGCTAAATAAAAGCAAAGAAAATATATCAACAAGAAGCGACAAAACCTGAATGACAGTAATACAGTACTATTACACTCAAACAAAAAACTGTGCAATTTTTGTTTTACACTAACAAAAAAAAATCAAAACTTTACTAGCAAAAATACTGTCAGGAATCCCTGTAATTTACTGTGTTTGAATTGTAAACTTATTTGTCTATTTGTATAATGGAGCCACGTCCTGTATATAGGGATGCATGTTTCACTTTGGCCTATAAATATATTAGTTATCCCTTTCAACTGGTCTAGCATGTTCTATGAGTTCTAGGATGTAACGAGTTTTAAAAGAGAAAGTTTGTACCCGTTATTTATAATGTGCGTCTTCAGCTCGCCACCGGCACGAGCCGCGGCTGACTCCAAATAATTTTATCCGACTAATCCATTTCTCTAGTGCCTAGTGGAAATTTTCTTTATGTTGACATAAAAGAATTGCATGTAGGTTTGTAATACACCAAAATGTGCCTCTTATTTTTGAAGTTCTCTGGAAAATGGCGATTGCCCCCGCCTGAGACCACCTTATTTATTTTTATATTCGTTAGAATTTGTTTTATAAACACAATTTTTTGCATGTTTTAGCTGTAATTAATTTTTTTTAAACCGACTGGAAAACAAGTATTTTGCGTATACTTTTTTCTTTTTGGAAAATTTTCCGTTTTCAAAAGGCACGGAAAAAGAGACCGGAAAATCCATTTTTACGGTCCCTTTTTTAAAAATGATCTAAAATATAAAGTGACATTTAAAATTAAGCAAGAATTAATTGAAATATAGTCAATTATAAATGCAACCTATGGGTTTTTTGATATTTACAAATATAAAAGCTTTTGAGTAAGTACTTTAATATCTACATGTAGAGTAGCATGGTCGTAGTGTTTCATATCGTTTTTGAAAAAATAAATAAATAAAAATAAAATGTTAGTTGTGTTTGTGCTGTTATATACCGGTTAAAAAAAAATACGTACGATACACGACCGAAAATCTTTACAGGTCTAGTAACGTAAATAGCTATTAATTGTATTTTCTCCCAATTGTTGTTGGGTTTGTTCCTGTTTCTAAAACAATAAACGTTTTATAAAAATCTCTACTTTAACAAAATTTGTTTTATTGTCAATCCCCTTAATTTCCTTTTTCTTATAATTTTTAAATTTAAAATGGCCGGGAAGAATCTTTAAACAATATTATATTACTTAGATTTTTATAAATATTACAATAATTATTGTGTATTTGTTAGTTATTATTTTTTCTATTTAATTCCGTAACCGATTTTTCTCGATAAAAATATATAACCGTTCTTGCAAACAATCAAATAAAAATTTAAAAAGGGTCGATTTTTTGTGACCACAGTAAGTGTAATGTCCCTCTTAATTTGATTTTTTTCTTCGTGTAATAAAAATGCACCACAAACAACAGTTACACAAAATTTTTCTCAGTGTAATATACCTGCATTAGTTTCATTTGGTCTAAGCGTGATGTCACATATTTGTTTCCCATATGAACAATGTTTTGAGTGACAGTAATTCGCTTCTTGTTGATATATCTTCTTTGATAAAAGCTTGTAAAAAATAATCACAACCTAGTTTTTTTTTCTGATGGCCGACTACTGGTAGCGCATAATTCTAAAAATCTACTAGTCGGCCGGGCGGCCGACTGAATATTTTTTTCAAAACCAGTAGTCGGCCCCTTGAACTACAATACTTTTAAAGACGGACGTCAGGATTTGCTTGGTTAGTATTCAGCCATAGTTTCTTATGCTGGGTTAATACAATTAAAAATAAATATAAATATTAAAATTAAAAAAAAAATAGATATTTTTATTTTTGCGCATGTGTGAAATCGCATCGCATGACCCTTGTTTTCGTTTTGATGTAGAATTTTGTTTTCATTTTCATGTTTTATTTCCATTTTAGGCATTCCAATATATGGGCCCCTAAGCCACTGGTTTAATAAAAAAATACTTGTCTTCTTTTTCGTTTTTTTTTTGGTATTTTATTACCATTTTAGGCAATCCAACTAAAGCCACTGGTTTAACCAAAAAATACTTTTCTTTTTCGTTTTTTTTTGTGTTTTATTGCCATTTTAGGCAATCCAACTAAAACCACTGGTTGAATCAAAAAATACTTGTTTTCTTTTTCGTTTTTTTTTGTGTTTTATTACCATTTTAGGCAATTCAACTAAACTGGTTTAATCTAGTGGGTTGTTGTTAACGGGAAACACTCAAAGAATATACAACATATTTAGGGATTTTTTTTAATCACAAAAAAAAGTATTGTTATCAAGTATTTTACCAATTTTTTGTAAAACCAGCTTTACCGAGAAAAACGTTTTACCATGTGTTATCGACAATTAAATTTTCTTTTGAACCATGTGTGTAGTGATACCATTTACATAGCCGTTAATAAACCAGGGGCGTTTGTGATTAAAAAAAATTCACTATTCATGCGTATATTCTTTATGAGTGTTCCCTGTTTACAAAAACCCACTAGATACAGATAATTATATTTTCAACAAAATAGAGCAAAACAAGGTTTTTCCAAAAGCTTAGTTTTTAACAAAATAAACAAAAATTTTTTAAAAATTAATTAGAAAAAAATCACCTCAATATGCGGACGCCCCTGTAGTGCCAATAATAGCTTAAACACTACTTTGTAATACGCTATTTAAAAGAACATTTTATGTTCTCTAAAAAGGTATTTTTTCTCTAAAATGCTTAGATTTTTTGAAAACTGAAAAAAAAACTAACTTTTTGGCTATCTTGAAATTTTTGTAGCACGAACCCCCTTCGAGGGGTATACTTTACCCCTATATTTTGATTAGGGAAAGTGGGTCTAGTGATACCTTGTAATGAAGGCCTTTTTAATCTCTTTTTAATCTCTTTTGAGATAATTGCCCTCAAACTTTCAAATTGAACATGGACTAAAAAGATAAAAATTTAATCATAAATTTTATTTTTTTCGGATTTAATTTTTATTTTATCATTCCATGTTAAATTTGAAATTTTGAAAGCAAATATCTCAAAAAGAAATCGATGGATTTTCGAAACTCTTACACGGTTGTAAAGATATTCAACCGAACTTTAAAACAAAGTACTACTAGACCCACTTTCCCTATTCAAAATATAGGGGTAAAGTATACCCCTCGAAGATGGTGCGTGCTACAAAAATTTCAAGATAGCCAAAAAGTGTCCCCCTCGCAAACAAATTCGACGTGTCCGAGGGTTTTTCCAAATTCGTTACCGTATTTAAGATATAGGCCATTAACAGTTTTCGGTGAAAAAACGTATATATATATATATATATATATATATATATATAAATCTTTCTTTTTAATCCGTCTTAAAATCCAAAATAGCGGACAGAATCAAACTTGACCCATTAAAGAGGCCCTTTTATTTTTATGATCCAGAATTTTTTTAGAAATAGTTTTGGATTTATAAAAAAAACTTTATTTCTGCCACACAATAAGCTAGGAGCCGTTGAAATCGGTTTGGTGGTTGTCGAAAAATAACTTTTTATTTCGAGCATAAAGCAAACTGATCCGAACTGGATAATTATATACCTAGGAAAATGTTGATATTGATTTTTAGGATTATGCCTGTTTTCATCTAAATAGGTTCAGTAATAATTAAGGAAATGAACTCAGACACAACTGGCAAGGCAATGAAAGAATGAGTTCAGAATTTTCTCAAAATATAAGAATAGACAAGCCCTATAAGGGGCCAAGTTTGAACAGTCCCCAAATTATTAATTAGCCATATTTACGCTAAGTGGAGTATTGAAGTTTACGCCAGCTGGGGCATGTATAAATATTGTACTAGGCATAAAGTAAATTTCATAAACAGACCTCTGTCCAAGAAATGTAGTTTTTATCCAATAAATTCAAATTTGATTTTTATTTTTGTAGAGTAGCTATTAATTCAGGCAGTCCACGCAGCGACGCGCTGTCCAAAATTTTACCCTGTTGGGGCCTCGTGTCGCAAAAAATCCACACATCATATATAAAATATCGGTCCGTCTGCGAAATAAATCCCTATCGTACTTATCTCAGCTATTTGTTGTAGCGGACCGCGCAACGACGCGACATTTCGATTTTCATACTTTTCGAGGCGCCACGACGCCGACGTTACTAAGGACCACACATCGTTTATGGACCTCACAACGTAGGGACCTCACATCGCATGTGAAACCTGTTTGGCAGATTTTCTTTATTTTGACATTTTTGAAAATTTTGAGTAGGTTTCCACCTTACTGGAGCGCCTCAAAAAACACTTGTTTTTAAACATTTAATTTATCTCTATTCTATCTAGTGGTCCGCGCAACGCATGTGAAAAGTAGGAGTCCCCACAGCGCCTCTTATGTCCGTATAGGTGTGTGTGTGTGTGTGTGTGTGTGTGTGTTTGTGTGTGTGTGTGTGTGTGTATAATATTTCTGTCCGTAACACGATAGCTTCTAAACCGCTAAACCGATTTTCATAAAATGTTCAGGTAAAATAGTGTTCAACTCTCTAACGAGCTGATTAGAGTTTGGTCAAAATCCATCAATGCTGATGACAATTAAAAGATTTAAAAGATGCTAACTTTTTAACGGAGCATCGCATCAATATGCGATTTTCGGAATGTAGTAGACTACATTTTGCTCAATAATTTGTGCTATAACCAAAAATCTCGGAAGAGCTTTAGTTTCTGAGATATTTACAAAACACTGTTTTCAAGGCTGATATATCATGGGTTCATTTGCAGTGTGCTAATTGTCTAGCTAGGAAGGTATCAGACCCGTCAGGGATCCGTGTTTTTTTATTTAATACTAAAACCGCAAGTTTATTTGAAGTAGTTATGTTGAAAATGCGAGATATTCGTACAAGTGTTTTTTTACTTATTATACGATCTTGTCGTGACTTCTATCTATGTGAACCGAACCGAGCCGAACCGAATTGTCTGTACGACGCTACGCGGCAATAACCCACTGTGCTGACCAAATAGTGCCAAATAGTGCTGGAAAATTAATTTTTTCTTCGTTTTTCATAGTTTAAAATTATTAAAAATTCCGACTTCCAAGCAAAACGTTGTCGGGATTAATTTTTATTTTTTTTGTAATAGATATCATAATCAAAAGTTTGTTCAGAGCTTTAGTTTCCGAGTTATTCAAAATTAAACCAAACCTTGTGCCTGCACCCACATTGCCACTGCTGTTTCGTCATTATATTTAATAAGTATATGTTTTTGTAGAGTTTAGTCATAAAGCTGCCAAAATCTGCTTAAGGTCAATAGACATAAGTGAAATCAAACGCTTCTTTTTATTCGAACAATCGAAAAAGCTTTTTAATGTTAAGCTAACTGACCGCAAGACGACGTCAGAGATTTACTACCATTCAAGATCCTTAGACGACAAATTTTAAAAGCGTTTTGACCATCCAAAACTACCGAATATGACATAATTAAATCTAAACCACAGTTTTGTCTATTACCACACTGCTGGCTCTATCTGTTTTAAAAATCGAGAACCTGAAAAATAATAGTTTAAGTTTAATAGCCTGTGCTCTAGATAAGAAAATTTTAGTACATCTTTGGTTCAGGGACAATATATAGTACTGAAAGCGAATATAGATATTTTTAAAATTCAAAACATTATACTCATTTATTCTTCTTTCCTTTATTTATTATAAATGTGGTTATTAAATTAACCATTATCTAATTTATAAATTAAAGTTAAACTTGAAATTAAATTAAACATGCAAAAAACATAAATTGATTTTATAAAAAGATAATGGGTGATGCAACAAAGGTCGAAAGACAAAAGGTCGAAAAGACAAAAGATCGAAAACACAAAGGATCGAAAAACAAAAGACCGAAACTACAAAAGGTCGAAAAACAAAAGATCGAAAATACTAAAGATTGAAAGACAAAAAAACATCGAAAGACAAAAGATCGAAAATGCTGAAGATAGAAAGACAACTTTTTCAAACATATAAAAAAAAACTTTCCTGATTTCTTTCCCGGGATCCTGCAGGGTGTATAATCAAACCGAACCGAAACAAACCACTTCGACTAAGGGGTCTCTTTCTAACACATTAAAAAAAACTTTTCTGACGTGGTTCCCGGGATCCTACAGGGTAGAAAACAAACAGAACTGGTTCGGATCGGTTTGGTTGGGTTACACATCCTTTAGGACCCCGAAAAAGAAATCAGGAAAGTATTTTTTTTTAAATGTGTTCGGAAAAGAGACCCCTTAGTCGAGCATATGATTTTTGTTAAGTATGGCAAGCCATCGGTTTATTTAACGGTTAAGTAATTTTACTTTGCCTAATCTTGCTTAAACTATTTATGTGAATATACCTAAGCAGACCTGATACCCACTTGTAGTTCGATCTTATGTAGTTTCGATCTTTTGCCTTTTCGATCTTTTGTATTTCGATCTTTTGTCTTTCGATCTTGGTTTCGCCAACCAAAAATAATAATACGAGTAGACCCAATAAGATGTTTATTATGGGAAATGAATCGAACTTTGCCTTCCGTAGATTATAGGTACTCTCTGACCTGCGAGTAGGTAAAGCTGGAAGGATCATGATAAGGGGCACAAAAACAATTGATGTCAATAATTGTTGCTAATTTGTTGCGATAAAATTAATTTTATTGCTGCTGCCGTTAACGAAAAATTACACGCACGCATATCTTGTATTTAGTGCCAAGTTCAAAACTAGTTTTAATTGCATTAATTGTTGCTCTGGCCCAAGAATAATCAATAATAACATTTTGAGAAAACAGTTTTTCTTCAAATTAGTCCAGTCCACGAGAGGGTTGTAGAGTACATGAAGGGAGGGAGAAATTTTCTCTTCGGGGAAAGCTTTAGGGTAGTTAGGACATCAACATATCAAAAGTCCCCACCTCTAGCCCCCCCGCTTCAGTGGTAGAGGGGGGTAAGAAGGTGCAATTTTTCGGTTTTTTGCCTATAACTTGATTATGGCTCGGTGTACAAAAAAAAATGTTATATTAAAAATTAAAGAGCATTAAATTCTCTACAAAATTTGTATACTAACCTGAACTTTACCTTTAACAGATTTTGAGATAGTGCCAACCAAAAACCGTTAATTTTTGCAAACACACATTTTTGCCCCATATTTTTATCTAAAACTTTTGTTTTTAATTTTTGAAAAAATCGAAAATAACGACAATGTAGTGCATTCAAGTTTGAAAAATACATTTATTTATCTTTAAATATGTGATCATAAATAAGAAGTTACAGGTGTTTTAGTTTTAAGTAAATATTTCTGATTTTCTACAAAAAACTGTATAATTACTTACTTACTTACTTACCTCATATCATAATGATGATCATGATTAAGAATCATGATCATCATTATGAGTCTTTGGTCAAGCTATCGATATTAGGGGCACTAGGACCGGGGTAAAATAAAAGGAATAAGTATTATTTGAAAGGAAACTTAGGGAAAAACGTTCCCACTCCAGTTGGAATCACAATTGAAGTATTATTATTATCTTTAAGGGTTATAAATTTATTGAGCCAGCTAAAAGATTGGATACCTACACGTATAATAAGAACATTTTTTAGATTGATTTATATCAATTCGCCTTTTATAACATATTGTTTTGACTATGCCTAGAAATTTTAAATTCATATTGCATGTGGAATAAAACGAAAACTTATATATCTGTAGATACAAAAACTGATTCAATTCTGTACGAACGTAGTAATATTTGCATAAAGGTGGTGTGAAAATCTCTATAATTAATATTATTATAATTATTTTGTATGTCTTCCTTTTTTGAATTTCCGGCTCGACTCCTTTATCTTCATTATGATTGATTAAAACGGACAAACACTTTAAAATTTCTCTTTGACAATTGTGGTGTAAATAGAACATGGACATCTTTTTGCAGCTACATCTGGTGCTGTTGTAGTCAGTTACGCATCTACAAAAAATCATCTTTAAAATTTTTCTTGATGCCACTGAATATTTGGTGAAGGCTGGAAATATACAGTTTGCTTTAGATTCCCAACCCCATAGTTCTGTAGCTGGCTAATTTCATAACCAAAGGTGTATATAGTTACTTGATATTATGTTTTAAGTTTATGTTGGTTTGTTGTTAACACACATGGGAAATGTGATTATAAGTGAGAGTAGTATTTGGATTGTGTTTCTATTGCTTTCTTAGGTTTCTGCTGCTCTTCGCAATTTTTTTTAGGTCAATAGTTCCATATTTGCCTCTGAATTTATAAATAAAGGACATCTGTCGGCATTTAGGGAACTTTCAGAAGAGATACCATTTTAGCAGGTATAATTGTTAAGCAAGTTCTACTTCAGCATGCGAAGCGCAGGGATTGTTAAACACTTTAGCTGGTTTTTGGATTTTAGCTTTATAAATCCTAGCTGACCCCTCCAAAATGGATACAGGAACAATATTTCTTTTAATCCTATCTGCTGCATTTCGTGAATGGAATATGGTATTTCTATTTATCCCTGACAGGATTTATAAGTGGAGTATTTACAACCTGGATTACCGAAAAATCTTTGTTCTACAATGACGACTGCATGGAGTTTGAAATTGCAGAGCTCACAATATAATGCTTGCAGCGTTGTGATTATGTGTACTTTATTAAAGTTTTTCTTTAAGTAATTTTATAAGACAATCTCTGCTTTTAGGATTGGAAATAAATTCCTGACTTACACTAATTAGATTATCAAAAGTTAAATAAACTGATTTTTTCACACAATAGCGTCTTTTTTTACAGCCATTGTACTCAATTTTTAATGTTATATCTTTATTAAAAACAATCCTAGAGGATGCTATTAAATAATGGGTCTTGAAGAATTTAACTTAGGTATTCATTACAAAGGTTGGATGGTTGGGTCGGTTTATTAGGTTGGTTGGTAAGGTTGGTTTAATAATTCAGGATCTTTTTTGCCTCCAATTCGTATGCAGTAAAAGGACCACATCATAGTTTGATTATTTTTTCCCAACACAAATTTACAAAAATTGCTCTAATTTTGGATCCGCCACTGCCTTTAATTATATTTTTTGTATATTAAAATATGTTTATTCAGTTTATTTCATCAAATTTATCACTCTTAAATAATACTAAAAAATAATAAAAAAGAAATTGTATTTGTAAATATTGAGAAATTTGGTTAAAAATTTTAATTTGCTGTATCTTTTGATATGTTATAGATCAGTTAGTAAATGCTACATATTTTTAAAGTAAATTGATTGGTTTACAGCTTTCATATTGAGAAATTTTTTCTAAAATTAAAAACAAAAAAGTTAGATGAACAAATTTGATAAAATATAAGGGGCAAAAATGTGTTCTTCAAAAATTAACGGTTTTTGGTGGCCACTATCTCCTAATTTTTTTTTACTGGCATATAACTCTATGTATTTGTTGTTAATTTGTTGCGGTAAAACAAATTTGGTTGCGGCAGCCGTTATTATAAAAACGGCGGTCCCTCTAGCTTTACGGTAAAGTTTGGGGGACCACGCGTATCTCCGATTTGATAAGGAGTAGAAAGGTCAATTTTGCGGCATTATTTGTTGCTCTGAAGCCCCATCAACAATCAAAAGTAATATGGTCAAAAAAATTAACCGTTGATTTTTTTATAGATAAAAAAAAACATTTTTTTAAAATAAATCTACTGAAACCAGCCATATCTCGTCACTGGATTGAGCTACAAAAACTGGATTTTGATGCTCGCCGAGTTCGAATTTGTTGCGGCGAAATTAATTCTGAGGCGGCCTTATTTTTAAAAAAGTTGTAATTTCGTAACATTTTAAGGGTCATAACTCAAAAATTAACTAAAGGGCCCAAGAGTTTCATCTGTCATTAAATAGAGGGTAACGAGTACTAATTAGTTACGAAAGAACCAATTTTGTTGCTGTAGAGGTTTTCGAGAAATATGCCGAAAACAAGTTTTAGTAAAGTTAGGGATTGAGCTATTGAGATGAAACAAAAACTGGATTTTGTTGCTCGCCTAGTTCGAATTTGTTGCGGCAAAATTCATTTCGAGGCCGCCTTATTTTTGAAAAAGTTGTAATTTCGTAACATTGTAGGGGTCATAACTCAAAAATGAACTAGGGGCCCCGAGAATTTCATATGTCGTTAAATAGAGGTTAATGACTTTTAATTAGTTGCTGAAGAACCAATTTTGTTGCTTTAGCCATTTTCGCGAAATACGCGAAAAACAATTTTTTTTTTAAGTTAGGGGGACCAGCCATATCTTATCACTGGATTGAGCTACTGAGATGAAACAAAAACTGTAATTTGTTGCTCGCCTAGTTCGAATTTGTTGCAGCAAAATCCATTTGGACGCGGCCTTATTTTTAAGAAAGTAATATTTTAGGGGTCATAACTCAAAAATGAACTAGGGGCCCAAGAGTTTCATCTGTCGTTAAGTAGAGGGTAACGAGTACTAGTTGGTTGCGGAAGAACCAATTTTGTTGCTTTAGCCGTTTTCGAGAAATATGCGAAAACCAAGTTTTCGTAAAGTTAGGGGGACCAGCCATATCTCGCCACTGGATTGAGCTATTGGGATGAAACAAAAACTGGATTTTGTTGCTTGCCTAGTTTGAATTTGTTGCGGCAAAATCCATTTTGAGGCGGAATTATTTTTGAAAAAGTAATTTCGTAACATTTTAGGGGTCATAGCTCAAAAATGAACTAGGGAGCCCAAGAGTTTTATCTGTCATTAAATAGAAGGTAACGAGTACTATAGTCTAACTTATACGCATTTGTAATGACGTCACAAAGTGAGAAAAAACGTATGGCGTAGATATTTTTGCCAATCAATATTTGGTAAGAAAATTTACTATCGCGTTCAGAAATTAACAAATATTGATATATGGCAGTTTGCACCGTGTTTGCACCAACAATTTTAAGAAATAATTAACGATAGGACGTATTCCTTAAAGTGACATTTCCCCATGGAAAAATATCACTTTAAGGAATACTTAGCATTAAGGCTTATACAGGGTGTCCCAGACCACCCGTCCACCCCTTTTAAAATGTAGGGGATGGATTTTTTCAATGATCTAAAAAATGATTGTATCCATATCGAGTACATTTTTTCAATTGGTGGTATTTTCAAATTTCGGCGCCGACCGGAAGTGGCCTATTCAGGCCTAAAGTGCGTTTTTTGATTAGGGATGAGCATGATTTTGCAATGATTTCGGGTTCTACGCAAGAAAATACGTACCTTCTATTTGAATCATTTTTTTTCTTAAACTTCATTATTTTTTTAAATATGTCCCTATTTGAAAAACGGACTCCAGGCCTAAATAGGCCACTTCTGGTCGACCCCGAAAGTTGAAAACATCTACCACCAATTGAAATTAATTTTTTGGATGTTCAAAAAAACTTTTCCCCTAGGTTTTAAAAGGGGTGGACGGGTGGTCTGGGACTCCCTGTATAATCGGTTCAAACGGTCATTAGCAGCACTTATAATATATATATTTTTATTACCGTGCGTAAAGAACTAACTTTTCGCACACTGTGGTTTGTATGCACTACACAGTAAAATTTTTTGTCTTCAATGAAAAAACGTACTTTTCTTGAATAAATTGTTTGACCTTAAAACAATTTGTTTTGAATTAAAATATTTCTTTTCAACGCTGCGTTTTATCTTGAAGTGAGACTTGATTTTTCTTCTTTAATTGTTTTGTTTCAGTATACTCCGTTTTGTAACAAAGCAAATTGTCTTCATATAAGTAATATTTTGCTTCCAGAGAATGGTGCCTTACATTACTTCAGTTCCAATTTATATTAACACAATTTCTGTTTCACAATAAAATAAAGAAGCAATATAGGAATAGGAAAGCACAAATTATTTTACTTCAAAGCAATTTGCTTTAATCCAAGACAAATTTTTTACCGTGTAAATGCAAATTTTGTATACGCACTGTGTAAACAAAATAAAAAAAAATAAAAAACAAATTTTTTTAATTATTTTTTTTATGCACTGAGTCTGTAATTTTTTTTATGTACTTAGTACTAAACCCAATAAAATACTACTTTATAATGTAAAATATTCGGTAGTAGAAGAAATATTGTATGCATCTCATCTGTAAAGTTGTATCTTTTTTATCTCGCCTAATTGTCCGTCAAATTTCCCATTCGTTAAAAAATGGTAACTACACACTATATACACACTTGTTGCATAAATTACTATTTTACATACGCAAACATAAATTAATCTTGTAGTATTTATTAAGGTATATATTTAAAAATTTAATAACAATTAATATTTATTATGATTAATCATGAATAATGAATAAACGCAGCTGATAATTTTAAATATATTGGCTTCAACTGGAAAAGAAACAATTTCGAAACGTCATCGCACTTCAAATCGAGAATTTAATACAACGAGCAATAGATGTAACAAAACTACCTAAGTTTACCAAAATGGTAAATAAGAATGGTATAAAATTATTTGAACTTACAGGGCAAATTAAAATACTGACAATTAAGTACTATTGAGTATTATACGGGAAATACCACTACAAGAAAACGTCTTAAACAAATTCATTGAAAATTTGAGAATATATAAGAATTGTATTCACACCGTTATGTCGTTAAAATTTTAAAAATATTGATTTTCTTTTTTCAAAAATAATCTGAGGGCGCGGCAGTGCCTCGTCAAGTTCGCGCTGCCGTAACATCTTTTCTTGAAACATTTCAGTCCATATTTGACCTATCTAAAACTCTACTTCGGAATGAGCTACAAATCTCAAACCTTGCACAGTCGTAGACCTTCATAGAGTTAACAACCCCTCCAAGATACGTGGACTTCCATAAGGTAGTAAAGTAGTAAATTTCAAAAAACTTCGAAATTGCCACTCACTCACTCACTCACTCATGTATAGATCATCAATATTCTACTGTACTTCCAGACATGCTACAAAGCTGAAATTTGGCAGACTGATAGAAATTATGAACAAACCCCTGGAAAAAATCAAAAACGTCCAGAAATGGCAGACTGATAGGAACTATGATAAAACTATAAGAAAAGATTTAAAAACCCCAAAATTTTAATTTGCTTCCCTCCCTTATAAATGTAAAGTTATGTAAAAGTAATATTGCCCACTTTCAGAACCGCTTAAGGGCTGAGCTTTGGAAGGCCGATAGGAACTATGATAAAACTATAAAAGAAATTTTAAAAACCCCAAATTTTAATTATCTTCTCTCTCCTATAAATGTAAAGTTATGTAAATTAACATTCTCCACTTCCAGGAACGCTAGAGAGCTGAGCTTTGGAAGACTGATAGGAACTATGATTAAACTATAGGAAAAAATTTAAAAACACCAAAATTTTAATTTACTTTCCTCTACTATAAATGTAAAGTTATGTAAAATTAACATTGCCTACTTCCAGGAACACAAGAGAGCTGAGTTTATAAGGCTGATAGAAACTATGATAACACCATTGGAAAATATAAAAAAAAAACCTAAAAAAATTGAATAAGGCAGTGCAAAAGTTTTGAACAATATTTCGCATATTTTACTACTATAAAACTTAAATATTATCCTAATGCTTTAAAAAAGGAGTGAAATCAAAACAAAAACATTTCATGTAAAAAAGCCAAGTAGGCGAAAGTCTTATGCCGTAAAAAGAATTGAGATAAAAGTAAAGCCAAGTTCTTCAATACAAATTTCGAATGGTTTTTACTAGTTTGGAAATGTTTTTCTAAACTTGGCTATTACGGCTGCAAATGACTGTTAGGCACAGTGCTAAATTGAACGTAAAGAAGTTTGACTGGAATAGCAAAGTTTAAAAAGTCATTGTCAAACTAGTAAGAACCATTCATTTTGAAATTTGTATTGGAGAACTTGGCTTTAATTTTATCTCAATTCTTTTTACGGCATAAGATTTTCGCGTACTTGGCTTTTTTTACATGAAATGTTTTTGTTATGATATACTCTTTCTTGAAACAAAAATACTTCCTGGTGGAATATGTTATTACATCAAACTGAAAATGCCAATTTAAAAAAATAAAACATACAAAATCACCACATTGCATTGGCATGTTAATGTAATTGCAACGATATGATTGGATACCTACTTAAAATAACAATCATAAAATAAGTTTTTGCAAGAACAAAAAATCTTAATTAGTGTCGTCATTATTGTCTGTCAGAACTGAAAAGTCAGTCGTCGTGATCTTCGTCATCTTCGTCGTCTTCGTTAGGTGTAATCACAAGTGGCAGAATGTCAGAGGCATCACACACTTGTATTACCTCCCAAGCCTTTTCAATTACCTTTTCAGTATGAGTAACGTAGTTTTGCCAATGATCTATAGAAATTTCGTTTATTACCCTTTCCCATGTAGCCAGAAATTCTGAAGGTGACCCCTTAAGATTGGAAATTTATTTATCGTATTTTCGTTTACATTCCGACCTTACCATTTCAATTGCATTAAACTGGCGTGTGGCAGTTGCAAAATTTTGTGTCCCAAAGGTTTGACATATTCATCAAGGAAGTATTTTTTTTCACTAGGGCAGTTGTTGCTTGCAATACTCCATATTTGATCTTTCGGAACCAGCTGAGTTTTGAACCAGTTTTCGAAGTTTGTCCTGTTCATATTGTCATGTCTTTAATCCACACTTGAATATTAAATTCGCGCCCTTGATGAAGCCATCTTTGGTTCCGGCGTGGACCACAATATTACGATGACCTTAAAAAATAAAATATAAGTCAATTTCTATTAAACATAAAAAATATTCAAAATTATTCTACCAGAACCTTGACCATAACTTAAATTTAATACAATTAATAAGTAGGTAATTTTCCATGCACATAATACGACGTAGTCAAATTCCCTCATGTTGACGTATAGGTACAGGGTGATCATTATTTTAATGTGCCACACTTTTAAATGCCTATAATAGTAGTTTACCTAACTAGTGCGGAAAGTGCCTCTTTTCCGAACGCGATTGCAGATGGCCAAACGACGCGATAGCGGAGTTTGGCCAGCAATCAAGTGCGGAAAAGACACTTTACGCACGAGTTAGGTACACTATTTTTTCTATAAGCGTGAGGAAAAAACTAAAAATTAATCAGAAAATTATTTATATTCAAAACGTTTTAATCAAATCAATTATTATTATTCACATTCTAGCGGCTTCTAGAACTGACTGGGGTAGATCTTCGTCCGAAGAATCCATTGAAAATCTGATTTTTTTGTTTGAAAAATTCAAAAGACGCTTGTATCTGCAAAATTGGCTTTGTTTTGACAGTTTGTTTGTACTTTGTTGCTATGGTGATTTAAGATGCCAAATCTAAAACCACTAGTGTTCATTGTTGTTTGACATTGACAATGACGATATATATACCGGGGAGGTTTAAAACTTATAATTTGAACCTATTTTACTGAAAACTTTATTTTATCGAAAATATTGAAAATATAGCAGAATTTTAGTCAATTTGAATATTTTTAGGATATTTCGTGTGCTACGAAAGATACAAATGTATTTTGAACGGTCTAAATGTTATAGAACACCTCAAAATCGTAACAAATTTACTTAAAAAATATTTTTCCGCACTAGTGCGGAAAAGTGGCACTTTCCACACTAAAATGCGTGCGGAAAAGTGGACTTTTCCGCACGCTTATAGAAAATAGTAGTTTACCTAACTAGTGCGGAAAGTGCCTCTTTTCCGCACGCGATTGCAGATGGCCAAACGACGCGATAGCGGAGTTTGGCCAGCAATCAAGTGCGGAAAAGACACTTTACGCACGAGTTAAGTACACTATTTTTTCTATAAGCGTGAGGAAAAAACTAAAAATTAATCAGAAAATTATTTATATTCAAAACGTTTTAATCAAATCAATTATTATTATTCACATTCTAGCGGCTTCTAGAACTGACTGGGGTACATCTTCGTCCGAAGAATCCATTGAAAATCTGATTTTTTTGTTTGAATTTTAGTCAATTTGAATATTTTTAGGATATTTCGTGTGCTACGAAAGATACAAATGTATTTTGAACGGTCTAAATGTTATAGAACACCTCAAAATCGTAACAAATTTACTTTTCCGTACTAGTGCGGAAAAAATATTTTCCGCACTAGTGCGGAAAAGTGGCACTTTCCACACTAAAATGCATGCGGAAAAGTGGACTTTTCCGCACGCTTATAGAAATAGTTATTTACCTAACAAGTGCGGAAAGTGATACTTTTCCGCACGCGACGGAGCGGAGTTCGGGCAACCGTCAAGGGCGGAAAAGACATTTTCCGCAAGTGTTAGGTACAACATTTTTCCTATGAACGTGGAAATCGTCAGTTTTTTAGAAAAAAAATAGTTTTTATCGGACAATTTTTTGGTCTTTTAGGTTAGAACACGCCAAGCACAAAGAATAAGGAATGAAATTGATGCATTCTTCTTTAATAACTTAAAAATAAAGTTATAAAAAATGAGCGCGGAAAAGTTACTTTTCCGCACTAGTGCGGCAAAGTTACTTTTCCGCACTCAAAACTATTTTATGTAATTTTGCATAAAATTAAATAAGAAACTAAAGATTTGTTAATATTTTCTTTATTTTTTAAAATAATAACAGAAAAATCGGAAAACTTTAAACTAATTTTACTATTTACTATAAAAATTAAAATTGAAGCTACAATTTGTAGCGCATTGCAGGTTCACTGCTGAGTCAGCTCCTTTTAAATGTGCTTTCATTTCACTGGCGTTTATAATTTGGCCCGTTTTTGAAGTAAAAATATGAGATTCCTGGATTTCCATGGATTTTACGACACTGGAACTTTCTTCTTGGCCTTGATAAATAATGGAAGATGGTGCCTCACTTTCAATGTGATCTAGCTGCAGATTCTGATACATGTTGTTTAATGGTTTTTTTGATAAAATGTTTTCCGCAATTTTTTTCTTATTTTGTAGGGAATCCTCTATATAGGATTCCGCCACAGAAGTGGACTTCCAGCCCCCATGCCTTTTAATATTTGTGATATTGCTTCCTGCGTCAGCTAGCATTGTGGCCGATGATCGTCTAAAGCAATGGCCGGTGTACATTTCAGGATTTTTGAGGCCCAGATATCCTGCAATGTTACTTGGCATTTTTCCAAACGTATTAATGCCGACGCATTGATTACCGCACTTTCCAGCTTTGTAGTTTAGGAAAAAACGATTTGTGGTGCAGTTTAAAGGACGTAACGACTTGTATTTTTTATATAAAGCGATGTAGCTGTCTTCGCAAACCACAAATTTTCTACATACCTTTGTTTTAGTATCTGGTATGGTAATCAAGAGAATGTCGTCTTTTTCTTCAATGTTGTCGATGGTTAGTTTCGTTAGTTCTTCCCTGCGACACGCCCCAGCTACGCCGAAGATGGTGGCAACTTTCATCATGAGATAAACCGAGTCTGGCGCTTGGGTCAAAAATTTTTCCGTGTCCTCCTTTTCAAATATTCTGGATTTTTTTGGTTTAAAGCCTTCATTTTTGCGTTTTAGAAAGGCTGTCAATTTACAAAAATTTTTAAGATCGATGTTATGTTTGACTTTAAGGACCATTTTAACCATGGAATACTTGGACCATAAAGTAGAAGGAGAGAGTTTCTTCGATAAATAATAAAAATAGGCCAATATTACCTCCTCTTTTGAAGCAGCTACTGCTAAGGTCATACTCTTGCTTTTACACCATGATTCTAAAGCTTCGTATTCTTTGTTGTATCTTGGCGAAGATTTCTCGGGTATCAACGATAGTGTGGCCGCATTTGCTGCCTCCAAAATCTCCTGGGGCGTTTCCTGTTCGGAATCTGAGTCCATTGGGTCAAAAATAGTGAATAATATTATACTATAACGACGCTGCAGCTCAAAAAGCTATCAAACCGTTTGTTTGTATTTTAATTTGTTGCTATGGTATCTAAACAGTGATGCTATACTTACTCATAGCCACCTTAAAAATAATGACATCTACATGTTGGGTGTCAGTTCTGTTATTCTGTTAATAGAGTGCTTGACAAAGTAAAAAACTGTCATTAATAAAGGCAGCTTCTAAAAAACTTTGCTTATTAATAGAGTACCTATGAGAAACAATAGTAATACTCACATAATAAATATTGCAAAAAACTGTTTACTGTTATTGCAGTTCCATATTTTCATTAAAACTCATGTAAAAACAAAATTCAAGGGGCAGTGCGGAAAAGTAACTTTTCCGCACTAGTGCGGCAAAGTAACTTTTCCGCACTAGTGCGGAAAAGTGCTACTTCCCGCACGCAAAAGAGTGCGGAAAAGTACACTTTTCCGCACGCGAGTAGGAAAAAATATTTTTCACACTCATTTCAGTATGAAAAGTGTCATCTTAACGCACTAGTGCAAAAAGTGATATATTTTTCGCACTAATGTAAAAAGTTTTTGAAATGCGTGTGAAAAATCCAATTTTTCACACAGTTCTTTTCACACGCTTGTAGAAAAAATCTGTTAAAACGTCTTAAAAGTTTGTTTGAGGCACTCATAATAATTGCGAAGCTCGCCTAATGCTCGTTTCGCAAACTTTTATACGCGTGCCTTAAACGAGTACTTACTTTTCACACTTGTATCATAAATAGCTATTATTAATAAAGCTAGAGGGTTGAGAAAAAAGTTAAGTTGTTTGAGTTTTTCATAGACCTTCAAAAATAACTTTTGATAAAAAAATATATTTTTAGATAAAAATTTTGTAGCCATTTAACAATGAAATGGTCACCCTGTAGGTACTTGAATTTTTTTAACCAAAAAAAAAATATAATTTGGAATATTTGGGAGAAATGGGAGATTTGGCGCTTTATAAGCTTACCCAGAAATTGACAGCGGAACACCATTATGAGGATCACAATCTGTAATAACCCTTAAGTTGGTCAAATTAATATTTTTGAAGACTGAGATTTTTTGAGAAATTCACGTGGAGACTTTGAAGAGCAAAATCTCCCAACCCGTTTGAATGGATCTACTTTTTAAAATGTTTATCTAATTTTTTAAGCTCAAAAAATGTGAAACAGACGGAATTATGAAGATTTACAAGGCACCAGTTTTTATTTAAAAAAAAAGTCAAAATATAACAAGATAATTTTTACCTTCACTGTTCTTTCTTGAATCTGTATGCTTGGTGTCATCTTGCAAGCTACTACGAAAGGATCCCTTGCTAAAAATCGACGTCTCATCAATGAAAACTGGAGTAAAACCTACCAGACCTAAATTTCTATTTTGATGTACTGTAAATGTATTCTTTTATGAACAATATCTGGTAAGTCCATCAAATAATTTCTATTATTTGATTTTTTCCACTTGAAGCCTATACTATTGATCCATCTTCTTAAGGACTCGATGGAAAACTCAAAATGTTCAATTTCTTCCCTGAACTTTTGACTTATTGTTGCCAATGTTACATATTCTTTTCTGGCAAAAATACAATAAATTGTGTCCCGAATTTTATCTTTCAAATATGTTGTAATTTTGGTTTTTGCAGTTTTTGAAGTGGAAGAAATACGGGTAGTGTAATCCTGGTCTGATTTTATCCCATTCTTTTTTATATTTACTATTGTTGTTGGGCTCAATTTTGTTGCATCTGCAGCTCGTTGTATCACATTCGCAAATTGAAGCGCGATTCCATTCCGGACTTGTTCCTGTTCCAGTTGAAAAAAAGCCAATATATTTAAAATTATCAGCTGCGATTGTTCATTATACCTATTACATTTGTTTATCGGCATTATACAAGTTTTTAAAAATGTTTCCGACAAGTTGACAAACTCATGTTTTTGATTGACAATGACGGATACTTCACATAACCAATTACCCACCTATTTAAAAAATTAATTAATCATAGACGCTACTTTTTTTTAAAAGTTTATTGTTACCGTTGTTTATAATATACTAACCAAAGATAAACAAAAATGACGTCATTACAAATGCCTATAAGTTGAACTATAATTAGCTAAGGAAGAACCAATTTTGTTGCTGTAGCCGTTTTCGAGAAATATGCGAAAAACAAATTTTGCTAAAAAACTGAATTTTATTGCTCGCCTAGTTCGAATTTGTTGCGGCCAAATCCATTTTCGAGGCGGCCTATCTATATATGTCCTATATCAGTCAGACGCTGCTGTGTTTAATCTTTTATAGTTTCTCTAAAATAAGGGTAGCCACCTACGCTATGTTCGCTGTACTGAGGTCCTTTCTCTCCACCATTCATACCGGTGTGGGCTTCTCCCATATCCCTGGGAAAGGGACCCTAGACAGGTGCTACCCCCCCCCCCCCTCCAACTGCGACTAGTAGTTACAAGTAGATTTAGCAGTTAATTGTTTTTTTTATTAAAAAAATTTTGTGTTCTATTAGTAGTTGTTTGGCTTTAATTTAAAATATAATAAAAGTGTGCACATTTACGCATATTTTAATTCTGTTTCTACCCAGAAGTTGAACTTCTTTTATATACAATTTTTTTTCTCGTATAGGGCTTAATTGAATAAAAATATTTTAGATCGTTTTCACTTAGAAATACTTGCCATTCTTACATAGCCAAAATATATTTTTTAGTTAACTAAAGTATACCCTTTACTACAGCTAGTTTTATTACTAAGAAAATAAGTTACCAAAATCTTCACGGCCTCCCCTACTATTGATAACATCACTAATAGGTCCTTGAAAATGATGATTTATTAGGCGTAGTCTTTCCGATTTCAATAACATATATATATTTAAAACTTTGTTTTGTTCTCTGATCAAGAGCGTTCTCGAGTATGCCTCAGTAATATGGTCTCCTTACTATGAAACTTACAAAGACAGTATTGAACGTCTACAAAAAAGGATTATAATATTTATTGCTTATAAATTAAATATTCCTGTAGAGGATATTGTTTATGATGAATTCCATACATTATTAGGTCTTCCAACTTTAGAAAATCGTACAAACTTTCTTGACCTTGTGTATCTATTTAAAATCGTTAATGGGATAACTAATTGTCCAGAAATTTTGAATAAAATATCTTTATGTGCCCACAAGTAAATTCTAGGCGCCATGAAACTTTTCGTATTGGTTTTCATAGAACTAACTCCTGTCCAGCAACTTTGTAGACTAGCCAATGGGTTGGATAAAGATATTGATTTGTATGCTTTGAGCCTAAAGAGGTTTAGGAATCAAATAAAGAGATCCCATTAAAACATGTGATTTTGTCTTATTAACTGAAAAAAAAGTATAATTTTACTATGTGTGTACGATGTGCATGACAATTACGCTGGCTTAACTCGGCTTGGTTAAGCAGCGGGGCTCCGGAACGAAAGAGCGATGTACTAAACAGCGACATACAAAATAACGGGTAATGAAATAGCGACTATCAAAATAGCGATGAAATCAATGAGCGACTATCAAAATAGCGATGTATCAAAATAGCGTTTGTAACAAAACAGCGACATATCATGTATATAAAATAGCGTTGTATCAAAATAGCGATGTATAAAATATCGAATCAAACCAAACCGAATCGAATCAAACCAATCCAAACCGAAACGAATCGAAATGCGCTATTATATCCTGCGATATTATGACTATACCAGCTTATTTTTTCAAAAAAAAAACTTCCTTGATTCTTTTCCGGGAGCCTAGAGGGTATGAATCCAAATCGAACCAAACCGATCTGAACCGAATTCGGTTCGGTTCGGATTCACACTCTCTAGGATTCCGGAAAAGAAGTCTGGAGTTTTTTTTGAAAAAATTCGCTGGTTTAGTTCGGTTTGATATGGTTCGGTTTGGTTCGGTTCGGTTCGGTTCGGTTCGGTTCGGTTCGGTTCGGTTCGGTTCGGTTCGGTTCGGTTCGGTTCGGTTTGGTTCGGTTCGCTTTGGTTCGGTTCGGTTCGGTTCGGTTGGGTTCGGTTCGGTTCGGTTCGGTTCGGTTCGGTTTGGTTCGGTTCGGTTCGGTTCGGTTCGGTTCGGTTCGGTTCGCTTCGGTTCGGTTCGGTTGGGTTGGGTTCGGTTCGGTTCGGTTCGGTTCGGTTCGGTTCGGTTCGGTTCGGTTCGGTTCGGTTCTGTTCGGTTCGGTTCGGTTCGGTTCGGTTCGGTTCGGCTCGGCTCGGCTCGGCTCGGCTCGGTTCGGTTCGGTTCGGTTCGGTTCGGTTCGGTTCGGTTCGGTTCGGTTCCGTTCGGTTCGGTTCGGTTCGGTTCGGTTCGGTTCGGTTCGGTTCGGTTCGGTTCGGTTCGGTTCGGTTCGGTTCGGTTCGGTTCGGTTCGGTTCGGTTCGGTTCGGTTCGGTTCGGTTCGGTTCGGTTCGGTTCGGTTCGGTTCGGTTCGGTTCGGTTCGGTTCGGTTCGGTTCGGTTCGGTTCGGTTCGGTTCGGTTCGGTTCGGTTCGGTTCGGTTCGGTTCGGTTCGGTTCGGTTCGGTTCGGTTCGGTTCGGTTCGGTTCGGTTCGGTTCGGTTCGGTTCGGTTCGGTTCGGTTCGGTTCGGTTCGGTTCGGTTCGGTTCGGTTCGGTTCGGTTCGGTTCGGTTCGGTTCGGTTCGGTTCGGTTCGGTTCGGTTCGGTTCGGTTCGGTTCGGTTCGGTTCGGTTCGGTTCGGTTCGGTTCGGTTCGGTTCGGTTCGGTTCGGTTCGGTTCGGTTCGGTTCGGTTCGGTTCGGTTCGGTTCGGTTCGGTTCGGTTCGGTTCGGTTCGGTTCGGTTCGGTTCGGTTCGGTTCGGTTCGGTTCGGTTCGGTTCGGTTCGGTTCGGTTCGGTTCGGTTCGGTTCGGTTCGGTTCGGTTCGGTTCGGTTCGGTTCGGTTCGGTTCGGTTCGGTTCGGTTCGGTTCGGTTCGGTTCGGTTCGGTTCGGTTCGGTTCGGTTCGGTTCGGTTCGGTTCGGTTCGGTTCGGTTCGGTTCGGTTCGGTTCGGTTCGGTTCGGTTCGGTTCGGTTCGGTTCGGTTCGGTTCGGTTCGGTTCGGTTCGGTTCGGTTCGGTTCGGTTCGGTTCGGTTCGGTTCGGTTCGGTTCGGTTCGGTTCGGTTCGGTTCGGTTCGGTTCGGTTCGGTTCGGTTCGGTTCGGTTCGGTTCGGTTCGGTTCGGTTCGGTTCGGTTCGGTTCGGTTCGGTTCGGTTCGGTTCGGTCGGTTCGGTTCGGTTCGGTTCGGTTCGGTTCGGTTCGGTTCGGTTCGGTTCGGTTCGGTTCGGTTCGGTTCGGTTCGGTTCGGTTCGGTTCGGTTCGGTTCGGTTCGGTTCGGTTCGGTTCGGTTCGGTTCGGTTCGGTTCGGTTCGGTTCGGTTCGGTTCGGTTCGGTTCGGTTCGGTTCGGTTCGGTTCGGTTCGGTTCGGTTCGGTTCGGTTCGGTTCGGTTCGGTTCGGTTCGGTTCGGTTCGGTTCGGTTCGGTTCGGTTCGGTTCGGTTCGGTTCGGTTCGGTTCGGTTCGGTTCGGTTCGGTTCGGTTCGGTTCGGTTCGGTTCGGTTCGGTTCGGTTCGGTTCGGTTCGGTTCGGTTCGTCGTTCGGTTCGGTTCGGTTCGGTTCGGTTCGGTTCGGTTCGGTTCGGTTCGGTTCGGTTCGGTTCGGTTCGGTTCGGTTCGGTTCGGTTCGGCTCGGCTCGGCTCGGCTCGGCTCGGCTCGGCTCGGCTCGGCTCGGCTCGGCTCGGCTCGGCTCGGCTCGGCTCGGCTCGGCTCGGCTCGGCTCGGCTCGGCTCGGCTCGGCTCGGTTCGGTTCGGTTCGGTTCGGTTCGGTTCGGTTCGGTTCGGTTCGGTTCGGTTCGGTTCGGTTCGGTTCGGTTCGGTTCGGTTCGGTTCGGTTCGGTTCGGTTCGGTTCGGTTCGGTTCGGTTCGGTTCGGTTCGGTTCGGTTCGGTTCGGTTCGGTTCGGTTCGGTTCGGTTCGGTTCGGTTCGGTTCGGTTCGGTTCGGTTCGGTTCGGTTCGGTTCGTTCGGTTCGGTTCGGTTCGGTTCGGTTCGGTTCGGTTCGGTTCGGTTCGGTTCGGTTCGGTTCGGTTCGGTTCGGTTCGGTTCGGTTCGGTTCGGTTCGGTTCGGTTCGGTTCGGTTCGGTTCGGTTCGGTTCGGTTCGGTTCGGTTCGGTTCGGTTCGGTTCGGTTCGGTTCGGTTCGGTTCGGTTCGGTTCGGTTCGGTTCGGTTCGGTTCGGTTCGGTTCGGTTCGGTTCGGTTCGGCTCGGCTCGGCTCGGCTCGGCTCGGCTCGGCTCGGCTCGGCTCGGCTCGGCTCGGCTCGGCTCGGCTCGGCTCGGCTCGGTTCGGTTCGGTTCGGTTCGGTTCGGTTCGGTTCGGTTCGGTTCGGTTCGGTTCGGTTCGGTTCGGTTCGGTTCGGTTCGGTTCGGTTCGGTTCGGTTCGGTTCGGTTCGGTTCGGTTCGGTTCGGTTCGGTTCGGTTCGGTTCGGTTCGGTTCGGTTCGGTTCGGTTCGGTTCGGTTCGGTTCGGTTCGGTTCGGTTCGGTTCGGTTCGGTTCGGTTCGGTTCGGTTCGGTTCGGTTCGGTTCGGTTCGGTTCGGTTCGGTTCGGTTCGGTTCGGGTCGAATTCACACCGTCCTTGATCTCGGGAGAGAAGTCAGAAAAGTTTATTTTTTGAAAAAGTTTCTTAGAAAGAAACCCTTTAGTCGAACTATAACTATATGCCAAAACAGAACTGAAATATCGCTATTTTGATAGTCGCTATTTTGTTACATCGCTGTTTGAATAATCGCTATTTTGTTACAATCTCTATTTTGATTACAATCTCTATTTTGATAGTCGCTATTTTATTACATCGCTATTTTGTTAGATCGCTAGTTTGATTGTATCGCTATTTTGTTACAATCTCTATTTTGATTACAATCTCTATTTTGATAGTCGCTATTTTATTACATCGCTATTTTGTTAGATCGCTAGTTTGATTGTCGCCCTTTCATTACATCGCTATTTTGATTGTCGCTATTTCGATACCGCTATTTTAATACTCGCTATTTTGTACATCGCTATTTCGTTCCAGAGCCAAGCAGTGGGATTAAAGTAACGAGTTTACTGCTAAGGAGCCACTCCCTGCAATGACCAAGAAGGCTTATGGTACAATAAACTTAAGTAGATATAGTGAGAACAACTGTTAAATGTTGAATCTGGTTTATTAAGATCTTCTCTTTTTATTTTTTATTTTATATTAAAAAATTGTTATAGTTCGTGACAAATTATAAAATTCAATATTTCGTGCTGTTTTATAAACTAAATAATTTATATAATAATTAAAATACGTAAACTTGAGAAAGTTAGTTTATGTTTTTAAAACCTAATTTCTCTAGATCACCTGCATGTATAAATAATAAATTTAACTAAAAATGTAGATTTATATAAAATTGTAAAAAATGTTTTGTAATTAAACATTTTCCGGTCTCTTCGGGATGAATGACCGAGTGGGTAAATATTTCTGTCAACTGGCTGAAATAATGCTGATGATGTGGTAGGTAGGTAAGCATCGAGGTAGGAACTGCTGCTTCTTTTTATGGTAGGTTAGTTGCTTGTTTGGGTATTCGATTTTTGTAAAACTGCTGACAATGAATCTAGGCATCGCATCGCTTGTGTTTTGGCTTTTGCTGTCATCGTACGTCGTCGAACTTTTCGCTTTAGTATCAAGTTGCTCCTTTTGCAAAATATTATGAACTATTTTTATTATTGTTTTTACTCCTTTGCTATTGTAGGTGCCACGAAGAAATTGTAAATTGGGAAGCAAGAATTTAAAAATATTTTGTTGTATATTTACAATGGCAAAATGTTTCTGACTTTTTTGCCATTGTCCTTCCGCCTTCTCAGTAACTTTTGATTTGGAATGTTTTTTTCTTTTGGGTTGTCTTTTTAATAACTATTCTAGCTAGTTGTTTTAAAATTTTTTTCTTTTTCGTATGTTTTCTTGACTTTTGATTATTCTTGCTTTTTTTCTGAAGGTATTTCTGGTTGAGCACAGGATAGGCATAATTTTTTTTTGGCTTTAATTGAGGACTTCTGCTGAGGGTAAGTTTGGTTTTTTTACTTTGCTATTTAATTTTCTATGCTGGATTTTGTTGTCTCTTACTAAGGTTTCGTCTTGTATAACCAAGATGACTGGAGTTATCTGAGCATATTTTTGTTCTGATATATATCATCTGGGTAATATTTTAAATTCTCTTTTTTTTGAGTTTGCTCAGTTTGAATAAAGTTGCCTATTTTATGGTTTGTCTTTGTTTTTTTTGCTTACTTCTTTCTCTTTAAGTTTTGGATTGGATTTCTTTTCTTAAAAACTGAAAAAATCTTCGATTCCGGGCATTTTATTTTGAAACCATTGGAACCAACTATGGTACGACTTTTCTAGTTTAAACGTCAATTTCTCTGACAATAATTTCATCAATGGTAGGTCCCAAGTTTCTGTATTTTGCCCAGAGGTTTGAATGTCTCTAAGGCACTGACGGCTCATCTCATAAAGCTGTTGTTATCATTTAACTGTTTCTTCATTCATACTTGGGATGTCTCGGATATCATCTAAATATTCCATAATGACGTTTGGAATCTGAAAAATGTCCCTTTTCTGAAAATCAGTTGATGGGCTCTTGTTCAACTCTTCGATTCTTGCAATTAAGTACTGAAGGACTTCGTTCAATGTAGGCAATCTGCCTAGTTTGCAGTTCACCCATTCATAATGTTTATGATTATTGGCTCTCAATTGACTTCAATCGCTTGTAAAAAGTCTAGTAGATTCTCGGCATGTAGTAGAAGTTGTTTGAATCTTTGGGCTGACGCATACTCCATTATGCTCATGTCTAGAAGACAATTTAGAAGGTGTGAACCCATTTTGTGCCTTCTTAGCTGACTTTCTAGCAATATTTTTTCTAGGTTTTTTCTTATCATTATGGTTGGTTGGCTCTTATACTTGTTTCCTTTTAATGATTTTTTTATGGGTTTACTTCTTTTCTGGACATGTAGGCTTCCCAGACCCGGACTGGCCCGGGCGGGGGGGGGGGGGGTGTGGATTCTCGCCGGGGCCTCGGGGTTGCTGAACATGGGCCACTTAGAGCCCGGCGTTCTTTCTTGTTCCTGTCAGACAATAGCATTATTTGGTAAGTGGGGCCCCTTTGATCAAAATTTAAGAATGTAATATTACTGAATACATTACTAAGATGATTTATTTAATTTATGTTTAATGATAAGTAGTAAGTAAGCAACCACGAAGTATTTTCAAATTTTATATTTTTATATTTCCAGATTTTGAAAATGTATTTTTTTTTTCAAGTTACACACAAGTTTCTTTTTGGAAAATAAACGTGACTGACTAATTTGTTTGTATCTCAGTAACAACTTTGTCGATTATGAGAAATTTCTTTATTATAAGGTCCGCAAGTAAATCTTTCAAAATTTTTAAAGCACTAATTTGTTAAAACCATGGACTAAATAAATGTAGCCACAGCTGAAATCGATTCTATACAATTATTATCAAATTAAAAATAAAAAAATTTTACGTTTTGTGTTACAAAACATAGCATTCAAACATAGCGTTCTTTAAAACGACGTACCTCTCGAACTATTTTTGCTCTATAATTTTCTACGTACTATTCTTTTCATAAAAGAAAATTTGATTTTTTTTCTTAAGTTGGATATTATCAGCACTATCTGCAAAATCACAGCTTTTAAAAAAAGTGAGGTAAATGTAAAAACAACCTCCTGTATATTTTTTTGGTTTTTTTGAGAGAGACTTTATTTTATTGATTTACTTTCACTAACATGTAGGTAATCAAGTTAATTTCGTTTCATAATTTTTTAATCAAATTAAAAAGTGTATTGTCGTTTATTATCGTAAGTTATTGTCAAGCCATTTTTGCAAAATGGTATACCTAATTAAATATTATGAAATAGAAAAACCTATTGTAGAACCCTTCATTCAATTTCCTTTGATTCAGGTAAAGCCGACTAGAGTGTCCGGACAAAAACTTTTGTGTTTTTGTTTGAAAGTCGTAAACTAATTTTGTCTCAGGTATTATGTAGATTTTGGGAAAAATCACAATAAAAATTGTTTTTGCTTAAATATAAATCATTATCTTTGCTCGTAAAGGAATTAATCCGCTACATGCGAAGTAATTAGGTAATTAACTATTTATGTTAATAAATTAACTTATCGCACTTAAATATCTTATAAAATATTAACACCTTTGAAATTAAAACCTAAAAAACGAAATATTACCAACTAGATCATTCTGACTTAAAACCATGATATAGGATTTCTAGATAAATACTAAAAAATTAAAAAAATTATTAAGGAGCTTGATAAAAAGCTGAAATACTGATCTTTGTCAACATTAAAATTTGGTACATGTCTAACTTTGAAGACTTATTTTTGTTTTTCGAGAAAAATCTAAAGTTTTGTTCTAAGAAATGATATTAAGAAAATTCGACCTATTTCAAATGAAAGCCATAATAAAATAACCACCTTTAGCGAAAAATTTACGTTATTTTTCATATTTTCAAAAATCGAAACGTTCACCTAACAGAAAACTAAACGTTTTTGGTAGAAAAATTAAAAATGACATCCATATCGGTTTACTAGTTACCATCCGTAAACACAACTTAGCCTATTTAGAGAGAGTTTCATCCTATTTTTTTATTCGTATGTCATTGTACTGAATAATAACTTTACTGAAAAGATAAATAAATTATCCACCAATTAACATAAAAGTCAAAACACGTTAACTAAACTTAAAAAAGGACTATATTACCTCTTGAGAACTGCCCAGAAGCGTTCACCTCAGTACATATTTTGGATCGAGTCAAAATTTTTATTTATAAAGTCCTTGTAGGAATATTTTATTTTATCATCTGTATTTTACACTAAAATGCCACCTAAAACAGTGATTGACATTGCACAAGTTGTAATTAAACATTATTTGTTATAAGAACTACCACTAGTTTTATTGTCTAAGTAGCAAGTGTGAAGATCTCATTTTTCTGTGCATAATGTGTGTGACATTCACAAGTTACCACAGAACACAGTAGACAGAAAACATAATTTTTTGACAGTAATTTTTAAATTAGGTATTTATTCACACGGTAATTAGACAAGTTTTGAATTGGTAATGTTAACAGTACATTCATTAAACCTTTTACAAAAAAAATTTAGCCTTCTTCGATCCATCTTTAGATATAGACCTCCTTCAAAATCTTCCACTCTTTCCTGTATGTCGCCGTGTTCATCCATCTAGTCCGCATGTATCTTCAAATCGTCCGCTCATCTCATTTGTGGTCTAGAAGAAGTAGTTTATTTTTCCAAGGTATCCAGTTTACAATACATTTGTTTGACAGAAGGACGATCGATTTAACAAACGTATTGGTGCTATCGACCATGTCTTAAATGAAATAATATTTTGTAAAGCCATACAGTAATTTTTGAAAAAAAACATAATCTCATAGCATTTTTATTGCATAAGGCTAAAGAAAGCCACAAATCAATGTCCTAACACAGTAAAGGTTTTTCTTAACCGTTTTTTTACTTGTTTTAAAACGATAATTTGTTATAGCAGTGAAATCGTTTTCATTAGTTTGAAGCTAGAAGAAATTTTCTTGTAATTTTTATTAAAAAGACCAGGATTACAGGTCATGTTCATGTCTTTATGACTATATACATGTACATATATAGGTACAGACAGGGACTAATTAAATGGCCGCTACCAAGTTGGGATGAGAATCTCGGACTTTTTATTTATGGCCACTATACCAAACTATACAGCCTAAAAATATTAGTGATTTTGCATTTATCAATGAAAGTTGAAGGCTCTGCGATCAAGAATAGGCTTCTCGGTGATACCTATTATGTTCTTCTTTATTTGTTTCACACAGTTAAATATTCATTGGTCAGTCTGAGACAATTTACGTAATTTCGAACGTTACACTTTGCGCTCAAGAATCACCATTCTTTGTGAGTTTGGGGTTTTTTCTTTATTTGTTCCACGCAGGTAAATCTTTAGTGAGAATATGGGGGGTGCATTTTTACGTAATTTCGAACGTTGCCCGCTTATTTTTTCATTTGTTTGATCATGGCTGGATCTGGCTGGGTATACAGAGCAGGGCAACCGGTCTGCAGGACGCATCTAAACGTGTTTGGTCTGCAGGCTGCCTGCACTTAAATTGAGACCATATTGAAAGGAACGTTAAATTAAATTTTTATTTGCTATTATTAAGAACACCGGCGTATACAAAGGGAGGTAATAGAGTACTTAATCTTCCCAAGTTTGGTAAATTGCAAAGAAACCAAGTAATAGTTTATCGGACAAGTGCATCTTTTCAACTAAAAAAGCAAAAATTTTGCCTGCGGTCTTATTACCAAAATTGTATCAGTATTCAGTAATGATATCTTCTGAAAATTATACACGATTTACCCTCAGATGCACTTAAGCGCAATTTTGGGTTTAATCGCGACTAAGTCCTTGTTCTTCACATACAACACAACAAAGAGGGAGAATGGATTAGCTAAGCCTTGTTACGATGTATCTGAAGGCTAAAAGCAAATTTGTGCGAGAAGATCGTGTTTAATATTTGTCTTGTTTCAAATACGTGTACTTACGATTTTTGGAATCTATGCGTATAACGACGATGCAAATGTAGCCGTGAAAGACAATTTTTTTGAAGAAATACACAATGAAATATCAGCAGTAAGTGCATCTAGAGAAATTGTCATATTGGGAGATTTAAATAGTAGAACCGGTAACAGAGTTAATGATCTGACAGTTGGCCAATATGGAGAAAATGTTGTTAATGACAATGGAAACCGGCTAATTACAGTATGTGAGCAATTAGACCTAAAAATCCAAAACGGTTTTTTTCAACATAAGGAAATACACAAATATACCTGGACCAAACCCTCACAAAACCTGAAATCCGTCATTGATTATTTTATCACTAAACAAAAGACAAAACTAAAAATTCAAGATGTCAGAACAAAGCGTGGATCAACATGCGGAAGTGATCACTATTTTCTGGAGTCCAAAATTCTCTTTCCTTATCAAGGCCGAAGCCTGCATCAACAACATCTTGATGATACAGTGATTGAAGAAATTGATCACTGTAAATATAATCTACTAAGCCTAGAACATGACAGCGTAAAAAACTTATACAAAAAGAGACTGAACGAAAAACTTAATACAAGTTCAGGTGAAACCCCAGATGAGGAATACGAATGTATTACATTAAGCATCCACCAAGCTGCAAAAGAAGCACTAGGATTAGTGGAAGAAACTTCTAAAAGAAGAAAACCATACTGGTGGGATGCTGAGATTGAGAGAGAAATAGAGGAAAAAAGGAAATTATATCACACCTACTTATCCCAAAAGACAGATAGAAGCAGACAAGAATACAAAATCGCGCAATCAAAGGTGAGAAGAATGATCAGTGATAAGAAAAATCATTCGTGGACGCAAAAGTGCCAGAAAATAGATTCTTACTTAGGAGGTAGGAGAAGTACCGAAAGCTGGAAAACTATAAGATCGATTAAAAAAGAAACATGCAGAGATATCATTTCACCAATACCAGACAAAGAATGGGATGAGCATTTTAAAAAACTATTAACTGAAGATAGAGCAGAATTCAAGGAAGACGCAAGAGACAATATAATTAGAACGATGGGATCTCCAGTACCCCTCACAATCTCTGAGGTTAAAAACGTGTGCACAACCTTAAAAAGCGGTAAATCTGCCGGACCAGGAAATATCCCAGCCGAACTTATTAAATATGGCACTGAAGAACTGTTTTGGAGATTACGGAATCTTTTCCAAAAATATTTAAATGGAACTGTAGTTCCAACTGAGTGGAAAACTTCATATATATCCACAATACACAAAAAAGGAAGGAAAGATATATGTGACAATTATAGAGGTATATCTGTGACTAGTACGCTAAGCAGAATATACGGTAAAATAATAAGAAATAAAGTAGAGAGCGAATATAAAGACATGGAGGCAGAAGAACAAGCTGGTTTCAGAGCGGGTAGATCGACTTCAGATCATCTCTTTTGTATAACCCAAGTTATTGAAAAGAAAATGGCATACGGACAAGAGCTGCATCTGCTTTACGTGGATTTGCAGAAGGCATATGATAGTATACCACTAAATCTACTTTGGAAAGCGTTGGAAAACACAAACATAAGCGTACAACTAATTAAGGCCATCAAAGAGTTATACCGCAATAGTAAGGCAAAAGTTAAAATAAAAGCAAAACTAACCAAAGGCTTTCAAGTAAATAAAGGTCTTAAACAAGGTTGCTGTATCTCGCCTACGCTCTTCAAGATATACTTGGAACAAGTCCTTAAAGTATGGAAGAGAAAATGCCAAAACATGGGAATTCCGTTGGACGAAACCACCTTGTATACTTTATGTTTCGCCGATGATCAGATAGTAGTGGCTCAGGATTATGACGACCTCGAATATATGACGCGAAAACTAATAGAAGAGTACAATAAGTGGGGACTAGAGGTTAATCTCAATAAGACAGAGTATATGTGTATCGGTGGAATGAAACAGGATCTAATCTTAAATACCGGGCAGCGAATCCACTCCTGTGATGAGTATAAATACTTAGGTCTAAAAATTACAGCTGACGGAACACTAGACAAAGCTATAAAAGATCGAAACGTACAAGAAAGAAAAGCAATAACTTTATTAAATGAAATAATTTGGGACCAAAGTATATCAAAACATAACAAAAAGCTTATATATAACTGTTAGCTCCCGCTAAATTTCGCGGTTGTTTATATATATTTTTAAAAACACACAACTGTATGAAGGACAAAGCGCATTCCGCGTATTTGGACATGCGCACCAACAACCAGTGAGATCCTTGTCAATCGCCTAGAGAAAAGGCGTGTTAATTTCGTTCTCCAACTATTTCAAATATCTACACCTGAAAGTGCTCGAATTTTGTGTACTGAAGCATAGAACTAGAAACTTCAACCCTTCAGCTACGTGGTGACATCATTAGATCCTTCAGGGCCCCCTTGGAAACGAGGAGAATTTGGCTGCAAAGGAGGTGAGTGCACTTATCTGATTACCGTTGTGTGGTTCCAACAATTTTACCTGTGGACGTCTGATTATTTCGTAATTTCATATCAATATTTATGTTTGCTCGCGATATCATTAATTAAAATATTTACAGTCCACTGCATTTAGCGTTTTCTATCCGCGGGCTAACATAAAGTGGTCCTTCGAGCCGGATTATTTTAAATAATAAATCCATACGACGGTATTAATAATTATTTACCTAATCTGTGGCCAAGGCAAACAACGGCCTTGAATCGAGTAGTGAACGAGAAGTCGTCCGGGCGGTGCACGTGCCTTTTGCGTGCTCGATTCAGTAAACAAAGCGAAGGAACCACAAAACAAAACAAACAAAACAAAGTTCAGTGGTGTATCATATCATTTCGATATTTAAAACAATTTTCATCAATTGCGATAAATTAGTGCCTATTTTCGACAATTCGTCATTTTTTCTATTTCAGAAGCATTAATTTAGCCTTAATTGTATATTTACCGACAATTTCGTCATTTCAAAGGTAAAATCATGTCTGTCAAAAAAGCCGTACAAAAACGCAAGGGTTTTTTATCTGCGATCACCGAGTGTTATGTGTTGTCGCAGACTGCGGAAAAAGATGAAAGAGCGAGAAACGAGTTTCAAGTGAGGTATGCCGATTTGGATGAAACCTTCGATAAATGCATGCTGGCGCATAATGACGTCATTATGTTGCTAGACGACTCGGACGATGAGGAATTTAAAACGCAGGATGCGATCCTTTCAGAAGCTCGTAAATATTTTTATGCGTGTAAGGGGGTTTACTCTAAAATATTTCCGGTTGAGGCCCCATCTTTTTCGGGATCATATGTTCGACAAAACGAATCTGAAGCTCCAAAACTCAAAGAGTTAGGTATTCCCATATTTCGAGGTGATAAAAAATTATGGCCAAGCTTTTTCGATCTTTTTAATAACATTATAGATCAAAATCAAAGTCTAAGTAACGTTCGAAAACTTCAATATTTATTTTCATATCTCGAGGATGAGCCTTTAAAATTGATATCAGGGATTAGCTTATCTGATCAAAATTATAAAATTGCTTATGACAAATTAGTCAATAGATATCAAAACAAGCGAGACCTCGCAAATGATGCTTTAAGCTCAATTATGAACTCCACCTTAAAAAACGAGTCAGCTAAAGAATTACGTAATTTAATTGACACCTTTTCTGAATCCCTAGAAATTTTAAAATCACTTAGCTTTGACGTTGACAGTTGGGACTTTATTATTTTTTTCATTTTATTAGAAAAATTGGATATTCCAACGCGTTCAAATTTCGAAATGAGTCACGCCAATACTAATACCGAAATTCCCACTTTTCAGTCACTTTTTCAATTTCTAGAAAAAAGATGTAAAGTTTTGGAATCACTTCCTCAATCAACAGCACCCAAAAAGGTGCCTATATATCAAAAATCAAATTTTATGCAAAATCAGTCTGGGCAAAAGCCTACCTATCAAAATTCAAATTCTATGCGAAATCAGTTTGGGCAAAAGCCTACCTATAAATCATCCAATTCGCCTTTTATAGGACTGGCTGGCACCTCAATTAATTCGAGTACGGGAATAAAATGTTTCCGGTGTAATCAAGGTCACGTGCTTTCGAAATGTCAAACATTTCTTGATCTCTCACCTATCGATCGCCTATCTTTCGTCAAACAGAAAAAATTATGTCTAGCGTGTTTTCATCCCTTGCATAATGTAGATACGTGCAAATCAAAATATTCATGCAGGACTTGCAATAGTAAAAGGCACCACACTTTAACTCATATCTTAGAAACTAATCAAGAGTCTGGAAGCCAAGATACTAGTCCTGTCATTCACACACCACCTGTCAATAATCTTCATGTGTCATTAAATGCCTCAGGACCTTCAGGTACCTTTCTTTTATGCACCGCCATAATAGATGTTATGGACGGTTGCGGAAATTTTCATCCTGTAAGGGCACTGCTTGATTCTGGATCACAGACAGGATTCATCAGTGAAAAGTGTATTCAGCGTCTTAATCTTCCTAGGCGAAGTTACACCACTGAAATATTCGGATTAAATCAGATGTCTTCTTTTACTTCCAAAGGGCTCGTTCAATGTCACATTAAGCCACAAGGACAAGTCACTCCTTTACTTAATTTCGAAGCAATTGTTGTTCCACAACTATGTTCCAATATGCCTACATTCTCTTTGAACGATAATCAGTGGAAACACTTGGAAGACCTTAAACTTGCCGACCCATCTTATTTCAAATCTAGACCTGTGGACCTGGTTATTGGTTGCGAGCTATTCGCACAGATATTCAAGGAGGGCAGGGTTCTTGGACAGGTAGGGCAGCCTTCAGCCCTTGAAACTATCTTTGGCTGGGTCGTCATGGGAAAGGTTGACGAAGTAGGTAGTCTTACGGAACGAACCAGTTGTTTTTTAACGAGTCATTCACCTCCTTTAGAGGTCATTCTCCCTAGGTTTTGGGAAATCGAACATTTGCCTAAAAAACAAATCTTATCAAAGGAAGAAAAACAGGCAGAATCAATTTTTACTGCTAGTGTAGTACAGCAACCGAGCGGTAGATTCATGGTAGATCTTCCGTTTAAAGACAAAATAAACCCTGACCTAGGAAATACTTATCCGCAAGCTTATCGTAGATTTTTACTTCTAGAAAATAGATTAATCAAAAATCCTGATCTGTACACTGCCTATTCAAGTTTCATGCAAGACTATATCGATTCTAATCATATGAGTTTAGTTTTATCTAGTCAACCAAAGGTCGACGTATCGTGTTTTTTAGCCCATCATTGCGTATTAAAGCCGGAAAGCTTGAGTACAAAATTAAGGGTAGTCTGGGATTGTTCAGCAGTCACCCCAAAAAATATTAGTCTCAATGACACATTGTTATCTGGACCGAAACTTCAAAAGGATATTGCTTCTTTACTCCTTACGTTTCGTCTTAATCCTATTGCCTACATTGCTGACATCAAACAGATGTTCCGTCAAGTCCTTATCAATCCTTATCACCGTCCTTATCAAAGGATATTGTGGAGGTTTTCTCCACAGGACCCACTTTCAGTGTGGGAACTTTCTACTGTCACTTTTGGCATGACATGCTCACCTTTTCTAGCCATGCGTACCTTAAATGAGCTGGCAGAGAGAGAAAAGGAACGTTTTCCTATGGCTAGTACTGTTCTAAAAACGTCAATCTATATCGACGATATCTTGGGAACTAGCCCTTCGCTTTCTGAAGCTCTCTCCCTTCAAACAGAACTCAATGATTTGTTGAAGTCGGGAGGATTTGAACTTAAAAAATGGGCAAGCAATTGTCCTGAGTTATTGGCAACATTGCCAGAGTCCGATCGTCAAATGCCTCTCTCTTTCGACAAGGAGGAACCCCACTTTATCAAAGTTTTAGGACTTCAATGGCATCCAAAAAACGACATTTTTTCTTATCAATGCCGAATGAAGGACAAACCCCCAACCAAACGTTCTATTTTATCTATCATAGGGACAATCTTCGATCCCTTAGGTTTTCTTTGTCCCTTGTTGCTACAAGCAAAATTTATTTTGCAACAGTTGTGGATATCGAAAATAGGCTGGGACGAAGAACCAGATTCTTCTATCATCGACTCTTGGAACAAACTTCGTTCTGAATTCCCGCTTCTTTCCAATTTTCAATTACCCCGACAAATCAAACTGTCAAAAACCAATACCTGTCAAATCATCGGCTTCTGTGACGCTTCAATTCGAGGCTACGCAGGCGTCGTATATTTTCGTGTAGAAGTTTCTGTTTCTCTCATATCTGCAAAATCTAGGGTCGCGCCTATAAAGTCACAAACTTTGGCTAGGCTAGAACTCCTAGGCGCATTTCTTTTAAGCGAATTAATTGACTTCGTTTTATCTAGCTATGAAGGAAAAATAACTTTTACAAATATCGTTACTTTCTGCGATTCGCAAGTCGTATTGCACTGGCTTTCATCCCCTCCTAATCGCTGGCAAACCTTTGTTGGAAATCGAGTCAGTAGAATCCAAGAAATCATTCCTTCAAACTCATGGCGCTACATTCCTTCTGCTTTGAATGCAGCCGATATTGCGTCACGAGGGGCCACCCCTTCACAGCTCATGTCACATGACATGTGGTGGAACGCACCGTCGTTTTTGTGGTCTCCCGAAAACGAATGGCCCGATTTTCATAAACCAAAAATGCCGATTGATTTCGGAGATATTAATCTGGAGGAAAAGCCAAAAGTCTGTTGCAATGCGATAATTGATGTCAACTTCTTAGATCAGCTTCTTATCAAATATTCCTCTATATCAAAAATTCAACGTATCATTTGTTATGTCCTTCGAATAGTTAACCTTTTTCAAAAGCATTCTTATCAAAAACCCACTAAGCCGCCGGACCAAAAAGTTATTTTTAAGAATATTGTTTTTCCTACCACCGGTGAGATGCAAAGTGCGTTACACCTTCTTATCAAACGCGTGCAAGGGTCTTGTTTTTCTGAGCTTTTTTCCGCGTTATCTAAGGATAAACCAATACCGAAACCTTTGCGAAAACTTTCACCTTTTCTTGATGAGAATAATATCATTAGAGTCGGTGGCAGATTACAAAAATCTGACCTTTTGTCTTATTCTGCAAAACACCCCGTCTTACTTTCGAGTGACCATCGTTTAACTACTCTTCTTATCGAGTCCGCTCATCGACAATATCTTCATCCTGGGTTTAAAACATTACATAATCTGCTTTTACAGCAATTTTGGATATTGTCTGCCAGACGGGCAATTCAAAGAACCATATCCAAGTGCTTGCAATGTTTTAGAATCAACCCTAAACCCTATAGACCGCCCATAATGAGTTCACTTCCCGCTCATCGAATCAATCAACTAAAACCTTTTTCAAGTGTAGCTATCGACTTTTGTGGACCTTTCTTTGTGATTCCTCATCGTTACCGTGGTTGTAAAGCTTTCAAATCGTATGTCTGTGTGTTTGTCTGTACGGCCACACATTGCGTGCATTTGGAATTAACCATGGAACTGTCCACCGAAGGGTTCGTAGGTGCATTCCATCGATTCATTTCCAGACGCGGAAGCGTGACGCAATGCTGGTCAGATCAAGGCAGTAATTTTATAGGGTTTCGTAACCAATTACTGGATTACGCAAGAAGTGCTGCCACCAGACTTTCTATTCGTTGGCATCTGGGACCTCCTCTCAGTCCACATTTCAATGGCCTGGCAGAAGCTGGCGTCAAAAGTTTTAAAACTCACTTTGTACGAGTTGTCGGCGACCAGAAGTTGTCTATCATGTCCACCCTTACCTGTCGCATAGAAGCCGTACTTAATAGTCGCCCTTTATCTCCTGCCTCTTCAGACCCACACGATCTTCAACCTCTTACCCCTGGGCATTTTTTGACACTTGAACCCCTTAATTCAGAAATTCCGGAGTCAGATTTGTCCGAGGTTCCCCTAAATCGGCTCTCGAGATGGCAACTAATCCAAAAACTACATAATGATTTTTGGAAACGGTATTCTATAGAGTATTTGCATACGCTACAACAGCGACACAAGTGGACTGATTTGTCCCCAAATATCAAATTAAATGATTTGGTTATCATAACAAGTGATCACATTCAATCGCCTTTGAAATGGCCGGTCGGTCGGGTCATCGAACTGCATCCCGGCGGGGACGGTCAGGTGCGTGTTGCGACGGTAAAAACGGTTACCGGTGTTTATAAGCGGCCAGTTGTAAAACTGTGCCTCTTGCCAAATTAAAAGTAATTTTAATTTTCTACCTTTTACCGGGTATTACAATAGGTTTTTTTATTTTTAATTTTTTTGAATTTTTTGTTTGTTTGTTTTGCCTTTTTTCGGGATTTCGTTATATCTAAATAAACTTACGATACTTATCTGTTTTCATTCATTTATATTTATCGGTCGATTCTTTTTCTTATATCTATATCTGTCCGGTTGAGATTCTAAATTTGTGTGTTTTGGAGGGCAGTTATGTTAGCTCCCGCTAAATTTCGCGGTTGTTTATATATATTTTTAAAAACACACAACTGTATGAAGGACAAAGCGCATTTGGACGTTTGGACATGCGCACCAACAACCAGTGAGATCCTTGTCAATCGCCTAGAGAAAAGGCGTGTTAATTTCGTTCTCCAACTATTTCAAATATCTACACCTGAAAGTGCTCGAATTTTGTGTACTGAAGCATAGAACTAGAAACTTCAACCCTTCAGCTACGTGGTGACATCATTAGATCCTTCAGGGGCCCCTTGGAAACGAGGAGAATTTCGCTGCAAAGGAGGTGAGTGCACTTATCTGATTACCGTTGTGTGGTTCCAACAATTTTACCTATGGACGTCTGATTATTTCGTAATTTCATATCAATATTTATGTTTGCTCGCGATATCATTAATTAAAATATTTACAGTCCACTGCATTTAGCGTTTTCTATCCGCGGGCTAACATATAACACCATTGTAAAAAGTATTATTACATACGGCTCAGAAGTATGGCCAATCAAGGATAGAACAGAAAAAATGCTTTCCGCTACGGAGATGGACTATTGGAGAAGAGCAGCAGGGAAATCAAAAAGAGAAAGAGTTACAAATCAAAGAATAAGAGAAATTATGACAGTGGGTGAACGTACTTTAGTGGATGATATAAGAACAAAACAACTGGTGTGGTACGGACATGTACAAAGAATGAATGATGAAAGACTACCTAAACAAATACTACAATGGAAACCAACTGGCCGAAGAAAACGAGGACGGCCAAGGAGAAGCTGGAGAGAAGGAATAGACAGTGAAATAAGAATAAGAGGCCTAGATGATGAATTATGGGCAAACAGAAACGAGTGGAGATTGGGTATCGGAAGACGTAGAAGGTTGTGAAACCGATAAATATATATATATCAAATACGTGTAACTGAGCAATATCGCACCCAGGAATACGTTTTGGGGGAGGCTCAAAACCCGATAATGCCGTATCTTATGCTATTTTCATTAAACATAAAAAAAATATCCAAGAAATCCGAAGGTTTTGGAGGGGGCCCGGACCCCAAGTGGTGCGCCATGACTGAGAGAGATGGTTTGGATAAAGCATATAAAAGTTTGAGTTTTTTATGTTGGTGTCAAAGGTGTTAGTGGTAGCTGTTTCCTCTTAAATACATATTAAACACTTAAAAAGACAGGAAAAATATATTGTTTTTTATATTGTTCTAGTGCGTTTTGAGGTGACGAACAAAACGTTTAAACACAAAATGACGAAAGTACAAAATGACGAAGTTATTTAAAAAAAACCTGTTCTGGTTAGGTTATTATAAATAAAAAAACTAACCTGACCAGAGCAGGTTATTTTTTTTGTATCAGATTAATAGGTTTTAAACCTGACCTGGTTACGTTAGTAAACAAAAAGTACTAACATCTTCTGGTTAGGTTATTACACAAAATCTGACCTGACCAGATCGTGTTAGGTTGGGTTTTATCTTTTATTTTGCATTTCGACATTTTGTCTTTTCGGTGTTTTGTAATTTCGAATTTACTTTTGCCCGACTCCAGTTTTATCTGTAAAAAAGTCATAATTTAGTTTAATTTTAGGGCTCCACCAACTTTAAGGGCCTAGATAAACCAGTGCTTGGGAACAAATGGGTTAAAGAGGTTAGTCAGTAGTGCACCGACAAATATGCCTGAGGGGTGGCGAGACCCCATGATGTCGGATTTTATAGAATTTAAGTTTTTTGCTCATGTAATACGTGGCACAAAAATCTTAGCGTTGGGGAAGGGGCCGGGCCGCCCCCCCCCTGTTTCGTCCATGGCTCCCTATTTTTTGTTAAAATGGTCACTAAAGAAACATAATTACCTTGGAACTATATCACCGATTTTAAAATATTTATTAATTAAATTAATTGCCGCTTATTCTACTAAAATCGGTAGTATAGTTCGAACATTATAACAAAAATTGGCCCACCTGGTATATACTTTCATGAATTAACTAATAGTACTTAACAAATTTGCAAAAAGTAATAATTAAATATTATTTTTGGGTAACCCCAATTTTCGGGGTCTAGATCCGTCACTGATTATATCTGAGGGCACCGTAGTCCTTCGCCAAGGTCACGCTGCCTCTAGAAAGCACAGAAGAGCTCGGATCGGTCCGCTTCCAATATGTTCTGCTTGAAACATTTCCGTAAGATAGCCGCCAGTCAGAAAGACGATTTTTAAATTTTATGAATTAAGAAATATACTGCCATGTAATTTACTGAAGTCAGTTTATTCGGCTTTGGTGGAATCCCTTATTAGTTATGGGATAGTTTGTTGGGGTGCTGCGTTGCAAACTACGTTGGATCCTTTGCTTATTGCACAGAAATATATAGGTATTAAAAGTGATGTATTGCAAACCAAGAATGTATCCGTCTGAACAACTATTTCAAGGTACTAAGAAGCTTAAAATTAGAGAGCTTTTTGAATATAGAGATGCATTATTCTCCCTTAAAAATAAATTTTTCCCCCAATCTGTGACACACACTATAGTCACTAGGGCGGTTACCAGTTCAGAACGTTATGTTCCTCTCCAAAACTTCAGCGCAACACTTCAGCGCAACAAAAGTGCCTCGCCAAGTTCGCGCGCCGTTTTCTTGAAACATTTCAGCCGATATTTGACCTACCTAAAACTCTACTTCAGAATGAGCTACGAATCTCAAACTTTGCACGTAGATCTCCATGGAGTTAACAACCCCTCCAAATTTCATGGAATTCCATAAAGTAGTAAAGTTGTTACGCAATTTCAAAAAACGTCGAAATTGCCACTCACTCATGTATAGATCATCAATATTCTACTGTACTTCCAGACATGCTATAAAGCTGAAATTTGGCAGACTGGTAGAAATTGTGACCAAACCCCTGGAAAAAATCAAAAAACCCCAAAATTTTAATTTACTCCCCTCCCCTATACATTTAAAGTTATGTAAAAGTAGCATCGCCCACTTCTAGAAATGCTAGAGAGTTGAGCTTTGGCAGACTGATAGGAACTATGATGAAACTATAGAAAAAAATCAAAAAACCCCAAAATTTTAATTTTCTCCCCTCCCCTATACATTTAAAGTTATGTAAAAGTAGCATCACCCACTTCCAGAAATGCTAGAGAGTTGAGCTTTGGCAGACTGATAGGAAATATGATAAAACTATAGAAAAAAATTAAAACACCCCAAAATTCTAATTTACTTCCCTCCCTTGTAAATGTAAAGTTAAGTAAAACTAACACTGCCCCCTTTCAGAAACGCTAGAGAGCTGAACTATTTAAGACTGCAAGACAATATGATAAAACTATATGAAAAAATTTAAAAACACCAACATTTTAATTTACTTCCCTCTCCTATAAATGTAAATTTATATAAAACGAACATTGCCCACTTCCAGAAACGCTAGAGAGCTGAGCATTGGAATGCTGATAGAAATTATGATAAAATAATGCGAAAAAATTTAAAAAGTCCAATATTTTCATTAGCTCTACTCCCCTATAAATGTAAAGTTATGTAAAAGTAACATTACCCACTTCCAGAAACGCTAGAGAGCATTCGAAGACTGATAGGAACTATGATAAAACTATAGGACACAATTTAAAAACACGACAATTTTAATTTATTTCCCTTTCCTATACATGTAAAGTTATGTAAAAGTAACATTATGCACTTTCAGAAACGCTAGAGAGCTGAGCTTTGGAAGGCCGATAGGAACTACGATAAAACCATGGAAAAAAAATTAAAAAACCTCAAAAGACTAAGTAAGGCATTGCAAAAGCAAAAACTCTACTTCGGAATTAGCTACGAATCTCAAACTTTGCACAGTCGTAGACCTTCATGGAATTAACAACCCCTCCAAGTTTTATGGACTTCATAAAGAAGTCAAGTTGTTACGAAATTTCAAAAAATTTCGAAATTGCCACTCACTCACTCACTCACTCATGTATAGATAATCAAAATTCTACTGTACTTCCAGACATGCTACAAAGCTGAAATTTGGCAGACTGAGAAATTATGACCAAACCCCTGGAAAGAATCACAAACTCTAAAATTCTAATTTACTCCCCTCCCCTAGACATGTAAAGTTATGTAAAAGTTACATTGCCCACTTCCAGAAATGCCAGAAAGTTGAGCTTTGGCAGACTGATAGGAACTATGACAAAGCTATAGCAAAAAATTAAAACATCCCAAAATTCTAATTTATTTCCCTCCCCTATAAATGTAAAGTTAAGTAAAAGTAACATTGCCGACTTCCAGAAACGCTAGAGAGCTGAGCTTTGGAATGCTGATAGTAACTATGATAAAGCTATAGAAAGAAATTAAAACACCTCAAAATTCTAATTTACTTCCCTCCCTTATAAATGTAAAGTTATGTAAAAGTAACAATGCCCACTTCCAGAAACGCTAGAGAGCTGAGCTTTTTAAGACTGAAGGACACTATGTTAAAACACAAGAAAAAAATTTAAAAACACCAACAGTTTAATATACTTCCCTCTCCTATAAATGTAAATTTATATAAAGGTAACATTGCCCACTTCCAGACACGCTACAGAGCTTGGCTTTGGAAGGCTGATAGAAATTATGATGAAACCATGGTAAAAAATTTAAGAACCCCAAAATTTTCATTTACTCTCTTCCCCTATAAATGTAAAGTTATGATTATGCTCTTTTACAATATATTTAAAGGAAAAGAGGTGTTGAAGTCAACCGATTAAGGAAAAATATTTTACCGGCAAATCCAATCACCACTAAAAATATGCAAAAACCGTAGCAAAGTAACACCTTCCCATGGTATGAATGCTCACCCTTAAGATCGAAAATCCAAATAAAAAAACTATTTTTACATAACAAAAAGGAAGCTACACGGGCAGTTAATTTTGAGATATTTAATATGGAGTATTATAAATTAAATTGGCGTTGCGAGTCCGACACCCTGAAGTTAAAGATTGATAGTAACCAATTTTTTTGTCAAATAAACTGCTCAAAAATTGAATTGAACCACTCCATTTTTTTGGACATATTTAAAGTAAATTTATTCCTAAACGAAACGGTCAATTTCCCCCCAATTTATCCTGTTTTAATGTTTGGTTTCCAAAAGTGCGAAAGTTTGTACGGCTCCCATTTCCCGTACAATTTTTTTCAAAAAAAGTTTAATAACACAAAATGACAGTCAGCTAAATCCTAAAAAAAGTTATTTCTCAGTTTTTTAAATTTCTCTTTAGTTTCCGAGATATGATTTTTTTTCCATAAAATTGTACTTTTTCTGATTTTTAGTTTGACGTTTTACCCATTTTGACCCATAACCACCAAATTTGCTATGAGGCAACCCAAATATTGGCCTTTTCGAACCTTGTACGCCATTGTACCCTTGATGACCACTAAGCACAATCATAGGCGTGCAAAAATAATTTTTCATAAATTCTCTTTTTTTTTACAAGCTTTTATTTAACTTCACCTGTATGTATGTATGTATGTAATCAAATCTTGCAACTCATTTTTGAAGAACTTCCAAACATCCGATTGACTTCAAATTTTGCATAGCGTCTTAGTTCCGATGACAATACAATAATATGGTTTCATCGGGTACCTACCTCCCCCCTAACAAGGGGGTGGAGAGGGGGTAAAACTTTAGTTTGTCCGATTTCAACCAAAATTGGTATCTGGGGGTTTTTGAGGATGCGAATTACGAATTATTGATCAGATTACAAAAATTCAATATGGCGGATTCAAAATGGACGATTTAATGTCAAGTTATTCTGATTACTTTCAACTGACTTCCACGTATCCGATTGACTTCAAATTTAGCATACCGTTATAGTTCCGATGACTATCCAATAATGTGGTATCACTGACTGCCTACCTCACCCCTAACCTGGAGGGCGGAGAGGGGGTAAAATTTTAGTTTGTTGGATTTCCACCAAAATTGGTATCTGGGGGTTTTTGAGGATGAGGATTACGAATTTTTAATCAGATTGCAAAAATTCAATATGGCGGATTCAAAATGGACGATTTAATGTCATGTTTTTCTGATTACTTTCAACTGACTTCCACGTATTCGATTGACTTCAAGTTTGGCATACCTGGTATAGTTCCGATGTCAATCCAATAATATGGTATCACTGACTGCCTAACTCCCTCCCAACGTAGAGGGCGGAGAGGGGGTAAAATTTTAGTTTGTTGGATTTCGACCAAAATTGGAATTGGAAGTTTTTGAGGATGAGTGTTTGCCCGCAGGTAGAAAAACAATAACTGCAGTGGACTGTATATATTTTAATTAATGAAAGCGCGAACAAACATAAATATATTAATAGGAAATCACGAAATAATTAAGGTCTATAGGTTAATTGTTGGTACCACACAACGGAAATCAGAAACAAAGCACTCACCAGTTTGCAGCCAATTTCTCCACGTTCCAAGGGGCCCTTGTCTGGATCTAATGTTGGCACCACGTAGCTGAAGGGCTGAAGTTTCTAGTTCTACGCTTCAGTACACCAAAATCGAGCACTTTCAAGTGTAGAAATTTGAAATAGTTGGAGAAAGTAAATTAACACGCCATTTTCTCGAGGCGGTAGAAAGGATCTCCCTGATTCTTGGTGCGCATGTCCAAATGCGCGAAAAATGTACTCTGTCCGTCATCCAATTGTGTGGTTTTAAAATTTATAAACAACCGCGAAATTTAGCGGGAGCTAACATAACTGCCCTCCAAAACACACAATTTTAGCATATCAGCCGGACAGATATAGATATAAGAAAAATGATCGACCGATAAATATCAATTAATGAAAAACAGATAAGTAGCGTAAGTTTATTTAGAGATAACTAAAACCCGAAAAAGTCAAAACAAACAAACAAAATTTAAAAAATAATAATAAAGAACTACCTATTGTAATAATTGACTTCAATATGTAGAAAAAATTAAAAAATTACCTTTAATTCGGCAAGAGGCACAGTTTTACAACTGGCCGCTTGTAAACACCGGTAGCCGTTTGTACACTACACGCACTTGACCGTCTCCGCCGGGATGCAATTCGAGAACCCGACCGACTGGCCATTTCAAAGGTGATTGGATGTGATCACTCGTTATGATAACCAAATCATTTAATTTGATATTTGGGGACGAATCAGCCCACTTGTGTCGCTATTGTAGCGTATGCAAATACTCTACAGAATACCTTTTCCAAAAATCATTATGTAGTTTTTGGATTAGTTGCCATCTCGAGAGCCGATTTAGGGGAACCTCGGACAAATATGACTCCGGAATTTCTAAATTAAGGGGTTCAAGGGTCAAAAAATGCCCAGGGGTAAGAGGTTGAAGATCGTGTGGGTCTGAAGAGGCAGGAGATAAAGGGCGACTATTAAGTACAGCTTCTATGCGACATGTAAGGGTGGACATTTCCATGATGGACAACTTCGGGTCGCCGACAACTCGAACAAAGTGAGTTTTAAAACTTTTGACACCAGCTTCTGCCAGGCCATTGAAATGTGGACTGAGAGGAGGTCCCAGATGCCAACGAATAGAAATTCTGGTGGACGCACTTCTTGCGTAATCAAGTAATTGGTTACGAAACCCTATAAAATTACTGCCTTGATCTGACCAGCATTGCGTCACGCTTCCACATCTGGAAATGAATCGATGGAATGCACCTACAAACCCTTCGGTGGACAGTTTCATGGTTAATTCCAAATGCACGCAATGTGTGGCCGTACAGACAAACACACAGACATACGATTTGAAAGCTTTACAACCACGGTAACGATGAGGAATCACAAAGAAATGTCCACAAAAGTCGATAGCTACACTCGAAAAAGGTTTAAGTTGATTGATTCGATGACCGGGAAGTGAACTCATTATGGGCGGTCTATAGGGTTTAGGGTTGATTCTAAAACATTGCAAGCACTTGGATGGTTCTTTGAATTGCCCGTCTGGCAGATAATATCCAAAATTGCTGTAAAAGCAGATTATGTAATGTTTTAAACCCAGGATGAAGGTATTGTCGATGAGTGGACTCGATAAGAAGAGTAGTTAAACGATGGTTACTCGAAAGTAAGACGGGGTGTTTTGCAGAAAAAGACAAAAGGTTAGATTTTTGTGATGATATTATTTTCATCAAGAAAAGGTGAAAGTTTTCGAAAAGGTTTCGGTATTGGTTTATCCTTAGACAACGCGGAAAAAAGCTCTGAAAAGCAAGAACCTTGAACGCGTTTGATAAGAAGGTGTAACGCATTGTACATCTCACCGGTGATAGGAAAAACAATATTTTCAAAAATAATTTTTTTGACCGGTGGCTTAGTGGGTTTTTGATAGGAATGGTTTTGAAAAAGGTTAACTATTCGAAGGACATAAAAAATGATACGTTGAATTTTTGATATAGATGAATATTTGATAAGATGCTGATCTAAGAAGTTAACGTCAATTATCGCATTGCAACAGACCTTTGGCTTTTCCTCCAGATTAATATCTCCGAAATCAATCGGCATTTTTGATTTATGAAAATCGGGCCATTCGTTTTCGGGAGACCACAAAAACGACGGTGCGTTCCACCACATGTCATGTGAAATGAGCTGTGAAGGGGTGGCCTTTCGTGACGCAATATCGGCTGCATTTAAAGCAGAAGGAATGTAGCGCCATGAGTTTGAGGGAATGATTTCTTGGATTCTACTGACTCGATTTCCAACAAAGGTTTGCTAGCGATTAGGAGGGGATGAAAGCCAATGCAATACGACTTGCGAATCGCAGAAATTAACGATATTTGTAAAAGTTATTTTTCCTTCATAGCTAGATAAAACGAAGTCAATTAATTCGCTTAAAAGAAATGCGCCTAGGAGTTCTAGCCTAGCCAAAGTTTGTGACTTTATAGGCGCGACCCTAGATTTTGCAGATATGAGAGAAATAGATATATTGTTTTCCTCTTCTACACGAAAATATACGACGCCTGCGTAGCCTTGAATTGAAGCGTCACAGAAGCCGATGATTTGACAGGAATTGATTTTTGACAGTTTGATTTGTCGGGGTAATTGAAAATTGGAAAGAAGCGGGAATTCAGAACGAAGTTTGTTCCAAGAGTCGATGATAGAAGAATCTGGTTCTTCGTCCCAGCCTATTTTCGATATCCACAACTGTTGCAAAATAAATTTTGCTTGTATCAACAAGGGACAAAGAAAACCTAAGGGAGCGAAGATTGTTCCTATGATAGATAAAATAGAACGTTTGGTTTAGGGTTTGTCCTTCATTCAGCATTGATAAGAAAAAATGTCGTTTTTTGGATGCCATTGAAGTCCTTAAACTTTGATAAAGTGGGGTTCCTCCTTGTCAAAAGAGAGAGGCATTTGACGATCGGATTCTGGCAATGTTGCCAATAACTCAGGACAATTGCTTGCCCATTTTTTAATTTCAAATCCTCCCGACTTCAACAAATCATTGAGTTCCGTTTGAAGGGAAAGAGCTTCAGAAAGCGAAGGGCTAGTTCCCAAGATATCGTCGATATAGATTGACGTTTTTAGAACAGTACTAGCCATAGAAAAACGTTCATTTTCTCTCTCTGCCAGCTCATTTAATGTACGCATGGCTAGAAAAGGTGAGCATGTCATGCCAAAAGTGACAGTAGAAAGTTCCCACACTGAAAGTGGGTCCTGTGGAGAAAACCTCCACAATATCCTTTGATAAGGACGGTGATAAGGATTGATAAGGACTTGACGGAATATCTGTTTGATATCAGCAATGTAGGCAATAGCATTAAGACGCAACGTAAGGAGTAAAGAAGCAATATCCTTTTGAAGTTTCGGTCCAGATAACAACGTGTCATTGAGACTAATATTCTTTGGAGTGACTGCCGAACAATCCCAGACTACCCTTAATTTTGTACTTAAGCTTTCCGGCTTTATTACGCAATGATGTGCCAAAAAACATGATACGTCGACTTTTGGTTGACTAGGTAAAACTAAACTCATATGATTAGAATCGATATAGTCTTGCATGAAACTTGAATAGGCAGTGTACAGATCAGGATTTTTGATTAATCTATTTTCTAGAAGTAAAAATCTACGATAAGCTTGCGGATAAGTATTTCCTAGGTCAGGGTTTATTTTATCTTTAAACGGAAGATCTACCATGAATCTACCGCTCGGTTGCCGTACGACACATGCAGTAAAAATTGATTCCGCCTGTTTTTCTTCCTTTGATAAGATTTGTTTTTTAGGCAAATGTTCGATTTCCCAAAATTTAGAGATAATGACCTCTAACGCAGGTGATTGACTCGTTAAAAAACAACTGGTTCGTTCCGTAAGACTACCTACTTCGTCCACTTTTCCCATGACGACCCAGCCAAAGATGGTTTCAAGGGCTGAAGGTTACCCTATTTGTCCAAGAACCCTGCCCTCCTTGAATATCTGTGCGAATAGCTCGCAACCAATAACTAGGTCCACAGGTCTAGATTTGAAATAAGATGGGTCGGCAAGTTTAAGGTTTTCCAAGTGTTTCCACTGATTATCGTTCAAAGTGAATGTAGGCATATTGGAACATAATTGTGGAACGACAATTGCTTCGAAATTAAGTAAAGGAGTGACCTGTCCTTGTGGCTTAATGTGAAATTGAACAAGCCCTTTGGAAGTAAGAGAAGACATTTGATTTAATCCGAATATTTCAATGGTGTAACTTCGCCTAGGAAGATTAAGACGCTGGATACACTTTTCACTGATGAATCCTGTCTGTGATCCAGAATCAAGCAGTGCCCTTACAGGTTGAAAATTTCCGCAACCGTCCATAACATCTATTATGGCGGTGCATAAAAGAAAGGTACCTGAAGGTCCTGAGGTATTTAATGACACATGAAGATTATTGACAAGTGTTGTGTGAATGACAGGACTAGTATCTTTGTAACGTGTCATTTTTACGTTTAAGGCAACGTTACATATTTGTTTATTTAGGTAAATAATCAAGGCTCTTCGACTCGTCTTTCTGTACACAAATTAAGGGTATTTTATAGAGCTAGGTTTGGAGGTTATATAGTGTCTAGGAAGTTACCTTAAAAGGAGGCATTCCATCGAATTACTGTGGACACTACGTACATCGCATTATCTGGACATCGTAATTGGAATTTAAGATCACAGTTCTATAAAAATCACATAAAAGCTTTCGATTGTTTTGTTTATCTGCACTTTCGAAATTTTCTTTGACGTTCATGAGAATAAACAGCTGGGGAATGGCGGCGTTGCCGCATCACAAATGGTTTCAGTAACAGGGAGGAAACATTTAGATGAACAGTTCATTCGCTTATGTTTATTTTCGAGGATATTGGGACAATCCGAACCTCATATCCTTCACGGATTAACTAGTTTTGATAGTACGAAAACATATTTGGGTCGACCAGGAACAACCGAGGCTCCGCCCCTTTGATATCTTTATTAATTTGATGAGAAGATAAAATAAATACGAGTTATGCACTTTTGTAAATGGGAGATAAACGAGGGATAAAAACCAAGACTAAAAGAATAAACAAAATCGTGTGAGTTAACATCTGAACACTCTTGTGCCGAGTTTAAGCAGTAGTTCAGTGTGTATTTTTAGGTTCAGGTTCAGAAACAACTTTATTAATGTAGAAATGTTTTACAAAAATGGCGTCAAACCATATGAATCTTAGAGAAAACATTTATAAAGAGCAAAGGAAACTTTTGACTAAAACTGTAACTAAAATACAACTAAATTCTACACTCAGTATAGCTTTACTCATATGGGAATTGGTTGAGTGTTTGAATATTCCTGGGTTTGATGCAAGCTCTGATCTCCAGTAAGTGATTTTACAGCTGATGGTTTCAATGCTGAGCTTCTTATAGTCCGTCTGGTTATTTTCCTCCTACTTGCTATGTCGGCAGCGGTCCGGTAGGCAAATGTTCGGTCTATGTATGGAGGGTGTCTCGAAATGCTTGTTATAAAAATTCCAACCGTGGAAATAGATCCGACAACACCTCAAGGTGCGTTTTACGTATTTTTCAATATCCCCTTGGTCGGTGCTGCCCCCTATATACCGGTACGAAACTATTGATGTATTTCCTCATTGGTTAGTTTGAAAACCGCGGGTTTTTTCTTCCAGTCTTGCAACCGAAGTTAGAGATTTTTTGGCGAAAAAGTTTTTTTTTATAAATAGGTTTGCATCCTTTATTTGAATTTAACCGGGAAAATTAGGTTGGTATTGCGTTTTACTGTCCCCACCAAATCTACGAACGGTTTCCGGTGGCTTCATTATTTTGGTGTTCTTGACGGAGTACCTGGTCTCTTTTCCTGGGTCGGCAACAGGTCTCTGGGATCGCCATTGTTTTTGGTTAGTGGCACTGCAGAAACTGCAGGTTATTGTCCCAGAGACTGCGAAGAGTGAGTCCGTCGTGAGGCGTATCTCGTTGACGGCTCATATCCTCTGTATAGAGGGATTTAAGGCGGCGTACGCCGTTTCCACGGGAAATAAGCGTGGTAAGTTCGATTTTTATTTTATTATTTTTTGAGTTCTTCAAGACAATATTTGCCTCCCAAATGTACTTTTTTCGGCAAGAGACGCGGGGAATGTTTGGAGTTTTTTTTTTATTTTTCTTAAGACCACGTGTTGGATAAAAACTATATATTGTTTTTCTCCTTTGTCTACAGCCCTGTCCATTCCATCGACAGCTGTGCTGGACGCTGGTGGGAAGCCGGGTGTAGCCTTGTAACCCTGGAAAAGGTACGTTAGGATTATTTTAGTTCATCTGTTTAAATCTGCTTTATTTTATTGAGTCGACATGGGGTTCTTGATTAAATTACTCGGTGTAGGGGAACTTCGTGCAAAATAGACGAATTCCAGGAAACTGAAACATTTCATTTTCCACAGGGTTTTACGCTCGGGCAAGAAGCCAACAACATTTTGACCACCATGTGCTGCCCTAGCGTGATGTGCTAAGCGGGCATTAGGGGAAGCGCGGCAAACCAAGAGCAGCAGTGGCAGTGAGGAGTGCCTGGGAACACCACTTCCAGGTTTAATAAAACACCCTCTTATTTAACATACAATAATCCAGGACCAAGGTAGGAGCAAGCTTTAGATATAATTTTTTTTACATATAACTTCCATATAATTTTTTATTAAGTACAACTTTTGCATTCTTGTAAACGCAAGATAAGGTATGACGTCATGGCCAAATTTTGCGGCATAATTTTTAATTTATAATTTTTACTGTACAATTGGAGTGTCTTGCTATTTTGGCCCTGACTTGTTCCACTTCACTTCATTAATTTTTTTTCCTATTTCATGTTTTTGGTAATACTTCCAGTTTTACCTTTTAAAATAAACAAGATGAACTAAATATTTTTGTGTTATTTGTACAGCCCAATGACCAACTTTGCAGAGACAAAAAAGAGACGAGGTTATTTTTTTTAGCGGTTTCCTTACATTGTTTTGCCTCATGGGGCAGATCTCGGACTGGGTTGCTGTCTGTCTCATTCTACCCAATGTAGAATGACAGCAGATATTTGGTCCAGATCTCCCCTATGACAGAATAATTTTGGAAGTATATTTATTTTTTCAATCGTTTATATAACTCTATATATAGTCTCACACTACTGACTCAGATGTAGGTACACTATGACCTGTTAAAGGAATCCATCTACCTGTAAAGTGGTTCTAGTTTTGTCATTTTAATTCATTTGGGAATCTTTTAAATTTTATTTTGTTTATTAGTCAATTTTTTTTGGTTTTTTAATTACACAAATACTCTGGAAGCCTCGGAAGTAGGTAGAATTTCATTGTTTGGCTACAACGTTTGGGTTGAACTGTATTTTATTTAAGATCTTCTTTGTAAAACATTGGTATTAAACACTGTGGCGCACTTAAAATTTTCTTATTTCTGAACCCCCCCCCCTTCTCCACTGTATAAAAGTTACCGGGCATATCAATGTTTTACCTAGCTGGAAAATACAGTTCTGCTTCCAGATATTTGTTTAATTATTCAGTGGTTTTTTTTGTGTCACAGATTGGCAAATTGTTGTTATTCTAATTACAGTGTCACAAAATGGCGGCAACGTCTTTAAGCTGCCACAAATGTCACCCAACGCATTTTAATAGGCCACATCTTGGCGCTTCCAGACTCTTTATTAGTTTCTAAGATATGAGTTAAGGTGTGGTGCCTTTTACTATTGCAAGTCCTGCATGAATATTTTGATTTGCACGTGTCTACCCCATGCGAGGGATGAAAACATGCTAGACATAATTTTTTCTGCTTGACGAAAGATAGGCGATCGATAGGTGAGAGGTCAAGAAATGTTTGACATTTCGAAAGCACGTGACCTTGATTACACCGGAAACATTTTATTCCCGTACTTGAATTAGTTGAAGTGCCAGCCAGTCCTATAAAAGGCGAATTGGATGATTTATAGGAGTCGAATAAGCCTTAATTAAAATGGATCTTACTTGAAAAATTAATAACCACAGTCCAGTCAAACTTTTTATCTGTACATCCAAATTTTTCCAACTATTTGTCAAGTCTCTAACTCTGATTAGAATTCTTATTCGTCGAAATTCATAATTCTGAGCATAGTTCTAATTCGTCACAATTCTTAACATGGGATTAATTCTAATTCGTCAGAATTCTTAATTCTGTTTATAATTCTGATATGTGAAGATTCCCTCCAGAATTCTTTTGGAGACCTAAAAGAAAAACAGGTTTTTGGAACACACCTTAAGGCAACTAGGCAGAGGACTAAATGATTGGGTAATTGATTACTTTTAATTAATAATAAAAAACAAAAATTAAATAATTCAACTGATAAATTACTAAAATTAATGAAAATTTACTATAGTTATGCTTTAGTAATTTAATGTTCAAATTTGCCAAATAAATGGCCATTAACTATGACAATCTGAAGAGCCCAACTGTCAATTAGTCAATATCATTACTATTATTATTATTTTACCTACAAACGATTGATAAAGAAAAATAGAGATTTTGACTAGCGTGAACGCCCCTTAACATATAACGAAAATTAATAATCAAAAGTGACTACAATTTAATCCTATATATATATTTTTTTCTAAAACAAGAAGCAATAAGCTGTTTAAAGAAAAATTGGCCAAACTGAGTCGTAATTAGCTTATAGAAAATTAAAATTTATGAAGTAAATTAGGAAATATGGACTTACCAATTTAGGTCGGGCTGCGAATCACAAAAAGAAAACTTCTTTTAAACACAAAACCCAGTTTTAAATATCCCTCTGGGATCGTTTTACTGACGTAAAAATAACTTAGCATTTGGTTTAAAATATATAAAAAAAATCTTTTAGAGATTTGCTTCCTGCGCTTCTCACAGCATGGAAGTAAAAATGTCCCTGCTAAAGGGTTTCCGTTCTCCTTTATAGGTTCGCATCCCCCCCAAAAGTGATCCATAAATCCATAAAATTCGCGAATTTTCGAGATTTTTAAAGAAATGAAAAACAGAGACAACAAGATAAAAACTAATGAGAAATAAGGATCGGAACACTCTTCCAGAAAGTGTGTTTCCGGTCGCCCTCTTTATTTCCAATCCAAGAATTAATCAAAATTCACACCTAAAGTTAACACTCTTAGAGCACTCATATGTAAGAAAGGGACAAAGAAACTAAAGCCGTACAAGTGGTCAATTTTGGAGCCTTCGAAATTGCGTACCATGTTTCAGAAAAATTACCATATTGCCGTGTCTTAAACAAAGTGTTTCCATTTCAGGAAAAGTACTCTTGAAAATTAAAAATGAAAGGGTCTTGACTAAAATCAGTTAATTGGGACTCTATTCAGTCCAAATAATTATTTAGACACTTAATTAGTATACTTGATTGTGCAAGAATAAATTAGGAGTTCCGAAAGGTGCTAGGAAATTCACGACGATCAGAGCGGCAACGCCGCATTTATCTCGATTGTTTTCACAGGCACAAAAGACGGTACGACTTTTAGTGTAATGTTTTGATTTTGAACTCGCGACAATAAGTTATTCGAAATAATTATTACTAAATAATACGTTAAATGTTTCCTGATCAAAGAAATGAATTAAGTGTTTTGTGGAACTAACTTAGGAATAAAAGAAGAATAAAACAATAGATGGAACAGAGCATTGAAAGTCAGGTAGGTAAACAATAGTAAAATAGATAAATCTAGGTACTATAACTATTCTATCTTTATGTTTTAGTCTATGAAATAGCCGTGGACTGACGTAATGCTTATAGACAAAATAGCTAAATCCTAGGAAATGTCGTACATCACTGCGAAAAAGAGTAGACAAAATTATGGACAAATGGGCTAGGAAATAGATGACCTAGACTACTGAATATAAATATTGATGATGCAATACAAATAATATATGACGGATATGGCGTTTTGTAAAGAGAAATCAGGTAGGTCCAAATTTGTAAGTAGAAAATAGACAAATAGATAAATTACCTACTTTGCTCTATTTTAGGCTAACCAAAGCTACCACAGACATGAAACTTTGTACGTCTATAAACGAGGGGATGAAGAAGATAATACAACGACAACGAAGTTTGAGATGTTTACAGAAAGGCAATTATAACTTAATTTTGATGTGTCACTAGACAACTAGAAAAACTAGACAACCAGAGAGAATGTATGGTTGAATAGAAAACGGTTAAGAAGCAAGAGATCTTATGAAGGTATGTCCAATGACATAAATAGAAAATAGGTAAATATATTAATTACTTGCTTTTATCTATTTTAGATAAGGAGAAAATAGTCAGAGGTACAAGCGTTAGATAATGGTTGAAAGATGACATGTAGAAGATAAAGCAATTAAAAGCAAATCGAAAGCACCATCATGGAATCAGAAAGGCAATGAACTAATGCCAAATAGGTACTGAGGGTCAAACAACATGCTTAAGTGTTAAATTTAAGTATTTGATATTTTTTTTTTTTTAGTTTTTATTTTGAGTCTCAAAAACAATAAATAATTATTTTATTTTGGCTAATTGATTACTTTAATTAAATACAAATAACAACTAAACAAATACTGGCTCTAAACTTTTTAATATTTGGCGTACGTGCTAGTCAAATTTATTATGAATTGATGAATAAAGTAATTATAGCATATACTTTAATTTTTACAGTTAACAACAAAGAAAAAGAATACCATTAGTCTCTGCAAACTAGTTTTACCTTAGTATTCCAAAAACATGTCTTTCAGTTCCAGCAGGACTCTCTCCCTGTTTCCGTTCTTCCTGCAGTTTGGCTTTACCAGTTATCAGGTAGTTTCTATTAACTTATTGTAATTAGATGTACAAAACGCATACTGGTTAATGACTTCAGCCTAACTAATCTAATCTCTTCAGTAAGTTTAATTTTAGGGCAAAAGGGACGAAAGACGTATACAGGGGGAGGTTTTTAAATATTTAACTGAAAGCATTAAAAATTACTATTATTTTTCCCTTTTTGGTGAATAGGCTCTTTTCACAGCAACCTCATTGTTACGTGGCAAATCTTGCCCGTAACAACACCACCCCTTCTTAGGCAAAGTTTCGAAGAAACTTTTAAATCCCGATTTCCCAAGAACGCTAACAGAGAACCTGCTTTCAACTTAAGACAAATTGTATGAGAATCCTCAGCGAGGCATTTTACTTGTCCTGCTGATTTGAAGCTATCATAAGGCTTAGCCATCACGGGGACTAAGTCCTAAGCGATGAGACAGGCCTTTAGACAATTGTCACGTCAATCAAGTTTTCGGCCAAGATTGACAAAGCAACAATCCAACTCTGCTATCAACAACGCATGATAGGTAAACAACTTAAAACTACAAGAATCCTCAGTAGACTCCTTAATTTCTCCTAATGATTTGAAGCTATCATAAGGATTAGCCATCACGGGGACTAGATCCTGAGCGATGAGACAGGCCTTTAGACAATTGTCACGTCAATCAAGTTTTCGGCCAAGATTGACAAAACAACAATCCAACTCTGCTATCAACAACGCATGATAGGTAAACAACTTAAAACTACAAGAATCCTCAGTAGACACCTTAATTTCTCCTACTGATTTGAAGCTATCATAAGGATTAGCCATCACGGGGACTAGGTCCTGAGCGATGAGACAGGCCTTTAGACAATTGTCACGGCAATCAAGTTTTCGGCCAAGATTGACAAAACAACAATCCAACTCTGCTATCAACAACAGAAATGGTAGGTAAACACCTTAAAACTACAAGAATCCTCAGTAGACACCTTAATTTCTCCTACTGATTTGAAGCTATCATAAGGATTAGATATCACGGGGACTAGGTCCTGAGCGATGAGACAGGCCTTTAGACAATTGCCACGGCAATCAAGTTTTCGGCCAAGATTGACAAAACAACAATCCAACTCTGCTATCAACAACGCATGATAGGTAAACAACTTAAAACTACAAGAATCCTCAGTAGACACCTTAATTTCTCCTACTGATTTGAAGCTACCATAAGGATTAGCCATCACGGGGACTAGGTCCTGAGCGATGAGACAGGCCTTTAGACAATTGTCACGTCAATCAAGTTTTCGGCCAAGATTGACAAAACAACAATCCAACTTTGCTATCAACAACGCATGATAGGTAAACAACTTAAAACTACAAGAATCCTCAGTAGACACCTTAATTTCTCCTACTGATTTGAAATGGTTTGCACACACGACATGGAAAGAGATAGACAAGGTGGAACACAGAACAGGTAGCCTGGTAAACCCTGAATCTGTGGAGTTATAAGGTCACTGAGGGGTAGTAGGGACTTACTCCTACGCCCGACCATCATGAACAGATTAATGGCCGTCCTTGGACTCCGGTCACAAGTTTCTCGCTAAAACCTGTCACTAGTCCACATCACCTGAGCGATCCGGCCCAAGTGTGACCTGAACAAAATACTCGTAAGGTTAACGGACATTGTAACCTTACGAGGGCCTGTTAGAGGGACTTAGTTAACCCCCATCCTAGGAACCATGGAGCGGTGGCATTCTTTTACCTACTGAACGAGGTCAGCAGAGGCCCCCAGCTGCAGAGCCGACGCAACCGCGCTTAGACCAGGTTAAAGAACTAAGACAAAAGAAACGACAACCGAGAGAAATAAATTAAGCAACAAAAGAAAATCGAGGAAAATGGATCGTTCGCCACCGTTAGACGTCATCTTCGTCATCAGGAGGATGTGCTTTTAGGTCCTGCGCATGCCAATCTCCAACACTACGTCCAGACATATCAGACAGCTCCAAGGGTTGTGAACCTTAGAAATGACATAAGGACCCGTATACTTCGGCAAAAATTTGGACGTAATCTGTCGAGCGGCATCTGAGTGAGCAAAGTTTCTTTTCCATACCTGCTGATGAAGCTGAAAACGATCTGAACGTCTTCGAAGATTGTACCGAACTTTCGTTTTCTCATAGTTAAGCGTTAGTCGTTTTTGAACGTCCTCAAACAGCTGTTGTAATGCTTCCGCCTTTTCCGGAGGAGATGCAAGGGTAGAATCATTAGAAAAAGGAAATTCATGTTTGGCCAAATGAACCTCATGTCCAAACACAATAAAATTTGGAGAAAAACCTGTTACACTGTGCTTAGCGGACCGGATAGCGAAAGCTAATTTACCCAAGTACTTATCCCAGTGTTTATGATCCTTGGAAACATAACCGCTCAGCATGGTTTTAAGGACTCGATGAAATCGTTCGACCGGATTTGCCTGAGGATGATAATTAGAAATATACTTAATCTGAGTGCCATATTGGGTAACTGCGTTCTTAAAAATACTGCTTTTAAACTGCGTTCCATTATCGACTATGACCACATCCGGTGCACCGTACACGTGTATTACATAATCTTCCATCCAACGAGTTAGAGAAAGAGCTGTTGCATTACGAAGAGGAAAGAACAAAACGAACTTGGAAAAACAATCCTGTACCGAGAAGACATATTTATAACCTTGAGTAGAGCGAGGCAAAGGCCCAACCAAGTCCACACTCACCATTTGCCATGGTCTAGTAAGAGTAGGCATTATGCTCAGCATTTCTCCTATTGGCGGTTTTTGCTCAGGTTTGGTTTCTAAACATGTTCTACATTTCCTGATATACTTTGCAACATCATTTCGCATATTCGACCAATAAAAGTGTTGAACAATACGGCTAAGTTTTAGCAACCCCTAGGTGGCCACAAGTTGGTGGATCGTGGTGTTCTCGTATAATTTGGGACCTACGCTCTCGAGGCACAACTTCTAACCAGTCAGAATCTGAGGATGAAAGAGTGGGATAGGGAATCTTAGCCCGTTTAAACACCTTACCATCGATAATTTGCCAAAGAGGATATTTTGAAGGAAAGGCTTGAATATCCGCCATTATTCTTTTATACCAAGGATCGGAAACAGGCTCCGGGTTCACAACAATCTCAGCAGCATCAATCTGAGGTACCGTTCTCGACAAACAGTCTGGTACAACATTGTCTTTACCTTTTCGGTGGACTATATCAAAATCATACTGCTGGAGACGAATGACCCATCGCGCAATCCGACCCACAGGATCTTTAATCGAGTTAAGCCACTTTAAACAATAATGATCTGTTATTACGGTGAATCTAGCACCTTCAATATAAGTTCTGAGCTTCTCAATAGCAAATAATACGGCGAGACATTCCTTCTCAGTGGTGGAATATTTACGCTCCGCTTTTGACAAACTACGACTAAGGTAACAAATCACCTTTTCCTCGCCATTTTGTTGCTGAGATAAAACGGCACCAAGACCATAGTCTGAACCATCTGTTTGGACGACGAAGGGCAAGTCAAAATTCGGACATGACAAAATTGGGGCTCGAACGAGATGTTCTTTAATGGTGCGAAATGCACGTTCACACTCAGAAGACCAAGTGAATTTGGTATTTTTACGAGTCAGAGCCGTCAACGGCGAAACAATAGAACTAAAATCAGGAATAAACCTACGATACCAAGACGCTACGCCAACTAATCTTCGAATTTCCGTCACCGTCTTAGGGGTTGGAATCTGTACAATCGCTTGTACCTTATCTGGATCTACTAACAGCCCTGAACAATTTATAACGTAACCAAGATATTTTAATTCGGGTTTGCAAAAGACACATTTTTCTTTTTGTATAAAATTAATTGAATGTCATTGGGATTACACACTGAATGATGCTGATTCACTTTTTGGACAACTATACTATAACGTCGAACACACCTTGATAAAAGTTCAAGAAAGTAAAATATTACCTTACAGAAAAACAGAAACACCATGGTTTAATAAGAAAATTTATGATGCAAAAACTGACAGAGATCATTTTTATAAAAAATTTACTACAAACAGAACTGAAAAAGATTGGATAGAATATAAAGGTAAACGAAATAAATGTGTAAATGTATTAAGACAAGAGAAAAAACTCTATTTTGAAAAGGAAATTGATAAAAATAAAGGAAACAACAAGAAAATGTGGAAAACATTGAAAAATTTAATCAACAACAAACCAAAAAGTGACATAACTGAAATCATATTTGAAGACAAAATTGAAACTGATCCAAACACCATATCAGAACGACTAAACAAATATTATATAACAAGCATAGAAGACATTATTAATTCTATACCAAATACAAGCACAAAGTCTCTTTTAGATGAAATAAACATAGAAAATACAATACATAAATTTGAAGAAGTAACATTAAATCAACTGAAAAACAAAGTTGCAAATTTAAAATCAAATAATAATAAAAATGAAGTATTAAACAAAAATCTAATGAAAGAAACATTTTCGGTCATAGGATATCCACTTTTAAATCTAATAAAGACGTGCCTAAAAAACGGAGAAATTCCAGAAATACTCAAATGCTCATATATTACACCTGTACCAAAAGTTAAAAATAGTAAAAGATATGATGAATTAAGACCAATAAATGTTTTATGGGATATTGAAAAGTTATTGGAAGAAGTGGTATATGAACAGTTTTTAAATTTTATAGAAAGCAACAAAATTTTAGTAAAACAACAAACAGGATTTAGGCGAAAACATTCTACAGAAATTGCAGTACAATACGTGGAAAACATGGAAACATGGAAAAGAAGTTTTGAGAAAAATGAAATTATAGTTGGGGTATTTTTAGATTTTAAAAGAGCATTTGAAACTATTGACAGGGAGAGGCTATTAAAAAAACTTTATAAATTTGGTATAAGGGGAAAAGTATTAGAATGGTTTAAAAATTATTTATGCAACAGGACACAGCGAACCAAAATTTTGAATTCACTATCATCGGAAAAATCAAACAATATAGGGGTACCACAGGGAAGTAAATTGGGACCATTACTTTTTATTTTATATATAAATGATCTACCAACAGTTTTAAAAAATTGTATGATACAGATGTTTGCAGATGATACATTACTTTATTTAAAAGGGACTTCATTAGAAAACCTAACTATTGAAATAAATTCAGAATTAAAAAATGTAGTACATTGGCTAAACGCAAACAAATTAAAATTGAATGTAAACAAAACAAAATGTATGATTTTAAATTCAAAAAGCAACTTAACAAATTTTGCCATCACAATAAATAATGAGAAATTAGAAATTACAAATTCATTCAAATATCTTGGTATAATTATAGATTCAAAATTAAAGTTTGATAAATACTACGAATATATTATATCAAGAATTTCTTCAAAAATTGGGTATTTAGGAAGGATTAGTTATTATTTATCATTTTTTTCTAAAAAATGTGTTTACAATACAACAATATTACCACATGTTTCCTACTGCTCAACTATATTATACACAGCGAATGAAAATATTTTAGATAAACTTCAAATATTACAGAATAGAGCAATGAGAATAATTCTTAAAGCAGATAAATACACAAAAATTACACTAATGTTAAAAAAATTAAATTGGCTTAATGTAAAAAATTTCATTTTCTATAATGTTTGTATATTTATTTACAAAATTCAAAACAATTTACTACCAGAACAACTTAAAGATTTTGTCCTCCAAAATTCAAATTTCCATTCACATTATACAAGATACAAAGACGATTTTCATTTAAATAATTCCCAAAAATTAATTGTCCAAAAATCAATTTTTTGTAAAGGTTTGTCAGAATTCAATAAATTAAAAAACTCAATAAAAAATGAAAAGAAATTAACCACATTTAAAAAAAGTTTAAAAAAATATTTATTTTCAATGCAGTTTGTTTAATTATAGTATTATTCATTTGGATGCAGGTAGAATAAATTATTGTGTTACAGTTGAAAATATTACTTAGTCTATTAATATTTATATAGCTAACAATTAGATTTTAATGTAATTAACTTTACTATTGTTAAAATTGTAGCATATTCTTGCTAAATAAAGTTTTTTTAAAGTTAAGTAAGTCCAGCCCTTTGAATTCGTGAAATCACCTCCTCCAGAATCTCGAGATGCTTTCCAAATGGATCAATTTCAGAAAAATCAGTGCAAATAATTACATCATCAAGATATACGAACACGTATGGCTCCAGATCCACGCCGACAACTCTCTCAATCAATCTTTGCCACACCACAGGCGCATTGGTAAGTCCAAATGGCATTCTTCGGAATTGGAAAACACCAGGACGAGGAACGGTAAAAGCAGTAATAGGCCTTGCTGCTTCTGACATAGGAATTTGCCAATAGGCCGACTTAATATCCAACGTACTCAAATATTTGGCATCTCGAAGTTTGTCAAGTGTACCGGTGACAAAAGGAATGGGACATGCGTCCTTGACAGTAACTTTATTAACCGCTCTGTAATCTACACAAAAACGCCAATTTCCAGACTTCTTTTTAATCATTACAATCGGTGAAGACCATGTTGAATTTGAAGGTTCGACAATATTGTCTTCTAACATCTGATCCAACTCAGCATCAACTTCTTTTTGTAGAGCAGGTGAAATTGGATAATAACGCTGCTTTATGGGGTCAGAATTAACTTTAATCTCTAACTCAACAAGACTTGTGCAACCAATGCTACCAGAATCTGATGAAAATAAACGAGAAGTCAAAGAATCTAAGGTAGAACGTCGTTCGGACGACAAAGTGTCTAGGGATTCAATAGCCGCGACCGTATTTTTAACATCTAGGGAATTATGAAATGGCCATTCACCAGCACGCAGGTCAGGAATGATACCCATGCGACTCCAAAAGTCAACACCTAAAATTATGGTATGAGGCAAAGACGGAACCACCAAAACCTCCAGTACCACTACCTTACTTCTCAACACAATGGGTAATTCAACCGTACCTAGACACTGACATCGCTGGCCATTAGCCACTGTACACTCAAGGTTATCATTAGCATTTAATCTACAAAATTTCTGAAGGAGCTGCCAACCTACATTTCCTAAAATTGTTTTTGAACAGCCACTAACCAATAAACCTAAAACTTTTTTCCCATAGATACTTACCTCTAGGTAGGGACGTTCATCACCATGCGCATGACCCAAAATAAAATCTAGAACAACCTTGTGATCATTGGCCATTAGGGATGGGGAGGAACTCAGTTGGCCACCTGACCTCCCGACGACCCGTTTTGTTGAACAATCACAATTGAAAGTATAAAAACCAGGTTTCCCACATTTATAACAAAATACTTTAAGCGGTATTTGACACCTTTTAAATCTGTGTCCAACCTTAAGACAATTCCAGCAAAGGGTTTCCGTGGACGAGATAGGAGTAGCGGATGACTGCGAAGAAGTATTTAAACTATTACTGGATGCAACATTATTTTCAGAAATACGAGCGTTAGATGAGTGAGACTGATTGGAGGTAGAAGATTGCTCTCGGATTGTAGAAGTGCCTGAACTATTATTTGACCTATTGGATTGACTTGAATTATTTGACCTATTCGTAGTATTGGGGTTATGTGACCTACTCTGAGGATTAGCATTACTTGACCTAGCAGTAGAAGAGTTCGTGCGATATGAATTATTATTTGACTCAGAATGTAAGGAATGCGAATTGTTGAAGGACCTAGCATTTGCAGAACTTGAAGATCGAAAATTATTAGAACATGGTTGTCGATTTTGTGATCTACTAAAACCTGATTCACTATGCTGTACTGCATAAATCGTTGTAGGACGTTGTCGATCTGATGGAGGTCGACGATAAGCCAATTCTGGTTCGACTAAATTCCTAGCATTGGTGGGAGGGGGAACAAAGCGTTGAAGGCGTTGTTCATTCGCTTCGATAGACCTAGCTTCCCTAAATAATTCGTCCACAGAATAAATGCTAGATGGTAAACGTCTTTGAATATCAGGTAAAAGTAGACGACGTATGATTCTAACACGCTGAAGCTCACCAGGCATAACCGGAAGCTTTCTAAAAAGACTTTGGATGCTAATGAAAAAGGTTGTTACTTTTTCTTGTGCGCCCTGCGTTCTCTGTTTGATTTCTGCCCACAAATCCTCGTCATATTCGTCACTGTAAAAAACATGTAACAACTGCTGAGTAAAATCGTCCCAAGAGCGAAATGATCCATTCCTGAAAAAGTGCAAAGCCTCATCGTATAACAACAGAGGTGCAGAATCTAGTAAACACTCCTTCGATACATTATATGCTCGTCTCAGCTCTTCGATTCTTTCAAGAAAATTTGTGACACTAGTTCGTCCGGTGTATTTTAATTTCCATCGTGAAACATCAAACGATTTATCTCTAGAATCACGAAATGAAGTACCTCTGCCACGCAGAGAAGAAAACTCCAATTCATCTAATCGTCGAGCCAAATCGGGGTAGTCCTCGTAGAAAGAATTACTAGGTCTAGGTACCCTAGAATAGTTACTCTCAGGAGGAACCCGTTCTCTATTAGGAGGATACGGACCAGATCTACTAACATCAGCATGAGATTGGTGATTGGTAGTGAAAGTTGGTTGACGCTGTGACGGCCTCGAAGAAATATGGGGTACAAAATAAGGCAGATCGGTAGAAGATGAAGACCTCATATCTTTATTGGACAACTGCGGTTCAGGGATACCTCGCACTGGATGATTACCCGTCGCTGGTCTGTTTTCAGGGTCTAGAATCGTGGAATTTAATTGCCTAAAGTGTTGTAAAGGTCTAGAAGATGTTTCGTTATCTAGATATGAATTATCAAAATGTTCAGGACCATGCCGATTTACCGAGGGATGATGTTCAGGATTACCTGGTATCCACTGTTGAACAAGAGGCTCATCAAAGTGAACACGCGAACCCCTTCGTTCAGAAATATGGAATTCAGAAGGCTCATTTACCGAACTTAAATGAATTTTTCGTTGAGGTGGTGGTCTACTTGATCTTTCTGGTCCATTCAGCAGACAGCACTGACCCCTAACAACTTGAGATAAAGCTGGTTGTGGAGTTTGATACTTGAGAGGGTCAAATGAAATTAAAGATTGGCGTACAACATTGGAAGCATGAGCAGTGTTGGATGGTTGATGTAAGTTTGGTCCATCAGAAAAGGTGGATTGTGGAACTTGAGTAGGAATAGAAGGATGTGGTATTTCCGCTCTATTATGTTTAAGGTTATTAAAGAAATCCTCAAGAGGTCTCTCAGAGATTGATTGAGGTGCTATAGAATGATGGAGTTGATGATCCTCAACCACCAAGCGAGGCGTAACTCTCGAACGATCAACTACCCCTATACCTTGACTTTCCCCCACTTCATTACCTACAACACGATCCTCGCTTCTATTCAACGCTTCCTGCCTACTTCTGGTATGATTCGAGTAAAGGGCTGGATTACTAGCCCGATGACCAGGTCCTAAAGACTCAAGAGTAGACTGAGCCGGGAATTGAACAACATTTAAAGGAGGAGGACTACTAGAAAGAAGATCACTCCTACCTGATGGTTCTTGGCTACTACCGATATTAACCAAATCGTAAGAAACTGGTGTACGTACAGGCATCGCTGGGCTGACTACCACTGGTTGCAACACATCAGTAGGTTCTGGCTCTAATGGTCGAGAAACCTCCTCTACCCTAACTTCAATCAAGGGACTAGCAGCAGGTAACTGTTCGTAAACCAAATTTAACTGACCAATCAATTGAGTGCACCTATTTGACAACTCTAAAAGCAACGCCTTGTCATGCTCATCAGTACAGCGGATGCGAGTAAGTCTCAAGTTCACATGAATCAAACGAGAGTAAAATCGTTTAAATTCGTTTTCCCTATTGACAGCGTTAAATGAAGCTAACTCCGTGCTCAAATACTGAAGCTTAGCTCGACATGTCAGCAGTTCTGTAACTGGATCTTTATTAGTACCTACTGGAGCTAAACATCTACCACGACGTTCCTCTCGCAGTACTGCACGCAAATCTTCCCTACGACCGTTCATTGTTTGTTGTACCGGCAGACCACGTATCTCCAACTCATACTGAAGCTCATCATTATTTAGCCTATTTACCTCCATTGTTACGAATTAAACAAATAATGAGTAAACGCCAAAATTAAAAAAGAAAATAATTTATTTTTAATTATAATAATCTGTCTTGTCACGACCAGGGACAAACCCCACCCTTGCCAAGCAACAAAAAAAAAAGAAAAAAAACCCCTCAAAAAAATAACAATTAAAAAAAAATATTTAAAGAGGGTCAATTCTATCCACCACGGTATAAAAAGGAAAATTTAATGTTTGGGGCACTCTGTATTTAGCCGTATAGATTTTTGAAAAAAATTTTAGGGACACTCTATATACAGCGGTGAGTATATAAAAAATTTTTTTTTTTAGGAACACTCTATATACAGTAGTAAATATCAAAAAAAAAAATTAGGGACACTCTCTATATAGCAGTGAATATTTAAATTAATATTTTAGGGACACTCTGTATACAGCGATGAGTATTCAAAAAAATTTTAGAGACACTCTATATACAGTGGTGAATAAAAAAAAATTTAGGGACACTCTGTATATAGCAGTGAATATTTAAATTAATATTCTAGGGACACTCTGTATACAGCGATGAGTATTCAGAAAAAAATTTTAGGGACACTCTATATACAGTAGTGAGTATTTAAAAAAAATTTAGGGACACTCTGTATAATAAAAAAAACACCCTGTATACAGTGACAGGAGAAAGGAAAAGTGTCAAGGGTTTTTCTAACCACTTTGTATCAAGTGACAAAGGGGCAAAAGAAATGCCAAAATTTATTATTTAAAATAAATACCTAGTACTAGTTATTATTACCTACTAGGTATCAGTAATTATCAGTATATATAAATTTTGTACATCTGTGTGGGTACCTACACCGCAAACACAACAACAAAAACTTAAAAAGACGCCAAAAGAAAACTACAAAATAGCTGCGCTATGTTGCCGCCATTACTGCAACTAACACCGCGTAGTTAATCTTATTTATCTTTTTGGGCAGTAAGAAAAAAAAAACACCCCTTACTGTGCCCTGAACAAATCAGCTAAGCAGCTTACAGTAGTAAGGGTAAACTAACCCCTTACACTGCTGTAAAAAAAATAATAATAACGCAAAACAAAACGACCTTTTAGCGCATTCTGAGGGGAATCTATACAAAAAAATCGCCTAACCTAACCTAACCATTTTTTTTGAAAAACAAAACTGCAAAAGAATATTGTAAAAACAGCCAGGGGTACCAATTTGTTATATTTTAAAATAAACTATTTTTATATGGGGTTCATCTTACCAAATAACGAAATAAAAAAAAGGGTTTTAAATTCAATAAATTTTATTTCACAGGAAAAATATTCCGTGACAATATTCTTCTACAGTTTTATATTTTCACTTATTTTAAACCTCTTTTAAAAATATTCTTTGTATTCCTAATATGCGCATATTCGGCATTTAAACCTCTTTTAAAAATATTCTTTATATTCCTAATATGCGCATATTTACTAGCTAAACCTAAACCTAGAGTCGAATAAGCCTTAATTAAAATGGATCTTACTTGAAAAATTAATAACCACAGTCCAGTCAAACTTTTTATCTGTACATCCAAATTTTTCCAACTATTTGTCAAGTCTCTAACTCTGATTAGAATTCTTATTCGTCGAAATTCATAATTCTGAGCATAGTTCTAATTCGTCACAATTCTTAACTTGGGATTAATTCTAATTCGTCAGAATTCTTAATTCTGTTTATAATTCTGATATGTGAAGATTCCCTCCAGAATTCTTTTGGAGACCTAAAAGAAAAACAGGTTTTTGGAGCACACCTTAAGGCAACTAGGCAGCGGACTAAATGATTGGGTAATTGATTACTTCTAATTAATAATAAAAAAACAAAAATTAAATAATTCAACTGATAAATTACTAAAATTAATGAAAATTTACTATAGTTATGCTTTAGTAATTTAATGTTCAAATTTGTCAAATAAATGGCCATTAACTATGACAATCTGAACAGCCCAACTGTCAATTAGTCAATATCATTACTATTATTATTATTTTACCTACAAACGATTGATAAAGAAAAATAGAGGTTTTGACTAGCGTGAACGCCCCTTAACATATAACGAAAATTAATAATCAAAAGTGACTACAATTTAATCCTATATATATATTTTTTTCTAAAACAAGAAGCAATAAGCTGTTTAAAGAAAAATTGGCCAAACTGAGGCGTAATTAGCTTATAGAAAATCAAAATTTATGAAGTAAATTAGGAAATATGGACTTACCAATTTAGGTCGGGCTGCGAATCACAAAAAGAAAACTTTTTTAAACACAAAACCCAGTTTTAAATATCCCTCTGGGATCGTTTTACTGACGTAAAAATAACTTAGCTTTTGGTTTAAAATATATAAAAAAAATCTTTAAGAGATTTGCTTTCTGCGCTTCTCACAGCATGCAAGTTTGTAAAAATGTCCCTCCTAAAGGGTTTCCGTTCTCCTTTATAGGTTCGCATCCCCCCCAAAAGTGATCCATAAAATTCGCGAATTTTCGAGATTTTTAAAAAAATGAAAAACAGAGACAACAAGATAAAAACTAATGAGAAATAAGGATCGGAACACTCTTCCAGAAAGTGTGTTTCCGGTCGCCCTCTTTATTTCCAATCCAAGAATTAATCAAAATTCACACCTAAAGTTAACACTCTTAGAGCACACATATGTAAGAAAGGGACAAAGAAACTAAAGCCGTACAAGTGGTCAGTTTTGGAGCCTTCGAAATTGCGTACCATGTTTCAGAAAAATGACCATATTGCCGTGTCTTAAACAAAGTGTTTCCATTTCAGGAAAAGTACTCTTGAAAATAAAAAAATGAAAGGGTCTTGACTAAAATCAGTTAATTGGGACTCTATTCAGTCCAAATAATTATTTAGAGACTTAATTAGTATACTTGATTGTGCAAGAATAAATTAGGAGTTCCGAAAGGTGCTAGGAAATTCACGACGACCAGAGCGGCAACGCCGCATTTATCTCGATTGTTTTCACAGGCACAAAATACGGTACGATTTTTAGTGTAATGTTTTGATTTTGAACTCGCGACAATAAGTTATTCGAAATAATTATTACTAAATAATACGTTAAATGTTTCCTGATCAAAGAAATGAATTAAGTGTTTTGTGGAACTAACTTAGGAATAAAAGAAGAATAAAACAATAGATGGAACAGAGCATTGAAAGTCAGGTAGGTAAACAATAGTAAAATAGATAAATCTAGGTACTATAACTATTCTATTTTTATGTTTAAGTCTATGAAATAGCCGTGGACTGACGTAATGCTTGTAGACAAAATAGCTAAATCCTAGGAAATGTCGTAGATCACTGCGAAAAAGAGTAGACAAAATTATGGACAAATGGGCTAGGAAATAGATGACCTAGACTACTGAATATAAATATTGACGATGCAATACAAATAATATATGACGGATATGGCGTTTTGTAATGAGAAATCAGGTAGGTCCAAATTTGTAAGTAGAAAATAGACAAATAGATAAATTACCTACTTGCTCTATTTTAGGCTAACCAAAGCTACCACAGACATGAAAATTTGTACGTCTATAAACGAGGGGATGAAGAAGATAATACAACCACAATGAAGTTTGAGATGTTTACAGAAAGGCAATTATAACTTAATTTTGATGTGTCACTAGACAAATAGAAAAACTAGACAACCAGAGAAGATTATGTATGGTTGAATAGAAAACGGTTAAGAAGCAAGAGATCTTATGAAGGTATGTCCAATGACATAAATAGAAAATAGGTTAATATATTAATTACTTGCTTTTATCTATTTTAGATAAGGAGAAAATAGTCAGAGGTACAAGCGTTAGATAATGGTTGAAAGATGACATGTAGAAGATAAAGCAATTAAAAACAAATCGAAAGCACCATCATGGAATCAGAAAGGCAATGAACTAATGCCAAATAGGTACTGAGGGTCAAACAACATGCTTAGTGTTAAATTTAAGTATTTGATATTTTTTTTTTTTAGTTTTTATTTTGAGTCTCAAAAATAATAAATAAATATTTTATTTTGGCTAATTGATTACTTTAATTAAATACAAATAACAACTAAACAAATACTGGCTCTAAACTTTTTAATATTTGGCGTACGTGCTAGTCAAATTTATTATGAATTGATGAATAAATTAATTATAGCATATACTTTAATTTTTACAGTTAACAAAAAAGAAAAAGAATACCATTAGTCTCTGCAAACTAGTTTTACCTTAGTATTCCAAAAACATCCAGTTCCAGCAGGACTCTCTCCCTATTTCCGTTCTTCCTGCAGTTTGGCTTTACCAGTTATCAGGTAGTTTCTATTAACTTATTGTAATTAGATGTACAAAACGCATACTGGTTAATGACTTCAGCCTAACTAATCTAATCTCTTCAGTTAGTTTAATTTTAGGGCAAAAGGGACGAAAGACGTATACAAGGGGAGGTTTTTAAATATTTAACTGAAAGCATTAAAAATTACTATTATTTTTCCCTTTTTGGTGAATAGGCTCTTTTCACAGCAACCTCATTGTTACGTGGCAAATCTTGCCCGTAACAAGACTATGGATCCGTATTGGATCCGCGGTCTCAGTATTGCCGTGTACATCCAGTGGAGGGTCCTGGGGGATAGTCCCCAGGTCCTGCCGACTACCCGTCGTAGCTGCCACATTGTTGCCTGGACCTTTACGATCATATTGGTAACATGTGGCGTCCAGGTGAGTCCGCTATCAAGAATGACACCCAGGTACTTCAGCTTTGGTACTAAAGCTAGAGGTCTTCCGTACATCACGGGTGCTCTAAAACCTTCGATTTTTCTCTTTCTGGTGAACAGTATCATCTCTGTTTTACCTGGGTTAACAGAGAGTCCATTTTCTGGGCACTAGTCTTCTATGATGCGAACAGCCATTTGCATTCTACTGCAGACAACGTTAAGAAAGCGACCAACCACTTCCACCACGCCATCATCTGCATAGGCATAGGCGTCGAATCCGTTCTCTGACAAGCGCTTCAGTAGGGCGTCCATAATCAGGCACCACAGGTGGGGCGACAGGCAACTGCCTTGTGGGCACCCTCCCGTGACCCTAATCCTGATCGTTGACTCCCCCAATGTAGCTTGTATTGCTCGTTGATTTAGTGCAGATCTTACCCATTCAATAATGGGGGTTTCTGCCCCCCTCTCTTGAAGGGCGGATGTTATCATCTGCACTTTGGCCTTGTCGAAAGCCCCTTCTATGTCAAAGATCACCGCAAGAGCGTATTGCTTGAATTGAAGATCCTTCTCTGCCTTATGCACTACTGCATGTATGGCCGAGTCAGTTGACTTGCCCTCCATGTAGGCATGCTGATTTCCATGAAATGGGTTATTTGCCAAGACTCCTCTTAGGAGGTGTCGGTCAACCTTCTTCTCCATTGCCTTCATCATAAAAGATGTCAGACTTATGGGCCGGTAGGATTTGGCTGCTGTGTAGTCTCTTCTCCCCGCCTTCGGGATAAAGACTACGATTGCCTTTCTCCATGTTGGAGGTGCATAGCCCAACGCTATGCTCGCTCTAAAGATTCCTCTCATGTACGAAAGGAGAACCTCGAGCCCTTTCTGCAATAGCGCCGGAAACAGCCCGTCCGGCCCTGGTGACTTGTATGGGCTGAACTCGTTGATCGCCCAGGTTATGGTGGCGTCCGTAACGACTTTATCTGCCAGTTCCCAGTCGGGTTCAACCCTAAACTGTGGTCCGGCGACGGGTTGCGTTTCGTGGTCGCTCTCCTCCCCTGGGAAATGAACCTCAAGGAGATGTCGCAAAGACTCCTCACCGGAGGCGGTCCAGTTTCCGTCAGGTTTTTTAAGAGACGTGAGTGTTTGTCTCGAATCACTACTCAGTATTTTGAGAAGTCTGGAGGTCCCTGGCAGAGAATTGATCTCCCCACAGTATGTCCTCCAGCTTTCCCTTTTACTTCTTCTTACCTCTGTCTTAAACTCTCTTCTGGCTTCTCTGTACTGTTCCCAGGTGGCTTCCCCACCCTCCCTCATCGCTCTGTTAAGGGTCCTCCTGGTTTTCCGGCGTAGCTTGTCTAGCTGGCTCTTCCACCAGGGTACACGTCGAGTCGGCAAGGGTTTTAAGGGGCAGGCCTCCTCATAGCTGGCTATGATGGTTTTTTCCAGGTCGCCGATTGCTCTTTCAAGTTGTTCTTTTGTGTCAATGTTTATTTCAAGAGGGTCCCTATCCCGGTCCAGAGTCGACAGATAGCGTCCCCAGTCCGTAATTCTTGGGTTCCTCCTAAGTTCTGGTGGTGTCTGGTCGGTCTTCATCTCGAATCTGATCATACGATGTAGAGATCTGAGCCCTGAAGGGGAGAAAAATTGGAGATATCCCAAAAAAAATAACCCCAAAAATTAAATTGGGAAAACAGAGTCTATTAAACAAAAAAACAATGGAAAAAATCGGCAACACGCTAGAAGCTTACCTTCTGTGATTCTGCAACATTCTCTGGCGGCGCCGCCCGTTTCTTGCGACTGAAATTTCGGTCTTCAACCCGAAAACACATGCGACTTCTTCCAGTTTTTTGGCGGAAGTGGTTTCTTCATTCCCCTGTCACACACAGGGTGGCGCTTCAAACTTCCAGCGTGAGCAAAAAACGCGAATGATTTCAATAAAGTGATCAGGTGATCAAAAAGAAAATAGCTTTCAACAAAGCGAGAAATTATCACCTGATCGGAACCTTTCCTAAACAGGACTTTCCTCTTTTGAAGGTTTTTGCAGAAAGCCCAAAATATCAAAACAAACTTTAAGGTTAGGTTTTCCAAAAAATTCAAAAAAAGAAAAATAACTGGCAGCATTAAACATTCCGCTCACCATAAAAATTCCCAATTTTTATAGAAAAACCCAAAAACAAAAATCAAAAAAAAAAGGTTATTCAATTACCCAAAAGGTCTAAACAATAAATTAGCATTTTTGCAACAATAATTTTATCGCAATAACTATGGACGTCATACTTAAGTTAATTCAAATAAGCATGATTCAAGCTACACAAGGCTTTGAAGGTTGGTTACTGGCTGGGTAACGGACATACCTTCATTAAACTACGGTCAAGTAATCCTTTCGCGGTTTTTACTTGCACGACACGGGGGATTCTATCTGGACTCGAGTAAATTTTTTCAATTCTACCGAGTGACCACTTCAATGGGGGTAGGTTATTTGCCCCAACAAAATTAGTGCCCTGGTCACTGTAGAGGGCAGCACATCTGCCACGTCTACCAACAAATCGGCGGAGGGCAGCCAAAAATGCATCAGTGGACAAATCAGAAACAGCCTCCAGGTGAATGGCCGTTGTTGGGAAACAAACAAAAATACACCCATAAGCCTTTTGACCTTTTACACCACGACGCTTGGTTAGCGTGATGGAGAATATACCCATAAAAACTACACTAACATGGGAAAAGGGCTTCACCTGGGACACTCTAAATTTAGGAAGGTCACCCATGAATGGGTGCAATGGTTTGGGATTTACCCTGGCACAACAAAAACACTTGGAAATAACACTGTGAATGGCACTTTTCACCGACAAAATCCAAAACTGTTGATTTAGGAGGTACTCCAATAAGCGAGGACCTGGATGTCCATGGCAACAACATGGGGTGTTTCACCTCATATGCTAAATCAGTGTGACGTAATCTACCGCCCACCCTGAGAACACCATGGGAATCAAGAAAAGGAGCTAACTTTCGAAGAGGCTTAGCACAACTCTCACCCTTACGTATCCTTTTCAAATCTTCAAAAAAAACTTCTTGTTGTACAATTCGCACAACAACTAAAGTAGCATAATAAAGATCTGCCTCATTGAGGGCTTTAGTAGGAAAAGATAAAGAAGGATCTTTTTTCACTCGAAAAGGTCTCAAACAAAAGGCAGCAATGCCTAAGATTTTACGTAAAGATGAGTACTTAGTGAGTAACAACTGTATTTCATCAAGGGGTATTTCTGTCACAAAAACAAAACGATTTTCCTCAGGGGGTAGATCAGCATCAAACGCATCAATTTTATGGTTCATAGGCCATGTTTCACTAGACTGGGCCAACCAGGATGGTCCAGTACACCAAAGAGGATGGTCTATCAATTGACCAGGAAGTAAGCTCCGGGATAAGCAATCAGCTGGGTGCTCCTTACCATTTACATGGTACCAACAGCTGGGGGGAACTTTCTCTTGAATAGTCATTACACGATTGGCTACAAAAACCTTTCGCTTTGATGGACACGATTTTATCCAAGCAATGGTAACGCTGGAGTCAGACCAAGCAAAAATCCGATCAATCGAGATGCAATCAAGATGATTGCCAACAAACTCCAATAGCTCTGCCAACAATACAGCAGCACACAATTCTAAGCGTGGAATAACAACACAATTTGTCGAACATATACTGCACCACCATATGCACAAACTGAGGCGTCACAAAAGCCATGCAATGCAGTGGTGACAGCATTCTGCTTCGCAACACAACGAGGCACTGATATCGACGATAATAATGGTAGCTGCGACACATATAGTTGCCACTGTGCAACAATATCACTGGAGGGGGCATCATCCCATGAAAGATCCTGGACCCCCAAATGTTGCATTAAACACTTAGCAACCAAAACAACTGGGGCTAGGAACCCGTGTGGATCATATATCCTTGCAATCTCGGAGAGAATGTTTCTCTTGGTACAAGGTCTTTCCATGGGCATCACATCATAACAAAACGAATCCAATTTTGGACACCACTTTAGTCCAAGGATTTTTAAACCAGCAGATTCATCATCAAAGGAAATGGGTTGCTGATGACTGGCTGGAACCGATTCTAGTAACTCAGGAGTGTTGCTAGTCCACTTACGAAGTTCAAAACAACCCAATTTTAACAACGCAATTAGCTGTTTCTGGCTTTCTAAAGCTTCAGCTACAGAATTAGCTAATCCGATGGCATCGTCCACATAAGTAGTATGCATCAACACCTTGCTCGCTAGTGGAAAGCCACTGCCATGATCTTTAACGAGCTGGTGAAGAGTACGAATAGCTAGGTATGGGCTCGAATTCACACCATAAGTTACTGTTTGAAGAGAGTACTCTTGAATCTCCTCGGTTGGGTCGAACCGCCACAATATCTGTTGATAACACACATCAGCCTGATGCATATCAATCTGCCTGAACATTTGACGTATGTCACTAGAATATACAACACTATAAAGGCGAAAAGTAAGCAATATTGACACAATATCTCTTTGGAGTTTAGGTCCTACCAATAAAATAGAATTTAAGCTACGACTATTTGAGGTCTTGGCAGATGCATCAAAAACAATTCGAATTTTTGACAAGTCACCATCTGCCTTCACAACTGGGTGGTGTGGAATAAAATATGAATGGAAGTCAGGGCTAGAATTGGCCACTTTCATATGCCCCTGGTCTAGGTAATCCTGAACAAAGTCTTTGTACGCACTATACAAAGCAGGATTTTTCAACAATCGGTTTTCCATCATATTAAATCTACACAATGCTTGACCTTTAGAGTTACCAAGTTCTTGTCGAGGCTCTCTGAAAGGCAAGCGAACAACATATCTGCCGGACTCAGTTCTTGAATGAGTGGTAGCAAATATTTTTTCACACAAATCCTCATCAGAGGAAAGAGGGATTTTTTGAGGGGTCGATTCTAGTTCCCAAAACTTTTGTAAGGTACTATCCAATCGAGATTCTATAGGGGAAGACACTGAGGTCAACAAACTAATGGGTTTTTGAGTTTTACGAGGACCATCAATACCACCAAGGAGTATCCAACCAAATATTGAATTAATGGCACAAGGTCCTCCATTTTCTCCTTTTTTAAAGCCAGGCACAAGCATCTGACCAAACAAATCAACACCAATTAAAAGGTCTACACTACTAGGTTGTCCAAAATTAGGATCAGCAAAATCTAAATTTTTTAGGTATGGCCACTGAATAGAATCATATTCTACAACAGTCACAGGTATGGTTCCACAAATTTTAGGAATAAGAATGGCATCACAGGAAAACAAACTATCAGGAAACTTGGACGAGCTTATCTGCAATGTTACATTGCCATCTGATGTACTAGAAATCATGCCATTTATTCCTTCAATAGGAGTTTTATTCGGAGCTACTTTAAGTCCTAACCTCTCAGCCAAAGAGACGGTTACAAAGGATGCTTCACTAGCGGAATCTAAAATTGCCCGACAAGACACAAACTTTTTGTTGGCATCTAGCACTAAAACTTCGGCAGTTGCAAAAAGCACAGGTCTCCTCTTACGAGGTTCAAAATGGTTGCTACTGGGTGTAGCGGTACACAATGCCTGTTGGGCACCTTTACTATTAAGTATAGGGGGGGTCTCCCCTGGACGATCAACTTGGGGGCTCGGAGAGCTTTTCACAAAGTGCAACAGGGAATGGTGAAGACCCTGGCACTGACGATACGTGGCATTTGTAGGGCATTGAGATACACCATGTTTGCCAAAGCAGTTAAAACACAATCGTTCACGCTTAACAAATTGATGGCGCTGACCTACTTCTAATTCCAGAAATCTGGTACACTTCACAAGGGGATGGTAGGGCTGTTGCTGGCAATAAACACATCCTTTATTACCAGACTGGCTCGCTCCAGTCAATAACACAGGATAGGGTGGTTTGCCACCCTTCCAAGGGGGTAGAGAAGGTGAGACCTCCTTCGGCTTATTCAAAAGAGAACTATTTTCCAAAGCCCGACAATTTTTCTATAAGAATTTAAACAAATCTTTATAGGACGGGATTTCCTTATCACTATACTCAATCTCAAACTGAGTTTTCAATGGGGTATCAACTTTTTGCAAAAGAAGAATCATTTTAGCAAAATCTAAAAGGTCTACATCATCATAGTTTGACAATGCTTCCAAATTTTCCCGGAAAGTGGACAACAATAACCTCAAATCATGTGGGTTGCTCGATTTTGCAGAAGGGGCTTGACAAATAGACGTCCAATAATTTGTTACCAAAAGTCTTTTATTATTAAAGCGTCTAATCATTGCATCGAAGGCTACTCGATAATTATCAGAGGTTAGCGGTATGTTCCTAATTACAGATGCAGCCTCTCCCACCAGAGCGGTATTCAAGGCTTGAAATTTAGCTATTTCACTCATGTTAGCTTTTTCGTGCACAAGTGACTTAAACATATCAAAAAAGGTGGGCCATTTTTTAAGATTACCGTCAAAATGGGGTACCTCTATTCTTTTAATTTCAAGACCCCTGTCCATATTTACCAGGGAATGGTTCAAAATTGTCTGTGAGGCATCTTGGTAATCCTCTGGATAGAACTCACGACAAATCGATCTAATTGTGTACTTCATTTCATCAAATTCTTGAACTAAAATTTCCTGACTTTCTTGTATCTGATCACTACTATCCAAGCTTATAATTTCAAAATGCAATGCATCGAAGTGACTTACCAAAGAAGGCACATCTTCCCATCTGGGTTTCAACTTTTTTGCCTTCTCTGCATTGCCTTGGGCTTCGACGGCTCTATTATAAGTTGTTTTTAATTTATTAAAAACGCTATTTTGTTGTTTTTTCAAAACTTTTATGTCAGACATGACAAAGCGGTTTTTATCAGATACAAAAAAGTAGGTTTTTTCGCTATCAACACCCGGGTACGATTCGCTAAGAACGCGGCAACAATCTCGCGCTTAACGAAAGCAAAAAACGAAGGTAAATTTCGACGGATTTCACACAAACAAATTCGAAACCCGACGAAAAATCAACAATTTTCTAACCTCGGAGGTAAACAAAACAACACGTGAAGTGAGGTTAGAACACACAAACGTCAATGAAATGTCAGCCAGCAAGAAAAAAAACGGGGGGGGGCCCCGGGCCTCTGCCAAATGTCGAACGGGTTTTTTTTTTTATCGCCGCACGATAATAAACCAAACTCAGGGCAACCAACCTTTCAAAACCATGCGGACTCTAAAAAAAAACGGTACAAAAACAACAATGTCCGAATCTGGCAAAAAAAAACGATAAAATATGGTTGCTGCAAAAAAACTATAATTACCAATTTTTTGACAAAAAAACTGTAAAATCCAAAGGACTTTTTCAAAACATCCGGTTCGAAGGACCAAATAGAGATCTGAGCCCTGAAGGGGAGAAAAATTGGAGATATCCCAAAAAAAATAACCCCAAAAATTAAATTCGCCCCGCCTGGGAAAACAGGGTCTATTAAACAAAAAAACAATGGAAAAAATCGGCAACACGCTAGAAGCTTACCTTCTGTGATTCTGCAACATTCTCTGGCGGCGCCGCCCGTTTCTTGCGACTGAAATTTCGGTCTTCAACCCGAAAACACATGCGACTTCTTCCAGTTTTTTGGCGGAAGTGGTTTCTTCATTCCCCTGTCACACACAGGGTGGCGCTTCAAACTTCCAGCGTGAGCAAAAAACGCGAATGATTTCAATAAAGTGATCAGGTGATCAAAAAGAAAATAGCTTTCAACAAAGCGAGAAATTATCACCTGATCGGAACCTTTCCCAAACAGGACTTTCCTCTTTTGAAGGTTTTTGCAGAAAGCCCAAAATATCAAAACAAACTTTAAGGTTAGGTTTTCCAAAAAATTCAAAAAAAGAAAAATAACTGGCAGCATTAAACACGATGGTCAGATGTGACGATGTCCCTCGTGACCCTCCAATTGACGATCTTTTCGTAAATGTCTCGTGAAGCCAGCGTAATGTCAATGACTTCCTCGCGGGTGTTATTGATGAACGTTGGTTCGCAGCCTTTGTTAGCTATTTCCAGGTCCGAGTTGGCGAGAAACGCTACATGATGTGATTTTGCGTCACACCCAACGATCACCGGAAATTTGTTAGACTCCGCAAATGAGATTACTCGCGCTAGTTCTGGGGAAGGTGTGGGTGCTCACTGTCATATGGTAAGTATGCGGAACATACCACGATCTTAAGCCTATTGTTACTCACCGTTAATTCCAAAAGCGCTGCCGTCAAATCTCGGGTCCCTAGTTGTGGTAACTCCACAACTGTCAGGTCCTTTGACACCATTAGGCAGCTTCTTGGTGCTTCCTCCCTTGTCCCGGTCAGGATGTTCATGCCGGTACTCCCTAGGCCCCCTACTTTGCTACCTGAAACGATAAAACGTTCTTGTACAAATATAATTTGCGAGGCACTGGTGCCAGTCACAGTCCGTACAAGCTCGCCTGTTGGTCCGAGACTCTGGTGCAAATTAATTTGACTTACCCGCAGTTTATCCATCGCCATGTGGGGGTTGTTACATGGGGGAGAGCAGGGGAACCCATCACTCTGTCTTTCTCTTGGTAGGCGGGTCACCGTTGGGCCCTCTGGGCGGTCGTCGCGCAGCTGCGCTATAAGTTTACATCCTCGACACAGCGATGGTTACAAACTCATATGCGAGCCGCCAATTGACTCCCTCCAGATACCTTAGGGTGTCCATCCTTACCATGAAAGTTAATCGCCAGGCGCCTGGTCCTCCTGTGGTCTCCAGATGTCGCCAGCCCGAAATATCGAGCGGCCTGTTCTGGAGTCCTAGGAAATCCATTAACCTGGCGATGTCTACCTCCTCTTGGGACCGGATCCAAAACGTAATCCGCTCCGGCCAGGGTGCCTCATCCGACCTGCCAGGACGGAATGTGACTCCTCCGACCGTTACGATCTGGTTCAGTAGCCAGTCCCTTGTGACCTCTGAATTATCCGCTGTGAACAGCATCCAGCCTGGTTCTACCAGGCCAGAGTTCACAAAACGGAGCACCGGTCCCTCGGGTGGTCCCCTCATGGTCCGGAGCATCCGTTCCAGAAGCTCACAGCGGATAGCTGCTCCCTCTTCCTCTCGGATTTTGCCGTCTACCCTGTCGGACATTCCTACTTGGCTGTCCTGTCTTCCGGGACGCGGGCTCAGCCGAGGGTTTGTCCGACCCCAGGTTGTCTCTTAACAGAGGCGACCTGTTGTCGGTCACACCCCCTTCCCCTTGGCCCTGTCGTTTGGGGGTCGGGGTTTGTGGCCGAGGGGGGAGAGTCCGGCTTACGCTGGTCTCTTAGTCCCGCCTCGGTCCTCCCCCCCGACTCTTTCAGAGCCTCTTGCTCCCGCTTTCTGCGAAGGGCTTGGTTCTTCTTATGCCTCCTGTTTCTTTCCCGCTTTCTCCTCAGCCTCTCCTCCACCTGTTCGGGGTTGAGAAGCTGAGCACCCTCCTTTGGGAGTTGGTCAGCAGGCCCGTCCTCTTCTTTCGGAGAATCATCCGGGTCTGCGTCCATTCCCCCGTCGGAGGATTGGAGAAGAAGGTCTTCGTCGACATGAGTAGGCGGTGTTCCACCCTCCTCAGTGGATGGAATGACGGGGTTAGGGGTTTCCCTGCTCTCCTCTGACGGTACGGCTTCTCTTTTGGTTTTATTTTGCTCCATATTTAAGCCTGTAACATAAACAAACTTGTGGGTTAGTAGTTGTGTTGTTGTAAGTAATTGAGTATTTCTGTGGTGCGGCAGTCACAGGGGTCTTCTCCGCGCCATCTCCGCCCCCCCTAATGGCTAGCTGGTTCCGGTCACTTGGTCGCCGGCGGCCGTAGTTAAGATCCCCCCCAAAGCGCGCAGCGCTCCCCTACCAGTTACCAACTGCACTACTGCAACGCTAGGAGATTTTCACCGAGTGTCCGGGGCAGCCCCCTACGTTGGTGAGACAAGGGTGGGCCCTATGCTTCTCGGTGGCCTAGGTGTACCACTCCTAGTTTTCTGCTACTACCTGTCCCGACTATGGATTTTATGTCCGGGGCTTTGCCACTGGGGGGGGGCGGAGATGCCTCAGATCAGTCCCCTGTGAGCTCTGTTGTGTAATTTGTGTTCTTGAGTGATGTTGCCACAATATCAACTAGAGTTGTCATGGTGGCCTGTGTTGTGTTGTGCATAGCCTGTATCCTCGGCAATCCCTCCGGTGGCACCGACAGGGCAACATCTGCGCCTGTACTCGGGGAGGTGGATACTCGGCACATCTGGAGGTTCTGTGTCAGGTTGTCTCTCCCCCGGGATCCTGCCCACCGATTCCCATAGGAAACCCAGTAACGCCGAATCCCGTGGGAAAACCAAAAAGACTTTTTCAGAAGATCCAGTTCCACCACCCATAGTCTCGGCAAATTGGCTACTATATTTCAGGCCGAACTCGTAGCCATTGAACTGTGTGCCCTGTGGATAACTGACCACGAATGGATCAACAGGACAATAAAAATCTTCTCTGTCAGTCAAGCAGCCTTAAAAGCGCTTGTGGAAACCGTGAGGAACTGCAGGGACTCGCTGAATGCGCTTGGTAGCGCTAGTAAAATATCGCAGATTTTGATATATGTTTTTAGTTTAAAATTTTAAGGGTATATTTTTTGTCCCGTTCGTTATCAATTTAATATTGTATATTGCAGTAAAACTAAAGGATCAATGAATAAAATATTCATAGATATCAATGGTTCTCATGTTAATAGGTAATAGATGTTAGAAATTTACAAAATATAAAACATAGAACTTTACATATAATAATCAAACAAGTTTCGTGGCTAATCGGGCAAAAAGGAGTTTTTTGTTTCCCTTATATTTTTCCTTTTTGCCCGATTAGCCACGAAACTTGTTTGATTTTTAAATTCACGGGTACGAAATTCCATGTTTGTTTAAATATAATGAAATGGAAAAGTTGACAAAATAGTGTCCCGTCCGTAATCGTGGAATGGCTGTATTTGTGTTTTACTTATCTTCATGTAAAAATTTTTATGCGATGTTTCGAATATTTCATCTTTTTTACAAAGCGTTTTATTATTGACTAAATGGGTCTTACCATTTCGAGATTTGTTTGTCTAAGAAATATGTTTCTTGCAAAGTGATTATAAAAGAAACTTCCGATCGAGTCGTGATGTTTTTTGTTTATTTTATAAAGCAAAGGTAATTTGGAGGCCAGGACTAAACTTACTACTGATATCGAAAATATAAAATATTTATATTTAAATAGTAATATTTTATTTAGAAAAAACATTATTGAAATAAAATAAAGTATGGAAAAATACTTTTTTCCAGAATTGATTTCTTGTTCCTGAATTATTATAAATCAATTTCCTCAGAAACTAAGCCCAATTGAAAAATACTCTGCCAATATATGGGCCCCTAAGCTTACACTAGGTACTATAGTTATAGTGTACGTGTGAGCTAATATAACTAAAAACTGAAATATATTTTATTCAACTCTAGACTAAATTACCTTTTGTTTGATACCACACAAGCCATGTTTTGACTTAAACTCAAATTTTTGAAATCTACCCCCACCCTTACAAAAAAAACAAAAACTAAAATATATTTTATTAAACTCCGGACTCAATTACCTTTCGTTTGATATCACACACGCCATATTTTCACATAAACTCTAATTTTTGAAATCTACCCCCACCCTTTTATTTGGTTTGTGTTCGGTGGATTTTGTTCATTTTTAAATGGGACCATCTCGACCCAAGTCCCAGCCTAGGTACCGAATTTTATTAAAATCGACCAAGCGGTTTTTGAGTTATGCGCGTTGGTCGTTACAGACAGACATACAGACAGACAGACATACAGACAGACAGACAGACGACGCGACAAAAATGTTTCAAAATCATCTGAAACGCAAAGATATATAAAAATTTTTGAAATCGGAGCAACTTTTTTTTTCTCGAAAAAATTAGGATCACCATAGCTCACACTACTATAGTATAGTATATGTGTGAGCTAAAAATGTGTTTTAAACTTTATTGTAGAAAATAAAATTTTCTTTTTACCGATGTGTAAGTCAATGAGGTTTCGTTAATGACAAACTCTCCAGCGACGTTCGTATATAAGAATCATATTTTTTTTTTTAAATTATAAATCTTTTTATTGTATATTGTACCAAATTTTATAAAATGCTTGAAATAATATCGATAATAAATAATAACGTGCAGTTAGGAAATAAGAAATATGCTTTATTTTAAACAAAAAGTAGTATACTTTATTATAAATAATAGTAATCTAATTCTGGACACGAGGAAAATGAGGCCGCGGACCAGGCAGCGAGGGAAGCGGCATCTGCCGAATTTGTTGGCCCAGAACCAACCCTGGGGAATGGTGGGTGTGCTTTCGGGCTGTTCGGTCGTCGTCGTTGGAAACTCGTTCTCGACGTTTCGCCATCTCGAGTGGATGGCATCTTCAGGAGATGTTGACTGTTTTTCGGCTTCTCGAAAACTGGTTATTACTCTGTCGCGGGCGCAGGATATATACGCTATGGTGGGCGGGGCGTATATCAGAGCTGGTCGGTGATTGGTCACTTTCCCGAGATTCATTTTTCTTGTTGTAAGCGAGCCGTTTAGTGTTTTTAAGAACCGGTACCCATGTTCTGTTAATTTTAAGCGTTTTTTCAGATCTGTTGAAGTTCTGCTGGTGTTTATGAATTTCGATTGCTTCTCTATAGAGTCTTGGATAGTATGAAGAGGAGGCGCAGAGAACGTGTGTATCTTCGAATTTTATTCGGTGGTCTTCATTGTTTAGTGTGTGGTCTGCAACGGCGTCAAGGAATGCCAATTCTGTTGTTCTCTGTTTCCATTGTAAATTGTATACTGGGGTGTATGCTGTTAATGTGGTTGAGAAATTCATTAAGGCTGTCTCTACCATAAGGCCAAACGACAAAAGTGTCATCTACATATCGAAACAAAACTTTGGGTTTATGAGGGGCATTATCCAACGCCTTCTCTTCTAGTTTCTCCATGAAAAAGTTCGCAACCACTGGCGATAAAGGGCTACCCATTGATACTCCATCGACCTGTTCATAAATTTGTTCATTAAAAGTGAAATATGATGTCGTTAGGCAGATTTTAAACAGGTCGGTGATGTCTTTCGGAAATATGTGTTCCACTTCCATCATTGCCTCGGCCAAAGGTACCTTCGTGAACAAAGACACAACATCAAAGTTAAGTAAGATGTCTTTCTCGTCTATGGGTGTAGTCTCTTACATACGAATCCGTTAGTCCAATGTGGGGTTGCAAGAGGGAAGCAAGATGTTTAGCAAGTTTGTATAGATGTTCTGGAGAAACTAGAAGAGAAGGCGTTGGATAACGCCCCTCATAAACCCAAAGTCTGGTTTCGATATGTAGATGACACTTTTGTCGTTTGGCCTTATGGTAGAGATAGCCTTAATGAATTTCTCAACCACATTAACAACATACACCCCAGTATACAATTTACAATGGAAGCAGAGAACAACAGAGAATTGGCATTCCTTGACGTACTAGTAACGAAGAAAGAGGGACGACGAGGGCATAGGGCATACCGTATACAGAAAACCTACTCACACAGACTGCTACCTAGACAACACATTTAACCACCACCCGTGCCAACGAAGAGGGGTAATAAGAACATTGGTAGAGAGGGCGAAAAAATCTGCGAACCAGAATATCTAGACTAAGAATTAAACCATCTTAAAAACGCCCTCGTAGCAAATGAATACACTCAAAGCGACATACATAAATGTATACGACCAAAGCCGAGCACTAGAAGTAACAGTAGCGGTGGACTGAGCATCCGCGAAGTTACTTCAAGAACCTTTCTGCCCTACATCCCTAGAGTGACGGATAGGATCGGACGTATTCTGGTAAAACACAACATAAAAACGATCTTCAAGCCATCTAAGAAGATAGAGAACCACCTCAGATCTGCGAAGGATATAAGGGACCCACTAAGTTCTTCAGGGTTATACCGCATTCCCTGTATCTGTGGAAGTGTCTACATCGGAACAATTAAACTGTCCGTAAACACAAGAATCAAAGAACACCAAGCCAACTGTCGACTCGGACATACGGAAAAATCCGCAGTTGCAGACCATACACTAAACAATAAAGAACACCGAATAAAATTCGAAGACACACAAGTTCTCTGCGCCTCCTCTTCATACTATCCAAGACTCTATAGAGAAACAATCGAAATTCATAAACACCAGCAGAACTTCAACAGATCTGAAGAAACTCTTAAAATTAACAGAACATGGGTACCGGTTCTTAAAAACACTAAAAGGCTCGCTTACAACAAGAAAAATGAATCTGGGGAAAGTGACCAATCACCGACCAGCTCTGATATACGCCCCGCCCACCATAGCGTATATAACCTGCGCTCGCGACAGACTAACCACCAGTCTTCGAGAAGCCGACAAACAGTCAACATCTCCTGAAGCTGCCATCCACTCGAGATGGCGAAACGAGTTTCCAACGACGACGGCCGAACAGCCCGAAAGCACACCCACCATTGGACGATGGCCGCGAAAGCCTTTCACAATTTGTACAAGCCTGGGGAATTCATACATTGCTGCTAAATTAACCATATTGAGATGGATGGAGAACAGCTTCCAACAATACTGGATGAATATACCAGAACTGACTCACTCTAAAGAATTCATTAAAGGACCTTGTCAGAAAGGAGCCAGGAAATTTTACTTACCAGACAGGAGATCCGTATAGTGACTGGACTTTTTACGGGTCACTGTCGACTAAGAGAACCCATGCACAGAATGAGAATAACAGAAGAGACCGAATGTAGACTCTGTATGGAGGATGACGAAACCGTTAGACATGTACTGTTCGGTAAACCTTAGATTGATTCAGAAGATCAGTGTCTCACCCAAACTGATAGCTAACCTTTTTGGAGGATTAGGCATACAGTGGTGAGAATCCACTCAAAAGTGAGCCACAATAGGCCCACTAGTGGTCGCAGTGGAAGGGCTGCAAGGCCCACTCATATATGAATCATCATCAACCTAAAAGTTGGAAATAAAAAAAAAAATAATAAATAAAAAAACACCCAACTGTTAAATTTACTTGTAACTACTAGTGCCAGATAGGTACAAAATTGGGACGGCGGATAAAAGGTCAAAAGTACAAAAGGTCGAAAGTACAAGAGGTCAAAAAAAAAGGTCGAAAATACAAAAGGTCGAAAGTACAAAAGGTCGAAAATACAAAAGGTAGAAAATACAAAAGGTCGAAAATACATAAGGTCAAACGTACAAAAGGTCGAAAGTACAAAAGGTCGGAAGTACAAAACGTCGAAAGTGCAAAAGGTCGAAAGTACAAAGGGTCGAAGAAAAAGATTAAATCAAGTCGAATTGCCCTTCCCAGCCGAGGTGGTGCAGGGGTCAAGGATAGTTGATAGTTAACCCGGTTAGGTTACTACTCCGACCTGACCAGATTAGGTGTGTTTACTAAAAAAAAAACTGCCCTGATCTCTGAACTCCTCCCACCTCCGCTTGGTATTCATCAATGTCGTTGATGAATACCAACGAGTCTCGCCTGTTGTATCTTATACTAAACCCTTTTTAATAAGTCCCTTTAGCATTTCCATGAATTCTTGTTGGTTTTTGGCAACCCCATCCAATACGATAGGAGGGATTTTTGCTTTCTTCGCTGGTGTCTTGCTGGAGGTTTCGTTTTTTGTTGCGGCGGCTGCTGGTTTCTTGGGAGGCGGAGTTAAACTTTTCCTGCTTTTTTCTTCTATAGCAGCTTCAAAGTCCATTTCGGAATCACTGCTAGTACTGGAGGGTTGGTCCTTCAGGCTAGCACACCGATTTTTAGTTTGAGTTAACGGTGGCTTCTCTAAAAATTCCATTAGCCTTGCCGTTTTTTTGGGTCTCTGAAATTCGTGATCGTCGTTTTTTGCGTTGTCGTCGATCAGTTTATCTCGCAAATTGTTTAGAAAGTCTAATTCGATGTTTGACTGGTCCATTTGCTGATCTGTGAGGAGCACGTCGCTCAAATTCGGTACTGCCGCTGGTAGTACGGTAGGTTGTTAGCTTGGTGAGGAATGGTCGTTTGTCTCGCTCAAGCTCTGTAAAGCATGGTGCTCCGAATGCGCATGCGCCATTTTATTTTCGAGCGACGAAGTACCAGTAGAAATTTGTGGGTTTCCCCCCTTCTGTCCTTCACCCCCACTGCCGAACCAACTGAAAGTGAAAGAAGGGTAGAAGTTTGTCTTGATTTAATATTAAATTTATTTTACATATATACCCCCACATCGTCTAAATCCGGTCAAGTACTGACAGGAGCACCATCTATGTAAGTATGAGTGTATGTCCTTTGAACAAAGTGTGCAGTGTGGGTAGTGACCAATATATGACGTGTTTAAGAGGTCAAAAACTACACGGCGAAAAGACATCAAATAACTGACGCCTTAAAGACAACATTTTTTGGTAGATGTCCAATTAGTCACTTTTCGGCGAAGAAAATACATCATTTGATAACCCCTTGCCACCTGCATGCAGTTCTACTTAAATCATGCATTTGTGTCAAACATTGAACTATGTCCGAAGGAAGAGTGGAACTAATAAAATGGTGTTGAAAAAACTCTCAAAGCGTGTGCAGCAAGCATTTCTAAAATTGCCCTATATTTGATAAAATTATGCGAATATGATTTTTGAAGAGTGGTGGAATGACAGGAGAGGAGATGGGTGAGAGCTGGGAGGAATACAAAAGAATTACAGCAAAGTAGAGGACATTTGCAATGCGGGATTAAAGGAACTTCATTAAAATCGCCTGAAATTTAGATAGTTTGTATGCCTTAAAGCCTTTTTTTGTCAAAATAGGTTCAGTTGTTTAGTCTCTAGCGCGACACAAACATACATTTGAGAATTATTTTGGCAATCGCCCATTGCGATCAGAAATTTTAACACACGAAAAGGTGATCTCATTCGTTTTCAGACGTTGATACTTTACGTCTAACTTGAGTTTTCATACCTTTGACAGTGGGAAGGAAGAATTATAGAGATCAGATGGATGGCTTGGTCGAGTTATTACACTGAGAGTTACTCGTTCTTGTATTGAGACACCGCAGATATGCATAGATGGAAGTTTTCCGAAAATTTTTGTATAGTCTTCGGTGGCTTAATGTAGAGAGCGTTTGCGTACAGAGCAAGAGATTCCGGGTTCGAGTCCTGGCCGTAGACCAAAAACTTTTTTCTAATTTTTCTTTCTTTAATTTTACTTGTTGTTTATAGTTTTAGGTCCATGCATTATTTGCAATTTGGTATTTGTAAATTATATTGGCAATCGCCCATTGCGATCAGAAATTTTAACACACAAAAAGGTGATATCATATTTTCAGACGTTGATACTTTACGTCTAATTTGAGTTTCCATACCTTTGACAGTGGGAAGGAAGAATTATAGAGATCAGTTGGAGGGTTGGGCGAGTTAATACTCTGAGAGTTTGTCGTTCTTGTATTGAGACACCGCAGACATGCATCGATAAAAGTTTTTTGAAAATTTATGTATAGTCTTCGGTGGCTTAATTTAGAGAGCGTTTGCGTACAGAGCAAGAGATTCCGGGTTCGAGTCCCGGCCGAAGACAGAAAAAAAATTTCTTATTTTATTTCTTTAATATCACTTGTTGTTTATAAACATACATATTTACATACATACATATCCCAAGCGCAGCACTCTTATATTGCTTCACCGTGGGGGAAATATTTTAAAAAATTAGGGAAAACATTTTTCAAAAATTTGGTTATACCCATATAGTCAAGATTATACTTGTTTTTATATAATTTGTGTTCAGTGATTTCAAAAAAAATGGTTTTGAGGTAATTTGACTTAAGTTAAGTTAAGAATTATTCGAAAAAACACGATTCTTGAGTATTTTGATTAAACAAATCACTAAAATTTGCATTATAATCAAACACAAAGCAAAAAAACTTTTAAGGATTAGATATTTTCCACATATTTCATGAAATAACATAGAAAATAGCTTGAAACATGACATCATGAGGCTTTGCCCTTCCCTCCCCAAGGGGTCGTAAGCCCCCCCAAGACCAATTTCTGGCTGCGCTACTGCTAGTAGTAGTTGGTTTTTTGGTGGTACAAGCTAGGGGAATGTGGTAGCAGTTGGTGTTTTGCTGGTAGAAGCTAGGGCAACGCGGTAAATAAAAACCAACTACTACCACATGCCCTTAGATTTTACCACCAAAAGATCAATTACTACCACCTCCCCCTAGATTTCTACCAGCAAAAAATCAACTACTAACGACCTTCCCCTAGACTCTACCACCAAAAAAACTTCCTACTACCATCTCCCATTAGGTTCTACCACCAAAAAATCAATTACTACCACATACCCCTAGCTTCTACCACCAAAAAATCAACCACTACTAGAACTTCCTAGCTTCTACCACCAAAAAACCAACTACTACCACCTCTTCTTAGCTTCTACTAGCAAAAACCTTTTTTGCTGGTAAAAGCTAGGGCAACGCGGTAGTAGTTTTTTTGGCAATAGAAGCTAGGTATAGGTGGTAGTAGTTGGTTTTTTGGTGGTAGAAACTGGTTGTTTTTGGGATAAAACTGAGTTTTAGCTGACTGATAAGTCACTGTAGCTGTAACGAAGTGGTAACAGCTTAGATTAGTCAATTAGTATTTGTTTTTTCTACAAACAAGGCGGCCTTACGCCAAAAACTACGAAAATTCGTTGGTCAGTAAATTCTTGGTCAGTCAAATAGAGTTCCGTTCCGCATAGTGTGTTCCGAATACGGCTGGCATATTTCGAAACAGTCCAACTGCACCACGTTTATATAAGCAGGGTTCCATCAGGCCCTTCGACGGTCCTAGAACGGTCCGAAAAATCCCAAAGCGCGCGCATGCAGTACGAGGACTGTTTTAAAACGGTTTTGGTTTGATGGAACGACCAAATAACTGTCCAAAAAACGAATGCTGTTCGAATGAGAGATCGATTTACTTCAGGCATGTGATCATATGCGAGAGGGTTAAATTCAAAGTCACGTGACTAATAGAAAGGGTGGGTTTCGTCGCCTCGCGTGAAGACACAGAATGGGAGGTTATACATCGAAGGCAACGTATGAATTCGAGAGCACGAAATTAAAGTTGGACACAGAAAGGATTACACAATTACATAGGATTCTCATAATACATTTTTAATTTTTGTTTTTAAAATGCAGATAAAATAATTACATTAATTTAATTTATATTCACAAACTATAAACCACTACAGACTGCCTAATAAACTAAATATACCAAAAATTAAAACGAACTTGCATTAGCACATATTTTTGGGCGAAACTTGTGAAAAAGTATTAATTTTTTTTACTATCACAAGTTTTATGTTAAATTTATATATTTATTTATTTTTATTTTGTAATTTGATTTTTACAAAATATTTGTGAAATTACCTACATATTATAGAAAGCTTTAATATTCACAAGGTTTTTGTGATTTTATTAATTTTTAGGAAATAGAGATCGTGATACTTTGTTAGGTATATAGTTATAATGATCTTAATGTCGATGCTTTAAAGCGAAGTTGTTTGTTCTTCCGCCAAATATGGTGTAAAGTTTCACATCCAGTGTTACCCCTCTTCTTTTAACTTTTAGTTCAGAGGTCACCGGGATTGGATCTATTTTTATTTATTTTTAGATTTTTGTAAGGCATTAGATTTTTAAAACAGAGTTGTACACAAGACAGTTCTTACGTATTTCCTACCTTTATTTTTTTTAATTTTAGCCCACATTTTGAAAATTTCAATTGAATATTTCCATAATATCAAAATACTGTTAAAGTAATCGAAGTAACGATAGTAACGAATATATAAAATGATTACTTAAAAGTCGAGTTACGATTAGTAACGAGTACTCAAAAGTAACGAAAATCAACACGTCTATCACCCTCTAAACTAGTTTTTCTATTTCTAAGCAGGCTACCCTATGGTCAGTATACTACAGCATTCCGCAGTCCCGTAGTAATGAAAATTAAGAGGCTCTTGCAAAAAAATCAACAATCAAGATTTTGCACAATTTTTTTTTGGGTAATTTAAAAAATATTTGAATATTTACAATTTATTTTGACAAAAATTTTAATTTTTGGGTTATTTACTGTTTTTTGAATTTTCTTAGACAAATGTAAATTTAATGTAATTTTATGGTGTATTTTTATCTCAGGTGATGTAAACTAGAAATGTGTGTGTTTTACATACAATTTTTCCGCGCGTTCTACTGCGCCTGTCTGCAATCCTTGTATTTCAGAAGAGTCCGAAACCAGTTTAGGTTGCTTGATGGAACGGAAAACTGACTCTCCGAGAACAGTTCAACGTCGACCTGGAACGCAAACAGGATTTTTCGTACCGTTTTATAACCGTTCCACGCTTTGATGGAACGAAACTATAATAGTAGGTTCACCTAAGGCGATCATTATAAGCGGCATCTATTGGTAAAAATCGCAAATAGTTTAATATTCCCTAGATTCAATCTCTGCCCTTAACCTTACCACTGATGTCGGTTGCGGTCGGTTTAAATGTGTTTTGAAAACAATGCCTTCTCTAACCATTGCTGTGCGGGTTAGGAAGGTAAAAATTCCAATAATAGTAAATATGAAGCACTATATCTTACAGATAATCCAGGGTTTAAACCATTGACTTCGATGCAGTGGCTGATCCAGGATTTTTGGGGGGGGGGAGCCAAAGTGGCAGCAAACATCAAAATATTTTTTATGAACGGGTTTTGATAGATCTACGGTGTAAAATTAAGTATTTAAAGGGGATTTATTTATTTTTTTAAAAGTTAAGTAGAATTTGTGAAAAATTTTAAATAAGTGATGCTGCTTAACTAAAAAATAAGTTATATGTCTGGAGGGAGGGGCTCTGGCCCCCCTGGATCCGCAACTGCTTCGTTGCCATTTAAACTCGTTTGGTACTGTCTTTGGTAATTTAGTTGTTAATACAACAAGCACATATCGAAACATAAAACATATTGTGAACTACAATATGCTAACTAGCGACGTTTGACAAAGCTAGAGTACCTACAAATATTTTCAATTTTATTAAAGAGTGTTATTTTTAAAGCCACATATTTTAAATGTTTTTTAAATTCCTACCAACCTCAAAATCTAATCATAAAAATATGAGATTAGAAAATTCCGCTTAAAAATAATCGGGGGATCGAGCATTAATTTACGGGAAAATGTGTACACGGAGCGCCCTATTTCTCTCTCTCTCTCTAACTCTCTCTATTGTTTTTTGATTGTTTCTCCCTACTGTAGACAATTTTACAGCGTATTACATCAGCGGACACCAAAATAGTTTGATTCGAAGTCACTGGGTGCATAAAGTCATAAACCACACCCACAGGGCAATTTTTCTTTTTTTTATAGATAGTAGAGATGAATACGCCTAGGCTTTTTCAACTTGTTCTACTACGCACCGTAGTTTACTCACGTAGGGTATGTTTGTTAAAATGTTGTAGATTTTAGTTTCTATAGTGGGTACCTATATATTTAATCTGAATTAGAGACATCGGTGTCAGTTACGGAAAAGAGTACATGTGCTATTTTGTGCTTTAGGGGTTTCCTAAAAAAAGAGTACATTTAAATTCATTGACAGGAAAGCAGAAGAACAAAGAAGAATAAGAACCACTCTTCTCGATGCTTGACTGCAGGTTTAAAATATTTTATGGCGATGAAGATTAATTAAAAATTTGTATAAGTTACCTTTAAAATATCTAAGATTAAAGTATAAAAACTAATTTGATTAGTACATCCTAGGCAAGCACAAAACATAAAATCAATGACAATGAACAATATTCGATCAACGACCGAAGCGCATTAATTAAATATACTTAAACATTAATGTTATAGAATGGTCTTTGAATCAAAACAATGATTATATTAATAATGTTTGAGTAAATATCTGGCCTTTGACTAAAACTTATTGTTTACGGTCATTAAATTTTTGTACTGTGAGGAGTAAGGCACCGTCTTAATATACAACTGAGACCAATATGCCACGTATGTCATAAAAATACTCTGCCAATCTATGGGCACCTAAGCTCACACTAGGTACTATAGTTATAGTGTACGTGTGAGCTAATATAACTAAAAACTAAAATATATTTTATTGAACTCCAGACTCAATTACCTTTCATTTGATACCACACAAGCCATGTTTTGACTTAAACTTTAATTTTTTAAATCTACCCCCACCTTTTTTTTTTTAAACTAAAATGTATTTTGTTTAACTCCAGACCCAATTACCTTTCGTTTAATATGACACACGCCATATTTCCACATAAAAACTAATTTTTTAAATTTACCCCCACCCTTTTTTTAAAATAAAATGTCTTTTATTTAACTCCAGACGCAATTACCTTTCGTTTGATATTACACACGCCATATTTTTACATAAACTCTAATTTTTGAAATATACCCCCACCCTTTTATTTGGCTTGTGTTTGATAGATTTTGTTCATTTTTAAATGGGACTATTTTGACCCAAAACCCAGCGTAGGTACCAAATTTCATTAAAATCGGGCAAGCGGTTTTTGAGACAGACAGACAGACAGACAGACAGACAGACAGACAGACAGACAGACAGACAGACAGACAGACAGACAGACAGACAGACAGACAGACAGACAGACAGACAGACAGACAGACAGACAGACAGACAGACAGACAGACAGACAGACAGACAGACAGACAGACAGACAGACAGACAGACAGACAGACAGACAGACAGACAGACAGACAGACAGACAGACAGACAGACAGACAGACAGACAGACAGACAGACAGACAGACAGACAGACAGACAGACAGACAGACAGACAGACAGACAGACAGACAGACAGACAGACAGACAGACAGACAGACAGACAGACAGACAGACAGACAGACAGACAGACAGACAGACAGACAGACAGACAGACAGACAGACAGACAGACAGACAGACAGACAGACAGACAGACAGACAGACAGACAGACAGACAGACAGACAGACAGACAGACAGACAGACAGACAGACAGACAGACAGACAGACAGACAGACAGACAGACAGACAGACAGACAGACAGACAGACAGACAGACAGACAGACAGACAGACAGACAGACAGACAGACAGACAGACAGACAGACAGACAGACAGACAGACAGACAGACAGACAGACAGACAGACAGACAGACAGACAGACAGACAGACAGACAGACAGACAGACAGACAGACAGACAGACAGACAGACAGACAGACAGACAGACAGACAGACAGACAGACAGACAGACAGACAGACAGACAGACAGACAGACAGACAGACAGACAGACAGACAGACAGACAGACAGACAGACAGACAGACAGACAGACAGACAGACAGACAGACAGACAGACAGACAGACAGACAGACAGACAGACAGACAGACAGACAGACAGACAGACAGACAGACAGACAGACAGACAGACAGACAGACAGACAGACAGACAGACAGACAGACAGACAGACAGACAGACAGACAGACAGACAGACAGACAGACAGACAGACAGACAGACAGACAGACAGACAGACAGACAGACAGACAGACAGACAGACAGACAGACAGACAGACAGACAGACAGACAGACAGACAGACAGACAGACAGACAGACAGACAGACAGACAGACAGACAGACAGACAGACAGACAGACAGACAGACAGACAGACAGACAGACAGACAGACAGACAGACAGACAGACAGACAGACAGACAGACAGACAGACAGACAGACAGACAGACAGACAGACAGACAGACAGACAGACAGACAGACAGACAGACAGACAGACAGACAGACAGACAGACAGACAGACAGACAGACAGACAGACAGACAGACAGACAGACAGACAGACAGACAGACAGACAGACAGACAGACAGACAGACAGACAGACAGACAGACAGACAGACAGACAGACGGCGCAACAAAAAAGTTTCAAAATTATCTGAAACGCAAAGATATATAAAAATTTTTGAAATCGGAGCAACTTTTTTTTTCTTGAAAAAATTAGGATCACTATAGCTCACACTACTATAGTATAGTAGTAGTGTGAGCTAAAATAAATAGTCATATATAGCCCTTGGCCAAGAAATCACTGCCGAAATAAGGTCGGCCATCGAAGGTCAATTTTAATTAGCAATACAATTTTATTTTTATATTTTAGTGTGGTAAACACTAAGAAACTTAACCTATTATTAGCTCACACATATACTATACTATAGTAGTGTGAGCTATGGTGATCCTAATTTTTTCGAGAAAAAAAAAGTTGCTCCGATTTAAAAATTTTTTATATATCTTTGCGTTTCAGATGATTTTGAAACTTTTTTGTTGCGCCGTCTGTCTGTCTGTCTGTCTGTCTGTCTGTCTGTCTGTCTGTCTGTCTGTCTGTCTGTCTGTCTGTCTGTCTGTCTGTCTGTCTGTATGTCTGTAACGACCAACGCGCATAACTCAAAAACCGCCTGGCCGATTTTAATGAAATTTGGTACCTAGACTGGGTCTTGGGTCGAGATGGTCCCATTTAAAAATGAACAAAATCCACCGAACAGAAACCAAATAAAAGGGGTAGATTTCAAAAATTAGAGTTTATGTAAAAATATGGCGTGTGTGATATCAAACGAAAGGTAATTGAGTCTGGAGTTAAACAAAATACATTTTAATTTATTTTAAAAAAAGGGTGGGGGTATATTTCAAAAATTAGAGTTTAAGTGAAAATATGGCGTGTGTTATATCAAACGAAAGGTAATTGATTCCGGAGTTTAACAAAATACATTTTAGTTTTTGTTTTTTTAAGGGTGGGGGTATATTTCAAAAATTTGAGTTTATGTCAAAACATGGCTTGTATGGTATCAAACAAAAGGTAATTTAGTGGAGTTGAATAAAATATATTTCAGTTTTTAGTTATATTAGCTCACACGTACACTATAACTATAGTACCTAGTGTGAGCTTACGGGCCCATATATTGGCAAAGTATTTTCTTTTGGGGTGTTAGTTCTTTTTTGCCTGACCTATTTTTTCAAGTACATTTTTGTGTTTTTCTTGTATTAGTTTTTTTCATTTCATAGCCTAATAAAAAAATGTTATAGATTGAGTGTAACCAAGCTATATTATTTCTGAAGAATTTTAGTTTTGCCAACAGAAATTGTTGTATTATCAAGTTTGATTAAACTCTCATGGGCACTCTAAATTTTAAATGACGGCGCTGGTTCAAACCTCATAACTGTTAATCACAATAACTCCAAATGTCGTCGTGGGTCTCCAAATATGGGAACAAGCCGTAATAAAATGTTGGCTGAACGGCAGGCGCCAGCAACGAAACACTAAATGACTTTAGACGAATTTTTAACAAAAAATCGCTACCGATTAATTGGTACCTAAGATACGATAACCGTTATTAGCAGGAACGCGTGAAGTATTTGAGATAACTCTATCCCCGGGAACAGGTAAAAATCGTTTATATAGATTAAGGTTGTAAATTGTTCCCATAAACCGAGCCAAATACCAGTAATCTTCAAATTAAGCTCTAAATGACTTGCTCATAAAAAAAAATCAAAAGATAGAAAAAAAACGAGGTAAAAAAAATTACCATTTCTCAAAGTCTGGATTTGAATTTATTTTATACAGAGTCTAGTTATTCTTCAAATTAGCAAGAAATGAGAAATCTCTGTCAAATACCCACATCTGATTATTTGGCGTAGCTAATTCCTCTTAGTTTTAACGCAGATGAAATTACTTTCAATAAACATTGTTTAGCAATAAAAGAGAAAGAAATTGCATCCATCAGGCGGTCAATTCTGTAAATGCTCCCAGGAAGTAAAAGTTCAGTTTTAACCAAGATTATCATTGGCCGATACCAGACATCTGACGTAAATTTTGTTGTTTGAAATAGCGGGTCTTATTTCTAGAAAGTTGATCAAAAATATGGACGAATTTGGTTATACATTTTCCCCAAGCACTAGATGATGATATCTTAAATGTAGTTTTTAGTAGAAGCAATCACGGTGTAACATGAAACTGGTATCAAAAATATCAGATTTGAGACACAAACACAGAAGAGTGTAAAAAAAATTCAAAATTTGGAATATGAGCAATGGATGGTAAGTTAAGTATATTTTCGTTGGTGGTACTTTATCAACTTGGACGTTCTATTGTGTTTTATTTCTTTTTTATTCGCAAAACTAATTTATTTTAATAAAAAAATTGACTCTGAAATATTTTTTTAGTTTCAAACATTTAATAACGCTCCTCATAAAACTATATTTTCCTAAATTAGTTTATAAGATAACGGCATCCTTTTTAAAAAATATTCCTATACTTAAAACATTTTTTTTTAATTGATCTCGATACGATCGTAAAAGCATTTTTTTCTACAACACGAATTTCAAATTGTTTACCGGTCAAATTATATTAGATCGCGACGAATCCTATTCGCAAAAACTTGTTCAGGTTAGAGACCCTGTATGTATGACATGTTTTGACAAAAGAGAGACGCGATAAACCTATCAAAGTCACTGAATTTAGCATTTTTTAGTTATGATATTTTCTTGCCAAGTTCATCTTGCCAAGTTCATTGGCGTTTCACTAAAATAATTTAAATTGTCAGCGGTGAGTGACATCAATCATCATGCAACATTTAACCAAACAAGTTTGTCCGCACCCCCTGTATAGGTGTTGTTAAAAATCGTTTATTTTTATTTTCCCACGCTTATGAATTAACAAGGACAGAAGGTGCGTCTCTTTCTACACATCGCTAGAGTATAGAAGACCGATATTTTCATCCTTTGATTTTGACTAAAATAAATCTGACTGAAGAGTTTGTCGCGTCTCTTTTATTTAAAATATGTCATATATACAGGGTCTCTAGTCCAAGTTACTTTTGCTTTTAAAATATACGAATGTCAATCAATCAGCTTAAATCAGTTTTTTTTAAATACATATTTTTTTTTTGAAAATAAGCTTTTTTAATTTGTCAGATATAAAATTATGTTTAAATATCTTGAAAACGTCAAGGCACAAAAATGCTAAATATAGTTATGCGTCGAGTAGCTCGAATTACTTAGCAGTTTAAGACAGATTCTGTATATTTTTTTCTCCTTGAAAAAAACAACTAAAAATGAATATTGATATGTTCTAGTCTTTTTTTGAAAAAAGGAAGGTTTGTGATTTATCGAATATATTCCAAGTTACAGACTCAAACTGTATATTTATTAGTAAGATCTAGTTAAGTGTCACACTTTTTTAATAACTCGATTATAAATTGTCACATTGCCTTGATATGCATTTCTCATGCTTTTCTTTGTTGTATGCAAACGAGGAAGAAAACCTGGCTATTACTTTCAATTTCCACCAATGGTTTCTCACCTCTACCCAACCACTTATCGCAAATTCCTTTTCTAATGGCCCAATTTATTTTTCATTCAAAATTGCACTGTCTGAAATCACAAAACCTGATCGCAGCGATCAAACTGAAGACAAATATTGCATCGCCAAAGATGGGTATAAAAAGCAAAAATAGATAACTCCGGGTAAGAACGACTGTTTTCATATTTTTATATTTTATATTCTTAACAAATACACACAACTAGTTAGACATAAAAATATCTCTGTATTCAGAAATCTATAGGTAAAATCTCTTTAGAATTTCCTTTAATTTAGCACAGGTAAACTTTACCACAAAATAAATAAAAAAGTTTAAAGAAGAATTACCTAGAAAACCTGAATACGAGGAGAATGTAAAGATAATGGAGTAAAACAGAAGCATTATACTTATCATTACACACTAAACTTATTAATTCCCATACTTAATTAGGTGAAAAAAGTTAAAAAGCAAATGTCGTTACGTTACGTAATGGATCGAAGATCGGCAACCAACTCTGCTGCTGTACAAAGCGAAATGGGAGTACCTGCAAAATTGAAAAATAAGTTGTTGGCGTTTTGGACTTCTAGTTGATGAATTTGTATCCTCAAAAGTCAAAAACCATATTGATTTATTATAACCGTTAAAATTACAGTGATACATTTAATCGCAACTACAGAAATTTAACTTTTAAGGGGATTATCTCAGTTTCGCGTAAAATGCAGTAACAACCATTTCGTTTTCGATGGCAGAACTTGACCTTTGAAATCAACACAAAAATTGGTTTGGTTGCTGTGGCCAGCGATACCCTAGGGGTGCAGCTGATATCCGTTTCATGTAGGGTATTGGAATTCCCCTAACGATTATGCACCTGGGCAGTTAGATACTGATACTGATACGAAAAAATAAAAAGAGATGGTATGTTACTCTATTAATAAACTACATCGAAAATGTAATTGCAATAATTACTTTAACATAGAGTTAGCAACAAATATATAAAAGCAACTTTGAATAAACTTAGCGCGACGCCCGATGAGATCTTTAGTTCAGATCCTTGATGCCATCAAGCGCATCAAAGGTGGAAAGGCATGTGATCCTGATGACCTTTTTGTTGAACTTCTCAAAAATAGCATCCAGATTATATTCATGCAGGACTAGCTGCCCTTGAGAATATTAGGAACAAGCTTAGCTATACTGGCCATGGGGAAGAGAAAAACTAATTTATCAGGTGTCTGGATATAAACAGAAGCAATAGCTTTGGATCGACTAGCTGAATTTCAAAAGAAAAAGAATTATCGTATAATTTTATTTTTTAAGAGTAATGTACGGTCGCCCACTTTTTAATGTCATCTAAATTTTACTAAACTCTTCTGGAAACCCCAGAATTTCAGCAGCTGAAAAGCTGTCAAAGAAAATTGTTTACTAAATCATGACACTTATTTTAAGCCATCCGGTGTTGCCCAACAACACACTGTTTTCTTGTATTCTGCAAATGTATGAAAAATAAGGGGACATTGAAAAAGTGGGTGATTGTACAAGATCAGCAGGACTTATCCGGCTTTTTTTACTTAAAATTTCAAGTAAGAATTATATGTATTTTAAGATTTTTCTTCCAATATAAAAAATTTAAACTTCAAAAAATTTAATATTAAAATAACGTTATTGTTAGTTGCTAAGGCAAATAATCGGCCTGTATGGGTGGTCTGAAAGATCCTGTATAGATATATTCGCAAAACATGAATTTAACAGGAGAGCAAAAACAAATTTTACGTTTTGTTATCCTTCAGAAATTAATACTAACATAAATACTAATACTAATACTGAGTGGAAATGAATCTTAATCTGAGTCAATGATCATAGCGAAGATTTCAAACGATACAAGTCAAAGGAATAAACAAGTCACTTTATTTCTGTTATAGTCCCTCGTGTCTGAGAAAAAATATACCATCACTACAGCTACAGATAATCACAGTACGTAATAATAAATATTTTATACCATGACTAAATAAATTAATTTTTGAGTAGGACCTCAGGACGGAGAGGTGGTAGCCTCGGGCATCGAGAATACGGTCTTATTAGACTTTATCAGTATGGCATTGGCATAATCAAAATGAAAAGGCAATGAAAACTGAAAAGGAATGTTAAATGTAAATACATAGGTTGAACAACGAACTGCCAATTAGCGGTATCAGCAGCATCCTACGGTCTTAGGCTTTGGTTTCTTACAAAGCGGCACCGCAAAAATGCAGCCGTACTTTGGCGGCCGTTTTTTCAACAATTAGTGAGTCGAACGCTCTGGGTAGCTATTCTGAGACTTGAACGATGTAATAGTTCCCATCACATGCGCCAAAGGCAAGCTTTAAATTAGCTCCGAGCTGTTATATATTGTGCGAAACGATCTCTATTGCGCAAGCTTCTCCTACTATCCGACCGAGAAACGTTCAGTCGGTAAGGGGCAGCAAAACAGATTCCCTTTAAACGCGTAAAATTCACTAACTCTGAAAAGCGGGCTGCTATGCCATTTCTCAAGACAAGTAATTTCACACAACACGCGACCGCTCAGAGTTTGCTATTTGATAGAGTCCCGAAAGAGGGTCTTTAATATTTCCCCAAAAAACGAAAAACACCCTGAAAAACACCCCTTTGGGATTTCTAAAAAGAAGGTTAATTTTGTGATGTTTTAAAATTAGTTTCGCCCACGTTAAAACTTACCATTTAGTTTTCTGCAGATTCGCTCGTCTTTATCAGCCATGGTAGGGCCGATCCGGGTTTTCACTCCCGAAAATTGTTTAGAAAGTTTTTTGATTGCGATGCGTTCTCGGCAAAAGTTTCGACGGAAGTGTTTGACTTTCTCTTGTTGGCGCAGGTCGGCGCTTTCCAAAAAGTCAAAACGTGGTTTTCTCGCGATTTTAACAAACGTCATATGACCAAAAAAGGTCCCAAAAAGGTGCTTTCCCAAAGTAAGATTTTACAACCCAGGTGTTAGTAGGTTATTAAAAATCTTAACCCCACATTTTTAATAAACAAGAACAATTTTTCGATTAAAAATAAAAACAAACGGTTTCTTGCCATTCCCTTAAAAATCTTAAATTTTTATACAAAAAATATTCAGGCCCAAAAGGGAAAACATTTTTTTACATTATTTGCCACACTATTTCTGCCAGAAAACTCAATGTTATTCCAAAAAAAATTCTAATTGATAATTGTTTGATTCATTGCAATCAAATAATTAAAATGAACATCACACACATGATTTTGGAAATTGGTATCTAACGAGCTGACAAAGGGTAAACGTTGACCAATGGTCTGTCAAGGAAACCTTTCGCGGTTTTTACTTGAATTATCCTTGGTATTTTCTCGGGACTCGAGTAAATATTAACAATGCGACCGAGCGACCACCTCAAGGGAGGCCGATTCTCGTCCTTTAATGCAACGAGTCCACCAACCTTAGGGAGATTCCCAAGGGTGTTCCACTTTTGTCGCTACCTGCACTCGTTGCAGCAGCGACAAAAGTCAATATGCCACCATCGCCAAAAATGCTGGTGCATTTGCTGCATAAGTTGCCAGCGAGTCAATCGTTTATGTTTAAAATCTACCAAGTTCTCATCAGGTGGGGAGGTCAAAGGTTCGAGGTTCAGGAAGTGACCAGGTGCAAACGACTGTAAATCGTTAGGATCAGGGCTAAGGCTGCAAATAGGTCCCGAATTGAGAGTGGCCTCTTTTTGAATTAGAACTGTCATCAACTCCTTAAAAGTCATGATCTGGTTGCCAACAATACGACGCAGGTGTGTCTTTGTGTCTTTCACTCCAGACTCGTGTAGACAAAAAAGTGTGGACCAGCTGGGGGATTAAATTGCCACTTGATGGACAGCGATTCGGCAGCTTGACGACAGTCCCAGTTAAGAGGTTATCAGCCCGTCAGGTTAGTTCCTTAACGCCCTCTTCGCCCTACGAATCTATGAAGAGCTGCTTAGAAAGCTTCAGCGAACAAATCGGAAACTGCTTCAAGGTGGCTAGCCTTAGTGGGAAAACAAACAAAAATGCATCCATGTGTCTTCTGTGTCTTGGCACCTCAACGCTTAGCTAAGATAATTTCGAATGGTCCCATAAAATCCACACTAACATGGAAAAAGGGTTTCAATTGAGACCAAGCCAAAATAGGTGTGACGCAAGCGTCCCCCCAACCTGAGGACACCCTGGTAGACCAAAAAGAAAGCTAGCTTGAGAAGAGGTTTGGAACATGGTTCGGTTCGGTTCGGTTCCTCATAACAGAGTGCCCGAGAGGTAGCTAAAAAAGTCGGATCCTTTTTTAATCGATAGGGCCTTAAACAAACAAAACAATGCAAATATTCCCTGGATTTTTTGCAAGGAGGAAAATTTATCCAGCAATGTAGGAAGCACACCTGGGACTTGTGCAGTAGTAACAAGTACTATACGATTCTCTTCAATAGGTACATCCATTCCCTCAACTTTTATACTATTGGAAATGGGCCAAAATTCAATACTAGACAACAACCATGGAGGTACGGTGAGCCACAAAGGGTGGTCAACAAACTGTCTAGGAAGTAAACTCCTTGACAGGCAGTCAGCTGGATTCTCAACACCACTTATATGGTATCAACAATCAGGAGAGATTTTCTCTTGAATGGTTGTCACACGGTTTGCAACAAAAACCTTCCTTTTGGAAGGGTAAATCAACTTAAGAGTCAGACCAAGAATAGATTTTACTTATAGGTACAACTTTAAAATTGGTAACAACAAACTCCATCAAGTCTACCAACAACAAAGCAGCACACAATTCTAAACGAGAAATGGAGTCTTCAGCGGAAAAACTCTTTACATTCTGCACATAATAGAGCCACTAAAATTTTACCATCTGGATGGATTTGGCGAACATATATCACGCCACCATAAGCAACACTGGAAGCATCACAGACACGATGGATTTCTGTGGTAACAGCTCTGTGTCTCACCACATAGCGAGGTATAGAAATGGTAGATAACAAAGGTAGTTGTGTGACATATTGCTGCCACTGAGTAACAACACCAATACATGGTTTTGCATTCCAAGAAAAACTGGATGCTGGATAAGAACCTGGTCACCCAATACCACAGGAGTCAAAAATCCTAAAGGATTATAGATCCGAGCAATCTCTGAAAGTATAACTCTCTTGGTACAATCTCTGCTAATTGGCTTAACAGAATATGAAAAGACATCAATAGCAGGGTTTCACTGTAAGCCCAAAAATTTCAAAACAGTGTTGTTCTTTTCTTCAAAGGAGATATTCTGTTGATGGCTTTCTGGAATGGCAGCTAAGAGTTTGAGGTCCATTTTCGGAGTTGAAAGCCTCCACAGATTAACAATTCAATAACCTGTTTTTGAAGCTCCAAGCCATGGTCTATGGACAAACTCTTTCCTATTGCATCGTCGACATATGAGAAATCCAATAGTATGGGAGAGGCAAGAGGGTAATCCTTTCCATGGTCAGCTACTAACTGATGCAGAGTTCTAATAGCTAAGTACGCGCTATAATGCAAACCATATGTCACTGTGTGGAGGTTCCAATCTTGGATGGGTTCGGAGGGGTTAAATCTCCACAGGATTTTTTGGTATCCGACATCTTTGTCACTCACAACAATATTCGTGAACATCTGTCGTATTAAAAACAAATGTTACATCTAAAACCTAGCAAAATTTTGGTTGTATCATTTTGTAGCTTTCGCCATGACAACAAAACATCGTTGAGGCCCAATCCATTAGAGCTACTAGCCCCACCATCAAAAACCACTCTGGTGCGTGAGGTCCCATGCTCCTCCTCAACCACACAATGGTGTGGAAAATAATAAGAAGGATTTTAAAATGCCGAGCTAGGTATCATGTGAACCTGTTCTACATAATCTTGCATAAAATCATTATACAACTGACGCAAAAGTGGATTTTTAGCAAGTCTTTTTTCTAAAAGATTAAATCTCCGAAGGGCTTGGTTCATGGTCATCTAAATCTGGAGGTGAGTCTCTAAAAGGTAATCTCTCGAGAGGGTTGATAGGTAAATATCCTCACACTTTTCCTCCTCCTTATTAAGGAGAATCTTTTAAGGAACACACTCAATTTCCCAAAATTTTTTCATTGTATCACTGAGGGCACTATTTGGGTAATCAGTGGTAGTCAACAACTACAAATACCCAACCAAATATGGTATTCATAGCAGAAGGTCCATTTTGTCCCTTTACAAACCCTGGAACAAGCATCTGGCTAAATAAATCAAATCCAAGCAAAATGTCAACATCGCTGGGCTTTATAAAATCTGGATTCGCAATTTCTATTTCTAATCGTTCTAAAAAAGGCCACTGTGACAAACTATTTTTTACAAAAGTAGAAGGCGAAATTTTAAGGGTAATGATGGCTTTACATCTAAACAAACTATCTGGGAAGTTCTTAGAACAAATCTCAAGGTTCGTGGTTTCATGAGACACATTACAACTCATGTTATTTAGACCATGGACTGGTGTACTATTAGGAATAATGGGCAATTTCAATTTGTTGGCATAAGACAAGAATATGAAACTTGCTTCACTTGCTGTATCGAAGAGGGCTCGGCAAGGAACAAGTTCATATTGTTTATTCAAAATTAGAACTCAAGCGGTAGCAAAAAGAACTGCTTTGACTTCAATTGGTTCACTATGGTGGATGTACCCATGGTACTTCTAGGGGTAGAACTATGGGAGGTGGGGGCAACAGGGTCATTTGGACTCTTTTTCATTCTAAAACACAAAAGAGTATTGTGACGCCCTGCACAAAATTAACACGACTCTGTATGAGGACACTGGTTTACTGGGTGGGTTCTAAAACAATTAAAACACAAATGTTCCCTTTTTATAACGCCATATCGCTTTGAGACTTCCATTTCCAAAAATTTGTCACACGTAATTAGTTGGTGACAGCCTTTCTGTTTACAACAGCTGCAATGGTCTACTTGGGTGGTTAAACTATAGGGTGGTTTACTTGTCCTTCTCCCTCCACCCTGGCGATGAGAGGGGGAAACGGACACAGTATCAAATGGATTGTCCAAAAGACAACAATATTCAAGAGCATGAAAATTCTGCTCTAGAAAGGCAAACAAACTTTTATAGGTTGGGATCTCTTTGGTGCTATTTTCAACTTCAAACGTCTGCTTAAGGGTGGGATCAATCCTCTGTACCAGAAACAAAGATTATTTTGAATAATCGAATTTTTTGTTTTTGTCGTTCGCACTAATAGGAGTTCCAGGGAATGATGCTTCTGATGTATTTCTTTTGTCCAAAATTTCTTGCAACTTAAAATGGGTTGCTGCATCGATTTTTGCTCGGTCTTGGGCTTCTGTATCCTTAGGCTGTTCCGCCTTATCCAGTACTGAAGGAACCTCGGCAGCGACCCCCACAGTAGCTAACATCTGAGACTCACTTGTCGGTGGGAACTGTCGAGATCAATGCTGTAACTTTGCGACTTTTGAATTTTCGGTACGGTACCGTACGGTAACGGAATATGCGGGGCACTGTTGGAAGACCTTTTTGGTGATTGAATGTGTCACGAAATGGAAAATTGAGGAGGAAGTCGTTTTTTTTTCTGAAATATCCTCGTAGCTATAAAGAATACCGTCCGCCTCAAGTTTAGGCCCTTTAAACTTAACTACACAGCTTTTTAATCTATCGTCTTTTTTGACCTGGGATAATATTTTCTCTCATATAACTCTTCCTTGGTTAGATCTTCGGTAATATAAATACTAGTGCCTTTAAGTTTTTTACGAGCGTCTAAAATCTCTCGTCTCTTAAATTGTGACACAAACTCCACCAGAATAGGTCTGGTTTTAGTAGACTGCTTTCCCAATCTAAAACACATTGAAATATTGACTATTGACAATGCCACTTGGAGATTGTTGCTTGCAATGTCCAAAATAGCTTTTTTTGGTGCTAAGCTGCTTTCTGGCACAACTTGGAAAATTATTTTTTTTGTTTTAGTTGCTTTTCAGTTTTGTACAATCTCTCCTTTAACTCCAAATTTTCCTGTTTTATTGTTTCAATATCTCCTTTAATAATTACCGCATCCCTCTTAAAAACTTTTATTTCATTACTCAATTGAGACTTGGTATCCTTTATTTCATTTAATAAGGAACTTTGTAAATTTTTTATGAGATCAAAGAGTTCCTTCATAGATATATCGTTCTTTCCATCTTTATTACCCATGCTTTTAGGAAAAATTTCTGCTCTAGGCAACGTCGCAAATCAGTACTGCTTGATTTTGCCGTGCGTGTGGAATTTATCAATTAATGTTTTCAATCTTCACAAAAAATAGTTTATTAGACAATGTTCTAGTTTGGCTATATTGCAAGATTTTTTAGGGGTTTTTCACTTACCGCAGTACATTTGAGTCTTGTAGAGTTAAGTTTTCTAAAAAACTAATTTTTTTTACGTTCCAAATAGCGTAAAAAACGAGTTTTCTAGGAGCCGCTGTAAAATTAGTACGTTATGGTTTAAAGCGACGTTGACGGACCTTGCTACCAATAGAATATTACGAATAACCGATTGTGCTTCACCTACAAGGGCTGTTGAAAGTGCTTGAAATTTAGCTATATCTGAAAGCTCAACCTTATCATGAATTAAACTATTAATTAAGTCAAGAAAAGTTGGCCACGCCCTTAAATCTGTTCCGTTGAAGGCAGGCAAACTTATTTTCTGAATTTCCAATCCTCGGGTGATGGCGAGCCTTGTTGGCTTGAAGCCTGAATCCGCGAAAAGGTCCCTAGCTATAGATTTATCGAATACTTTAGATTATCAAATGATTTTACTAACTCACCTTGATTATTTTCCTGTTCCTCAGTAAGGTCAAGTTTAACAATGTCAAAGTGAAATTGGTCAAATTGACTACACTGAGCCTCAAAATCAAGTAAACATATTTTAAAAGCTCGAATTTTGATACCGTTGGTAGGATCAGATTGCGCCTCTAAGGCTTTTGCAAGTATTGTTTTCACCCGCCTCAATATGGAGGATTGCTGTTTCTTAAGAGATTGTAACTCACTCATCCTTAAGCCACAACAAAAAAAAGGTTAAACGCTCTAAAAATTGGGTAAACATACTAAAACACAGGTAAGATATTTTGCGGTCGCTCAAAAAACTCACAAGACCGACAAAAAACAAGGTTCAAAATCAAAAAATCAAAAGATAAGTGTTGTGTGAAGATATATGCAGTGGACGCATAGGACGCTGGTGTGGATATTTTGATTTCTGTTTCTTGTTTCTGACTATTTGAAATCTTGATTTTTGATTATGAATAAAAAATTATTTGTTTTTGACAATGTTATATATTTTCGATCTCTAATCAAATCGTGACTTTGTCATTATAACGGGTGAATGTGATACATGATATAAATAAAAGTATTGCAATTCAATGATAACCAACAATAAAAAGTTATTGATATTTAACATGCCGCCCCCGTTGAAATGTCCAAATTTCAAAAATAATAAATAAAATTACCCAACAATAAAAGTTTTACAAATAAAATTAAAATCTAAACCTAACTTATCTAATATTTTGTTAACTCTAGAAACAGTTTGTACTTTTACAATCCTTGTTTTTAAACAAAAAGGCAATTTCTGGATTTCGATGTCATATTCGGGATCATCCCTTATCACATTAGACCAAGAAATATTTAATCTTGACTTGAAATTTTTTCCATAGGTAATGGCGCTAACTTGGTAATAGCACGTTTGTAAATACCATTTTTTGTTTGAAACTCGTAGACAATGATTGTGAAGAAATAAAATTTCGGACTTCCATTGTCTTTATTTATTTTAAGACACGACGTTTCGGTTAGTAAGTATCTCTAACCGTTATCAAGTGTAACACTTGATTTACACTTGATAACGGTTAGAGATACTTACTAACCGAAACGTCGTGTTTTAAAATAAATAAAGACAATGGAAGTCCGAAATTTTATTTCTTGTAAATACCATATTGCGTTTGAACGGATACAACTCTGACCAGGTTGTCATGACCGGGATGTAGTTCAACGACCCGTCCTAATGGCCAATTCATAGGTGGTTAATTTTCTGTCTTAAGAAGGACCATTGTTCCCATCTTGATATTTTGCTATGGGGAACACCATTTTGTGCGCGCTGCAAGGAGTGAATATAGTCTGTACTCCAAACATGCCAAAACTGTTATACGATTTGTTGCAGCTGCTTAAAGTAGTTCAGACGATTTGGCTTAACGTCTGTCACATTGTCTTGTGGACAGGCAAGTAAGCTTCTTCCAATAAGGAAATGACCAGCCGTAAGTACTTGAAAATTCATAGGATCATCGGATAGAGGGGTCAAAGGTCGACTGTTGAGGATTGCCTCTATCTGTGTGAGGATAGTGTAGAAATTCTCGAAGTCAAGCTTCACTCTTCCCAGGACTCGTTTTAAATGATACTTGAAAGATTTTATCGCGGCTTCCCAAAGACCACCACAATGGGGAGAACGAGGGGGAATAAAATGCCAATTAATTTTGTTGTCAGAGAAAAAAGTTTGATATTGATTGACGCAATCAGTAACTACCGCGCATAATCTATCAAGTTCGTTGCTTGAACCTTTAAAATTTGTGGCGTTATCACTATAAATGTGACTACATAAGCCACACCTTGACACAAATCTTTTAAATGCGTTTAAAAATGCTTCAGTTGTTAAATCAGTTACAAGTTCAATATGCACAGCACGAGTTGAAAAACATATGAATAGGCTTAAATAGCATTTAAGTGTTACCCGACTGCGCGTTTTTCCATCTTTGATAGCGTAAGGACCTGCAAAATCCACTCCACATACACTAAAGGGACTGGAAGGGGTAACCCTTGAAGCTGGCAAAGAACCCATAAGCTGAGTAATATCACGAGGTCTCACTCGAAAGCAAGTAATACATTTTCTAAGTAAATATGGAATTTCATTTCTACCATTGACTACGCAAAATTTATTTCTAATCTGAGATAAAATAATTTGAGTTCCACCATGTAAATATTTTAAGTGGTAATATCTAATCAATAGAGTAGTAAATGGATGTTTTGGAGGTAAGATAATAGGAAATTTTTGATCAAAGCTAAGATGAAAATGTCTTAGTCTGCCATCAAGCCTGAGTAAACCATCATTATCCAACGTAGGATTTAGTCTTATAAGTTTACTGCTCCTTTCAATCTTATTCCTTTCCTGAAGACATTTAATATCTTTATTAAAACTTTCCTGTTGAACTAAAGAACAAAGGGTACGCTCAGCCTTATCTAGCTCTTGAATAGTTAAAGTTTTAGATAACTCCAATCTTTGATTAGATTTTTTGGCTTTTAGGTTATTCCAAAATCTTAAAATAAATGCTGTAACTTTAACTAATTTACTGTAAGAGGAATAAAGATCAAAGATAAAGCTGTGACTGCTGGTTTTTGTATGGTAGTATAAGTTAAAGTAATTTTTACTGTTCGAACTTCAGGAACAGTATCAATTTTAGTTATTATTGCTTTAGGCCAATTTTTCTTTGATTGACCAATAAAAGAAGGACCGTGCCACCAAAGCAAAGAATTTTCTAAAAATTGGGGGTTACAACTACGACTTAAAATGTCGCTTGGATTTTGATCAGTTGTCACGTGTCTCCATTGACTATTTTCGGTTAATCGCTGAATCTCAGCTACGCGATTACTAACAAAAACTTTCCAATGGCTAGGCTCTCTTTCTAGCCACGCTAAGACAATTGTAGAATCTGTCCAATAAGTGATGTTAGAAATCTTAACACGTAATGTACGTTTTACTCTGTCCATTAGTTGTGCTAATAAATATGCACCAGACAATTCAAGCTTTGGAATCGTTAAGTTAGAATTAAGAGGGGCTAACCGACTCTTAGCACAGATAAGATTTGAATGCATTCTACCCTTATCTTCACAAAAAAAACAGGTAAATAGCTGCTCCGTAAGCTAACTGAGAGCTATCGCAGAAGCCATGAAGTTGTATCTTATCTGCTAGAGTATAATGGCATCTTGAAATCTTGATAGCACTGATACCCTTTATCTGCTTTAAAAATTCTAACCAAGTTAAGGAAATAGAATCTGGTAAATAATCATCCCAATCTAGCTTATTATTCCAGATGTCCTGTAGAATAAGTTTAGCTCGGACAATGATTGGATTGACCAATCCTAAAGGGTCAAATAACTGGGCTACACCTGCCAACACAGTTCTTTTTTTAACGATAGATGGTTCAGTGTTCATCTGAAAAATATAACTTAGTGTATCATCTTTAGGATTCCAATAAATACCTAAAGTTTTGATCTCCCTGTCACCTTTAATTAAAAAAGGTTCTGAAGAATCGTTGATAGCTGATAAAAAGTCTGCATCATTTGACATCCATTTTCGCAGATTAAAACCAGAATTATGTAAGATATGTGAAATATCATTTTTTAGCTGAATAGCTGATTAAAGGTCGTTACAACCGGTGATAAGATCGTCCATATAGAAATCTTCTTTGATAATTTGTGAAATTTTAGGATTATTTTCCTGACATTTAAAACCAATCTCATTTAAAACACGTGTAGCAAGAAAGGAACTGCTGGTTAAACCATAAACAATAGTGTTTAATTCATAGTGCTTTATTTCTTGAGATGGATTATCACGCCAAAGTATGCGTTGAAAAGATCTATCTGATTTATCGACTAATACCATGCGAAACATTTTTTCAACATCAGCTGTTAAAAGAATTGGATAAGTTCGCATGCGCAAAACTATGTCAAACAAATCACTTTGTACTTTCGGACCTGCTTTTAGAACCTGATTCAAACTACACCAGAACATGAAGAACTACTTCCATTGAATACTTCTCTGGTCTTAGTAGTTTCACTAGTGTCCTTAAAGACTGGGGGATGAGGAAGATAAAATGAGATCTTGTCTTGATGATCAAGATTTGGATTAATTTGTGACATATGTCCCATCTCTTCATATTCTTTTAAAAAATTAGAATATTGTTTGCGAAGTTCTGAGTTTTTTGAAAGTCGTTTTTCTGTAGAAAAAAGGCATTTTATTGCATTTTGAAAAGAATCTCCTAAGTTTTGATAATTATCCTTTAATGGTAATTTTACTACGTAACGTCCGGTACTGTCTTGTTTAAGATTTTGTCTAAAGTGTATTTCGCATTCTAGCTCCTCAGTAGTAAGCTTATTTTGATCACGCTGTACGTTTTCTATAGACCAGAAATCGCGTACGGTATCATCGAATGAATTAATAAAAATATGACATAGAGAATTCAACTGAGAACTAGATTGCTTGAGTGTAGTGTTTAAAGGACCGGCTAAAAACCATCCTAGCTAGGAATTCTGTATGATAGGTTGATTTGCTCCTAGTTTGATTTGTTGACTTTCAAGCAAATTAAAAAATAAATTGGTTCTAAGCAAAATATCAATTTCTTGACATTCGTGGAATTGTGGATCTGCTAGTCGCAGGTTTGATGGAATTTTAAGTAAGCTGGGATCAAAAGAAATTTGCGGTAACTTGGAAGTGATTTTATTATGTCTTAAATGAATGATCAGTTGACTGAAGCTCAGTCGAAAATAATTTATTGATTTTGATTGGTGCTTGGTTAAAACCATTAACTGTCATATGAACTGGTTGAGATTTAATGTTCAGTCTATTGTATAGTTTAGTCGTACAAAGATTATTCATACTACCTGAATCTAACATGGCACGACATTTGAAAGGTTTCCTATCCTTGTCTAATAATTCTATGATCTCTGTTGCAAGAAGAGGTTGACAAAACGCTTGTTTGCCATGAATCTCGCAGTATGCTGTCTGGCTGTTTTCAGGATATATGTCAGAATTATCCCGCAGTGTTTGTTTTTCATTTTCACAATGTACTTCTGGTGAAACTTCTTCATTTTCCTGTATAAATGCACAGGTATCTCTAAAATTAGCATCTGTTTGTGCGGGTTTAAATTTAGACTCATGGAGGATTGACTTATGACGCTGAGAACAGAATTTACAGTTTCTTGATGGACATAAGTTTAATTCATGGCCTGTATGAAGACAGTTTGTGCAAATACCTCGCTTTTCTAGCTCACTTTTGCGAACCTTTATCGGTAAAGCCATGAATCGAAAACACTTGTAAGTAGAATGTGTCTTTAAGCGACAAAATGAGCAAGAGAAGTCTGCATGGTCTATCTGTTTTATTTGTTCGTTATCTATGCCTACATGTGAGAATGATTTTTGTGTTTGCTAAATAGTGTTTTTTGAAAATGTTTGATTTATTGGTATTGGTTTAAATGGTGTTTTAGTTGTATTAATGTTTTTGTTGTAAATTTTTGTATCAATGGTTTCTAGAATCTTAACTCTATTTTTGAGAAAATTCGTGAAATCTGTATACTTGGGTCTTTCACTTATATTTGTGATCTCCCATTCGCATCTTGTAGTAATATCTAACTTACTTGTTAACAAATACAACAATATAGTGTCCCAATATTCTACCGGTTCATTGAGATTTTCGAGCGCGCGAATATTCTGAGTACAATGATCAATGAACTTGCGCAATGATTGACATTACTCTTTTAGCAGAGCAGGATAATCAAAAAGATTTTTTAAATGCTTATGTGTTAATATTCTTTTATTCTCATACCTTTCTCGAATAAGTGTTAATGCAATACTGTAGTTACTCTCCGTCACATTGAGTGATTTGAGAACCTCTGCGGCATCACCTTTTATGCACTGTTTTAAATTTCTGAATTATCGGAATGTTTGGATCATCATCTACAATGGATTTAAATCTGAAAAAAAGTTTCCCATTGTTCATGCTCTCCATAAAATGAAGGAGGAGTTATTTTGAACATATTATGATTCGGGACATGAACGACTGATGTGGATGGATTTTGCGGTAATGATTGTATTGTTGCCGGTGCAGATGTATTTGGCAACGATTGCAGAATTTTTTGTTTTTCGAATGCATTTTGATCAATAATGTCAAGCGCAATTCCACTAATTGCAAAATAAGCATCTTCGTAAGAATCACCCTCGGACTGTTGCGTGGGATCAAGCTGAATGAGCTCTTCCTGTATTTTTTCAAATTGACCAAATGCCGTGTTTAATTTTTCCAACCTAATTTTTACTTCCGAAATTGATAGACTATCGCTGCTTGTGCTTTGAATGAATTTTTCAAATTTAGATATAATGTTTTTAAAACTTCCCCGTCTTTCTACCAACTGAAGAATCTTTGCGTGCTTTTCTGTCATTTAACAACAATTTATAATAAAAATAAGTTATGTGAAACCTGAGCTGCAAGAAAACTAACACAGCCCCACTTATGGAGCGAGCCCACCTGATAATTGATCCGCTGATGTCTTGTTACGCTATGCTGTTTTTCGAAATGATTTTCTGCGAAGATCTGCTCGAAGGCCAAAAATATGTTGTGTGAAGATGTATGCAGTGGACGCATAGGACGCTGGTGTGGATATTTTGATTTCTGTTTCTTGTTTCTGACTATTTGAAATCTTGATTTTTGATTATGAATAAAAAATTATTTGTTTTTGACAATGTTATATATTTTCGATCTCTAATCGAATCGTGACTTTGTCATTATAACGGGTAAATGTGATACAATGATATAAATAAAAGTATTGCATTCAATGAAAACCAACAATAAAAAGTTATTGATATTTAACAATAAGTAAACAAAACGGTCGTTTTGTCGTCACAAATTATAGGTTAGGTAGGTGTCACACGTCATATAACTAATGATTTCAATGGTGGCAACCGTCGAAAACCAAAACCTACAAGGCCAATGTTGCCAAACCTTGCTCCACCAACCAATTTTTACCAATTTTCTATTCAAAGATGTAATTTGCGCGCGGACATACAGCAGCGCATGTTATCAAAACACTAAAAAAAACTAATTTTTCGTTCACTAGCTTTCTTTTATCTCTGCAAAGTTGGTCATTGGGTTCTACAAATAATACGAAAACTTAGTTCAACTTGTTATTTATTATAAAATCTGAGTCTGAAATAATTCCTTCCATAGGTTTAACAGGACAGAGTAAAATAGCAAGGCACTGAATTTTACAGGAAAAATCTAAGTTAAATATGCCGCAAAACCTTGGTAATTACGTCATACCCATTTTCTTGCGTTTACAAGAAATGTTAAAATTACACTGTAAAAATTATATATCAAAAAAATATATATCTAAAATATACTTGCTCCTACCTTGGTCCTTTGATTATTTTATGGTTAAATATGGTCTTTTTAACGTGTAGTTGTTACCAGGCATTTTCTCACCACTACACCGGTCCCCCTGTTCTGCCTGCGCCCCCCTGAAGATGACTTAGTACATGATGCTAGGGCAGCACATGGTCAATATAATATGCCATATACTTGACCCGAGCGTAGAACCCTGTGGAAAATAAAATATTTCAGTTTCCTGGAATTCGTCGGTTGTGCACGAGGTTCCCCTGCCCAGAATAACCTAAATCAAGAATCCCATGACGACTCAATAAAATAAAGCAGATATCAACAGATGAACTAAAACAATCCTAAATACCTTTCCCAGGGTTATCAGTGCTACGGCCGGATTCCCACCAGCACAAACGTCCAGGTCGATGGAGTGGACAGCACTGTCGACAAAGGAGAAAAACAATATACAGTTTTTATCCAAAACGTGGTTTGTTTTAAAAAAATATATATAAAATTCTAAAAAAATTTCATACGTCTTTTGTAGAAAAATGACGGTGGCTTACACAATTTAACGAACAATAGTTTGAATTTGGGAGGCACTCAGAACTTAATCATATCTTAAAGAATCGAATCGAACTTACCGAATTCTTTTCCAGTAGAAATGGCGTAGACTCCCTTGACTTCCTCAATCCAGAGGATGTGAGCCGTTACTCAGTACTCAAAATACGCCAAAAACAACGGACTCACAATTTACCGTTTTTGGTAAAATTCTGCAATTCTGGAGGGCCAATAACCAAAAAAAAAGAAATAGCGAACCAACAAAACGGCCGCCAGCCCAGCCAGTTTCTTTGGAAAAGAAAAGGGCACACCTTGTCCAAAATGTAAAGGTCAACATAGTACCAAGAGAATGTTCCCGGTAAAATTCAAATAAAAATACAACATTATTTATAAACACTAGAAGTTTCTTGAATTTTGTCGTCTTTAAGTTGGCCAACCTGCTAACGTCGCATTTCCCCAAAAACCGACCAATCAGCGAGCACATTAGTAATTCAGTAGAAGGTTGTAGGGGGCAGCACCAACCGAGTAAATATTCCAAATTCTTCTATTGCGCATTGCGGTGTTGTCGGATCTATTTCTACGGAAAACCAAAAACTGCTTCCCTATGGATTTATAAACGAGGATTTCGAGGTGCACAGATCAAAACAAATGTCAAAACGGACCATTGCCAACATGGAAAGTAGATAAAAAACAATAGATGAATTACTGGAAATCAGAGCATGCATTTATGCAATTTATTTGCATTTTAGTTATATTTTTAGAAGTTTTTCTTTGCTCTTTATATATGTTTTCTCTAAGATTCATACATTTTGACGCTATTTCAGTAAAATATTTTTACATTAATAAAGTTGTTTTTGAACTTTGAACTTAAACATACGCCATTAAAGCACTGCTTAAACTCTGCATGAGGATGATCAGATGTTAACTTTTCTCACCACTAGCTAGCCGTACATAACCCTTCAATCCAACTAACTAAGTTAGATATTAACTTTGTTTAACTATGATACGATTTTGTTTATTCTTTTAGTCCTGGTTTTTATCCCTCGTTTATCCCCAATTTACGAAATTCCATGACTTTGCACTCATTTTGTCTTCTCTTTTGATTAAAGTAGTAAATATATTAAAGTGGCAGGAGGCTCAGTTCCTTCTGATCAAACCTCGGACTTAAATATACTTTTTTGCTAGCAAAACTAGCTAATCCGTAAAGAAGAAGAGATCCGGGAAGAGAAGCCATTGTAGTAATATCCTTGAAAATATAAATAAACAAACGTCTCTAAGACTTTTAATGAAACCATTGTAAATACTTTACTACTGATGTGGCAACGCCGCCAAGCCCACAGCTTATACCGGGTAACCTTGACCAGAATGTTCGTTCATTTATCGAACGTACACGGCAGCAAAACAGCTGTTTATTTAGTTCAAAACGTCAATAGACAAAAATACAGAACTCTAAAAATGCTTTTATATGATTTTTCCGAAACCTGTGATCTCAGATTCCAATTACAATGCCTAAATAATGCCACACAGCCCTTACAATAATAGAAAGAAAAGCCTCTTCTATAAGGTAACTTTTTGGAAAATATATAACCTCAATACACAGCTCTATAAAATAGACTTAAAGTGTTGTATAGAAAAAAAACGAGTCGAATGGTGTTGGTTATTTACAGAAACAAGACAAATATGTAACGTATGCCTTAAACGTAAAAATGACAAGTTAAAATCTCAGGAATAAACTAAATTCCTCTTAGATTCATTTTCGGATATACAAAACGAATATACCAGAAATAAACTAAAATGATATTCTAAAATATTTTTTGTACGTACATTTTAGATACGTACATTTTACGTATACATATACGGACAACAACTACCACCTGTTTGGTGATTCATCAGATTAAACCTCGTTGGGCAACAATTTTGTTATGATACTCCATTAATTTGGCAGGTTGGACGCCATTTTCTTATAAAAACTTTGTTATTTGAGCATGATTTTTAATATAAATAACGTAACGGTCGTGAGTTTCTAGATTTGGAGGAAAATATTTTCACCTTTTATTTTTCAATGTAATGTTAGTCTTCTCTTTACTTAAACAGACTTCAGAAACCACGAAAAAGATTTTTCTTACTTAAACTTGCTACCCAGTGCATCTACGTAGAAATTAAACAAAAGATTTGTTTCACTTTCAGTTACCAAAATCATAGATTGTAATTTATATGTTATTCATCAAAATTTAGTCAATGTCAAAATTAAAAAAAAAATAATACAAATGAAATAACAACAAAGATTGTGGGCAATTCCTCAAAAAGGGATATTAGTAGCTCGCATACTAGTTTCGGTCTTCTTGGACCTCTTCGGTACGAGCGTAACAAGTGTTAAGGGGCGATTAATGGGGATGATGGTGTCTGAAAAGGAAACATGAAATGTGGACATTTACTGAAAACAGACCAACTGCCGAATTGCAATATCAGTCAGAGTAGCCTCAGGTTTGGGGCGAAATTTGACGTCACTACGGAGACAGATATAATCAGTCTCAGTAAATCTCTGAAGCCCGGAGATAAATTAAAAGGAATGTTGTGAGGACATACTTAACGAAAAAACAACAAAGATTGCGGGCAATTCCTCAAAAAGGGATATTAGTAGCTCGCATACTAGTTTCGGTCTTCTTGGACCTCTTCGGTACGAGCGTAACAAGGAGGAATTGCCCGCAATCTTTGTTGTTTTTTCGTTAAGTATGTCCTCACAATATTCCTTTTAATTTATTTCCGGGCTTGAGAGATTTACTGAGACTGATTATATCTGTCTTCGTAGTGACGTCAAATTTCGCCTCAAACCTGAGGCTACCCTGACTGACATTGCAATTCGGCAGTTGGTCTGTTTTCAGTAAATGTCCACATTTCATGTTTCCTTTTCAGACACCATCATCCCCATTAATCGTCCCTAAACACTTGTTACGCTCGTACCGAAGAGGTCCAAGAAGACCGGAACTAGTATGCGAGCCACTAATATCCCTTTTTGAGGAATTGCCCGCAATCTTTGTTGTTTTTTCGTTAAGTATGTCCTCACAATATTCCTTATAATACAAATGTTTGTCGAGAAACAGAATAAAAAAATGATATATAAATGTCAAACCCGGAGAAATTTGTATATATAATAGTACTGAAGTATAAACAAATTGATATGTGGAGTTAATTCTTTAAATTGGCAGCCATATATAATATAGGAAAATGTAATAAAATAAATCTGTTAAAGTTGCATTTCTGCATAATAATTATTAATAATTATCAAGTGAAAACTTTAGCCTACCAACACAGTTTTATTTGTCTGTAATTATATTAGATACAAACCCAAGAAAAAGAAGAATTTTAGTATTTTGGATATGTAAGAAAAATAAATATAATAAACAGCTATCTAGAATGGCAAATATATATAATATATAATCATATGTATGTAGCTGTGTTAGATGTCTAGTCCATTCTAATGAGCGCTTATGGTAACAAAGAATCCCAAAAGAAGCTTTACGCCCAAGTCAAATTGACTTAATGATCTTTGAAACCCAGCTGTTCAAAATAGAATCGGGCAAGAAGCAAACTAACGACTAGTCTATCATAATTTGGATTCTAAACATCCATAAAATAAATATATTTATAGGCACACATTACTATAGACCCTATAAGCAAATAAAATATAACCAAAATATTATTCGTATTACAAATCTATATTTGATCTATTTAGTTGAATTAAATAATCATAATCCTAATACCAGTTTCGGTATGGGAAAATCACGTTTTAAAGAAAATTGTTAAAAAAGAAAGAATAACATACTTAAGTAGAAGTGGAAACCCTATACCAAAAAATACACATTATGCTATAACATATTCAAATATGAGATAAAGAAATATGTAGAGTTGCCTACTGCATATTTCTTTAGATCTAAACAAAAATCTAATTAATCATACTTCTATGAAAAGAAAAATAAAATATAAAAATTTTCCACATGGCTTAAAAATAATTGAGGTTATGTTATAACATAATTTCAAGGCAACTTTCTCGACATTAGCCAAATGAAAACAGGGAGGAGATTTCTCCCAAATTTCATTAATTTCCCTAGCAAAAAATCTTCAACCAATCATATCTTTTAAAATTAAAAATCACATTCGTTTATTTGCACAAAGGAACTGACAGATTAATTTTTAGATTATTTCACTAAATATCAAAATATTAAATAATTAAATATAAAAACAATAAATAAAACTCCGATAAAAGCAAAGGTCAACAAGTATTAATAACAGCTGATTATGTAACATTGCATAAGCACTCTCTAATATACTTAAGTGTACATTGGTGGTGCATTTGGAGACTCTGTTCTTACCGTCAATAATTTCTAAATCACCCATGGAAAGTACTATTTTTATAATAGCCCACGTAATACGTTCCTACAAAACCTGCTTAACACTTGTTTAAATCAAACTTAATAAACATAACAAACATGAAATTAGCCAGCGTATTTTGTCTAAATCACAAATAATCTAAAAATTATCAAAATGTTAGATACGGGGTATTGCAGTTAGGCCATCGATAGGCGGATCTCCAAAGATCGATACCTGCACTACCGAGACCCCTCAATAAATGGCATGACTGTGCTGTAGTGGTTAGGGTCACTGCATCCTGGAAGCGTGAAAGTTTTTGTGATGCAGTGGCCCTAGTAGTGGGTTGTCACACTCAATTTGAATTTCAAGTTTCATGAAATAATGAAGGTGCGTATAAATAATAAAGCCTATAGGCATTATTCTTTGAATAAGTGTGTACCTAATAGTATGATTTTTTGGGCGATTTATTAAAACGTACCTATCAAGGTTGCTTAAAGAACGGACTTGCCTGCGAAGTTATTTAAAAAACCCGGACAGGTGGCAACCTTGATGTTACCACTTGTCTTCAGCGCATTAAAGTTAAAAGAACATTTTACTGTACTTGAAGTACTTTTAATGTACTTAAAGTACTTCGAATGTACTTGAAGTTCTTCGAATGCTGTTGTGTGCAGGTTCGGGATTTCTGGTCTGAAATAACTTAATCCTTAAAATGTTTTTTTACAACCTTTATTTTACTTGTAAACGTTAAATACTTGTAACAACCAAAAAAGCTTGTACTCTTGTTTCTTTTCTGACAGACCTAGTCCTCACCTAGCCTACATTGAGACTGCGCGGCAAAGGGTTCTCACACAATTTTGTGCGATGACATACCGCCGGCCTTCAAATATTTTTTGAATATTCAACCCATTTTTTTTTGTTAAAAAATATTTTAAAAAATAATAAAATAGTGAATATTTTTTAAACAAATTACAACAAATTTGTCGCCAATCTGGAATTCTTCATGAATAGGTGGATATATATAATATATAATCATATGTATGTTGTTTGGAATGACATCAGAAAACATCATTCTTCCATCACAGGGGCACCATCTTCTTGATTGATTGGCAGAATACATAATTTTGTAATGGCTCGTTTAACAATCGAACCATCACTATATTTGATAGTAACGACCCGTACCACACCATCGGCTCCAGGATACAATTGCACAACTCGAGCGGTCTTCCATTTCAAAGGCGGCAAGTTGTCTTCCTTAACAATAACCAACATGCCAGGTTGTATTAACTTAGGACCATTGATGTTCCATTTGACTCGTTGCTGTAGTCCAGTTATATATTCATGTTGCCATCTTTTCCAATAGGCTTGAATGACATTTTTGAATTTTTTCGTACGTTTTTAGACGACTCTCTTTAACTTCTGTATAGTTGGGTTCGGGTAAAGTTGTAAGAGGTCTTTGGATTAGGAAATGACCAGGGGTTAAAGGGGAGTAATCATCAGGGCTGGAAGACATGGGTGTTATTGGCCTTGAATTCAAAACTGACTCGACCTGTACCAGAAGAGTTTGAAAATCTGGGTAATTTAAAGTAGTATTACTCAAAGAACGTTTTAAATGAAATTTTGTTTGTCGAACTCCCGCTTCTCATATTCCCCCAAAGTTGGGCGCACGAGGAGGTATAAAATTCCATTGCACCCCTTCTTTTGTAAGTGCAGACGAAATTTTTAAGGTTTCTGATTCTAAAAACTTTTTTAGCTCATTATCTGCCCCCACAAACGTCGTTGAATTGTCCGAGTACAAGTTTGATGGTTTACCTCTTCTAGCTACAAAACGTCGAAATGTAGCTAAAAAAGAATCGCTGGTTAAATCTGTAACTATATCAAGGTGTACCACCTTTGTTGACAAGCAAACGAATAAACAAATCCATGCTTTGATTAATTTAGCATTGCGTGTCACAATTCTATCTTTAATTAAAATCGGACCTGCGTAATCGAGTCCTGTATTGACACAAAGTGAATAAATGTTGACTCGCTCTTTGGGAAGATCTCCCATAATATACTCACAGGACCTGGGTTTAACCTTAAAACAGGGAATACAACTGTGAACTATTTGTTTTGTTACACTTTCACAAGTAACCCAATACTTTTGGCGCATAGAGTATAATAGTTGTTGTGGTCCACAATGAAGTAGCCTTTTATGTTGGTTTGTCAACATTAATTTTGTCAAGGGATGTTTATGACTCAAAATAATTGGATGTTTCTGATCAACATCAACCTTCGAAAATTTTATTCGACCTCCCACCTTTATTTAGTCATTTTCGAAAAATGGTGAAAGGGTTTTTAAACTGCTTGATTTTAAAATTGGACGTTTTTGTGTGAGTTTAAGATACTCTTCAGGAAAAGATTCATTTTGAGCTATTGCAACTAATTTTATAAAACTGTGCTCAATTTCATAAACTGTTAAAGCTCCTGTCAACTTTGTTTTTGTCCTTAGATTAAAAATAAATCTTTGCATATATGCTCAAGCATTTTTAAGCTTAATTAAGTCAGAAAATGTAGTAAAAATGTCAAAGTTTTGGGAAAATTGTACTTGATAAATAAATTTTTGTTCGGGTATAGTAGAAGTGGACTGTATGTCGTTCAGCTTGAAAATAGAAGTTACTGGCCAAACTTGTTTATCCCACTTTGTCCATTTGGGACCTTCCCACCACATTCGGTTTTCTTTTAACTGAGATGGAGTACAACCACGTGAGATAATATCCGCCGGGTTATCTCTAGATACCACGTGATACCATTGTTCTTTGTTACTTAAAGACCGAATATGACTTACACGATTTTGTCGAATCGCTAAAATAATAAATATTTGTAAACTTTATTTTAAAATATTTGACAACCTATTTTGTTAAATTTACCGCCAAAACCGCCGCGCATAGTTCTAATCGCGCTAAAGTTTGTTGTTTAATAGGAGTTACTTTAGATTTCGCGGTAAGCAATTGACAAGAAATTTTATTTGTAATTTTACATTTAATGTAAATGCATACGCCATATGCACGTATTGACGAATCGGCAAAATCTAGTAACTCTAAATTTTCTGAGTTTGGAAGAAATGCTAATCGAGGTATTTCAATGTTTTTGATACTAATTAAATCGGAACAGAAGTCCTGCCATTTTTTAGTCAACTCTAAAGAAATATTGTCATCCCACGATATTTTTTCACGCCATAAAATTTGCAAAATTATTTTTGCTACGATCACTACAGGACCTACTAAACCGAGTGGGTCATAGATTTGACTGATGGTCGATAAAACCATTCTTTTTGTAACTTTATGGGAGCGTGATATTCCTTGAGTTTGATATTGGATTGTGTCGTTAATCGCGTTCCAAAAAATACCTAGAGTTTTATTATTTTCGTTTTCGCCTAGTCTTATAAAACTGCATTCTTGATCTTGATTTAATTGCATTTTATCATACAATTCCGATTTATTTGATAGCCATTTTCGAAGTTCAAAACATCCTTGGTTTAAAATAGTCGTAATATCGCGCTGTAACTGTAAAATTTCAATTTCCGAATACAGATCACTTTGAATAGTTGGACCTGACATTTGCACGTCGTTTATTGATAATCCACTATCAGTTTTTGCGGATCCATTATAGACAATCCGAATTTTTGTTGTTAACGACGTGTCTTTAATAACCGCGTGATGGCATAAATAATAAGTATCGTATTCGGGTAAACTATCGATATCAATATTCAACTTTGTCATATGATTTAAATTGATATACTCATTTATCTGTATATCCTAACTTTAATTTAGGGTTTTTCTTAAATCTGTTTCCCATATTATGAAACATTTTAATTTCTTCTCGATCGTCCTAATTTTTTTATTTCCTTTTTAAATGGAATTTGAACAACAAATCTACCATCCAAATCGCGCTGATGCGTTTTTAAGAAATGTTGATTGCAATAATCATCTATTCGAGGTTTTGTATTGTATTCCTCGAATTCCCAAAATTTGGTCAAACTTTTATTAATCGAATCTTCTACAGAAATGCTTAAATGAGTCTGAAAATGATCGAAAAACTTGAAAGATTCAAATTCACCGGCCACGATACATCCCAAATTCGTATTTTGCATTGTAATCGATTCAATTTTTAGTTGGTTCATAAGCAAGATATCCCAAAAAAGTTTTACACCGCATAAAATATCAATTTCTGATGTTATATTAAAATTGGGATCGGAAAGCTTAATATCGCTCGGTATATTTATTAAACTGTCATCAAAATCATATCTCGGCATCGGGTCAGTAACTTTGGGCACTATTAAACACGAAATTTCTTTCGAAAAATGTCCATCTTTAGAGAAAATTCTAAAAGTGGTTTTTTCTTTTACCTTTGTGCCGCTGTCGTTTACGCCTGTTATCTGATAATTAACCGGTTCGCAATTTAGACTTAATTTCTCCCGTATTAAATTAGTTTGGGATCCGGGATCCAACAAGATACAAGCATAATATTCTCTTCCAAAATTATCTTTTAAAATCACAACTGCTGTGGAAAGAAGTTGGTATTTGCCTTTACTTGATTTTAGAAAGTGCGCGCCCGTCACTTCTGTATTTTGATCAGTAAGTACATTCATCGTAAGGTTCATTGTCGCTTGTTCGTTAGTTCACACCGTTGAAACTTTAGTTTCATTTTCTACCGCCGCTGACCGTGCCGTAGCCATAGCGCTGTTATCGTAAACCGTAGCGATTGTTTCACGCTTTTTCTCGACCTGCGTCGTTTGCAACCCCCCTTGCCTTTCCGATCTGTCTACAAGCCCGCGGGTTTTCGTAGAGCACCGACTGGTCGCTGCGCCTTTGCATAAAAGTGTATTGTGCAATTTTGCACATTTTCGGCATGGAGACTTATCACAGTAGGCTAAATCATGATTGGGATTAAAACAATTAAAACACAGGTTTAATTTCTTATTTCTTCTATTCTACTATCTAGATCTAATTCTAAAAATGTCTCGCATTTAAAAATAGTGTGACTCTTACCACAGAAATAGCAAGCAAACCCTTGTACATTTGCTAAATAAACCTGATGCTGTTTTTGATCTTTTGCAATAGGTTTATATAATGGTTTTTGGGTTCTAAAAGGTTCTTTGTTTATTACTGCTATTTTTTCTAAGACTTCACACTTACGCTTTATGAAGTTTGCCATGTCCCTCATTGTTCTTGTTTTCTGACTTTCCCAGTCTCGTCTTGTTCTATGATCTAATATTGTACTAATCAAATAAATCAAAAGAGTATCCCACTGGTCTGTAGGTTCACCCAATTGATTCAAAGATCTAAGATTTTTATTAAAATCATCTAACAGTTTTCGCAAGTCAGCATGTGACTCTTTTGTCAACACAGGAAACTCAAATAACTCTTTAACAAAATTATGAATTAGCAAGTATTTATTTTCATAGCGCTCAGTCAACAAAGACCATACTAATCTATAATTTGCCGCTGTTGTCGGGATATTTTCGATCATCTGGGCCGCTGCCCCTTCAAGTAAACCCTTTAAAAAATGAAATTTCAAAATATCATCTGTTCTCGGGTCCTTGTCTACCAATGACACAAATGAATCTCGAAATTCCATCCATTTATCGAAACCACCTGAAAACTTGGGTATATTTGGAATCGGTAAGTTTCTATTTTACATTGAATTTCTTCAAAACTGACATGGTCTTTTTTGAACGATTCTAATCGCATTTGTAGATTTTTATAGGCGACTACGTCTAGCTCACCCATAGTATCAATATACTTCCTTAATAAAATCTGCTTTTTCTTATACTGACCCCTAGTAATTCGAAAATTTTTAAGCTGGTCTGCCATTTTTATTCCCCTAAACCTCTTCCCCTATAAATAGACTACTAACTATTAACTGGTACAGATTATGGCTGAATTAAAAACCAAGAAACAACAACTAGAGCCCGGGTAAAAACTAGGATTGTGGCTTACTTGGATATTATACTTTGCGTATGACCAATGGTCCATCAACATTCAACATCAAAATTCTTCTCGAAATCCGGCTTGCTGGTACCAAAAATGTTGTGTGCTGGTTCGGGATTTCTGGTCTGAAATAACTTAATCCTTAAAATGTTTTTTACAACCTTTATTTTACTTGTAAACGTTAAATACTTATAACAACCAAAAAAGCTTGTACTCTTGTTTCTTTTCTGACAGACCTAGTCCTCACCTAGCCTATATTGACTGAGTTTGAGTGAGTGAGTGAGTGAGTGAGTGAGTGAGTGAGTGAGTGAGTGAGACTGCGTGGCACAGGGTTCTCACACAATTTTGTGCGATAACAAATGCACTTGAAGTTCTGATAATGTACTTGAAGTACTTACATTGCTAAAAGTATTTCAAGTTACAAGTACAATTACTGGATTGTAGATGTGTTTTTTAAGTATTGTACTTAAAGTAACTTGATTGCTTAGATAATTGTTTAAAGGGCCATTGAGCATTCACATCCCAACAAAAAACATGATAATTCTATGTATTTTTTGACACTAATTCATTAAAAAAATCTGACGTCTGAAATTTTTCCCAAAACCAAAAACTTCCCCTAAAATTCATGCGCAAATACAAAAACTGCTCCGAAAAAGGGAAGAATCATAAGTTAAGATGAGTTTTAGATGATAAGGGTTCAAAGACGTCAGCAGAGAAAGTTATTTGAGACTACTCTGATTTACCATCCATCATTATGAAAATAAATTTCCCGCTCCTTTTTAGGGAATGTTTTTGATTCTGAAATATTGGGGGCAATTCTTTAAAATTTGAAATAATTTGAAACAATCTGAAAAAATTTGACGCCTCAAATTTTACCCCTAAATCATGGCAACATCGTAAATTTCAGTTTATTTATACAGCGTCTAAAACCGAAAAATGAGGAAAAATATAATCTAAAACCTACCTTTAAACCCGATTGCTGATAATTCAATATTTTTTCGGGATTGTTGATGATGCACAGGTTCTTAAAAAATTGTATTTTTTCGGAAAAAAACAATAACAAAACCATGAGACGTTTTTCTGACTTCGTTAAAGTTGGATTCAAATAAAATGCAAAGCGAACCAAAACACAGCCTTCGTAACTACGAAGGCTGCGACCAAAGCGAATGGCTAAGTACAGCCGACCACAAAATCAAACGTATTATTATGTTAACGAAATCAAATGAATCTTAGGAAAAAAAACTATTAGGCTTGATAAGTTATGATATGAAAAAAAAAATAATACCCGGATTTATTGCAACCCGTGGCCCAAACAATAACCTTTGAATATATAAATATCAAACTTGTTGTATTATTATTATCATATAATTAAAAATAATGTTTGTCTAATATTTCTTATCAGGTATGAGAAGAGAAAGAAAAAAAGTCTGCCAAACCCAGGTTATAAAGGTTAAGTTCAGGTCTGCTACAGGGTGACCTTAAAATTTATTATAGATTTGTTTAGAAATTCTAGTTCTCTACTTAACAATAAAAAGTTGAAAATAGCCCAAAAAGTTAAACTATGTATTAACGGATTATTTCAAATTTAGGTTCAGGGGGTGAGTTACAGGGTGATATCAAAAATAGTTGTACAATTTACATTCTTAAAAACAACTTTGTCAGGAGTTTTACTTAGCAAACAAGAGTTAGAAATACCTTAAAAAATCATATCACTAACATATTGTATTACCTTTAGAGACAGCAAGTTAGCTACTGGGTGATATCGAAATTATTAGTGTATTTTTCTAAAAATCACATTTTTAGAAAACAATGTTGTCAAGAGCTTTCGTTATCAGAAAATGCTTAGGAACACGTTAAAAAATCATGACATTAACTGACTATTACCTTTAGGTCCTTGGAGTAAGGTACAGGGTGATATCAAAATTAGTAAAACACTTTTGTAAAAATCACAATTTCAAAAATCAACTTTATCAGGAGTCTTGGTGAGCAAAAAATAGTTAGGAACTGTAAACAAACCATACTATTCACTAACTGCGTTACATTTAGGTCCAGTAGGTAAGATACTAGTAGTAAATTTTTTTATAAATCATATTTTTAAAAATAACTTTTGGCCTCACCTTACTGTTTACAAACCAAGAACATATAAGTTAGGGTTTCTTGAGCGATCTATTAAAAGAATATTACGTTAATTACTTTTCCGCACAATTTTACTTTTTCGCATCATTTTTACTTTCCTCACGATTTTTTTCCGCACGTCCAAATTGCAAGAACCTTTCCGTCCACAATCGTTTTCAAATGAAAACCCGTTCTCCTACACACAAGTTTCATTTTCAAGAAGTGCTGCTGAACCGATGCTACCAGAAGCACCGAATGAAGAATCCTGTAATGTGTTACAGCCTGTACAGACCAATATACCTTCCTCCATTCACTACAGTAGTAATTCTAAGCAGCAAACTGATCAAGGCATTTCTGTAGTGGGCCAAACACCAACCAATCAACAAACAGAAAGTTCACTTTCAATTTCAATATCTACCATCGTTAACTTTTTCGTTATTGTTAATTAAATGTTCTTTACATAAAGTTTCTTTTTAATATATCATAATAAAAAAATCCTGTTTTATTATTTTTCCGTGCATAAAAAAAATCAAGTAAAAATAAAAGTTAAAAAAACGTACGGAAAAGTAACTTTTCCGCACTAGTGCTGAAAAATTTCTTTTTCGCACGATTTTTGTTTTGTTAAAAATGAAGATATTTAGGACTCATTAAATGATTTATGTAACAATTCTATCTTACGTATCATTTTCTAGCATTATTATAAAATCTTTGCGAATTAAAACATGTTTTTTGATAAAGAAGATGGACAAAAACACTCGTAGGAAAAACATTGTACCTAATTCTTGCGGAAACTATCTTTTCCATCCTTGACGGCTTGCCCGAACTCCGCTCCGCGTCGTTTGTGCAACTGCCGTCACGTGCGGAAAAGTACCTCTTTCCGCACTTGTTAGGTAAATAACTATTGTACAAACAATTAAAAGCCTAAGCGATACAAAAAAATATTTATGTAAAAGATATTTAAAATTTAAAGGTAAAAGACCTTAAGTGGGATGAAACTACTGCTTTTGTTGATTTGGAGTTTCGGTTCGGTTCGGTTCGGTTCGGTTCGGTAAAAATAGCTAAAGAAGTAAAGAAATATATCCCTTTATCAGACAACCAAATAGCTATGTAGCGGTACATGTATTAACAGATTTTTTGAAAGAAATGCAAAATGTTGAGTCGCTTCACTTTGGAAGAAGTCTATATACAAGTAATTAAATAAAACTAAGAACGACGTACGGGACAAAAATATTTCTGTGCAGGTTGTTGTTTGTCAATGTAATTAAATGTAATATTTATTATGTGTATTTGTACATTTTTATATTGAGCAAGCTTAATAATTATAAGGGTTTGATTTGGCTCGGTTTGGTTATGTTAAATAGATAACTTGGGTGTCAAATTGTTGCCTAAAAAACATGCAAATTTGTGAAATAACAACGAAGACAGTTTCTTCCTGTAAATAAATGTGCAGATTTTTATATTTATCGTGTATGTTTGTCAATGTTTGCATTAGGCAAGCCTAGTGAAGGCTTTCGTTTTGTTACATTAAATATATATTTTAGGGCCAAGATTCTAAAATATCTTGTAAATTTGTTAATCAACAAATCAAACAAATGTAAAATATTTGTAAAAAAATTTTGATTTACTATTTGTATTTGTTAATTTTTATATTGACCAACTGGTTCGGTTTGATTCTATTAATTGTATATTTTGGATGAAAAATTTTTGTCAAATAAGCATGTAAATTTGTGAATTAACAACGAAGGCAGGCAGGTTTTTATGTAAATAATTATTGTACATTTTTATATTGACCAACCTTATTTATATGGGTTTGGTTCGGTTTGGTTATACTTGATATGTATTATAAAGCCATGATTTTTTCAAACTAACTTGTGAATTTGTAAAAGAACAACGAACCAAGATGTTGTTACGTAAATAAATGTAGGGATTTTTGGATTTCTCATGTGTATTTGTAAACTTTTATTTTGACCAAGGTTAGTTAGGGGCTTAAGTTGATTTGGTTATATTAACTAATAAGTTTTAATGTCAAAATTTTATCATATTAACTTGTAAATTTGTCAAATAAATAGTAAAAGTTTTTCACGTAAATATATGTAAATATTTTTGGATTTATTTATTCATTTCACCCTGTAGCTCACCTCCCTTGTTTTTTAAAAATGTGATTTTTCAAAATCTTTACTGCTATTTAGATATCACCCTGCAGCTTACCTACTGGAAGTAAATGAAATTTAGTAAGTGGTATGATTGCTTAACGTGTTCCTAACTATTTTTTGCTAACAAACGCTCCTGACAACGTTGATTTTTAAAAACGTGATTTTTACGAAATTTTATTACTAATTTCGATATCACCCTGTACCTCATTTCCTGGACCTAACGGTGATACAGTCAGTTAATGGTATGATTGTTTAACGTATTCCTAACTATACTTTGCTAACAAAAGCTTCGGACAACCTTGCTTTTTAAAAATGTGATTTTTAGAAAATTTACACACACTAATAATTTCTATATCACCATGTAGCTCAATTCCTGGACCTGAAGGTGATAAAATCTGATAATGGTATGATTGTGTAACGTGTTTCAAATAATTTTTTGCTAACGAAAGCTCTTGACAACATTGTTTTTTAAAAATTTGTTTTTTAGAAAATTACGCTTCTAATTTCGATATCACCCTGTAGGTCTCTCACGTCCTGGATCTAAAAATAATACAATAAGTTCATGATACATATTTTAATGTATTTCTTACTCTTATTTGCTAACTAAAACTCCTGACAGAGTTGTTTTTTAAAAATGTGATTTTAATTAAGATTTACTACTATTTTCGATATCACCCTGTAACTCACCTCCTGGACCAAAATTTGATCTAATCCGTAAATAGTAGTTTTTTAGGGCTATTTTCAACTTTTTATTGCTAAGTAGAAAATTAGAATTTTTTAACAAATCTATAATATTAGGCACACAAGAAATTTTACATAATTAAACAAACATTATTTTTAATTATACGAATTTATAGAAAGTTTGAAATTTATGTTTTAAAGGTTTGTTTCTTGGGTCCCGTTCATTTTATTCATATTATGAACCTATTTTCAGGTCGGCTGTACGCAGTTCCCTGCCTATATGTGTGGCTCCCTCTAGGGAGCGTGTCGCAAACTTAAGTTTTCCTTGCACAAAGTGACCACGTGGTCGTGGCACCCCTGAAAAATTCCGCCTTCGACTTATTTTCGTCAGATGGAGACTGTGGCGACTATTCTTAGGGTCACTGCATCCTGAAAGCCTGGCATCTTCCAACGAGCGGATAGTTCACAACTTGCATTCCATTTGCTATTGGTTGACATAGTCAGGCGGGATTTTTAAAATTAAAACTCTCCTGTCCTCGTTTTGGGAGGTTGAAATCGGTGTTAAACCAAACTGAAACAAAACCTAACCGTGGTCAATTGATGGGAAACGTATCCTGACCGGGGCGTATCTGGACAGGTTAGGATACGTTGTCGAATAATTTATCAGGGTTAGGTTAACACCGATTTCGACAGGAAAACAGGATAGGGAAGCTAATTAAAAAAAAATATAATATGTTTTTAAAAAACAATAAAAAAAAACTCATCGGCATATGCATAGATTTAGTTAAATTCAATAGGTATGTACTACACAAACCACTACTCTTTTTAGTCACTTACAACTAGTATATATTCGTATTTTACGCCGAAAGCTGTAAACATAAAGTTTGTTAAATGCTTGACTGGTGGCACCCAGCGGCGTAGCGTGCCCGAAAGGGCGGGGGGGGCGACAGCTAAAAAGGGCGCCTCTGAAAACTGATGAAAAATCTTACGGCAAAAAAAAAGAACCGCGCCGTAGAAATTTGAACCGCGCCGTCTCCAAAAAAAAAAAAAAAAGGTCATCATATGTCAGGGGGCGACCGATAAGTCACAAGGGCGCGTCTGACGAAATCTTGCAACTAAAAACACCAAAAAACCATCTCTTAATATAATATAATAATAATCTTAAACGGCAACGTTCAACATTAAAAAGTCAGCTGACTATTTCGACCAATAGCAAACGGAATGCAAGTTGTGAACTAGCCGCTCTCCCAGGGGTAGCGACACCAAACATAACCTCATTTACGAAAAACTCAAATCTGACACTGTCAGGAGCATAGCTTTTTTTATGTTTAAAAAAATTAAATGGTTTACAAATGTTACGTAAAGAACTGTCCGTCACATCCGGTATATAAATTTTACTGTCCAAATAAACAAACCTAAAAAAACTAAGTTTTTTATGATTTCAAATTTATTAGGACCCTGTGTTAGGACCCACACAGCGAAGGAAACCAAAAATATAGTTTGCATGTTTTATATATATTCTAAAATATAGAAAACTATTATGTTGGGTTTTGTATTATTTAATAAATCTTTTATGCTCTCTACGGAATAAAGGTGTACGTTTAATCCCTTTTTTCATGGGCTAAGGTAGTATTTCTTGTCCCCAGTGATTGAAAGTAATTTCTTTAAAACCATAAAGGCAAAATATAGGTTTTTGGATTATTTTATTTTATCATAATACAAAAAACAAAAAGGAATATATACACGATACCGATTATTTTGTTCCAGCTTGCCGTAAGCTTACTTTACTTTGCCGATGGCTTGGTTCGTTTTGATCGTTATTGTGTCCTTAGGCATAGAATATTGCTTCCATATAAACGAAGCATTTAACTTTCTAGACTTCTCCAGGCTGTAAACCAGGAAACTGTGAAATTTTCGAAATTCTGTTTATTGCATCATTTCCATGCCCATCTCAAAGTAAGAATATGCTTTATTTTCCATCTTCGAGAAATGTAATTTGAACTTTTTCTCGAGTAAACTTAATTAGTTTGTTATGAAATAAATAATATTTTTCCACATTGTTTGTTATAAGGTCACTCATCGTCAAGCAAGCTTTACCTTGCTTGACGATGAGTGACCTTTGTTTGTTAGCATCTGACTGACTTTTGTTTAATGTAATGCCATGACAACTATCACTGCCCACTGTTTTTTTATATACTTGACATGCTAAAACTACAGTACGGTAAGTGGTTTAATACCTATTTATTTAGTTTATGATTATTATTATTTTTAGTATATAAAAATAAACCTTGGCATTAAAGTCCCTTTTAGTCACTTAGCAAATTATAGCCCTTCTTCCGGTCGAACATGAAAATTCCCGCCGTGGTATTAAAAGTAAACACTGCACGCTCCAGGTTTATAATATACCTACTATTATTTTTATTATTGTTCAAAAAAAAGCGAGCGGCGAAGAAAAGGTCGAAAATAAAAAAGTCGAAAATACAAAAGTTCGAAAGTACAAAAGGTCGAAAATACAAAAGATTGAAAAACAAAAGGTTCAAACAAAGATCGAAAGTAGCTACACTGTAATGATTGCAAAACAAAGTAGAATTAAGAGACACACAGGTACACACACACACTCATAGAAAAGTTTTAAAAAAATCAACATCCAATAAAAACTCAAGGTAGCAACACGACGGGTCGCAGAACTTTGTTCGAAAACATTTTCTTCGAACGGAAATTTTTATGAAAACCATTTCTTCTAATGAAAATTTGTTTGAAAACATTTTTTTTAAACGGAAATTTATTCGAACACCATTTCTTTGAACGGAAATTTGTTCGTAAGTAATAGTTGTTCAAAAACATTTTCTTCGAATAGAAATCATTTTCTTCGAAAGCAAGTTTTTCGATAAAAGACGCTCTAGACCTGGATTTCCAAACCTAACACAATTCATATAGTTTGACTACGGCAAGGTCTTTTTAACATATTTTTTCAAAAAAACCCTGACTTCTTTCCCGGGATCGTAAACATTCTGAAAATTTGTCTACTTTCCTCCTTTTGGAAGGTCGAAATTGGTATTTTCCTAAACTTTGTCAATTGATCGCAAACGTATCCGAACCGGTCCAGATACCTCCTGATATGCTCAATTAAGAAAGGTTAGACTAACACCGATTTCAACCTTCCAAAATGAGGACCGGAAAGCTAATTTAGGGAAATCATTTTTCGACAATAGGTCTCGGTTGGTTCGGTTTGGTTTCACACCCTCTAGGATCCCGGGAAAGAAGTCAGGGAAGTTTTTATTTCCAAAAATTGTTAGAAAAAAACCCCATTAGTCGAACTATATGAGTTGTGTTAAGTTTGGCAAGCCAGGTCAAATTTTTTTTTCGAAAAATTTGTTTTCGAAAAAATGTTTTTGAACAAATTTTCATTTTAAAAAAATATTTTCGAACAAATTTCCGTTCAAAGAAAATGTTTTCGAACACATTTCTGTTCGAAGAAAATGATTTCGAAAAATTTCTGTTTGAAGAAAACGTTTTCGAACAATCTTTTGTTCGAAGAATATGTTTTAGAACAATTTTTGGTTTAAAGAAAATGATTTTCGAAGTTTATGCTTTCGAACAATAATATTAAGATATTTATATGAAATGTACTATAAAAATATAAATAATTAAGCCGAACCTTACGAAAACTCGAACTGTATTTGGGCATTTTTTGTCTTTTGATAAAATGTAAAATTCGGAATAAAAAGATACTAAAAAAAACCACAATACCAAAAACACCCAAAAAAAATGGGAAAAAACCTTGGAAAATAAATTAAACAGTGCGAAAAATAGCGTATAAACATCGTGATAAAATTTTCATTTTATCCCTTGATATTATATATACTATTAATAAACTTTTAACATAGAAATGTATTTCTGTCCTGTTTGTTTATTTATTACGTATTATTTTTATACAAAAACAGAAATAATATTTAAAAGAAAATAATTTTTAACAATAATACCTACAATAAATATTCATAACCCAAAAACTCAAGGAACATATTTTTTATTTCTTAAGCTGTATAAAAACGAGTTCTTTTTAAGTTCTATTAAAACATTTTTCTTTTCTCAGAATGTATAAAAATGAGTATTTTTCACGAACGTCTATGGAATTTTGAGTACGGTTTTGACACTCGTGTCGCTACCCCTGGGAGACGCTAGACTTCCAGGATGCAGTGACCCTAGTATTTCTAATTAGCCTATCCAAAACCTTATGGGCGCAGCTTTCGTGTTCGTTTACGACAGAGACAATTTATTATTTTCTCTCTGGTTTACGAAGGACTCAGCCGCATGGGCCGTCACTGAAGAACAGCAGTTTCTATATGGGAGGACCCCCCAGAATAAAAAACTATATACGTGCCTAGCTTTTTTAAAAAGTAAAAAAATAATCACCACTTCAATAATTTGACAGGATCTTCACTTAGTCAGATTTTTCTGGCAGATTTTAAAGAAATAATTTGACATTCCCTTAAAAATCCGTTCAAATATAACGGTGGCAACAGCGTAGAGCTAATTTTGTAGCGACCCTTCCACGACATGCAGTTAGTCCCTCTTTGTTAATTTTACCGTGAAAAACAAAGAAAGAAAGTAAACTTAGCTGACCTCATAAAGAAAACGAATAGGACTCATAAATTTGAAAGAAATGTGACGAAATGTGACGAAATTTGACATTTCAGTTTGTGTGGTTAATAGTGAATTTATTTACAATTTTTAAATTAAAAATTTTCAACAAATTACGGGTTTTTAATTAAAAACAAATATTATATCGTGACGCTACATCTATCAAAAAGTGGGAAATGGCCTTTTAGGTAAGTTTTTAAGTTTAAAAATTGCCTTTTAAACGAGAAATCTTAAGCGCCAGATTATGTCACATTTTGTCAAATTTCGCCAGATTTTTTGAAATGTAAAGAATTGACCCCATTATAACAGAAATTTTTTCTGCCTCAAATCCGGAATGTTTGACCATCTATCATCAGAAACCCAATTTATT